>OW679196.1:110158692-110626817 GCA_940337035.1 Agriotes lineatus | reverse complement strand
ATGTATGTGTTCCGTTTTCATAAAAAAGACTGGGGATTGGTAAATCTGCAATTAAGTTATGTTGAGAAATTCCATGAGATGTAATTATCTCGAATTCTGTTTCATAAATATAATTTGGAAAATGTTGTTGTACAAATTCTGGAGAAATTATTGTTTGTGAGCTACCTGTATCAATTAAAAGTTTATCGCCAGTGGCGGGAATTATAATATAAGGAAGATCTGATTTTGAATTTATATTAAAAGTTAAAATATGCTTTTCCGAGGCTCTTAATAAAAATTTACAGTATCGTCTGGATCTGGAAATTCATAATAATCTGATGTAATGTCCAAGTCTTGGGGTTCATTTTGAAAATATAGGTCTAATTGTTTGTATTCTGGATTTTCTTGAGAATTTTCGAATAAATTTTCAGTGAAGTTTTTATTTTCTTCAGGGGAGTTTTCGTTAAAATTTTCTGGAGTTGAAAATTCTCCATTTTCAAATAAATTTTCGGCTAAGTTTTCATATTCATCCGGAGGTTTTTCTTGATGGTAATTTAAATGATTAAAATTTCTATTAACGTTTTGAGAATTTGCTCGATATTTATTGGGGAAATTTGATTGTTGAGTAGCTGGTCTTTTTATAGTGCTAAAGTCCATAGGTTCTGGTTTATTTGTTGGTGAAAAATTTGGTTTTGGTGCAAATGCATTAAAGCTTGAATTTTGAGTTATTCTAGAATTATTAGGATTGTTAAAATTCGTTGGACTTTTAAAATAGTTGGGATTCTGATTAAAATTACTTTTAGGATTTTGGTTAAAATTACTTCGATTTTGTTGGAATGGTCTTTGCATGAAATTTGAGTTATTAAATTTAGGTTCATATGAATTTCGTGTTTGAATATTGGAAGTTAAATTTGGTTTGTTTAATTTTTGACTTTGAAAATTATTTTGATTTTGAGAATATCTGATATCAATTTCTTCTTTTACTATGCTTAAGGCTTGTTCTAGTGAAGTTGGGTTTCTACTTCTTACGAAGCTTCCTAAATTTTCATTTAGTCCACTTGTAAAAGTGCGAAGTGCTAAATCTTTGTTAGCCTTTAATTTATAAGTGATAATATCTTTTGATTCTTGACTCAGAGAAACTTTTGAATTATAAATAGCTAAATGAGTTCTAACTTTATTGAAAAATTCTATGGGAGAGTCTTTATTCTGTTTTAATTTAGTTAAATCAATTAAGAGATTCAATTCTGACCTTTGGTCGCCAAAATTTTCAATTAAAACATTTTTTAAGTCTTTCCAAGTATCATACTCGTAACCTGTAATTACTTCTAACGCTTGACCTTTTAATTTATTCCTTATCGAATTTAAAATTATTTGGTTGATATACTCGTTTGAATTTTCTGTGCAAAATTTGGTTGCAATGATTTCTGCCGATCTGACAAATTCCGAAAGAGTGGCTTGATTACCATCATATGTGGGAATTTCATTTAATAAAGCTACATTAAAATGTGGGGGAAACAATGATGCGTTTTGATCAACCATATTTGTTGTAACAACCCAAAATTATTTAAAAATAAAATTCTAGGGATAGAATTCCTTGGTGAGCGTGATCGATCTCGTGACATAAAATTTTTACAATTGTTTCAAAATATAATTTTTTATCTAGTGCTTCAAGATCGGCATTAACATAAAAATTTTGTAGACAAAAATTAACTTTACTTATTTATTTCACTTGATTTTTAATTTTGTTTTATGTTAGTAAACAATTTATATGACTAGGGGGTTTTTCTAATAAGGGGTTGGAATCCTACGCGCAAGAACGCAAGCACAAATGCAAATTAAGCACACCTATTATGTGCAGCAATTGGTCTGGCTTACTACGTTCTGCCTGAACTTATAAATAAATATTTAAAACTATGTTAGTATAATTTTTAAAACTTTATATTAGTTAACTTTGTTGTTTTAGGCGAACGCTTTAATAATTATCACTTTTGAAAATTATATTACGTTACTTTGTTGCCTTTGAAATTTTTACTTTGTTATTTAGGCGAACGCTTTAATAATTATTACTTTTGAAAATTATATTACGTTACTTTGTTGCCTTTAAAATATACCTTTGCTTTTTCTCTAAAGCTTGAAAATTATTATTTTTAAAAATATACCTTTGCTTTTTCTCTAAAGCTTGAAAATTATTATAAAAATATGCACTTACATTGTGCGTTAAAATTGACGAACGGCGTGCGATCAAGCTACGTCCTGTTGTCTTCAAAAAGGATGCGTCGATCCTATTGATGTCGGCTGGCCTGCACAGAGGTCCTGAAGTCCGACTTGGATAGTCCAGCTTTGCGCTAGAGCGTTATCCAAAAGTTGTCCTGGGGTCGTCGTTGTTGACGTTGCCAATACCAGAGACTGATCCCAATGATCAAGAGTGGTCCCAATGACCAGATGGTTCCAATAACCACGGAGGAGCAGGAGCTGGGTCGACGGGCGCTTCTCACGATCGGGCGATGTTTGTCCCTGTTGGAGATGTCCGAAGATCCGCTGGGTGGTAGGTTTCGATTTGTGGCAAAGAGCTGAACCTCAAGGAAAGTTGCTGGTCGACTCGATGTTTGTAGTTTTCCAGGTTTTCCTCCACAAATCCGAACGACTGCGCCAGTTTTATTAAAAGGCCGCCGAAACGACTTTTTAAAAAACGTTTATTTTTATTTTACAATGAAATATAACATTGGAAGCACACAGCTAGCCGCCGGACAATTTCTTACATCTAGCTATGATACGAACACAATGGAACTTATCGACTGACTGGAGCTTAACTTAGAGGTGCAAGCTACTAGTATATATACTATGCCTAATCAGCTAAGATAAGCGTTATCTCTAAAAGGGAGCGTGAGACAGGAAGCCACGTGCGTTCAAGGTTGCAGACTTGCAGTTCATTATAAAGAAGCTATTATTGTTCAAGGTTGCAAGCTTGCAGTTTTACACAGGAGACCATTGTCTATTCATAATATAACAGGTGTGCATTACTTGTTGAGAGCATTACATTATAACAATCGTTGTTCCGCCATGAGCAGTTAAATTTGGATTGTGTAGTGTAGGAAACAAATCCCAGTGTTATCTTTGGGGTTTATAGTCATTATGTTACGAAACTCATTATCAAATTCTTTAGCTCTTATTCAATTTCTTTTGGTAGTATCAAATGGTGTACATTTCCAGTAACTATTCCATATACTCTACCTTGCTTCATTTTATAGATATGGCCGTTTATCAGTGCTCTGCTAAGGTATGTCGCGTTTTCAGTAACTTTTACAATATTATCTCCCATACCCTTGAAGTTAATGCCTCTACAGTCGCTTTATATCCACTAATGTTAACAGTTTGGTTTGTTAATAAGTTTGTCCTTGTTCTTTTTTTATAACTTGCCATGTATGGTTAGATCCTGTTATTTTGCTATCTTCGTCTTATTCAGACAGAGATGTAAGAAGTTGGCGTGGATAAAAGGTGACTGTTTGATTATTTATCTGATTAGGACTCTATTCGTTGTTGGTTAAATAAAAACAACACCATCTCGGGCTCGGTGCACTTTAAACTGCTTAATCTGCTACAAATAATATACAAATTATGCTGGAAATAACGGTATATTCTGCATAAAGAACTACATGGCCGTTTTAAATATTAAAAAGAAAATTAAGTAATCTCAAAACGCTTTCTAGATTTATTATACACAATTAAATATAAAAACTGAAACTGCCTAACCGACTTAAGAAACAAGACTATATTAATTAACTAAGTTGAAATGAAAAACTAAAATTAAAAACGCAGCTGGGTGAAACTGGAACTAGATTTTTAGTCACCAAAAATTTATGGTGTTCCTACCGAAGATGCTTAAGAGCGGGACCGTAGTAGTGGGGACTCGTTTGTAATTTTAATTTCCACACGAATTACGGAATAACAGCACAAGAGGGCGGTAGTATAAGAAATACCTCTAATAAATTAATTTGGGTAGCAGATGTATCGTTCACGCTTCTACCAAAGAGAGGGCGCTAAAGTTTTAGACAGAGGCTATACTGCGTGCATTTCCAAGAACTGATGTGTCGCCGAATGGCTGTTATCTTATCGTTTTGTAGCCGCCCCCGCGTGTTTGCTGGTTTCGTGTTACATGCTGCGCTTGCATCTTTCGCTATTCTCGAAATTCGGCTGGTGCATGATATAAATACAAGGGTATGCTCGAGCGCAGCTTTTCTCAACGACCAATGAGAAAGCGTGAACCAGACGACGTCATCAATAGGTGGCAATTTGAAAGTTACGTTTTAAAAGTCTCCCGAAAAAATCGTATTTTGCATTTGTAGTGGGTCAAGTTAATGGTGAAATGGAGGGAAATCGTACGCAATTGTAATAAATGCTATTTTTCGTGTGAATAATACGCGGTTTTATTGATATAACTCTTTTCCGCACACAGGAGAAAAACCTTATAGTTGTTCTAACGCGATTTAGTTGGACATGCAAGAATTCACACAGGAGAGAAACCGTATAAATGAGGTTAGGGTTATCGACGTGTAATGCGTGCAACCATCGTCCAACATGCCGAAGCCCTCCTGATATACCCGAGACCATGATAATCATGCCCGAGACCTTACGAATGTGACGTCATGTGGTTCACGTGCGCAGTGGGTTACCATCTCTCGAGCATACCCTTGTATTTATATCATGGGCTGGTGGTCCGCTCGATCTTGAAAATTGTTTGAAGTGCATGTTGCCCTTGCTTCTGCGACGCCCAATTTCAGTTTTCGAGATGACACGGGTTATGTATGTGCATACGCACTTTGAAGGATTTTAAAAAAATTGCCTTGAACCGGCTTCGAACTTGCTACCTACCTATAACGCTCGTAGGAACATTTCTTTCTCTGTCGCTCGCGCACGCAAATCTCGTGTTCGTTTTTACTGCCTCTAACCCGCGCCTAGTGCTCTCTCTCTCTCTTGAATTGAACTGTTTGGTCGAATATCTGATGTGCTTCTGTTTTTCGGATCCGTTGTTCGTTCCCTACTTATTTTTTCTTTTTAACTTAAAACCCTTTCTATTTTCTTCTTAATACAGTACTTCTTACGTACAATTTTAATTCTTTGCTTAAATACTTTTAATATCAATCTTTCACTTGTTCATGTCTTGTCTTACGTTTTCTTGTAAAAAAAGTCATTCTTAGGTTTTTCTTTAAAAAAACTCGCTTTTCATATTAACCTTTTGTTTTTTAAATCTTTTCTTACGTTTTAGTTAAAAAAACGCTTTTTCGTATGGATCTTCCGTTGTTTAAATTTTTCTTACGTTTAAGTTTTAAAAACCCTCTTTTCATATGGATCTTATGTTTTTTTAATCTTTTCTTACGTTTTCCTTGTAAAAAAACTCATTCTTAGATTTTCCTTAAAACACGCTTTTCATGTTCACCTTTTGTTTTTTAAATCTCTTCATACGTTTTAGTTTAAAAAAACGTTTTTTTCATATGGATCTTTCGTTTTTTTAAATCTTTTCTTAGGTTTTAGTTTTAAAAAAACTATTTTTTATATGGATCGTAGGTTTTTTAAATCTTCTCTTACGTTTTTCTTTAAAAAAAACTCTTTTTCACGTGAATCTTACGTTTTTATATTTTTTTCTTACGTTTTAGTTTTAAAAACTCTTGTAATCTAGAAAGTATTATCATCAGAAACTACCATAAACATAATGAGCATTTTTTCTTTAGAATTGATAGCTTATGTTAAAATGTGTAGCATTTTTATGTACTTATTATTAATTACTATTTTTGTTCAATAGAGAGGACGAAAAGGACGATGTATTGAAAATAATGTAGTTTAATAATAGATACTCTCTGTTTTTGTTATTTTCTCTGCGTTATAATGTGACTATAAAGTCTCTTATTATTTTCCATTAATGGTATGTTGTAGATATTAACGATACAAGTTTGAATATGAGCATCTTCACGATACCAGTTTGATTTCCAAAATGAGGCGGTGAGCCGAGTTTTGTGGCAACCAAAGGAGTCTCGTTAAGATGCTCATAAGCAAACGTGTATTTTTCAATATTTTATCTTCATCAATAAATTCAGGCATTTGCCAGTACATTGCAAAGTTTAAATTTCCCGCCATCGTGCTCTGCATGTCCATACGAAACTTCTAACTTGATAATGAGTTTTATGTAGCACTGTGCCCCCATTCCTTCATCATAAGCCAAACGCATTTCAGTTTTACGGCTTTCAATTCAAATTTTGCGATAAACGCGCAAAATTTTGCCGCTAAAACTGGATTCCATTAACATAACCAAAATCGCAATCACAAATCACCAGGCATGTCATGTGACGTCACAGAATACAGTCGCTTTATATAAGGTTTGTTCGTTTGTTGCACTAGTTCAACATATTTGACACTTTCGGCACTAAATCTGTTCGTTTGTCAAATAGTGCTGCACTAACTTGAACTTATTTCTGTTCGTTTGTTCGAGTGCAGGTACACTAAACCGCACTTTTGACACCTGGTTTGAAGGAGGTGCAGAAAGTGCAAAATATAAGATAACAAAATCCTAACCTCTGAACTTGTCGGGTTGGTGGTATTAACCTAGAAAATTAACCCAGCCATTGTGTGTTACCAGTGCGAATTGTGCGATTATCGAAATGAAAATCGTGATTTGGTGGTAAACCACCTAAACACGCAACATAAGGATACTGTTAAGGAACAGGGGAAAGTAGTAAGTTGTAATAGTGTATCAACTGCAACATCCTGATCTTATTTATTTTTAAACTAATAAAATTAATTTACATTATCAGGTTTTTGGAAGGATGGCACATGCTCTAAGTGTTTGTTATGATATAAACGAAGATACAAGTACCGCAACTACTTCAAATATAACATGGACTGAGGAAATGACAAAGCTTTTACTAAATCTGTACAGAGATAAAAAGCCTTATGTTGAAAAAAGTAGTGATTCGAGTTCTACGTTCATCAGTATTAAACAGGAGAGATGTTACTATCACGGCTTCCATTTCCAATTCTCCTGTATTCTCTTCATCAGATGATAGTAATGCTTCTTCATCTTCTTCTGTCCCTTATAATTTTATTATTTGTATAGTATTATGCAAAACAAAATACACTGAAAAGTGAAAATTTACATATTACTAACGCGAAATTTGCATCACCGTCCATATTTGAGGTTACGTTTCAACAACAGCTGCACTAGAACTACACCAAAACTGTTCGTTTCAAATGCAAAAAATGAAATGTAATGTAGCTGTCTCTTTCTTGAACTGACTGCACTCGTGACGTAAAAGAAGTGTAAAAAGTGTGATCAAACGAGCAAACCTTATACACTAACGTTAACAGTCTGGCCATATATGGTCACGATTCTCATTGGTGCCGCCATTTTATGTCTTGTGTCATTTTGACAATAAGATTTAAATTTCACAAATGTCAAAGTCACATTTATTCAAATAAAATAAGTTGACATTCAATCAAGAAAAATCGTTTGAAATGCGAGTACATAGTTAAAAACCGATCATAATTTTTAGAAACAACTAGAACTATAATTTATTAACGGTAAGCTGACAAGGTTTGAAGAAATTTATCAATTTCAAAAATTTTCTGCAGATATGAGGTATTGCTGTGCAGTCGGATGCAAAAGCAAATCTGAAAAATGTGTGCAACGGAAACTTTCCTTAGGAATAAGAACAGACGGGACTTATGGACAAAAAATTAATAGAGAAAATTGGTACCCGAATGGAAATTCAAGAATTTGTGAAAAGCATTTTGCAAATTGTATGTGTGAGAAAGCACGAGTTGGTGGCAAAAAAGACGTAAGGATAATGCTGTTCTAACATTATTTGCCTTCTCATCATCTGCTTCGGAGCCTACAACCATTGAAAATACCAATGTCTTTATAATCAACTGGTAAAATTTTAAAATAACATTATCCGTTCGAAAAACTGATTTTATCGACGTTTAAATTTTAGGTATGGAGTCTTGTGCATTTGAATGCAAAAATAGGTATGAACATGGTATTAAGATGAAAAGCTTCCCTAGAAATTAAAATGCGGGGCTTGTGGTCAAACAGGTTAATCTTAATCGAGCATATTAGAATAACATAAAAGGTCAGAATAGAAACTAAATGTAAAAGCATTTTATATAAATAAAATGCATATTGTTGATGTAAAACGTATTGCAACTTTTAATCAATTAGAAAAGTTTATTATATCCAAAGTTATCCGTGTTAGTTTACGAATAGCTGAAACCAAAACGAAAAAGCAAAATACACAACGAAGCAAATACAGTTGTACTTCTGTGGCAATGCACAATGTAGGCTATATAAATTAAGTGGGAAGTTATGAAAAGTAATTTTAAGCGTATTAGACTGTATACTCACTGTTTTATTAGTTTTGGGATCACTGTAAGTTCTGTAGATTTGCTATTATTTATGTGAGCACTGTAACTGTAAATAAAATTTATAATATCTCATTGATACAACATTGTTTGTTTTACTATTTAGTCATATATTTACTTATACTAAGCATTTATTTAATTAAACTATTTTCCAACACTAACCCCGCCACTGCTTTTGACCCGCCACTGAAGGCGGCCATATTCTGTCTTATGTCATAAGTGACATTTCATATGGCCAGACTGTTCACAGAATAAGGTCAAGTGACCTTATCACAGAATAGAGATCCTGTATATAGTTATATACAGGGACTCTATCACAGAATAGAGTCCCTGTATATAAAAGAGTTGGGACATATGGGGTGTCTTGTTTTGGATCCACAAACCATGGAGCACCTGATTTTGGCCGATTTTAAACTTTATGCATACTGCTTTCAACTAAAATAAATGAAATATATCTTTGCTACATCACATGGTCCTTGATTTGTGGATCCAATGGCTCAACTCTTAGTACATATAGGAACTCTATCACAGAACAGTTGACGGCGCCATCTATCAAACAGTTGCCCAAGTTTAGGGCAGCTATTATTGCGAACGCATATTCCAGTGTCACAATTCTTGCACTAAAATCTGTCGTTTAGGTTTATTTGTCTAGCAATGTGGTTTATATTCCACAATTAGTTTTATAATAACATTATCTAGGGAATAAGCTATTAACATGTCAAGTTTGGACCAAAAAGAAATTCAAATATTTATATTTTATTTATTTAATATTTCTGTTATTTGACTTCACATCCAGGTGAAATTTGATCACACCCTTCAGCGTGTTGTTTTCTAATAATATATATGAAAATAATTGGTTAATTTTAATTGTGAACGACGTATAACAGATTTTAAAATACCGTGCTGTTTCTATGGTGCTGCCATCTTATAGGAAAAAGTGCAGCGGTCCCCGTCTTAAGCAAAGATTTTTAGGTGGTAGCACAGTTACAGTCATTTAGTGTGATTTTGTTTTAAGTGTTTTAGTGTATTTCTGTTTAATAATCCAGCTCATGCCGGTAGATATCATATGATAGAGCAAAGATCATAATTTAAATATAACAACCATATAATTGCAAAAGAGGACAAAACTATTACAAAATCGTGAATGATAGTAAGAGAGGCATATAACAGGTTCGTAATTGCATACACCATCTGGAATATCCTATAACTAATTCTTACGATGCATACACAATTTTCTAAAGTACTGTTTCTGTTTATGAGTCGTGCGTCATTTCCAGTGAAACAACAATAATTATGTAAAGTTATTCACAGGCTTCGTAACCAGCGAACTGCCTGTGAACGTAATACCGCCGCTTGTCAAAATATACATTGAGTGCATAACACTGGGAAATTTATTTGGTTTTTAAACTTTTTCGATTAAATAATAGCCTTGGCATCACGTTTTTGATTACATTTTCAGGGGATAGGGACGTTTCGCCTCCCGCCGTTTTGCCTCCCGCCGTTTAGCCCTCACCGTTTAGCCCTCACCGTTTAGCCCCCACCGTTTAGCACCAGTCGTTTCGCCTCCGGCGCCTATTCGCCCCCAACCATTTCGCCCCCAAGTTATGCAGTATATTTTTCCATTAGATTAACACTTTGTGTTAATTTAAACTCTAATTTTGTGTACCTGGACATTTTTAAATTACATAGGTACATAGATGGGCATTATTTGAGATATTAAAACGACCATTATAGGATGAGTTCCTGGTATAATTATGAAAGTAGTGTCATTTCAACAAAAATGAAAAATATTGCAGAGAGTTATGGTAGGATAGATACTATGGATTACATTGCCCATAGTTTTGAATTTTAAAATATTTTGTAATATGTATTATTTAATAAATATCATTTTCAAAATTATCTGACTTTCAATTTTTATTTACGGTGAAACGGTACCGGGGCAAAACATCCCGGAGCGAAACGGCGGGGGCCAAACAATGGAGACTAAACGGCCCGGGCGAAAGGTCACATAACCTATTTTCAGATGTACAAGCTTGTACGGCTATATTAGTTTCAAATGTTAGTTTAATGTGTCTGGAAGGGTATTAGAAAATGATATATTTTTTATAGTTTCAGTTGCAGTATTAAGACCTTAGCAAGTTCACTTTTCAGATTAATGTAAGAAATAAATGCTTTCAGCAAACTAAATTTCAAGGAACTAATTTGCTCCATTTAGGTGCGATAACTTAGAAAGTGACAGCTCAGCGGAAGTGAAATTTGTGTCATTACCGTAGATGATTCAAATGCGCGGTTGTGGGCTATGAGCTAGCTTAATTTTTAATTCGAAAAGAATTAAACTTAGCTATAAATTACCTAATATCCATCACAAGATTTTTATAAGCCGATGGTGACATTAATTTACGTAAGATTAACATTACTTTCGAACCTATAACCGCAACTAGAAAGCCTTTTTCATTGTTAAAACTATTTCGATTTCTATTGAAATTTCTTATCATAATTTAATGAAAATTTTATTTAAGTACTTACTTACTTAACCGGCGTTAAAACCCTTTACGGGTTTTAGCCTCGTTCACATATTTCTTCTATAGGGCCCCATACTACTTCGAATCATCTGCATCTCGGTCCGCCCTTTCTTCAACCACAGGTTGGTTTCCAATCCATTTTTACTTGTGGAGTTTTCTTGCCATCGTTAGGACGTGACCAATCCACCGCTTTAAATTACCTTGTTTAATTCTGCGTTGATCATTCGTCTTGATGCTCCTTGATCGTAAGCACAGAACAATACCTAATAGAAGCGAATCCCCCCATGTTAAAAGTTGCCAAGCTGCACCCCGGCGACGGTGGACGAGGGTGGTTCAATTACACAATCTCATTAATTTAACCAATATTTTTTGAATAAAATTTGATTTAAAAAATAATTCGTAAACTTTAATTGCTAATGCTAAATTAGGCATTAGCAATGAAAATTTACAAATTATTTCTTAAATACAAATTACAACAGTACAACTTTTAACCCATTAGCGCCCACTGTACTCACCTGAGTACGGCTTACTCTAGGTAGATGTCACCATCTATCATTTAACAGAATAGGTTGCCAACAGTGTTATAGTGCTGAGAAGATGTCTACAATACCACCTGCAGCCGCAATTTCGAAAAAAAGCTGATAGGTGACGTCTCACAGAACTTCTATACTTGGCGCAGCGAACAAATAGAGTGACTTATGCAACCCAAATAACATATTTCAAAGCTGACTGGATCAGTATTTGAATAATAATTACTAAAGAATCAGAGATGGCGGTTCTCACAATTAGACTTAATTTCATCTGACATTAAATAATTGTTTGAGGTTATGCAAATAGAAACTTCGACCAATTTAAAAAGAATAACATTTGTGCACGTGTAATATGTAGGCATGTGGCCTGGAGCTTCTTAAATCTCATTATTGTCTACATATTACAAGTGCACAAATGTCATGCTTTTCAAGTTTCTATTTGTATCAGAACCTCAAAAAATTATTTAATGTCAGAAGAAATGAAGTCTAATTATGAGCACCGCCATCTCTGATTCTTTAGTAATTATTATTCAAATACTGATCTAGTCAGCTTTGAAATATGTTATTTGGGTTGCATAAGCCACTCTATTTGTTCGCTGCGCCAAGTATAGTTTGACAGTACATGTGTAAATTCACGCGTTTACGTCGTGCCTCCTGATTTTTTCGATTTTTTGAAACATTTTGAGTACTAGATAAATTTTAAGTTGGTGATTACTCTTTGTTACTAACAGAAGAAAGGTAAGTCGTACATATAATGTTCATTGTTATTTTGTTTAGCTTGCAGTATTGTTATAAACATTGCTGTACTCAGTTGAGTACACTGGGCATGAGTATAAGCAGTTGTTCTGTTTTCAGATTTCCTATAGCGGACCTAGGTTTTGACTCTGATGGCACAGCAATTTCGACTTGTGCTTTTTATGGCCGTAAGAAGTTACCCAATTTGAATGCTGCATCTGATTTTGCTGCCTCTTGTAGCAGCAGTAATGTTGATATTGTCATCCTTCCACCAAACCCTGACCCACTGACAGATGAAGAAGATCTAGATGAAGACAATCTGTATTCTGAAGACGTACCTCGTGATGTTCCTGGCAATCTAGAAGTTTTCGTACATCCTTTGGGCAACGAAACATAAATTGGGTCGAGCTCGGATTCTGAATGAGACGATAGCGACAATGAGACATTGAGTGCCAAAAGAATAAAGTTGTCTTCTGAACAATGTAAAAGCAAAAGGTCTCGAAAGAAAGATACAAATTTCTTTTTACCAGACTGGAAAAAAGGCGACGCCAATTATAGTCGTTGGCAGGCCATGTCTAATGGTGCTATTGAAAGAGCCGAACGCGTTATTGAAGAACTGAAAAACCTTAGGCCAAGAGAGATTTTCGAAAGACTGGTTGACGAAAAAATTATGCAACATATTGTAGATCAGACGATACTTTATGCCCGCCAAAAAAATAATCATTGGTTTTCACTTACGACGGAAGAATTAAAAAACTTTTTTGGTATACTTTTTTTGACGGGGTATCACAGATTGCCTAGAGAGCGTCTTTACTGGTCACTTGATGAGGACCTTCATGTGGACATTGTTTCCAAATGCATGTCCAGGAACAGGTATTTGGAAATAAAAACATATTTACATGTAAATGACAACACCCAAATAAATGATGATCGAATGTACAAAGTACGGCCGCTTATGGAAAAGCTAAATGCAAATTTTCAACAATGGTGCATTTTCCATTAAGTATTGTCCATTGACGAAGCAATGGTGAAGTATTATGGCCACCATTCGGCCAAGCAATTTATTAGAGGCAAACCTTGTCGGTTTGGTTTTAAAAATTGGTGGCTTTGTAGTTCCAATGGATATTGCTATACCATAGACACATACTGTGGAAAATCACAAACTAATAATGATGATATTCAACTTCCACTTGGCTCTAAAGTTGTATTGTCACTATTGCAGTGTGTTGATGTACCTAACGATCACAGTATCTTTTTTGACAACTACTTTACTGGTGTACCTTTGCTAGCTAACTTGAGGGCACAAGGATTTAGGGCAACAGGTACTTTGAAGCAAAACAGAACAGAAAAATGCCCATTACCAATAGTAAATGAAATGGAAAAAAAGAAGAGAGCAACTTATGAGAGCTCATTTGATGCCAAGAATGAAATCCTTTTGGTACGTTGGTATGACAACAGTGTATGCACGATGGCTGCAAACTATGATACTGTGGCACCTATACAAAAAGTAAGACGTTGGTAATAATGACAGAATTGCCTTTCGGGGAAAAAATGGTATTGGGTACTCATTACTTCTATGATAAATGTGGCATTAGTCAATGCATGGAAACTCCATCAGTTGGTCTCCGAAGATAAGATGGATCTGCTTTTATTCATAAGAAACATCACTCGATATTATCTCAGATTTTCAACAAAGCAAAATGGAAAATTGAGAAATAGTGCCAGTGTTCCACAAGATATTGTGCAACATGCTAGGGTTCACTATCCCCAAAAGATCCCTAATCAACTTCGTTGTCGTGTATGTCACGCACGAGTACGGTGGCAATACAAAAAGTGTGTTATAACTCTGTGTATTGAAAAACAATGTTTTGAAAATTTTCATACAAACTAGTGTATCATATGCCCAGTGTACTCGTTCGAGTACACACTTCTAGTTTTTTTCTGAAACGTTTTTTATGTTTTTTCTATATTTATGTGTTCCAAGAAGGTATTTGAACTATTTTGTAATAAAAGTTTTAAAAGTTTTGGGCTAGTATTATTGTGGGCGTTAATGGGTTAATTTAAATAATACAATTATTTAAGGAAAGCAGTAGTAAAAAAACGTTATTAATGTAGTAAACACATACAATATCAATCCTTCTCAGGACTAACTAGAAACACCTGAAGACGGGAGTAGATCAAAAACTCCCGAAACGTCGTGTGATATACACCCTAGACAGTGGAAAAAGTCCGATAAAACATATCATAATAGACCATTGCAAAAAATTGACATTCAGAGAACAACAGGCATTTTTTGTACGTTTCATGTTATTATTGTTCCTTTTGCATTTAACTTCCTAACTCCATAATCCAGCACAAGATTAACTGTCATTGTTGATAGTACATCCCTTTGCTTCACTCCTGAAAATATTTCAAATTCTTCTGAGTTCGCTTGCTGTACTACAACTGCTGCTCGTGTGTTTTGCAATATCATTTTACCAATTTAATTAATTTATTAGATATTTGCATCTCTTGTAGGCATTCACTGATTTTTCCTTTTTTTATACTATCAAATGCTTGCCTGAAGTCTACGAACAAATTGTGCGGCTCTATGTTATATTCAACATCTGCCTCATGACGACTAGCCATCCGTCGTAGCCCCATTGGCTCTGAAGCCGTTTTGGTAGTCGCCAATCTGCATCTCAGCATATTTAGCAAGTCTATTAATATATAATACATAGGAGAATATTTTATACGTATAGTTTAACAGTGTTATACCCCTGTAATTTTCGCATACACCACGTTCGTCTTCTTTGAATAATGGGATTATTAAGCCAACGTTCTACTCTTAAAGGGTTCTGAAGGAGAAAAATAACGCAACGAGTATTTATGGATATTGCGTAGGTGTCTGACAAGGTATGCTGTACTGGACTACTACTCTAGTTAAAACAATAAATTCTTACCGAGCTCCTACTATTTGCCTTAGACCTACACAGTCATATACACCAATGTGCTCTCAACCTACTACTTAATCAAAGCTGGTGTGCCATAAGAGAGTGGCATCGGACCATTGCTGTACTGATTATTTACCGCTGATATGCCAAATGCGAATAATACCTTAATATATTGTTATGTTTATTTTCTTTCGAGTAAAATTTTTAGCGACTTTAGAGGAAATAACATCTCGTTTGTCTTTCCATGTGGAGCTATACAGTTCAGAACTTACTGTCGATCAGGGAGGCTACTCTTAAAGGGGGCGTTTTTACGCCCGGCTCACGCCGCTATCGGATTAGTTATTTCCGGGTAAAGACGAAAGGTTTAAACAAGACCAAAGACATGAAGAAAACTGCACGTACAGTATACTGTCGGTATGGCGTATGTGTTTTAATTTTTGTGGTGCTAAATAGCTGGCAGAAGTAATTTTAGGGTCGTAAAGAGGCGTCGGTTGTTATCGGATAATTAAAAATTTTTCAGGGCAGCGGTTTTTGTTACCATCAAACTCCAAAAATCGATTTTTATCGGACTTAATTCACGCATCGCCTCGAATTTTTGCGTTGGCTTAGTATTTTCTCAATGCTGACTGAATTCCAACAATCCCCTGGTTAATTTCCTAGTGGCCAGCATTTCATCATCCCTCAAGTTGTCGTCCTCGTGAGCCAGCTTTCCATCAGCACCCATATTATCTTCCCTTATGGGTCCGAATATTTCCACCTGTTGGATTGTTAAATATTGTTGCATTATATATGTAGATGTATCCCCCCCCCCCCCCCTCCGTAGCTTACTAGTAGTTCTGTATGTTCAATATGTACACCAACTCTTATTGTGTTTATCTTTCAATACAAAGCAACAATGCACACGCATTTACAAGTGATGTCTTCTGAGTTGCCTTACAGATAATAACCTTCTATCTGAAAGACGTCGTTTTCAAAGTAAAGCCCTGTATATGTCCCACTGATGCTAGTCGTACTTTAAGATTTGTGACATGTAGTAACTAGCCTTTTCGCGTGGAACAAGTTACATTTGAAGACGACGCAGAGATACCTTTTACACATGAAGATCTAGTAGCGACATCCGATAATTATCGGATTATAATCTTCACCATCACGTTAATCTTACTCGGACGACAGATGATAAATTAAAATAACTGAAAACCAATCCGTACAGGTAACATTTACAATAAATATAAGCAAATGCATTGACTATTTAGTCTAAAATCAAAATTCTCGATTAAATCCATATGGAAATACAAAACAAAACTGTGCGGACTTCCAAAAAACGACATTAAATATCATAAGAGCTCAACCAAAAATACTGAGAGCGCTGATCAATCTTATAATGTTTGTGTTTTTTTCAGAATTTAGGTATTTCAGATCTTGTTTACCTATCGCATAGTTAGTCAGTTTATTTAATGGTTTGTAGAAATCAGTTATTCATAGTATCAAAGAAATTTCTTAATACAGTGGGTCACGTTTTCTTGTGTAACGAATAGATGTTCACACTATCTTAGAGCTGATTGGTAGGGATGTTAAAGGTGATTAGTTTTTACTTCCTTTTACTATAAAGGAAGTATTGGATTCACCCCAAAAATTCGAAATTGAGTTTTCAACAGATCTTCACGTTTGAGAGTCCCCTGATCCCACAAAACATATTTTTTTTCATTGGTCTGCCTGTGTGTCTGTCTGTGTGTCTGTCTGTCTGTGAACAGAATATCTCAAAAACGAAAAGCGGTATGGCGTTGAAACTTCATATATAAGTTTTGTGTACTATCTAGATGAGACAGCAAGCTTTTGAAGAAAATCGCATAACCGGAAGTAGGTGTTTACTCTTGTGATTTTTCAGTTTTTTTCGATTTTTTCAAAAACGGCTCTAACGATTTTTTTAAAACTTTACAATTTTACTACATTTTTAATGTGTATTGATGTGAAATAGGTGATTTTCCAGTTGAATACTTCTAAAGTGGGTTTTTTTTGTTTTTTTTCTATTTTTTTTATTAACTCCTATTTTAAATAAAACACCCGGTATATTATTACATTTTTGAATTCACCTTAAAATTCTAGAGAAAATTTGTCTTTTCAACTAAAGCTCTATTTTGTACCGTTTTTGTAATATTTGTAATTTTTGAAAATTTTTGACAAATGGCTAAAAATTAAAAATGAAATTTTTGACTGATTATAAGAACACTGTAAAAGGAAGTTGTGTGAGTGTATCACACCAGATTTTTTCTTGTGGGATGAACAATTACGTTCATTATCTTTGGGTTGATTGGATTCTTGTCTCCTTTTTCTCTGTTTTCTAGAATTTCTTATTTTCGGGGTGGAATTTGCTTCTGTTCTATGAGCTGGTTTGGATTTTACTTTACTAGTTGTGATATGATTTTGGGTTTTTAGTACTTTTGTTTTAAATATAGTGGTTGGATTGTTTGGTCCTGTAATTGTGGTTAAAGATTGGGGTGAATAATTGTGAAGAGAATATCTTCAGTTAGTGGTATACGTCAGTCTAGTCAGCATTTTCCATCTAGCACTAGGTAGTTCTGGTACCAAACCAAACGCAGAAATTTTTGAGTGATTCTTTCTGGTTCTCCTTTTTACTTAAATTTCGTTTGGTGGTTTATAGCGTTTGTATATGGATCTGATCCCTAATTTACTGCCTTTTGTTTTTACATTATTGTTGTCAATTCGATACGAAAGTTTTCTCTTGATTTTAAACAATTATAACAACGTGAAGATATCTGAGGGTCGACTAGGTCACTGGAGACGGTGTGAATTCTTTTACAAAAGCTTAAATTAAATAAAATTACACAATGCTTTAAAATTGCACCGAATCCCCCACATGTTTATAAGTGAAATGTCAAGTAATGCAGTTTTGCTCCTTCTAGAACAGGTTGATAAAGTAGACGTCCTCAAACCAAAGGCAGACGACCGGCTTGCCAGTGCGGTTAGATTGGTTGCCTATTTGACACCACCGAAGAATCAATTTATTGTAAATCAATTGTACGGAGTTTACAAATTTTAATTTATGTATATAACAGAACAATAGAAGTATTTTGTGTTTTATCTCTTGTTTATTTGTGTTTACTCGAATGCTATAACGGATCCAGACCCACTGCAGCTACTATTTAAGGGCAAGTAATCTGGCCTCTACGTCTGGTCAAAATTATAAGTGAGCATTCATTTGGGAGATGAAAGTCAAAATATTACAATGTTTATCTTTTCTGTAAGTTTTTTCTTTCCTTTATTACAGCTACAGTTTCATCTTTTATTCATAATTTGTTGGCGCGGTGTATTTTCTTTTGTCTTCTTTTCTGCTTCTATTATTTTTTTAGTTAATTTCATTACGAGTCACGGTCTAGTTCTAGATAATGGATGATTTCGGATTTATTATGCTGTTATCCTAAACTGTTTGGCAGATCGTATGCGTTTTTTTCTTAATTGCAAAGTTACAGTTTTATTGTGATTTTTGTAATCGGAGCCACAGTCAGCACTTGCTAGCGTTCTGGTGTCTATTAGTTCTGATTTATATTTTTCATTTATCGTTATGTAGTTTGTAACGTTTGCTCTTATGCACATTTTTCAGAAAATAATTTGAAATATTTATAATTTATATACTCCCATAATCTCTGAAACTTCTTTGTGGCGTGAATTCATAATTCATATTCTTATATGGGTATTTCGCCACTCTGCAAATTAAAATATTAAATAACGAAAATATTAACAACGAACGTTTCGAGGGACAATCTGCCCTCGTTATCAACGAATAACAATTAAAACTAACAATAAACTCCTTCCAGTGAAAAAAATAAGTTTATTGTTAGTTTTAATTGTTATTCGTTGATAACGAGGGCAGATTGTCCCTCGAAACGTTCGTTGTTAATATTTTCGTTATTTAATATTTTAATTTGCAGAGTGGCGAAATACCCATATAAGAATATGAATTATATACTCCCATAGTGTTACATTTTATTCAGATATCAGTCCTTTGTGTATGGCATGATTCAGGTGGGAATCACGCGCTGTCTCGCGCCATGCAGCTCGCGTTCACGATGCAGTTGTTATTTCTGCCACTGCTTTTCCCACAGTAAAAGTTTTCTCGATAGAGAGAGGCCCAAAACCCTAAAAAACTGTGAAAATCCTGCCAGAAAAGAGCGAATTTGCGTCCGGGAAGCTTCAGCCAGACAAGACTGTGGAGCGCTCACCAGAAAAGCCTCGAAACGGCGCTCGATGCTCGAGCTCGAGCTCCATTCTAAAAACTTGCAAATCCCGCATCACCTAGTCCAAAGTTTCCTCTAAACTAGAGAAATCTGTCTTGATTATGCACTAGCGCTAGCTCAGTGACCTATCTAATTAGCGCTTGAACCTTCCCGTGATATCTAGGCGACGCCGTCTCTGTGCATTAACTACATTTCCCCGACCGCTCCATGTCTCGTTTTGGAACCGTGTCGGTGCACTAGGTACTTATCTCCTGAAAGTTTTCCGTATACAACCATTGCTGGTAAGAACTCCGAATTCCGCCGTAGAATTGGACTAGGATATGTCACCGGCTTCCCAGAAGGATTCCGTATATGCATTATTCACCAGGACTGCGAACGCAACAGAATTAATCGAAATTAGAGAAGCCTTAGCGCAAACTTTGTTACAATTCAAAAGGAAACTTCCAGTTTATGAACGCGTACAAACCTGTATATTTTAGTTTTCTTCTTGTTCTGGGCTAATTAATAATGTTTATAAACTCACAAAAACCCATACGATACCAATTCAGCCACAAATAAATTCTATCTTAATTTCAGCATAAAACCGGCTATCTTTGGTCCAGCGCGGACGAGGCTCAGTCGGGCAACGCCACCTGCTAACGGATAACGGAATTTTTCCGAGTCAGGTGGGCTGTAGCCAAAGTAACCTCTTTCCATAAAAGGGAAAAATCCATGACTTATCTTTTCCTCCAGTGTCTTGATGACACCATTATCAAACGATGTTGATTCTACTGAAATCCCTTGCATAATTTGAATTTGACTCAACATGTTTATGATATCAATCAATCAGTCAAAACGTATAGAAGTGTTAAAATATAATGATTGTTGTGGCGCAATTTTCAGGATGGTGCTAATTTAAGTTTTAAGCTGCTGGCATCCCCAAGCACCTCTCTAACTACACCTATACCAATAGGCTATGAAACTGAAAAACCGTACACTTTTAAAAATACCTACATTTGTTCTATATAGTGGTCTGATGCAAATTCATAAATTTTTGTTAAAATTAAAAATCAAGCAAAAATGAATCGTAAATATTATATCCCAAACTGAATAATTTACGTCGATAAATAACTTGAGTTCCAAGTGATTTTTTTTAAAATACACTCATATGAAGAGTTCAATTTATTTGCTTTCGTTTAAAGATACAAATAAATAATTTTCGTAGGGCGAAACGAGACGTTCGTTTTCTATTAAGAACAATAAATTGATCCATTAAAGTTTCTAAATCGAGTACATCAACAGAATCCGGGTAGGAATGCAAAATAGCAACGTGGTGACCCACACCGCAATTTCAAATTTTACGTTTTGTTCGAAAGTTTCGAGTGGGTAATTACCCACACGGATATTTTCTAGTGGGTAGTACTACCCATACTACCCACGTCAAATGCCGGCCCTGAGAAAATAAACACCCTGTATAAAATGAAGAAAAAGTAGGTAATATATAGTACATTATAAATTATTACAGTTTATTATTAAATATCTATTTATGCAACAAGTGCTAAAAGTCGACGTTTATGCACGATACATGAAAATTATGAAACGAAGCCGAAGGCTGAGTTTCATCACATGTCTCGTGCATAAACGACTTTTAGCACGCATTGCATACAATATTTTATCTACTCCAGTGGGATAAGTAACGCATTACGTCACTCATTTGACACTATTTCAGTTAGGTAATGAAGCTCATTACACCACTCAGTTATGTAATGGTTTCATTACGTAACTGAAATAGTGTCAAATGAATGACATAATGACATTTGCCTACTCTTAATGCACTTTTCTCAATTTTAGGAAGTCGTAGCTAAAATTTTGTACAATACATGTGTGATAATGCATCATTAATATACTTGTGTGCTTACATACACGTATATTAATGATGCTGTTATCCCACTTGTATAGTAAATAACTATTATCTACGACCTTAATTTTACTGTTATTAATCTATAAATATCGATTTAACAAAGGTTTGCATCTACGACACTTCTAATTTATGTCATAATAAACAGTAAGCCATGCCGCGCGGGCGAATGTTTGCGAATGACAGTAGTCACGGTCAGTTACGAAATGTAATTATTAATACTCCACATCTGACTGTATTCATTGCATAACGCTTTAATTATTTCAAAAACACTTTACCTGTACCGCAAGAAGCAACTAGAATAACTTTACAACTTCACTTCCAGTTCGAAATTGTAGTTTTATAACCTCATTTCACTTTTAGCACATGGGCTAAAAGTAAACAGCTGATTTCTTTAACCACGGTAAACTATAAAACGTCACTTTTAGTGAAACAAGCTAGCGCTAAAAAGCCTACTTTTAGTAGTGGTCGTAGATATAGCTATTTAAGTAACAAGGAATGTAAGGACCTATTAATATTTGAGGTAGGCAAGTACAAGCCAAGACGAAGTCGCGGCTTGTTGCCTGCCGAAAATGTTAATAGAAGCTACATTCCGAGTTATCTTATTATATTTTTCCCGCTGCTTATAGCTTATCGAAATTTTTCTAGAATTTTGAAAAAATCGTTTGGTTTGTCACCTGTCACCAAGATTAGTTTTCGTGAGTCGTGTTACCTGTGAGTGTCACATGTCACCTAAACACTTGCACACTTAATAATAGTATTAAGTTCCGTTGTCAAGAAAAAGCAGCAAACAAATATAATCACCGACTTACACATTTTGTTACTAAGGCTGTATCACTGACTTACATGATCAGCAGCGGGAAAAAAATATTACATATAGATTAATGTTATGTTGCCATGCAAATGAAAGAATTAATTAAATATTTAAATAGACAAGGCATACTATAAAACAATAATAAAGCGTGACAGGTATCATTGTGGGTATAAATTGCTGGTTAAACCTTGAACAAATACAATCTTCGTACCGGGTGGCCAATTAAGAAGGGCACTCGGCCCTATCTCGAAAAGTAATTGTCGTAAAGACTTGGGGTAAAAAAATTTATGATTAAAGCGGCAAAGAGAAAATGCTGGAAATTATTTTTAAGTTTCTAGAATGGCCGCCAGGAGGCGTAATCGCATTCTTGAATTTTAAATCCCGTTTTTTGAGAAATATTCTTATATTACAGTTAGCTAAAATGGACACCGTTTTAAAGCTGAGATAAATTCGATTCTTTTTTGTTAAATGCTTTTTGCTCAATCTCTTAAGGGAAAGTGGTGGGGGGTGTCCGAACATTTTCGGAAAGAAATGTCAATAACTTCAAAATGGCTGAACGGATTTTGTCAAACTTGGAGTCGTTGAAAAGGGCATTTCTTAGGCTATCAATGCTGCCTTGAGCGGATTGATTTAGATTGCTTGTGTCGCCGCTAGAGGGCGTTTTGCGACAACACTACAAATGAAATGGATTTTCTCAAAAAAATTAAATGCAACGATATCACTTTTATTGGAACAAAAGATAGCCAAATAAGGGCCTAACACGCTAGTGAAAACCGCATTTCGATATTTGTTTCCTAACCTAAAATATCAGTAAAGGAAATTACAAATCGAAATAATGTCGCATCTTTGGGAATATTATCAGTATACCTGCCATTATTAAATCCTAATTATCCTTCTTTTAGCAAAATATATATAAATTTACTGTTAAAATACCAACATTATATTTAAAATGTCAATAATAATTAATCCTTTATCTAATAGAGTTGTCTGTCCGGGACGCTGTTTTGTCTGTCCGGGACGCTGTTTCAGCAGCCAAACCGTAAGAGATAGATAAAAAAGTTATGAAAGTTATATGTTTGGAATGGTCATGTCAGGTCAGGAACCGAATTTCAGTCACGTGACACTTCCGGTTTTCGAGAAATCACGTGATTTGAAAACCGGAAGTGTCACGTGACTGAAATTCGGTTCCTGACCTGACATGACCATTCCAAACATAACTTTCATAACTTTTTTCTCTATCTCTTACGGTTTGGCTGCTGAAACAGCGTCCCGGACAGACAAAACAGCGTCCCGGACAGACAACTCTATTAGATAAAGGATTAATTATTATTGACATTTTAAATATAATGTTGGTATTTTAACAGTAAATTTATATATATTTTGCTAAAAGAAGGATAATTAGGATTTAATAATGGCAGGTATACTGATAATATTCCCAAAGATGCGACATTATTTCGATTTTTAATTTCCTTTACTGATATTTTAGGTTAGGAAACAAATATCGAAATGCAGTTTTCACTAGCGTGTTAGGCCCTTATTTGGCTATCTTTTGTTCCAATAAAAGTGATATCGTTGCATTTAATTTTTTTGAGAAAATCCATTTCATTTGTAGTGTTGTCGCAAAACGCCCTCTAGCGACGACACAAGCAATCTAAATCAATCCGCTCAAGGCAGCATTGATAGCCTAAGAAAAGCCCTTTTCAACGACTCCAAGTTTGACAAAATCCGTTCAGCCATTTTGAAGTTATTGACATTTCTTTCCGAAAATGTTCGGACACCCCCCACCACTTTCCCTTAAGAGATAGAGCAAAAAGCATTTAACAAAAAAGAATCGAATTTATCTCAGCTTTAAAACGGTGTCCATTTTAGCTATCTGTAATATAAGAATATTTCTCAAAAATCGGGATTTAAAATTCAAGAATGCGATTACGCCTCCTGGCGGCCATTCTAGAAACTTAAAAATAATTTCCAGCATTTTCTCTTGGCCGCTTTAGTCATAAATTTTTTTACCCCAAGTCTTTACGACAATTACTTTTCGAGATAGGGCCGAGTGCCCTTCTTAATTGGCCACCCGGTACATGCTCAGTTATTGCGACAAATAAGTTTTTAGCAAGTGCCGATGTTTTGTAACTGTTAAGATAGCGACTAAGAGGGCTGCAGTTTTAAGCAGTAACACATGATTAATCAACCGCAAAGGAGCCGCGGCTCCGCGAATCTCCTCGCATTAATGTATTATTCAGCATGTTTTAGGAATTTCCCATCGCAGTATTCTGTATCATGCCTTTATCTACGCTTAGCAAACACTTGAATCAACAGTGATGTAGATAATGTAGACGGTGTCGTTACTCGCTATCCGCAGCAAATATCTTCCGTTTTAGTTCACGACGACGGGTTTTTTGTGCTATAATTTTGTGGAAATTATGAAGGAATTTATACCCTTGTTCGTGTTGCAACTTTGTGTATGCAGTGTTGTTATTACACAAGAACTAGTGAGTTGGTAGTTTTTTTTGTGTTTGTTTACCATGGTCTTTAGAGCAAAAAGACAATTAGTACCTATCGTATATAAAATTGCATTTTTTTGTGCTTCTAACTTTTTACGATAAATGGAATGTGTAGTATATTACTTACACATTGTTATTGCCTGATAAAATCCTGCATTGTCAAAACAAATATTTGCACGTAGTCACACCTTGCCTGAATTTATACCGAATACTTCGTTCTATATTTAAGTTTGTTTCGGTGAGCAATCAGTCCAAAAATACATATTGATACATCTGCAAAGTCTCTCGTATAGACCATAACAAAAATAAATTTAAGTATCTACAGTCTGTTCATTTTCTATGTGATTCAGAGTACGCTGGGATCATTCTTAAAATTTATAAAACATTGTAGACATTTGTCAAGAAATATACTTTAAAGATATGCAAAATTCAAAGAATACTAGAATCGCAAAAAAAGAATAGACTATATTTTTCGCAACAATGTATTTTCTTCTGCTTTAGCATTTATACTGTCTTTACAGGGGTCATACAAAGCAGCTGTGGTGGAATATGCACCAAGGCTCACAGCAGACAGGCCAATCGACCGTCTTCTGGAAAATGTGCAGGCATATCAGAATTACATAGAACAAGCAGCAGAACAGGTATTCTTACACTTTTCATTCAAGAAATCCTATCGAGTTTTGTCATTCTAAGTTACCACTACGTGTGTAAGACATTTGAACAATAGCAAGTTCTAATCGATTTTAATTTAATT
Source organism: Agriotes lineatus (assembly GCA_940337035.1). NCBI lineage: Eukaryota > Metazoa > Arthropoda > Insecta > Coleoptera > Elateridae > Agriotes > Agriotes lineatus. The sequence continues at coordinate 110,601,490 of OW679196.1, read as the reverse complement.
ACCAAATTTGCTTACTTTAGATGAGTTTAGCTACTCGTAACCAAATAATGATTTAATTACTACAAAAATATAATGAGTAACTACACTGTCAAGCTTTTAGTTTAAAAGGTATACCGATTTAAAATTTTAAACATATTTTATTTAAAAAATTGTAAAAGTAACGGGGATTCCAACTCGAAATCAATGCACTTACAGCTGTGATTGACATGTAAGCCATTGCAATAACTTTGAACTACTGTACAAATAGTCATAAAAAATCTCAGTAAAAGTAGAACACTAGCTGGAGCCAGGCATTTCAATTTGTTTGGTTTAGCGAAATAATAGCGGTCAACCAGCCCTGTCGGATTTCCGAAATTTTAGAAAACTTTAACTGTAAAATAAGTAATGGCGGAGGGCGGTGGGGGGTGAGGAGTGGTATAACTAACGACACATCTAATATATATAAAAATGTACTATACATGTATAAGAAACTTATTTTAAACTGCACAAATTGCGTGAACTTTTTATATCAGAGTTACAGACTTTTAATGTTTTATACTTCAATCATTTATGCTGAGCATTGGGTCAATACCACCTAAAAACATGGACAATGCTCTCCGGCGTGACGTAGGTAGACATCGGTTAAATCGCATAGATGCAGAGTGTTGATTAAAATAAGGGCTTCGTGTGGAAACGGGGTTACCAGTCGTGAACTGAGTTATTAGTCTTAGCATTTTCTGTATTGGAAAACGAAGTTTGGTTTAGTTAGTTGTTAACGTACTTAGTTTTGGAGTCTTATTTCCTTAACTCAAGTGATTATTTTTAATTTTACCACAATAATTTTATATTAAAGCATTTCTTCGCCATGATTATGGCAGCTAATAAAATGGAACTAACTAGCTCTCTTCTGTAAGACATTTTAAAACCAGATGCGACACAAAATTGTGTTTGTGTTGAGCATTTAAAAATTGTTCTTTTAAAGAGGTTCAAATAGTTCATTGAGTATAACATAATTAAGATTAAATTTACTATCGCATTATGTATACATATATGTTACAGGCAACTTGTATAATTCAGCAGTTTTATATCATGAGTAGGCAGTTTATATAGTTTCATAAATTTCAGCCCGTTTGTTTAATTTTTAATGCCTAGACATTTTATCTAATAACTGAAGGGATGGAGGCAATACTCGTATCTACATTATGTTCGAAGTTGGATGTTATGTAAAATAAACCGGCATCATCGCTGACTCTTATCTCTAGGTTGTGTGTCGTTCTAGCTTGTTTAGGTTATTTGCAGTTTTTGATTGTGTATTATATGCATTCATACATGAGTTGGCCTGCTTCCGGCGATGTTTATATCCGTTGACTGAGGCTGGTGATGAGTTTACCTATCATATAAATACTTACAAAATGTTCATTAAATCCATTGGCTAATGAGTGTTAACTTTCAATTTAAAAATACATTTCATAACATGCCTACAGCGCATTAGGGAATATATATATAAAATCATTAGGCAATATATCAAAAATGGTCTTAAGAGCTGCATTTCATAAACTGTCTAAATTTGCTAGGTACCTATTATAGAAATTGCCTGGTCATTATTATAAAGTGATTGAATTATACAAGTTGTCTGTAACAGATACAACAAACCCCCCGACTTAAATTCTACATTAAACTGTAATCGTCTTCTACAACTAATTCATCTTTGTAAACTGAAGTTTAAAATTTAAGCAATTTCTTGTTTCGTGCAAAATTGCTCATTGGTTTACTATTAATTGCATTGCTGTTGGTAACTACGAAAAACACTCTAAAACTAATACTCTTCGAAGTTGTTTATTACATTTTTAATGAATGCATAAGGAACTTCAAAAGTTAGTTCTGAGGTAGGCGCTTTGTGTATTACTTCTTTAAATTTGTCGTTCTACTTGTGATCATGAACACGTAACCCGCAGTAGCCAAACCATAATTACCTATTACAAGTAAAACCTACGTTATTGACGTTTATATTTTAAAACGCTAATAACTCACCATTACGGTGGCAATACAATGGCCTGTTTATAACGACCACTTATGTGTTTATTTGTGCAAAACTGAGAATAAATAACTTACAATCATAACACCAAACAATAACGAAGGCACTGAGTGACTTATCTGTTACTAAAAGCTCAATTATAATCGATAACATCCTTTTCACTTCATGGCAATTAATGAACTTATCTACTTTAGCCGACATACGAATCCGCGACGTCGGAGACCGTCGGTCTCGATATTCAGTTGGTATGGTTGAGTTATTAACCATAATTTTATACTGAACAATAATTTGACAAACACGTTTGAAATCAATTAGCAACCGTAATGTACGAAATCTTGAACCCATGAGAGGCAAAGCATAGTAGTCAGTAATTTATTGTGCTTTGAAAATATCGTAACACACGTTTGGTAGAACCCCAAGGATTGTTCGTACAGCAATTAAATTGTGCTAGTACCCTATCTGAAATATATCCACAGGAGTCACGGTTGCGGCATGCATTAATGCGCCGGTCAACTTCCTGTATATATGCTTCGGTTGTTCTATTAAATCTTCATCCCTGGTTAATTTTATTCCGGGCACCCAGCAATCTCTGGCTTAATGTGCCTTGAATCTTGTGAACTCGAGCAAGAAACAACACGATGGCCATGCTCTTTGGTGGCTCTTGTTGTTTGAGTACCTTGAGAACGAGTATACTTAGGCAGATTTGGCCTTTTTGCTATTTGTGCATCCATATTCAGTAACGTTTCGTAAGATCTTGCAGCTTGCATCATCAGAGTGAAAATCGTATTAAGAACTGAAGGTCGACGTGGAGCTATTTATAGTCCTCTGTGCCAGGCGCGCGGAGTGACGTAACGCTGATTGGTCGTTCGAGTACAACGTAATTCGTGGGGCGTGGCCGTATGACGCACAGTAGTTGTAATGCTTTAGATCGTGTATCACAGGAGTCCACGTTACACTAAGCTTAAAACCATCTTCCCTGTTTATATTATATTATTTATTAGTCGTCTTTATGTAAATATGGATGCACAAACAGCAACAAGTCCAAATATGCCTAAATATCCTCGTTCTCAAGGTACTTAAACAACACGGGCCACCAAAGAGCATGGCCATCGCGCTGTTTCTTGCTCGAGTTCACAAGGTGCAAGGCATATTAAGCCAGAGAATGCTGGGTGTTCATCCACAAATACTACGCGAGTAGATGTAATAGGCCGGTTCTGGGACCGCACCTCCTCACCTCTGACGTCACGGCGTGAAAATAGTCCATCTCTCTCTAATACATGTAAAGGTATATGTCTATCTCTGTCTACAGAGCAGTGTTACCAACATACACGGTGTTCCTTAAAAAGTTTATGTAACTAGATGATGTCCCTAAATTAGTTACTAGATTTGGGCGGCAAATTTAAATTTAGCACGTGTAAAGGTATATTTCTATCTCTGTCTACAGAGCAGTGTTACCAACATACACGGTGTTCCTTAAAAAGTTTATGTAACTAGATGAAGTCCCTAGATTAGTTACTAGATTTGGGCGGCAAATTTAAATTTAGCACGTGTAAAGGTGTATTTCTATCTCTGTCTACAGAGCAGTGTTACCAACATACACGGTGTTCCTTAAAAAGTTTATGTAACTAGATGAAGTCCCTAGATTAGTTACTAGATTTTGGCGGGAAATTAAAATTATAATCAGTGTTTTTGAGGGGAAAATCTGGGAGTGTACAAGGTTGCTAAAATGTATGGGGTCTTTGTCTGAGAAATTTACACCGGATGTAGTTAATGACCTCCATTATCAGTGTCTGCAAATTTGGTAGACAGACAGACAGACAGACAGACAGATAGACAGACAGATAGACAGACAGACAGACAGACAGACAGGCAGACAGACAGACAGACAGACAGACAGACAGGTAGGTAGGCAGACAGACAGACAGACAGACAGGCAGACAGACAGACAGACAGGCAGACAGACAGACAGACAGACAGCTAGACAGGTAGACAGCTGTTCCTGTAACGGTTTTATGGGCACGACGGTGTAATAAAACGACAATTGTAAATATAATTGTATTTTATTTGTCTAATGTACATGTATAAAATTATTACAAATATATGTTATACACTAGTTAATTATTGTGGTAGATGTGTTGTTGTCATCTCTGTCTGGAGGATCTCCTCGTGCTGTTTCCGAACTGGATTTATTCAATTATCCCTGCCTCTTTTAACTCTTCTATTATACTAACAATTTCATTTTTATGATTTGTATGGCCAGATGCTTGAGAGGCATACAGCAACTTTAATCGATCAACTAATTCGTTCGGATCATCCCAGTAAACATAATCCAACGGTTTATTGCTAACTTGTTTATACATTTGCTGCATACCTTTACCAGTAAGCTTTGTAGTCCTTAACGATATCGATGATGGCGAGGGTGATGATGACAGGTTAGATTTTATAAATTTCTTGTATTTCGCTTGGTTGAAACCTACCTTCTGATCATTTTTATCAAAATTTCTATGCGCTGCATTTGTTCTGTTTATGATATCATTATAATTTGCTCTATCTGTCAGCGTTGGAGTTATTTGAGGATCGTTTTTAAATAGTAATTCGTACAAACCAGGCGTACCTTCATAGTGCACATTTTTGACAATTATATCTGATCCCTTTATATCTAGCTCATCTCCACCAAAATAAAATTGGTTTTTATCAAAATCATATCTAATTCCATACCTCCCTAGATTTGGTCTTTCTATAAGATAATTGCTTACATATTTCCTAGGAAGTTCGTCATACTGTTCTAAGAAAGAACTTATAGCTTGCGGTTGAAATTTGTTTGTTATAGTTGTATTAGGTTCATCTTCGGTGGATTCACACAATACTTCATCAGCCGGTATTGGTGTAAATAATTCTAGTTTTGGAGGATTTGATATATTGATATATTCATCATCGTCATCATCCGCGTCATAATCGTATTTAGTTTTTCTTTTAAGATCATTATCATAATTGTATTTAACTTTCTCTTTCTTTTTCAATTTGAAAGGCTTAAATTGTGATGGAGGATTCTCTTTTGTATTGAATTCTTTTGCAACACTTTGTATTTGTTCGGTAACAGGTTTAAAAAATTTACCGAGGAGCTGTTGTTGCACCAACTTACCCTCCTTAAGAGCTCGAACTTTCTGTCTTATAATATTTTTAGTTTTAATAAGTTCTGTTGCTATATTCGTTTTCATTATTGTCACAAGTATGTAAGCGGTAGACAGCTAGACAGACAGACAGACAGACAGACAGACAGACAGACAGTTAGACAGCTAGACAGATAGACAGATAGACAGGTAGACAGCTAGACAGGTAGACAGGTAGACAGCTAGACAGGTAGACAGGTAGACAGCTAGACAGGTAGACAGGTAGACAGCTAGACAGGTAGACAGCTAGACAGGTAGACAGGTAGACAGCTAGACAGGTAGACAGCTAGACAGGTAGACAGCCAGTTAGAGAGACTGACAGATTCAAACTAGTTCACACGTCAACAGTTTCTTATCAAATGATAGATATTAGAATTGTTAGATGTATATATAAGAATCAAACTCATGACGATAGCGTCCACCAAGCTGAGTTCAGTTATTCGCTAGAATTGTATGAAATATGATTGAGGATAATGTTTACCACCACTGTTTTCTTTCATATGTTCGTGCAATGTGCAAGCAATACATTTTCGTCCTTCTTGATCAGTTTCCCCTTTACATTTTGGGCACTTATACTTAACTGGTACAGGCATCTCTCTCACTCCTATTTCTATTACTGCTCACAATCTGTACAATAAATGGTGTTAAGAATGCCTGCCTGTCCGTCAGCCTGTCTGTCTGTCTGCCTGGCTACCTACCTGCCTACCTGCCTGCCTGCCTGCCTGCCTGGCTGCCTGCCTGCCTGCCTGCCTGCTTGCCTGTCTGCCTGACTGGCTGCCTGCCTGTCTGTCTGTCTGTCTGTCTGCCTGCCTGTCTGTCTGTCTGTCTGTCTGCCTGCCTGTTTGTCTATCTGTCTGTCTGCCCGCCTGCCTGCCTGTCTGCCTGACTGTCTGTCTGTCTATCTGTCTGCCTGACTGTCTGTCTGTCTGTCTGTCTGTCTGTCTGCCTGTCTGTCTGCCTGTCTGTCTGCCTGTCTGTCTGTCTGTCTGTCTGTCTGTCTGTCTGTCTGCCTGTCTGTCTGTGTGCCTGTCTGTCTGTCTGTCTGTCTGTCTGTCTGTCTGTCTGTCTGTCTGTCTGTCTGTCTGTCTGTCTGTCTGTCTGTCTGTCTGTCTGTCTGCCTACCTGTCTGTCTGTCTGTCTGTCTGTCTGTCTGTCTGTCTGTGTGCCTGTCTGTGTGCCTGTCTGTCTGTCTGTCTGTCTGTCTGTCTGTCTGTCTGTCTGTCTGTCTGTCTGTCTGTCTGCCTACCTGTCTGTCTGCCTGTCTGTCTGTCTGTCTGTCTGTCTGTCTGCTTGTCTGCCTGTCTGTCTGTCTACCAAATTTATAGACACTGATAATGGAGGTCATTAACTACATCTGGTGTAAAGACTCTATACATTTTAGCAACCTTGCACATTTCTCAAACAATCACATCCGGCTCACATAATTGGGGGTTATTGACCCACCCTCATTACAAAGAAAAATATTACAAAAAGTATTTCTATGAATTTTTAAAGTTATTTCCATGGTTTGGTTGCGATCGTATGAATATTACCGTGATGGACATCTGGGCCAAACTGCGCCCTCTCTGTCTGTTATTTAGACATTGTAGGCAGCGGCTTGCACAACTAGGGTATAAACATATAAATCATAGTATATCGAATAAATCGTAGCTGTCTGATTGTAACATGGAAGCCGTCACCTCTTTGGAAAAATATTACGACAAGTATTTCTATGAATTTTCAAAGTTATTTTCATGGTTTGGTTGCAATCGTATGGATATCACCGCTAGATGGACATCCGGACTTTAAAACTGATACAAAGCTACAACTTCCAGACGGGTGGAGTTGGTTTGGTGATAATGTGATGGAGCCCATCGAGGAGCATTTAAAAATTTTGAGATTAGAACGTGAACGTGTGAAAACAAAATCGTATATGATTTATGGTGATGTCCGCCTGTCCATCTGTTAAATGTTTGCATTATGAGCCAACAGTCTGCGTCATACAAATCATATAAATGAAATTGTTAGTATAATAGAAGAGTTAAAAGAGGCAGGAATAATTGAATAAATCCAGTTCGGAAACAGCACGAAGAGATCCTCCAGACAGAGATGACAACAACACCTCTGCCACAATAATTGACTAGTGCATAATATATATATTTGTAATAATTTTATACATGTACATTAGACAAATAAAATACAATTATATTTACAATTGTCGTTTTATTACACCGTCGTGTCCATAAAACCGTTACAGGAACAGCTGTCTACCTGTCTAGCTGTCTGCCTGTCTGTCTGTCTGTCTGTCTGTCTGCCTACCTGTCTGTCTGCCAAATTTGCAGACACTGATAATGGAGGTCATTAACTACATCCGGTGTAAATTTCTCAGACAAAGACCCCATACATTTTAGCAACCTTGTACACTCCCAGATTTTCCCCTCAAAAACACTGATTATAATTTTAATTTCCCGCCAAAATCTAGTAACTAATCTAGGGACTTCATCTAGTTACATAAACTTTTTAAGGAACACCGTGTATGTTGGTAACACTGCTCTGTAGACAGAGCTAGAAATACACCTTTACACGTGCTAAATTTAAATTTGCCGCCCAAATCTAGTAACTAATCTAGGGACTTCATCTAGTTACATAAACTTTTTAAGGAACACCGTGTATGTTGGTAACACTGCTCTGTAGACAGAGATAGACATATACCTTTACATGTATTAGAGAGAGATGGACTATTTTCACGCCGTGACGTCAGAGGTGAGGAGGTGCGGTCCCAGAACCGGCCTATTACATCTACTTACGCGGTCTAAGCCGAAATTCTGTTTTAAGAAGAATAATTCGAGTAACCGCGAAAGCCCCAAACAGTATATTTCTTGAGTAATTCACGAATGTATCATCTCTCACATCTAGTGATGCCACTAGAGTCTTGGTTAACCGCAATTCCAAGGCTATTGCTTTGTCCTTAATTTCAAAAACTTCAGACTTCTTTTAATGACTTCTATTCATCTGGAGAAGCAATAATGACGTAGTCTACATAAACTGACATTAAAATCTTTGCATTATTCAAGAAAAACACATGCAAGGATCTGCGTTAGTCAGATTAGCCACATTTCACATAACTAACTGTCAAATTTGAATTTCCACTGACGTCCAACTGGTTTCAAGCCTTAAAGTGCATTTTTGTGACGACACACTTCATTTGCTTTATGAAAAGAGTGAATCATGGATTTTGTTTTCCTTGTTGTGGCATTGTTATTTGATTCCTTATGTACAATTTCTTTCCAACATTAGCTAAAATAGCGGTGGCATTTCATATAGATGTCTTTATAGATCCATTTAAATAGTGCCAATTTGGTGAATTTACAAATCAGACCTTGCCCATAACACACATACAAGTAACTTGCAGCTAATGCAAACGCATAGACTTGAGTCTAACTACTGGAGCAAAAGTTACTACGTGGGTAGTCTACGCCAGGTTGTTGTCTGAAACTTTGGGCTACGAATCGAGCCTTCCGTCTTTTCCAAGATTCATTTGAGCAGTACTTACCTATAAAATTCAATCTGCATTCAACATGTTGCCTTCCTTCGAGAGTTCCCAGGCCTCATTTTTATCAGACTCCTGGCGTATTCTGAGAATGCATTTATCTGCTCATCATGTTACGATCCCTACATCTGGGGCCTTCTACATTGCAGGTTGTCTTGACCTTATGATAAATTTTAAATAATCGACTGCATCATACAAACTGTGATAGTGCAGGACTTTCTCTTCCTCGCTTATCCAAGACATTCTTCATCACTATCGTATTCTTGTGGTTCGTGCTTTACCTCAGCCATATCCTCTTCGAATTCATACTCATTATTGACAACTTAGTGGTAACGCACTTGATAAAATTCGCGAGAACGTCTAGGCGTTGCCGTAAGTCTCCCAACATATTCAAAACTTTGACGTATCTAGTGATTACTTTTCTTCTCACGCAGTATCGTTTTAAGTTGACAGTTCGTCCCATCCAAAATTTAAACGGCGTCTTGGCGAGAAAAGTTGGGACGCTCTCAGGATATGCCTCATACAGCAACATGAGTAATCGTAAATAGATGTAGGAAAATACCTTCCTTGTCCATTCGACTCAGACCTCATGGATTCACTAATACTTTAGTGAATAATCAAAGGTAATACCACAAAAGGTGAAAATTTTTTGAGAATTTTTTCGTTCACATGCATATTATTGCGTTTAAATTTCTCGAAACCAAAACTGCGTTAAAAATTCCGCGAGACCTCAGGTCGAGTGGAATTTGAGCAGTTTTTGTTGAGAGAAATTTGCAATAATTTACATGTTGACGAAATAAATTCTCTTAAAAATTTTTGCCTTGAGTGGTATTTGGAAAGATTATTCAACAATATGGGTAATGACTTTTACCGTGTTCGACAGCATACATTTTTAACGTTTTCTACTATTAATTCAATACTGGAGCTTCCAACACGATTATTATGAGTTTCTAGAACGACGCTGATTTGCAAACTTTGACTTTGACGTTTTGGCGAAATGTCAGTCAAAGGCTACTCACTAAATTGAAATCATTGAAACCAATCGGGCTCGAGTGAAAACACTGTGACATTAGGTGTTTTCAATAAGAGTCAATTTTGATTGGCCGTTTCTGACAAATTGAACAATTTTCATTGGTTCGTTCACTATAGTGTTGAATAATCATCAGTAATTCCATACTTCTAAATCAGATCACTGAAATTCAAGTGGTCTAGCCGTTCATGTTATCTGTCAGGTTTACCCATTTTCGACTGTTGGAAATTGAGAAGACTCTTGATAGTCGTACATAGTAGAGTTCACCGACTGCGTCGGATATCATCTTAGCGTTTCTTTTTCCGCTCCGGACTGACTTTTGGAAGACACAGCTCTTGTCCATGATATTACCAACTGATAGATATGAGTCCATATCAGGGACAGAGCATTTTCACGATCAATTATTGACTTTGGTTCATCCTTCACCACAGTTGACGTACTGCTCGCAAAGTTTAATCGAGCACCATTATTAGGAGTCCACATATTGGAATTGCATTCTATATGAAAGTCTTAAATCTTTATAGCAGTTTCCAGACCTATAGCCACCACGAAGAAAGATTTGTCAGCGAGATTTGCTCTTCCTCGTTAAAACTTCTCGTTTCGAAAGGCAGCCTTGTGATCGTGCTCAGTACTTTTACTACAATTAAAACTAAACTTTTTCGTTGTTGTTGTAGTACATCGTTTTTTCCCCATGGAATTTTCACTGAGGTCCGTTACTAGCTGTGGCCATGGCTCCACACTCATTCTTTTTAAACTTTTGTCTGCGTGACTGCTTCTCCAAGTATTTTTACTTTGAGTGAATCAGTAAATGTACAACACTCACGTATTTGTCTCAATTCTGACAGGCTTTTAGACAATAAGCGATCAGCCTTGACTTTCTTTTTTCCATTGACTCACGTCGCGTTGTCACAGCTTACAGGGCAGAAATAATTTCAGCTCTAAGTGTATTTGTTAAACGTCAAAAATTCCAAAGTTATTTAAAAGTTGACTCGACATTTTATCTATGTGATATTCCCTTGTTTGTCCATAATAATCTTCAAGGTAAATATCTGATCAATTCTCAACTTACATTTTCTGAAAGTTACTAAATATCGATTCGTAAGAGAATTCTAATCTCTTATGTATTATTATTACCAACATTTTTTAGGCAACGTTTAACAGACTGCTAATTCTTTGGTAATTATAACAGTTGGTTTCGTCGCCGTTTAACACAACCCGTAAAATGGAGTTGCATCTTAATTCTTTAATTGTGTTGGTCCGCTGTGCGTGTATCTGTGGCTTTTTTAATCATTAAAATCTGACTTTAGAATCAGGTAGAAGATGGAAAAATAGAATAGGATTGTCTCGAAAACCAACCTTCTGTCTTGTAAGGAACATTAACAAATTCCAACATTTTTAAAATAATAAACAAAATTTTAGATGTAAATTTGCAGTTTGTTTATATATGGAGCATATTCGTATTTTTCAGTTCTTGCGTAGTTATTGTTATTACTCATCCCAACTCTTCAAGATCAGTTTATGAAATTCAATGTGTAGCATCCCGCTGCCGCTTTTACCATTTCGGTCTCATCGCTCCGGCCAATGCGACCTACTTGTGCTGACGTCACGGCGAAGTGCCGAGGCCTTGTTTTCAACCGGTATTGGTTCTGTTCAAATGCTTTATTTTTTAGCTGCTTAATTGCTACCATAACTGCATCTAAGGTTGGCTCCTCAACAATTGGTTCTTAATCTTCTTCCTAACTCACTTGCGTACCGTTTCTATCTTTAGTTTTTTATTTTATGTTTTATAGATACCATTCCACTGTTCTTCTACCATTGTTATTTCTGGAACAGTTGAGTTTGATTTTCTATCAATTTTATATTGATCTGAGCTGTATTCTGCTCCTCGATAGCTTCTACATCTAAACACTGTGTCTAAAGCACTGGTGAATATTATTGCGTTAATAAGTACATGATCTATTGGTTTTGTGGTTTCCTCATCTGGGGACACCCACCCTTTATCAGAAAAACAGGTGCTTGGTATTACTAACTCTTTGGATGCTGCAAATTAACTAATATTTCACCATTATTGGTGCTTTCAGGTGGAGGCTGTATATTTAGCGTTGGTCTGAAGATGTCTTCTTTATCATCCTTGGCATTATAATATCCAATTATTAGGGTGACGCAGTGCCGTCTTTTATATGATTGAGGCCCCGGGCCCAAGGTAATGAAGGGGCCCTTCTAGAAAAGAAGTAACTCAATACAATACAATATATATTTTTAAAATACCTTCTTTTATTTTTATAAAACTAAATACTGAAACGAAATTAAAATTCTAATTAAATGAATATAAACACAATAGAACATAAGAAACCTAAAAATTTACAAATAGAACATAATTATTGCTGCACACTAATAAAAGATTTTTTTCTCGATTTGGTATGGGCGAAGTCCTGTGTTATATCTTCAAAATTTAAATTCACCAATGTGTCCCTTTCTATGCAGATTAATGATTAAGAGTTTAGCCTCTCTTGTAGCATAGTACTGCGAAGTTCGTTTTTTATCGTGTTTAACTTATGAATGATTGCCTATCTACCTATCTACCGGTCTACCTGTCTACCTGTCTGGAAGTGTAGGAGCTACTAAATAGCCAGAATGTAAGCAAGGGGCTGGACTCCGATAATATTCCAGCTATATTTGTTAAAAACTGCTCGATATCATTATCTGAGCCGTTAACTATTATGCGATTTCAACTTGCAACTTGCACACATAAATTGGGTTAAGAATGGCAATGAGCGTGGCCTCCAACCAGCTTCAACATACGACAATAATGATAATTGTTTTTTAGATTGTATATCTGAAAGTGGAATTATGCAGTTTAATTATGTTAAAAATATCAATTAGAGGATTCCAGACCTTGTCTTATCTAACAACAAAGAACAAACACACAGAGGTTTTTCAGTACAACCGCCTCCTCTTGCTGCTGTAGATCAAAACTATCCTCCTTTAGAAATATATTTTAGATATAAGTTTACGGAACCGCTTATTGCAGCCGCTCAAAATTTTCGTAATTTCTCCAAAGCTGATTATAATGCTATTAATGGTAAATTACTGTCTTACGACTGGAATGTTGAACTGAAAACGCTTAGCACTGAGAACTGTGTAAATTTTTTTAATCTAATTATAAAATATGTTATTTCAAAACATGTACCCATGTTTAATAAGCGATCAGATCGTTTTTCTCTTTGGTTTTCAAGCGATCTAATTAAGCTGATGAGGGAAAAAGCTCTATCAAAAATATAAAAGATATAAATTTCCTGTTGACTATAATAGCTTCAATCGAATCTAAAATCTGTTCTAATATCAAAAGCTTTGGGTCTGGCCAACGTAGTACATTTATACGTTTATTAATTTTTATTAATGATTTATAATTATGTATAGTTATCAAATGAATACACAACTTTAATTTTTATTTTTTTACAAAATTAAATAATGAATTACATAACTATTTGTTGATCAATGCGCCTGTCGGGGGCCCCAAAAAAAAATTGGGGGCCCCAAAAAATTGGGGGCCCCTGGCCCGGGCCCGTTGGGCCCGTGTCTAAAGACTGCACTGGGGTGACGTCATGCTTATGTATACTCTGTTCACGAAACTCCTGGGCTGTCAAAAATAATTGTTTTAAAATTTCTTGAGTGTACTTATAATAGTAACTTTTTTATGGAATGTACTTCAAATCTAGTGACTAAACTAGTGACAAATAAGGATAGGGTATGTTCGATGGTTTTATGTCGAAAGTACAAAAATATTATTAAACAAAGTTACAAATTGGAAATGTAAGTATTGAATTTTAAGCCAAAACGCACCTAGGGCTGCAGTGCTACAGAAAAAGAGAGAGAATAAGAAATTTATAGTGAATACTTTTATATTTCCACAATCAGTCTGTTGTTTCAGAATCTGAAGAGAATTCCATGTCGGACTCATCAGTATCAGATTCAGTTCACGATATTATGACTGGAGGAATATCCGCCACACTGCAAGTGCCCATGTATTTTATCCAGTCATTTTTAATAAGTGTTTCACAATGAGCAATACTGTTCTTCCACATTTGCTCTGTAAAATTACTGAGAGCTATACTTACGCTATAACTTGTCAACATTATCTTTGGATGAAGGTTGGGATTGTATATGCTTGTTAAATAGTTTTTTTGCAAATGTCCATGCTAACTCTATGTAATTATACTGGCACTGGTAAGGATGCAGTCTAAGAACGGCATGCCCATGTTGGGATAGAAACTCATCAACAACATATGAATAACATATTTTTTGTTGGTGGTGTTAATCAGTGGCCTTATAATTTCTCAAAGTTGGTGTTTGGTGCATTTTAAAAAAGATAGAGATAGAGGCAATTACGAATTGAAATGTCACTTTGACAAATAAATCAAATTTTGAAATTTGGAAGTTTCAAAATTTTGCAGTGTTCCAAATGTGAAAGTAGAAAGTTACCAACGAAATTTTAAATTTGCTGCCAACTTAAATATAATTATTACAATTTGACAGCCCAGGAGTTTCGTGAACAGACTTTATTTTGTCTACTTCTCTAATATATTGCAAATTTCCTCTTTTTCTTCTATGATTTTTCTCTGTTGGTGCATGGACAATGGACATTTATTATAGACAGACTAAATTTCTTCAGTCTAAATCTTATTCTTCACATTTTTTATTTATTGGTTGGTAATCAATTATACTTTTGCTGACTTTCTTTGTTGGTATAAATGCCGTCCCAAATTTATGTGGTCCTTTTTGATTCCCACTTTTGAACATTCAATGTATCCTCCAATTTTCAATTTCTTGTTCTGGCCAGTTGGATTCTTAAATAGCCATTAAGGGAATATTATATCTCTCCATTTCATCAACTATTGTTTGAAGTGCTCTCATTTGGTAGGCAATCTTTACACTTCAAGTATCATTGTCTAAATCATTACTCTTTAATATTTACCGCATTTCTTGCTTCGGTTATCAACTTAGAAGCATATCTGTTGCGTGTATTTACATGTCATGTGAGAGATGTGTTTCAGGGCACATTGATCTTTATATGAGCATTATAACGTTGTTTTCATTGAATGAAACATTCAGAGCTGTGCAAATTACTTTTTCCGTCAATCGTGCATATATCGACTCATTAATGCATGATTTTGTCTAATAAAATAATGCATTAATAGACCCGTTTTCGCAATGATTTTATGTAGGCAACCATACGTACTAAACGTCAAATGTATCTGAAATGTCAAAACTAAAGGTTAAATTACTCCGTGGTTTTATTAATATTAATATTTACATTAGAAAACGCTTCGCTCAATATCTTTGTGGCAGTTTCTATTTTTATTTCCTATCGAGTTCTCAATGTATCCTTCGGCAACAGAGGCGGATTTTCAACCTCCAAGTCTTTTAATTGCTGCAAAATCCGCTCCGGCATCGGCAACCATACGTAGGTACTAAACGTCAAATGTATCTGAAATGTCAAAACTAATACATATTTTTGATGGATTCTAATAAACGTACGATTGACGGAAAAGTCTTGTAACCAACTCTTATGTTAATCGGTGATTAATAATCTCGCTCATTAACGTGTTCGCTCGCTCCACTCGCTCACGCGTTAAAATCTCTCGATTATTAATCACCTTTATTAACACACTTGTTGGTTAAATAACCATTAACAAGTTATTCATTACTAATTATCAATTCCTTTCCAATAAAATAATTGAATTACCAGAGAGTTCAATTATTTAAATATATATATTTCGTATGAGTACATCGGGAGTATTATTAATAGAAATGCTATAAACTACAAGTATAAATAAATAAATAAACAATATTTAACATAAACAATATAAACAATATATAAACAAAACCACTACTAAAGCCGACAATGGGCTGACAACTACAGTGACAGGCCGCGTTGCAGCCACTCTATTGCGGACGTTGTCAGTGCATGCAGGTCTTCTAGAGTGCCCTCGAATGCTGTTTCTGGGCAGTGTTTTATTATGTGCTCCATGGACTGTTCTGGGGCACCGCAATGGTTGCAACTGGGAGAATCGATGAAGCCCCACTTGTGCAGATTTTTGTTGGTTCTTCCTTGTCCTGTGCGAATCCTGTTTAAGCTGCACCATTGCTTTAAATGAAATGGCAATTAAATTATCAATTACTTGGAAATTATAATTACACAACTTTTTATTTACTTTATTTAATTGCTTTACTGTGTTAGTGCATCGTTTAAAACAATCAAATCAAAATTAACAAATAAATATTACAACCCAATATCATCTAATGAACCTAGTTGTTAATTGTTACGGAAAAAATAAATGATATATTTACCGTACAATACTCTGCATTCTGTAGTTACCAGAGACAATTTTTTTCGTTTCTTAGGGTCGGTTTTACAATGCTAGTACTAACCAGGGTATGGTTATACTGGGAATATATGTATGCCACAATTTATACTTCGAATGGATTTGTAAATGTTCTACTAGGTAACTTTAGTCCTAAGTTAGCTATTCTTAGCATTATACCACTCCCTCTAACATCAACCAATGAAAAATGACAAAATACAAAGTTACGCATGTACTAACTTTTGATAATGTACATAGCAACTGATAATCACCGTACTTTCCTGATTAATAGGTGATAATCATACGCCTTCACAAACATCACGTTACCTGCTGTCAGTACAATTGTCATAATAACCATATTAACTGTACTTTTAATATTTAAAATACACTATTCAAACGTTGTTTATTGACTCGTGATATAATCTAGCCGAATGCAACTCGCGTCTTCTTGATTATCAAATCATTTCTGTTTCCACTCGATATATTCTTTTAGGCAATCATGCTCGTCCTTTGGACTCACGTAATTGCCAAACAATATATCTCGTGTAAACAGAAATGATTATTTGATAATCAAGAATCCACTAGTTGCATTATATACATATATATATATATATTTTATTACAAAGATTTTACAATCTGTCATTTAATGACAATAAGTAAATTGTATGACTTATCCTAACATGCATGTCATGAAGGAAATAGTTCAATAACAAATTCCTTATTTAATATGGTTATTTTGGTCTAGGATTGGTTAACACGTCACTAACTCAACTCACGCACAATCACTCAAATCGATTTGGAAGATCTGCTGACCTGAGGCCCGGTTGCAGAAAGCAATGTTAAGTCTGGTGTTAGCTATCATCGCGTCAAAGTGAACAAAATCGCATCAAATTTTGTTTACTAATGTATTAGTTACCATAAGCATTTGAGATTTGATTCGTTTTTGTTCACTTTGACGTCGCGTTAGCTAACACCAGACTTAACATTGCTTTCTGCAACCGGCCCTATATCTTTTAAGTCTGGGCTCTTCTTCTTCGTTATCTAGGAGGCCTTCAACTAGATTGTTGGGGTGGGCACTTATTCGATCATGATATCTCACGCTGGAACGCTGTATTTCTTCATTAATCGTTGGTATGCCTAGGTCTCGGCGTATGATTTCATTTGGGACGTACAAAGGAGCATTCACCATGGTTCGTAGCGTTTTATTTTAAAAGCGTCTCAAAATTTCAATGTTTGAATTACTTGCTGTCCCCCACAGCTGGACGCCGTAGGTCCATATTGGTTTGAGCATGGCTGTGTAAAGCAGTATTTTATTATCCAGGGACAGTTGGGAGTTACGTCCTAAAAGCCAATACATTTTCCGACACTTTTCGCCTAGTTGTTTACGTTTCGTCCAGATGTGTTTTTTCCATGTCAATCTTCTGTCAAGGTGAATTCCCAAGTATTTGGCACTGTCTGCTTGTGGGACTATCTGATTGTTGAGTAATATCGTTGGACAAGTTTCTCGTCTCGTTGTGAAAGTTACGTGTACGCATTTTGATTCATTAATCTTGATACGCCACTTTTTTGACCATTGTTGTATAGCATCTAGATGGGTTTGCAAGTTGTTTGATGCAATAAGGGGATCAGAGTGTGATGCTAGTACAGCGGTGAGTTTTATTAAAAGGCCGCCGAAACGACTTTTTAAAAACGTTTATTTTTATTTTACAATGAAATATAACATTGGAAGCACACAGATTAGCTGCCAGACAATTTCTTACATCTAGCTACGAACTAACTGGAACTTATCTTAGAGGTGCAAGCTACTTGTATATATACTATGTCTAATCAACTAAGATAAGCGTTATCTCTAAAAGGGAGCGCGAGACAGGAAGCCACGTGCGTTCAAGGTTGCAGACTTGCAATTTATACAAAGAAGCTATTTATCGTTCAAGGTTGCAAGCTTGCAGTTTCACACAGGGGGCCATTGTCTAGTCATAACATAACACGTCCGCCGATAAAATGTTCAATGGGTGGTATTCAAATATGCCTCCATTGAACTTACAAAGAGAAAAGAAAATTAAACTTATGCATTTACGTTAACTGGTTCAAAATCTTTATTTAAAAATCTAATAAGTTTAATCTTCATTGTGTTTCTATTATAATACAAATACAATATAAAAATTATTAACATAAGAATAGTACACAGAGTAAATATAATTGCAGACACACTTAAATTATCAGATTTAATATAATTAACAGGTTTTAACAAATTTTCATATTTATTAAGCTTAATTCGGTCCTCAACCAATTTCTGGGTGTCAACAGGTATCAAGTCAATCTTTGAAACATTTATGTGGTTCGATTCAGGAATTATTAAGCGGTCAATGTTTGAAATTTTTAAATTAACAATTTCATTTGAGGTTCTTTTTGCGGTGAATAACATGTGTTTTTGATTTATTGAAACAAGACAGTCTGAACTGAGGTGTAAGAGGTTAGTGCCAGATATTCCTTTTCTAAAATTCTGATTTTTACATTTGACGTCCAATATTGCTTCAGATGGGGAAGATATTAACCATGTCGCAGGATTTATTTGTGATATTTTGATCTCTGTTAAATTGAATAAATAAGGGATACATGTTTTATTTTTATTAAATGACAGAAGTTGTGTTTCGCACAATTTGTCGTTGGGAATTTCAAAGTAGTTATTTTGATTACAAAAGTAGGTGTCTAAAGTTATAAGTTTACAATGACTTATTTCAACGGGAATGCTGTTTTTAACATTGAATAATAAAGTACTATATGTAGGTATAATCATACGAAATTGATAATTTTGGATAAAAATCGGAAATGGTATTAATTGTATCATTTGATAATCGTTAGTTTTGGAAGTAAGAGGTATTTCGAATATAAATGTAATTCTGTTTTTAACTTGATAAACTTTTGTAATGATAATTGACTCGTATAAATGTAAATACTGTAACTCTGCAGGATATGGAATAGTTAAAGCTTTTTCTGATATGCTATTGAGATACGTCGAAATCTCATTTAGATTTTCAATTAAATCGTCATTATCAATTAATGACATATGCATCTGTTGATTTTGGGCAAAAGTTAATGCATTTTCTAGTTCCAAACAAGTGTTAATAAGTAGTTGTAAAAATTGAATTGCTTCTAGCAAGACTGTTTTTAAGGAGTATGTAGCGAGATTTTTGCCTAATTCCTCATTTTGTAAAATTATTTTATTTATATTTCCATCTAATAATTCCTGACTCTTTGCTATAACATTGATCACTGAGATGGTATCGTTTAAAATTTTAGTTTGCTCTAATATAATGTCATTTTGAATTTTACTGCTTTCTTGTAATTTAGTAATCATAGATTCGTATCTGACTCCATCGTTGGCGTCGAGGTTGCCAGTTAAAAATTTGAAAGCGGATCCTAGTCCATCGAAAAGTCCTCTCTTATTAATTTTGTGTTTAACATCAGGAAATAATTGACTTAATAGTTTATCTGCTTTTTCAAGATATTGTTTTAATATTATGAGTAAATTGTTATGATTGATAATAACATCATCAATCCTTTTAAATTTTGTATATTCAATAACATAACTTTTATTTTCGAGTAAAGGTATTACTTTCATTAAATTAGTTCTAAGTGTGTCATAACTAACAAATATAGGAGTATAGTCTACATTTCTAATAAGCGTCCATTCGCTTTGTTTAAGCACTACGTTTCCTAAGTTTAAGGGATATAATCCAGGATTATCTTTTAAATTCTTAATAATAATATCGCTCTGTATAACTGGTGATTGAGTCAGCAGGGTACAGGCGATGAAGAGGGTAGTAATCCTGAAAAAGGGAGAGCAATAATTCCTTTTAGTCAGGGTGTTTTATATTTCCATTTTTTTAAATTAGATTTAATTTTGAATTTCAACGTTACTTCTGAAATTTGTTTTAACAAATATTTTCCATTTAATTGGAATGTTTGATTTTTCCGAATTGGTTTTAATTTTAAATTTAATCTTTACTTCTGAGATTTGTTTTAACAAATATTTTTTCGTTTAATTGAAATGTTTGATTTTTCTGAATTTGAATTTAATTTTAAATTGTTGTAAAGGTTTTTCTTTGTTTTCCTTTAGCAATATCAATTATAAAGGTATGTTGCTGTGAACATTTAGTTTTAACGCGAGAAATATTGTGATTATTAAAATTGTAAATACCATATTATGCTGGTCTTGTTTGTTTGTTAAGTGTAATTTTTATTTGAGTTTTTTCTGATTTAAATGATTTTAGTCTTAAGTTTTTCTTAAGATATTATTTTAAAAAAAAAATACTTTTGATACTTGAAGTTACTGGTTTATATATTAAAATTTATTTGCAATACTTAAAGTTTTTCAAAAATTCAGGGGTGTGAACAATCTTATTTTTTCTTTAAACACACGGTTAAAAATTTAGTTATTTTGGAAAAGTCTTTGATAAATTTTCTATAATAGACTATTTGGTTAAAAATGGTTTTATTTCGATTTTTAGGTGCTGGGAAATTTTGATTGTTGAATTTTTAGATGAATCTGATTTTATTCCTTCCAAAGTAGCTATATAATCTAAATATTTTACAGATTTATGTTTAAATTATTAAATCTTATGAGTTGACTTTTATTGTCAGTTTCGTAACGGATAAAGGTATTTCGGAGAGTAAATACATCTCTGTACTGAAAACATAAATTAGTCAAAAGAGTTTATTCATCTTCGTTTAAATGGTCTAATATCAAATTTTTTTTTAATTGTTATTTAAATTAATTATCTAAGATACTTTTAATGTTTGAAGTTTTTATATTAAAGTTGTTAAATCTGATAGACTGATTTTTGTAGAGTTCATAATTTTTATTTTTATAAGATTAAGGATTATAAATATGAATTTCTTGTATTTCGTTTAAAGTATTAATTACGCTTGTTTTAAATTGATTATTGCATGTTTCAATTGCTGAAGGCATGACTAATTTTTCATTAAATTTTAATTTTGGAGTTATTTTAGTTACATTTTTTTATGCTGATAAATTTTACGAAAAGTTCTGTACACAGGGTTAACTGTAGGTTTTGTTGAGAAAAATAAAAATCTTAATTTTTAGGTTTGGAAAAATTACATTAGTTACACTTTTTTTTTGTTTAGTTTTTACGGGTTGTAATAAAATGGTATCGTAGCTCTTTCTGTCTGAATATGCATCCATTTATAATCTATTCGTGCGGATAATTTTGAAAGTAAATCGGATCCAATAAGTCCTATATAGTCTTGGTTAAAATTATATAAATAACATGTATGTGTTCCGTTTTCATAAAAAAGACTGGGATTGGTAAATCTGCAATTAAGTTATGTTGAGAAATTCCATGAGATGTAACTATCTCGAATTCTGTTTCATAAATATAATTTGAAAATGTTGTTGTACAAATTCTGGAGAAATTATTGTTTGTGAGCTACCTGTATCAATTAATAATATATCGCCGGTGGCAGGAACTATAATATACGGAAGATCTGATTTTGAATTTATATTAAAAGTTAAAATATGCTTTTCCGAGGCTTTTAATAAAAATTTACGGTATCGCTTGGATCTGGAAATTCATAATAATCTGATGTAATGTGCAAGTCTTGGGGTTCATTTTGAAAATATAGGTTTGATTGGTTGTATTCTGGATTTTCTTGAGAATTTTCGAATACATTTTCAGTGAAGTTTTTATTTTCTTCAGGGGAGTTGTCGAATAAATTTTCTGTTAGATTTTCATGATCAACAGGGGAATTTTCTTGTTGAACATTACTGTGATAAAATAGTTGATTAAAATTTCTATTAACATTTTGAGAATTTGCTCGATATTTATTAGGGAAATTTGATTGTTGAGTAGCTGGTCTTTTTATAGTACTAAAGTCCATAGGTTCTGGTTTATTTGTTGGTGAAAAATTTGGTTTAGGTGCAAATGCATTAAAGCTTGAATTTTGAGTTATTCTAGAATTATTAGGATTGGTAAAATTCGTTGGACTTTTAAAATAGTTGGGATTTTGATGAAAATTACTTTTAGGATTTTGGTTAAAATTACTTCGATTTTGTTGGAATGGTCTTTGCATAAAATTTGGGTTATTAAATTTAGGTTGATATGAATTTTGTGTTTGAATATTGGAAGTTAAATTTGATTTATTTAATTTTTGACTTTGAAAATTATTTTGATTTTGAGAATATCTGATATCAATTTCTTCTTTTACTATGTTTAAGGCTTGTTCTAGTGAAGTTGGGTTCTACTTCTTACGAAGCTTCCTAAATTTTCATTTGGTCCACTTGTAAAAGTGCGAAGTGCTAAGTCTTTGTTAGCCTTTAATTTATAAGTGATAATGTCTTTTGATTCTTGACTCAGAGAAACTTTTGCATTATAAATAGCCAAATGGGTTCTAACTTTATTGAAAAATTCTATGGGAGAGTCTTTATTCTGTTTTAATTTGGTTAAATCAATTAAAAGATTCAATTCTGACCTTTGGTCGCCAAAATTTTCAATTAAGACATTTTTTAAGTCTTTCCAAGTATCATACTCGTAACCTGTAATTACTTCTAACGCTTGACCTTTTAATTTATTCCTTATCGAATTTAAAATTACTTGGTTGATATAATCGTTTAAATTTTCTTTGCAAAATTTAGTTACAATGATTTCTGCGGATCTGATAAATTCCGAAAGAGTGGCTTGATTACCATCATATGTGGGAATTTCATTTAGTAAAGCTACGTTAAAATGTGGGGGAAACAATGATGCGTTTTGGTCAACCATATTTGGGTTGTTACAATTATTTAAAAATAAAATTCTAGTGATAGAATTCCTTGGTGAGCGTGATCGATCTCGTGACATAAAATTTTTACAATTGTTTCAAAATATAATTTTTTTTCTAATACTTCAAGATAATAGTGATCTAAACATAAAAATTTTGTAATTGTTAAAAAAAATAAATTTCTAGGTGTTTTTACTTAAGGCGAGAATTATGTTAAAGATTCTCTTTTGTAGACAAAAATTAATATTACTTTATACTTGATTTTTAATTTTGTTTTATGTTAGTAAACAATTTATATGACTAGGGGATGCATCTAATGTCTTGTTAGGCATCCTACGCGCAAGAACGCAAGCACAAATGCAAATTAAGCACACCTAGTATGTGCAGCAATTGGTCTGGCTTACTACGTTCTGCCTGATCTTATAAATAAATATTAGAACTATGTTAGTATAATTTTTTTAATTTTTATATTATTTAACTTTGTTGTTTTAGGCGAACGCTTTAATAATTATCACTTTGAAAATTATATTACGTTACTTTGTTGCCTTTGAAATTTTTACTTTGTTGTTTAGGCGAACGCTTTAATAATTATTACTTTTGAAAATTATATTACGTTACTTTGTTGCCTTTAAAATTAATTATTTTGCTTTTTCTTTAAAACTTGAAAATTATTACTTAGGCGAACGCTTTAATAGTCGTTACTTTGTTGCCTTTAAAATATACCTTTGCTTTTTCTCTAAAGCTTGAAAATTATTATTTTTTAAAATATACCTTTGCTTTTTCTCTAAAGCTTGAAAATTATTCTTTGAATTATAAAAATATGCACTTACATTGTGCGTTAAAATTGACGAACGGCGTGCGATCTGCTACGTCCTGTTGTCTTCAAAAAGGATGCGTCGATCCTGTTGATGTCGGCTGGCCTGCAAACAGCTAGGTCCTGAAGTCCGACTTTGGATGGTCTGCTTTGCGCTAGAGCGTCATCCAAAAGTTGTCCTGGGGTCGTCGTTGTTGACGTTGCCAAACCAGAGACTGATCCCAATGATCAAGTGGTCCAATGACCAGATGGTTCCAATAACCACGGAGGAGCAGGAGCTGGGTCGACGGGCGCTTCTCACGATCGGGCGATGTTTGTCCCTGTTGGAGATGTCCGAAGATCCGCTGGGTGGTAGGTGTCGATTTGCGGCAAAGACCTGAACCTCAAGGAAAGTTGCTGGTCGACTCGATGTTTGTAGTTTTCCAGGTTTTCCTCCACAAATCCGAACGACTGCGCCAGTTTTATTAAAAGGCCGCCGAAACGACTTTTTAAAAAACGTTTATTTTTATTTTACAATGAAATATAACATTGGAAGCACACAGATTAGCTGCCAGACAATTTCTTACATCTAGCTACGAACTAACTGGAACTTATCTTAGAGGTACAGGCTACTTGTATATATACTATGTCTAATCAGCTAAGATAAGCGTTATCTCTAAAAGGGAGCGTGAGACAGGAAGCCACGTGCGTTCAAGGTTGCGGACTTGCAGTTCACAGAAAGAAGCTATTATTGTTCAAGGTTGCAAGCTTGCAGTTTTACACAGGGGACCATTGTCTAGCTGTAATATAACTAGCATGTGTTATGGGTAATTCTGTAATCTTTGTCAAATAAAGTTGGTTTTTAAAAAGCACCTTAATGCAATTCGTAATTTAAGTTACATATAGGGTCACCCGCGTAGGAGGTATGACGTCATCGATTTTTTAATGGCAACCCCCTTTTCTTATTAGTAAATGTGAAAGAACGCATTTTTTTACTTACGTTAAGCTGATTTTTTAATATAATTGCAATGATTATTACACACAACTGTCACATGACTGATATCAGCCAATGAAAACCATGCATTTTTTGAAAATCGACCAATCCCGAACTGATTACCTGATAAGCGCCCGTGGGCTGCTTAACAAGCGATAAGCGCCCTTGGGATGATTATCGACTCCGTGGATGGTTTCATAATTAGAAATAGAAATACAAGAAACAAGCAATTTGAGTTTTTTGGCATTGTTAGATCAATTTTAAATCATAATTCGTATACGGGTTTCGCGTAATAATCTCCAAAATATAAACGCGGGCAACACACTTACATATAATTTTGCCCGTGCCAAGAGTCATCGTGCAGGTTGCCCTTAGAAAACTGTCCTCGGGCAACCCTCGGGACAGTTTTCATTGCAACCAGCACTCGACCCTTGTGTGCAAAATTATCGGTAAGTATGTCTCGCCCTTGTTATATTACTATTGATAACTTCAAAAACAAATGTTCAAATTGTGCACCGTTGTCTGCCTGATCGTAGCCAAGACGACCGAAATGTTTTTTTATATGCTCCCAAAAATAGCTATTTTAGGAACTCATTTGAGTCCATAAAATGGTACATTTACGGCCTAGTCCCTAAAAGTTGTCATAGCAACCTTTTGCGGATTATTTTAGATTAAATAGTTTTACGTTTGGTATTAAGATAAATTTATTAGAAATAACAACACTATTAACGTTTAAACAAACATAATTTTAACAATTAAACTAATTAACAATCGTTATTTAGAAAAATAAAAATTAATAGTACAATTGTGAGCATTTTGGAAACTGCTGACTGTAAATAAAATGCCGCTTCTATTTATATCTGTAATTTCCCTTTCAACATTTGTTACGTAAGCAGAGTTTACAGTGGATGCAATCTGAGAGTTAAATGAAGCAGCAGGAGACGATGTACTTGGTGAATGATTGCCTAACGGCGTCATCTTTTCCCCAATTAACATTCACAAACTTTTTTCTTTTTTTCAATCGACTCTTCTATGTAACTTTCAGCAACTTTAGACGATCTAAATAAAATATTATTTTGAATTAAAAAAAAATAATAAACTCCAACCCCCTAAACGTTTTAACGATCAACGATGTCAAATCTACCTCAGCAAGAGTGGCAGAACTTCGCCTAAAACAGTGCCCTGTGTATTATTTCGGCTTTAACAGCTTTAGAAATTGTGCCACTATCGAAGGCATTTTCTCGAATGAATGAATGCTGACGCGTTGAACGGTGCATTTTCCTTTACGGTAGAACACAAAGAAATAATCATGTGGTACATTGTCTTTCCGAAGACGAGGATATTTTCGATAACACTCGACTGGGTTTATAGCTTCTCCTTCAGCCACAACCGGGAATACTCTTTTAATATTGGTCTTTGTGCATACAAGAGTAATGAGAAGACAACCATAATCTTTTTCTACAATATCCTGTGTCCGTAAACAGTGCAGTTCTCTTCTGTATGTTCCACAGACGCCGATAATAACGGCAACCTAATAAATTAAATAAGGAACTATCTATAAATATATGGTAAGAACTTACTTTAATCATTAAATATATTTCATCATCAGCATTTGTTAAAAATCTATTATTTTTTTGTCTTGTAAGAATCTTCGACTTTGTAGGCTCATAACCCACTGAATTACGCTTTAAAAACGCCACAACTTTGGGAAATCTATCAATTTGTATATTTTCTTTCACAGCCAAAACACTTTAACATTGACTATTCAATTCACCTGTCATCTGTCAAAAAGTGACCAATGAAAATCCAGAATTCCGACGTTTCTTGACCAATCAAAAAAATATCAGTGGATATACCTTCCTAGAAGGTATTCAAGTGATTATTCAACACTATAATGAACGAACCAACGAAAATTGTTCAATTTGTCAGAAACGGCCAATAAAAATTGACTGTCATTGAAAACACCTAATGTCACAGTGTTTTCACACGATTCCGATTGGTTTCAATGATTTCAGTTTAGTGAGTAGCCTTTGACTGACATTTCGCCAAATTGTCAAAGTGAAATTTGCAAATCAGCGTCGTTCGTGTGCTGTCGAACACGGTAAAGGTCATCTACCCATATTGTTGAATAATCTTTCCAAATACCACTCAA
Organism: Agriotes lineatus; assembly: GCA_940337035.1. Lineage (NCBI taxonomy): Eukaryota > Metazoa > Arthropoda > Insecta > Coleoptera > Elateridae > Agriotes > Agriotes lineatus. The sequence goes on along the minus strand of OW679196.1, from coordinate 110,574,663 downwards.
GGCAAAATTTTTTAAGAGAATTTTCACCTTTTGTGGTATTACATTTGACTATTTTTAACAAATGCGATTTTAATTAGAAAAAGTCAATATTAGTGTTCTGTTACTATAGAAATTGCGTAGTTTGTTGCTAGATTTACGGAAAACTAATTTGAAAAAGTAGTTTGGTTCATTAAATAGTCCCTCGAATACTATTCTTAGTTAAGTAGATTATTTTTGCGGTGGTATCACTACTCATGTCCATTGCGCTTGGGATAGGACTCGTGCTGGCGCACTCGTCCTAATCGTACCAAAGCGCAATGGATATTCGTGACACCACCGCAAAAATAGTCAACATAACTTTGACTACTCATGGTATTATAAGTAGTGATGGGCCTATCTGGAATGAATAATCGGAAAGTTTCCGATTGTTAAAAAAATCGGAAGGGTTCCGATTATTTCGGAACTTTTCGGAATTCGATTATTTTACTGTTCGGTGCACAAAATTCGGAACTTTCGGAATTCGATTATTATACTATTTGGAACACAAAATGAGAAAACGAAATGCCAATTTGAACTGAACGGAATACGGAATGTTATGTTGACTCACTTGACTGCTATATGCTGGTTGGCGAATGCCGACAGGTCGCGTCGTGTATGATACGTGAATGGCATTAATGGCAGTGGTATTTCATAGATTAATTATTAGATAGTACAACTTACAGACTTCAAATTCATGTATTGTTTTATACTATCTATTATGTATTTTATGTGCCATTAAACTTTAAAATATCACTACCATTTTCCGAAAGTCTATTAAGGTAACTACTGTAATAATTTGAAAAAAATATTTTATTTCCTCTTGTATGCCACTGTGCGACTCATAAATTGTTTTAGTTGCCGTCCTGCAAACCCAAACAATAGATGCCAACGCAGATAAAGGCTTACAGCGCGACGGCGAGTGTCGCAAATTTGCACGCACTTCATCTTCCTTCCGCTTATTGTTTCGCTCGTTTTCTCTTGCTTGCATTTACGGAATGTAAAATAATCGGATGATATTCCGATTTTATAAACATTCCGAAATGGAACATTCCGATTATTGAAATCATCCGATTATTTCCATCACTAATTATAAGTGACTATTCCCCTCAGATAATATAAACCAATCCCATCAATCAATTTTCAAAATTTGAACCAATCAGAGTCGAATACAGCGAATATTTTGCACTAGTGCAATACCCGGGTATTTGCACACGTGCAATATCGAGTATTTGCGGGAAGACGAGCAAACCAGCTAGGTACACAAGAAATTTCAGAAAGAAAACTGAAAACTCTTTAAAAATTAATAGTGTGGTATACAAAGGATGACATATCTTCGAGGAATAGTCTTGCAATATTCCCCGCGTGCATTCTGTATAATTCGAGTATTTCTCTCGAAAGCTTCGCGTTCTCGAAAAATAATCGAATATACAGAATGCACTAGGGATATAACTACTGAATATTTCGACCAAACTGTTGACGGTTTTAATGTTTGTGCCTGTAATAAATTTATAATTAAATGAAATTTTCTTGAACGATCTACTTACTTTTTCATGAAGGTAACTTATCAGGGCATCTTCATTTACTACAACACCATTATTTTCTTTCCACGTATTAAATGATTCATATTCTTTATGATACAAGGCCCGAGATTTTGCTGGGAGTAAATTTAGATCAATTTCTTTTGCTTTTTCAGAAATAACGTCAGGATTTTGAAGCATAACGAAAATAATAATTAAACAAAATAAACATATTGCTATGACATAGGAATCTAGGCTTGCTTTTTTCTAAAGGTGTTTTGCTGATCACAATGAATACTGAATGAATGAATATTTGATATTTAAAAATTTGGGGAGCTATAACAAAAAAACATTGTTTGTTACACGTCCCTAAAAAGTTTTTGCGGACTCATCTATTATTCCAGACGAGGCGACGATTCCTCCGAAAAACTTTATTTTAGGGACTTGTAACAAAAGTAGCTATTTTCTACAACCACCACTAAAAGCGCTAGCCTTTTTCACTAAAAGTGATAATTTAGCGTGTTTAAAATGAGATCAGCTGTTTACTTTTAGCACATGTGTTATAAAGTCAAGTGAGGTTATAAAACTACAATTTCGAACTGGAAGTGAGATTGTAAAGTTATTCTAGTTACTTCTTGCGTTAGAGGTAAAGCGTTTTTTAAATAATTAAAGCGTTATTTAATTAATAAAGTCAGATGTGTACTATTATAATTACCTTTGATAACTGACTTTGACAATACTGGCTCCACAAACATTTACCTGCGCGTCAAGGCCATCTCTTTATTATGACATAAATTATAACTGTCATAAATGCAAACCTTTGTTAAATCGACATTTATGGATTAATAACAGATAATGTAAGGTCGTAAAAAAATATTGTATCCAAACTCTTGCTAAAAGTGTTATTGCACTCGACATGTTATGAAACTCAGGCTTCGGCTTCGATTCATAATTTTCATGTCTCGTGCATAAACATCAACTTTTAACACTTGTTGCATAAATATACCTACTTGTTAAAGATTCTTTAAGGACTATTTACTACTATGTAAGCAACCTCTTTACGGCCGCAGGCCGTAAAAAGTGCCAAACGTCAAAGTGACGTTTGTCACCTGCTTACAGCCATACACAAAATCGGAAATAAATGACATTTATAAACAACAGTTGCAACGTCCTACGCACTCTCAATCATTCTAAAACGTTATTACACAAGTCTAGCGTTTTGATGAAAATAAATTTAAAAAAATAGGTATGACCGAATTGTATGTAGGTATTACAAAAACTATTGTACAATACAAGTTAGGGCGTTTACTGCCTCGCCAGTATTATTCGAATCGCTCTTCGAGCTCGTCTCATAAACTCTCTGGCTCGGCAATAAAGGCTATCCTAACGGACTTCTACTGTAAAATACTATATCGATTGCTGTCATCGATAAAAATGTAAAATCACACTTCCTAAAATTAAATTTAGTATTTTGCAAGGAGGTTACAGATAATACATACATACATTTTGCATTTAATTTTTGGCCATGTGACCAATACTCAAAAATCAGCTTAACGCAAGTAAAAAAATGCTTTCTTTCAAATTCCGCAATAACAAAAGGAGGTTTCCATAAAAAACATCGATGACGTCATACGTCACCTTATATGTATAGATTTAATCCAAAAACATGCGCAAATAAAAATAAAAATCGACGGGACCCAGCGTTTTTCCAAAAGTTATTCTTTGAATTTTTAACGAATTTATTCACTACTTTGCGAAAGCACTGTATAGTATTATGAGTATTATTTTAAAGATGAATATTTGTCGAAAGAAAGAATGGAATAAAACTATGTGAATTTTATTATCATTCTTTGCTTCCCGAATTGGTAGATTTTCGAAGATGCCGTTAACAAACCATTCGTGATGTCCATTTATCGTCTTAGAGGCAAAATACTGTTAATATTAGTAATTATTTTATATACATAAAGTGCATTCAGAAATTATCGAACTTTTTGAATGGTCATGGTTATACAACATAAGTCTATGTCAAATTCGAAGTTAGTAGGTTAGGTTTTGCATCAGTCTGTGTCAAAATTGATGGGATATTAATACAGAAAACAATTACTTATTATGCCTATCGGTTGTGTTTTTTTAAACTACGAACAAACATACATTTCATTTAATGATAAGGAGGGTTTCTATTGCCTTGCTGAATAAGCCCAAACGCTCCGTTTAAACACAACATGACAAATCGATTTTCCGAGATCACCGCCCGATGTAAATTCGGGTAGCATTCGTGACAGGAAGATCTGCGCGCATCTCACACTACCGCGCGGAACTTTAAAGCTCGATTTATAAATTGACGCCCGCCCGTTTGACGTTACCGCTGACGCGGCCGCAAACGTAACGCCGACGTTAAACTGTTTGGTTCAAATGTAACCGTTTATAAAATGACGTCGTACGCAAACGCTAACGCTGCACCGCTTCCGTCTGCGGCAAAGTTGGCCAAGATTCATGTTTGGCGTCAACGTCTTGCGTCGACGGATTTACTCGACCAATCACAAGGCGAAAAATTTTGCGCGGGATTATTTGACCTGCTGCGCAAGTATCAGAACAGAGAGGTCCTCATTATTAAAAGCGTGTTGCTGGATTTGGATGTGTTTGTTACCGGAGTTGTTTTAGTATTATTTATAAAAGGCAGATTTGATCAGATATTCGTCTCTTTATAAGCTTCGGATTCAGTTGTTTATATAAATAATTGAACACTTTTACACTCATCCTTGTGTATTTAAAAAAATGATCATGGTTCTTTTCTTTTATTGGAAGGAATGTAGCTCGATAAAAACCGCCCTTATAGCGTGTTGTGTATATCGGTCGAGTTTAACATTGTCTCGCCCTTCTTGTAGTTGTTCCAACGAAATGGGCTGCACCTAGTATAAGCGTACTTGCTGCAGCTAATAGGTAGTTTGCCGGTTGACTGTCCATTCTCATATAATAAATCAAAATGTTGGGTTAGGGCTGCCGATGCTGGAGGCACGTGTGACACTTGTCACTTTTATAAATCGAGCTCTAACTTTTGAATGCGCCTGCATACGTTAAACTATACGGCAATTTATAAAATAGCTCGCCATAGACAACGTCGGCGTTACGTCTGCGGACGCGTTAGCGCCGTTAGCGGTAGCGTCAAACGCGCGGGCGTCAATTTATAAATCAGGCTTAAATGCGGCAACCGCCTCCGGCTATAGCTAGTTTATAAATATTCAATACTGCTGATGGTATTTTTCTTGTAGTTGTTTTGTAGTGGTTTTCACAGTTGCTTCCTTATAGTGAGAACCATTCTTTCTTCTCATATTACCTGCCCAATTTTTTTAAAATGGTAGCATGCTCCACAGAAGTCGTTCTTCCTAACACATAGTTTTTATCACTATAAAATGCTTCAAATTGCAGCCATACGGACGCTTTTGATCTTTTTATATTTACTGGTGTAAGCTATTTCTAAATCAATTTCTTCCTAAGAATCTGTACCAAAACGTGACATAATTCCGAACCACACACTCACATTTGATAAAAAAATCACAAAAAGTGGTGAAATTGTTTGTTTATTTATGCCATATGAGTTTTATTAATTTAATTGAAATGAATTATTATGAATGATTTAATCTCAGAGTTTTATCACGTTATGTTTTAATTCTTTTGGTATATTTAAGCGCATTTAGTAGCTTATTTGTGTACTAGCTGAAACCCGCGGCATATGCCGCATTTAAAATGTAGCACGAATTTTATAACTTTGGTTGCACTAAAGAAAGTTTTAAAAGCACGCTAGAGATTGCCAGTAAGGAAAAGTTCAAAAAATAGTAATTTATTATACAAGACGATAAAGTTAAATTTTATCCACGAGTGAATCGTTTAACGTCGAGACGAAGTCGAGACGTTAATGATTCAAGAGTGGATAGAAATAACTTCATCGTCGTGTATAATACAATATTTTTTTCTATAGCAAGAACTTTAACAATTTCAAAAGAAAAATATACGGTACCCCCCACCCAAGAAAAGCGCCCTTCCGTGCTTTCCAAGAATACTTCGATACTCAGCATCACTCCGTTTCGCTAATACAATGAAATGCTATGAACCAGTCATTTATAAAAAAAAAACAAACAAATTTTTTTTTGCCGACGACCATAGCTCAAACGTTGATGTTGCTTTCATTTTCGGAGGACCTATCGTATGAAAACGATCCAAGACTTCAGGAAGGTTCCTGGCGACCGGAATCGTGTACACATACGAACATACATCCCCCGCACAGCACGTTTAGGCGCCCCCCCAATACGGGGGATTGATCTAGTGGGCTGGGAACTTCACCAAAAGATCCGCACCGCCGAGACGGAGATTTGATATAGTGGGTTCATTAGTCGGTTGGCTCGAATTTTAGAGATATTTGACTCAGAGTGGTTTTCGATATGAGGGAATTTCAATACTTCGTACACTTCGTGTCGAAGTAATAAGGACAGTCAATCACATTTCAAAATGTCAGTAGCTAGATAGGGTTGCTACAATAATGCGCAGCTGTCATATTTAATGTAAACAAAAGTTAGAAAATTAAATTACTTTATCTATCCTTGATGTTAAAGTGCTACTTTATCTACCCTTGCTGTTAAAGTAAAACTTGACCTTTTGTTTTGAGTTGATAAAAGCACACTTTAACATGTGCTATAGAAAAATAGTAATTTATTTGTGTATAATACAACATTTTTTTCTATAGCAAGAACTTTAACAATTGTAAAAGAAAATAAGGACAGTCAATCACATTTCAAAATGTCAGTAGCTAGATGGGGTTGCTACGATAATACGAAGCTGTCATATTTAATTTAAACAAAAGTTAGAAAATTAAATTACTTTATCTATCCTTGATGTTAAAGTGCTACTTTATCTACCCTTGCTGTTAAAGTAAAACTTGACCTTTTGTTTTGAGTTGATAAAAGCACACTTTAACATGTGCTATAGAAAAAATATATTTTTAAATGGCAAGTCTCTGGAAAGCAAACGCTCGCCTCTGGTAGGCGTCCTAATTAATACGACGTTGTTGGACCGCAGTCAAAAAAAAATCCGGAAATAATTAATGGTCTTATGAGATTATACATATGCAATGCAATGCCTCCAATCTGTGTTTCTTATCAGGTTTAAGCCGTTGAGGCGTTGAGCGTCATAAAAATATAAATGCGGTAACTCAAGTCTCCAGTCACGCCGTTACTGTTATTATTTCTTTGTCATTTTAAACTGGCATTATTATTATTATCTCTATAATAGCAACCATAAGTAACTGTTTATAATTTTTATATGGTAGCGAGTTAATTTTCTTCTTAAATCGCTGGTGAATTAATAGTAGATTGTTCTACAAGTTAAGAAATGAGAGTTTTCCAGCAAATGAAAATTTTTTACGTGAGCATGGAATGTTCCAATGTGTTGAACATGCAATTTTTCCGTGTAGTTGACAAAAATATCTGTTTAAATAATTTTGGTCAAAGGTTGGAATCGCAATGTTTACTGTACTGTATAAATATAAATAACCATTATACATTATAGAATAGACCTTACTTGAAAATGGATGAATCTGTTATTAATTCAATTAGTTTCAATTTAAACTGCATTGTTCTATAGCAGCTACATGGCGCATTCGGTTATTTATTTCAAATTTTTGTTAAAATATTCGTTTTAAAATAAAAAGTCCTTCATATTTTTATTTGGCAGCCTCCTTTACATTTCGGCAGGGACCATTTATCTTTCATTTCTTGTTTATTTAAGCTTCGGATTACGGAGACGCGGTTGCCTTTGTTATTTGCAATTTGTTAACATGCGGTTTTACTTACAGCATCAGGTCTTCGATCTCTTCCTTGAATTCTGGTATTCTAGCCGTCATTACTTGCAAAATTTATTTTACAGTCCAATTGTCCTGCCAAAACATAAATTTACGATACACATTTGTCCAGGAAGGTACTGCCCTACGGGGAAATTTTAGAACCGTCTACAGAAACTGAAAATTCAGTAGTTGCTAGCTAACATTGTCAGTCAACCGTCACCCGTGGCCTTTGAAATTATTCCTTCTGCGTTGTTCTGTGTGGTGTGTGAATCAACATGGTAAGTAAAATGTCCATTTTATTACCTACTTTTTTTACAAAAAATACCTGATTGGCTTAAACAAAGGGTTCATCACACAAAAACCATTTAAAACGTATAATTTATTTTAATTCACTAGAGAATTAAAAAGGTTTAATTCACTAGAGAATTAAAAAAGTGTCAATGAAGAGTAATATATTTTTATTATTTCTACAAAAATATTTACATTCAATTATTCTTTCTTTTTGTAGTGTGTAATATATAATTACTAAAATTTAGATCAAATCGACAATGAATAGGCAAATTTATATCTTAATTTGAGTATTTTTAAATTTTTTATTAAAAATTTCGTCAAAATTGAATAAAAACATATATACGCCACGTGAATTAAACATTTAGTAACTCAAAGATATGATCTCACTCGCACTATGTGCTCATGAGCTCAATATCTTTCCTTGAATAAACATATGTTTAATTCACTTGGTGTATAATATTTATTAAAAATAACTTACTTTACGCTTTTCATGCAATTGTGTTTTAATACTATTTATTTGTTTATAGAATCGTCATACATTTTGTTGTGAGTGTGGAGTAGAGATTCGTAGTCGGAGAATTTTTCAGTTGCGTGAGTATTAATTTGTTATTTACCTCTTGTCTGTAAGCGTATTTTGGACAAAGTTACGGAACATTTATGTTTGAAAGTAAAATCGATTAGTTAAATTACAAATTTTCTTTTTAGAGACATGTCCCTCCTGCAAAGTACATTTTCCCGTGGGGAAATTAGACACACGTATCTGCACCGTCATACGTTGCTGGGAGTGCAATTTTGTGATCTGTGGTATGTATTACAATTTACTGCTAGGCACCCATCTTTAAAAATATGATTATTCGTCATTTTGATTATTCACTAAGTAATCGACTATCTTAATTAAAGAAAGAAAATTCAAAAGTTTGACTTCTTGTGGAATTAATTTGACTACTCCCTTTTTCAATTTATATTTCCAAAAATTTTGCGAGGGGTGTGGGAAATCCCGCGAATTTTCTATGAGGAAGATAGTGGAGATGGAGCAGCAGATAGCTGCCAATAGAGTAACAGCTTTGGCTCGGCAAAGAGAGAGCCAAAAAAAGAAGCAAGCGGTAAGATTAAATAATTAGTGTAAATTAATTTGATTAAATAATTGGTTACAATAAATCATTTTTTACTAAATAAATTTATTGCTTGTATGATATGATATACAGACTGTTCAAAGTTAATTGTCCAGTATTGCTAACTTTGTTATCAATATTTCGATTAAATTAGCAAATCTGTAGTATAACTCACGTATAGTCTGTTCAGTAAACATAAAAACACAAAGTGGCCTTTGATTTTCAAAAGTTCATGGGTGTACTTCCAAAATGCATCTTTGTCTCGGAATGTACTTACAAAAAGTTACTAAAACAAATAGGTTAAGGGTATGACATTTATCTAGCATCTAGCAAAAAAAATTAAATTGTTTTTGTGTTTACTGAATGCCCTATAGATCACGATGGCGAAAACAGAAAAACAATTGATTATCAGATTTTCAAATTATTCCCAAAAATAAAAAAAAAAAAAGAAATGAACACCCTGTTTATTTTTGCTTATTGTAAATACACCTATGTAATAATTTGTTCCATTTAAAAAAATGTTAATTTTGCGAATAACTCGAAAGTCTGATACTCAATTGTTTTTCTGTTTTTGCCATCGTAATCTACGTGAACAGTACTAAAAATTTGCTAATGTAATCGAAATCGTAGCTTTAACTTTGAGCACCCTGTATGTAGGGCTGTGTGAACCATACTTTTTTTTAACCGAACTTTTCTAGTAAATGTTCAAACAAACATTTCAACCGAACTCGTATTCACATTTTTTAGTTTTCAAAAAATACATTATTTTTTTGACCCCTAAATTAAATTCACAAAAGAAATAAGGTTTTTTCCATTTTATTATAATACAAGAACAACAAATATAATCCTGAGAAGAAAACTAAAATGAAAGTCTCTTATTAAGTATGAAAACATAAAAGATCGGCAATTTTGATTAATAGTTTATATTTAACAGGCAATGCGCATGCGCCTTTTGAAAGTTTTATAGTTAATTTGATGCGAAATTTAAATACAGTTAAAAAAAAGTTAGTGCTTTTAGCGAATTTACCATGTAACTATAAGTAAAAACATAAATTATTTATGTCATCTGTTAAGGTATCACATGTGGCTAGCAGATCCGAAACTGTTCCTCCACAAAAGAAGATAAGAGTAGAGAACTTGTTGGTTTGTACATTGCTTGTAAATAAAACACTAAAGGCCAACGCGCACTTGGGCGAAGCGCGGAGCAGCGCGGCGAAGCGCGGCGAAGAGCCGAAGAGCCGTGCTAACGCGCACTTGAGAGCCGTTTCTGTCGACAACCGGGTTGGTGTTAACGGGATATTTTGTGAATTTGTTTGTGTTCGGTAGCTTTAATAAATAAAATGGATAGCTTGGACGAAGATGCTCTAATTGTCTCTTTGCTTTGTGAAGAAGCTGAAAAGCTGGAAAAAGAGAAAAAAGCCGTTGTCAACTCCGAAGTCCTTTTCGATTAATTTCGACCAAGAGATCATTAAGTAAAAAAACTACGTATACAACACGTTTTGAAAGTCCTTTTTTTTCATTCATTTGCTTGATTAGCTCGGGCTTTGCCCTGGTTATCAAACTGCAAATTCATGAAAAAAAGTATGACTCAAAACTAGTTGTACAATAGTCATTTGTACAACTAGTTATGAAAGGAATTGATCGAGTTAACTTGTCAACCAATGGCATTCTTCAATTTAAAAATAAACTACCAATCGAACGATTATTCTAGTGACAATATTTCGAGGAGCTTTATTTCAGCGATAATTTTTTCTGTAGGTAACAATTTTTTAATGAAAAATAATTTGGATTTTAGTTTTAGAAAAGGATACAATTCAAAGACCGCTAGTTTTGTGAATTTAAAATTTTAGTGTTAGGAATTTTTACTGGCCATTTTCAATAATTGAAAAGTTAAATTGTCAAGACGAATAGGACTCTAAGTCGAAATATTGCAGACAATTTTTGCTCTTCAGATTGTCTCGTTTCTGTTATTTTCATCGCCACAGAAACTCGTATCTGAATCGCAAAAATTATTGTCGGCAATATTTTGACTTCTTGTCCTATTATTACTGAAAATTAATAGCGAAATGCTGAATGTTAATGGAGCGGCGAGGCAGTAAGTGAAGTTTGCATCCAAATTATTTCAGTTATTTTATAATTCACATTATTTTGATTTGTAGATTGTTTAAAAGAATGTTGGAAATCCCAATAACCTATAATTCATCAAATATCATGTCTGCTTAGAAACACATAAGCCCCCCTGTAAAGATAATCCTTTGCCAGACGTCAATCAAACGAAACAAATGTTGCAAGCCACAATTCAGGTCACAGCATTTTATACGAATTTTAACTTTAAATGCGTCATGGGTTTGTAGTTAATTCCTATGAAAATGAGACAGTAATTTAAAATTTAAGACGAAATAGATGTTTCTAAGTAAAACAAGCATTTATGATTAAAAATATACTGCTCAAAAAGTGAACTGGACCACCCATAAAAATGTTATTATTGATTTTTATTGATTTTACGACAAAAAGTCATTCTTTATAAAAAGTTCTCCTTTCAAGCTTCAACGAAAGACAAGAAAAAAATTCAACTCTTGCGTTTAGCGTCTGTCGGAATACATTCGGCTAGTTCCAACTGCTTTCGGAAAACTTCGTAAACTCCAATTCCGGCCACTTGGGTCGCAAGGTAACGCGCACTTGGGCGAAGCGACGCGCGGAGCGGCGCGGCGCAGAGAAAAATATTCTCTGGCAAGAACGCACTTGACGGAAGCGCGGCGCGGCGCAGCGAAGCTACCCTAGCGGAATTCTTGCCAGAGAATATTTTTCTCTGCGCCGCGCCGCTCCGCGCGTCGCTTCGCCCAAGTGCGCGTTACCTTGCGACCCAAGTGGCCGGAATTGGGGTTTACGAAGTTTTCCGAAAGCAGTTGGAACTAGCCGAATGTATTCCGACAGACGCTAAACGCAAGAGTTGAATTTTTTTCTTGTCTTTCGTTGAAGCTTGAAAGCAGAACTTTTTATAAAGAATGACTTTTTGTCGTAAAATCAATAAAAATCAATAATAACATTTTTATGGTTGGTCCAGTTAATTTTTTGAGCAGTATATTTTTAATCATAAATGCTTGTTTTACTTAGAAACATCTATTTTGTCTTAAATTTAAAATTACTGTCTCATTTTCATAGAAATTAACTATAAACCCATGACGCATTTAACGTTAAAATTCGTATACAATGCTGTGACCTGAATTGTGGCTTGCAACATTTGTTTCGTTTGATTGACGTCTGGCAAAGGATTATCTTTACGGGGGGGCTTATGTGTTTCTAAGCAGACATGATATTTGATGAATTATAGGTTATTGGGATTTCCAACATTCTTTTAAACAATCTGCAAATCAAAATAATGTGAATTATAAAATAACGGAAATAATTTGGATGCAAACTTCACTTTCTGCCTCGCCGCTCCATTAACATTCAGCATTTCGCTATTAATTTTCAGTAATAATAGGACAAGAAGTCAAAATATTGCCGACAATAATTTTTGCGATTCAGATACGAGTTTCTGTGGCGATGAAAATAACCACGAGTGCTTGCACGAGTCGTTATTTTCTAAAGCAACAGAAACGAGACAATCTGAAGAGCAAACATTTTCGGCAATATTTTGACCTAGAGTCCTATTCGTCTTGACAATTTAACTTTTCAATTATTGAAAATGGCCAATAAAAATTCCTAACAATAACATTTTAAATTCATAAAACTAGCGGTCTTTGAATTGTATCCTTTTCTAAAACTAAAGTCCAAATTATTTTTCATTAAAAAATTGTTACCTACAGAAAAAATTATCGCTGAAATAAAGCTCCTCGAAATATTGTTACTAGAATAATCGTTCGATTGGTAGTTTATTTTTAAATTGAAGAATGCCATTGGTTGACAAGTTAACTCGATCAATTCCTTTCAAAACTAGTTGTACAAATTACTATTGTACAACTAGTTTTGAGTCATACTTTTTTTCATTAATTTGCAGTTTGATAACGAGGGCGAAGCCCGAGCTAATCAAGCAAATGAATGAAACAAAAGGACTTTCAAAACGTGTTGTATACGTAGTTTTTTTGCATAGTGATCTCTTGGTCGAAATTAATCGAAAAGGACTTCGGAGTTGACAACGGCTTTTTTCTCTTTTTCCAGCTTTTTAGCTTCTTCACAAAGCAAAGAGACAATTAGAGTATCTTCGTCCTAGCTATCCATTTTATTTATTAAAGCTACCGAACACAAACAAATCCACAAAATATTCCGTTAACACCAACCCGGTTGTCGACAGAAACGGCTCTCAAGTGCGCGTTAGCACGGCTCTTCGGCTCTTCGCCGCGCTTCGCCGCGCTGCTCCGCGCGTCGCCCAAGTGCGCGTTGGCCTTAAAACGACTCGGAACTGATTTGAGGAGGGAGAAAAGTGAATCAGAATAAAACAAATTCATATGAAAAATTTTAAATGATGCATGAGCATACCAGTGCTCAAACCATTTCTGAGTACACTGTCAAAATTAAAACATTGTAAATTCATCCTTTTAATTCAACTTACTTATTACAGACCATTGATGACGATCTGTTTGAGGTGAGTTTTAACAGCAAGAGACAACATCTTACTGTAAAACCTTTAATAGTTATTAAGGTACCAAGAGCATTATGGGTAAAATAAGAGCCCAAGATTGTTAGTGTACTAACCGAGGGCCTTTGGCCCGAGGTGTGTACAGCAATCGCGGGCTCTTAGCTCATAATGCCCGTGGTGCCTTCAATGTTTTATGTCCTACCAATTTTCTTACCTAATTCATATTCAATTCATATAATTACTATGATATAGTAGTTAAGATTGATCTAGTTAGCTGATCTAAGTTAGATTTGTGACATTAGCTGAGCTGTCATTAATTTTCATTGTGACAGTGGTGCATAATTTTTGAAATAAAAGTTGTATCCATGGAAACAAATACCTACTGTTAATTTTTCATAATAACCCTAGTGTTATTATGAAGAAAATAATTGCCCTGGAGCGTTATTTTGTATCTAAGATACCTTAAAATACTCATTCATTTCAATTAATGTACTGGTAGGACATAAAGTTAATTTTGATCATTAATAATATAAGCACACACTAATGTGTCAAGGTTTATTTTGTAGGATGTGGGTGTCATCGAGGTGCGGAACACTGCTGAAGTGGAAGCAACCGAATCGGAAGCTAATGCGACAGCAGCCTCTCTGTTGGTAGGTTATCAAAAATAATTTGTAAATATTAAGTATGTACCTAATCTTATTATTTCGTTTTATAGGACCAATCCGGCAACACTGGTGATATAACGGTGAGTGTTTAATCTTGTCTTTAACAGATTAACCAGATATAAATTTATAATTATTCATTTAAATTTTACGAAACATTCTAAAAGTTAAAAGCCACCAAAAACGCAATATTGCATTATGCAAGCGCGGCGACCTACTCACAGTCAAGTTTAAACACCTCGCAGTCGCCGCTCAGCATTTTTACACGGCTTCGCGTACACAATTACGCAAGGCCGTGACAAGGTTTAAATGCCTACAATCGCAGCTCAGCATAAAAGACGCTCGAGTTCATGGAGTCCATATCATATCACGGAAGCAAAACCGCTGAGTATTGTTTTGCAAGACTAGTAAATTAACCTACTGAATATAATACATTGCACCTGTTATTAGAAATGAACTTTGTATATTACTATGATCTAAGCAAATTTGTTTGTATATATAGAACAATTATTTTTGTAATAAACCAGTCTGCATTTACTTGTTAGATTCACTTACTGCGTCGCTGTGGGTCCAAGCCTATAAATAATTAAGGGATGTGAGGCTGCATCTCACACAGTGACGAATTATCATCCCGTTAAGTGGCATGACTAAGCTGTCTTAAAGCGGAAACTGCTGTCTCAGTTCTGCGCTTAACATAAGGGATGGAACCAGCAAAATAACGTAACGGACGCCTGATTTCTACAGCCTCCAGGCGAATCTGTTCATGGTCCTTCGAGCCGGATCTGTCTACAACTAAGAAGAGGTACACCCCGAGAAGAAAACAACATCTACCAACCCACCCGGTTCCCCGAAAATGGCAAACAATATGGAGGAATTCAATCAGCTAGCTGTCGCCCAAGAAGAACTCGGCCAGAAGATCACGCAGGTATTTTCCAACAGCAAAAAGGACCCTGCCAGCCGAAAAACAGAAGCTTACATCGCCAGCCGAAACAAGACGCTGGACGAAACTTGGAACGCCGTGACCAAAAATCACGCCAAAATGGTGCAGCTAAGTATTCCTACACATAATTATTTTACCACAGGGTATTACGAACAAATTAAAGCCATCTACTGCGAAGCAAAAAGTTATTTGCAGAGCTGTTTAAAGGCAACTGAAAATCCCGACCCCTCTGAAACTAGGAGGCGAGAAGAAACAGTTGTAAATCCCGAGCAAAAGGTTCGTATCCGAAAACTGCAGATTCGGATGCAGAATTTTAAGCAATCTTTGGACGACGCCGAACTGGAACAAGCACTCGGAAGGCCCGCCATCACAAAGAGGGAATTAAAGGAAGAATGGGACCGGGTGATCGAGATGGACGAAGAAGTCATGTCTAACGAGATGGATTCAAACCAGACGCACTTCAGTCCTGAATTTACTACGTTGAAAGACAGGTACCGAAATTTAATTAATTTGTTACAAGCACCAACAAGGAACGAGCAAGCATCAGCCATCTCGCTTCCTCAAGTTAAAATCCCCATATACGAGGGAAATTATGAGGAATGGGCCACTTTTAAGGACCTATTCACCAAATTAGTAGATGACAACCAAAACATGGATGATGTCATCAAAATGCAGTATTTAAAAACGCATGTCAAGGGAGAGCCCAGCCGACTAATCCAGCATCTCGCAGTGACTCAAGCCAACTACAACACCGCTTGGAATTTGCTGCAACAAAGGTATCAAAATAATCGCCTTATTCTAACCAAATTGCTAGACACCATCTTCGATCAGCCGGTCCTCTCCAAGGAATCAGCCCAAGGGTTGAAAAGATTGCATGACTCCACTAAGGAATGTGTGGAAGCAATCAAAAATTTGGGCATTTCCACCGACAGCTGGGGTCCGTGGATTAACCGAGTTATTACTCGAAAATGGGATCCTGAAACTAACAAATTATATGAGCAATCGCTTCAGTGCCCAAATGAAGTTCAGGATCACCAAACTCTAATGGCCTTCTTACAAATGCGGTTCCAATCCTTGGAATCCATTGATGGAGCTCGAAAACCAACTCAGGACAAGCCACAGAAAAATTACGCTGCCGGATATCTCAACTGCAAGATGTGCAATGGGGACCATTACATCGATAACTGTGGTCAATTCCAGAGGCTCTCCACCCACGAAAAGCAAGAAGTGGTAAGAACCTACCGATTGTGCTTTCGATGTTTGCGACACGATTCTAATATACAATGTCGTTCGTATTATAACTGCAAAATCTGCCGCTTTCCACACCATACTCTGCTTCACAAGGCACAGCCGCCATCAAAGCCGATACCTGCTCCGAAGATGAAGACGTTTTCTCACGCAGCAGCCATGCAGACCTCCAACGCTCCAGAGAAGAAGCCAAAACCCACAATCATTGCCGCCAACCTAGGCGCAAAGAAGAGCCAAGTGCTACTGGCCACAGCAACGGTTCAAGTTAAGGCAGCATCCGGGATGACTCATCTCTTGAGGGTCTTGATAGATCCAGGGTCTCAAGGTTCCTTCATCACCGAAGCCGCAGCCGAATTATTAGCGTTACCCAGGACCAAGGTTCGAGCAGAAATCTCCGGAATTGGGAACAGCGAAACAAAAGTCGCAAAATGGAAAATCACAGGTTTGATTACGCCAAGATTTCCAAGTAAATTTTCCTTACCTGTTACTTTACTGGTACTTCCCAAACTTACAAAAACCATGCCTTCATCACCCATTCCGAACATAAAAATGGATGCCTGGAAACATGTCTTCATCGCCGATCCAACCTTCAACCGACCTGGCCCCATAGATATACTTCTAGGCGCTGAAGAATATTCCCAAATAATTCTCGAAGGAATCAAGAAATCCAAAGATGGCATCCTAGGACAGAATACCGAATTGGGATGGATCTTATCAGGAACCATGGGAAGACGACCTCCCACCAGCCTTAAGGTCAACACCATGGTTGCCAAAATTGAAGAGGATGAGCAGTTGCAGAAATTCTGGAACATTGAAGAGGCTTCTCCTCAAAGGAAACTTTCCCCAGATGATCAGGTATGTGAAAATAAATTCACAGACACAGTCCAGCGAGACGTAGATGGAAGATACGTAGTAAGGATTCCATTCAAACAAACTCCAGTACACATGGGAAGGTCCAAACCCTCAGCATTGGCACGATTCATACATCTGGAGAAGAAATTAGGACAAGATCAAGATCTAGCAGTCCAATACAAGAAATTCATGCAAGAATACTTGGATTTAGGACATATGGAAAAGGTGGCAAAGGAAGATGAGAATAACGGCAAGTATTACATTCCCCACCATGGCGTCATCCGAGAAGCAAGTTCATCAACCAGGCTTCGTGTCGTTTTCGATGCCTCTAGCAAGGCCTCTCACGGAAAATCCTTAAATGAGATGATGTACGCTGGACCTAAACTTCAGCAAGAACTGGTCGACATTCTACTTCGATGGAGGACACACAGGATTGTTTTTTCTGCAGACATTGAAAAAATGTACCGACAAATCAGAATGAACAACCAAGACCAGGAGTACCAAAGAGTCCTATGGAGATTCGACAAATCACAGCCAATCAGGGAATATAAGCTGTGCACCGTCACTTATGGAACCGCATCAGCTCCCTATCTTGCCATTCGAACCTTGCATCAACTCGCACAGGACGAAAAGGTCTCATTTCCATTAGCTTCAGAAGCAGTGAAGAAAGATTTCTACGTGGACGACGTGCTTTCTGGGGCCGACACTGTGGAAGAAGCGATCCAACAACAAGGTCAGCTCATTTCCTTACTAAAGCGTGGAGGCTTTACTCTACATAAATGGTGCAGTAATGAGTCAGCCATCATTCAAGAACTCCCAGAAGAGTTAAAGGAACAAACATACCTCGAAATAAGTGAAGACGGCGTAAAAAAGTCCTTGGGCATTCACTGGTCTCCATATGAAGATGTTTTCTGTTTTAAGGTAGACGTTAAGCAACAGGAATCCACCAAACGCACCATACTATCCGAAGTTGCCAAAATTTTCGACCCATTGGGATGGTTAGCACCCGTCATCATCACTGCCAAGCTACTCATCCAAGAACTATGGCTCGAAAATATCAAATGGGATGACCCAGTGTCTGAAAATATCCAAGGCAAATGGGAGACGCTCAGGTCTCAACTCAAGGCAGTGGAAGAAATTACCTTACCAAGGTGGTTGTTTATCAAAAGGGAATCTCTAGTAGAGCTGCATGGATTCTGTGACGCCTCCGAAAGAGCTTTCGGGGCCGCGATTTATACCAGAGTCACCACATCATCCGGCCAAGTCAAGGTATCCTTATTAATCGCCAAATCCAAGGTGGCACCAGCCCGAGCCAAGACGACATTACCAAGACTGGAACTCTGCGCAGCAGTACTCCTTTCCAATCTACTTCAAAGGGTAATTGCAGCATTAGACCTTCCTAAGGTGTCTATCTTCGCCTGGACCGACTCCATGGTTACATTAGGATGGATAAAAGGAGACCCGGTACGATGGAAGACGTTCGTCGCGAATCGAGTAGCCGAAATCAACAATCTAATTCCGGCTCAACATTGGAACCACGTCAAATCCGAAGAGAATCTTGCAGACGTCATCTCCCGAGGCACTAGTCCAGAAAAACTAAAGAATCATCTCTTATGGTGGGACGGACCGAGCTGGCTAGTTAACAAGAGTTCATGGCCGTGTCAACCAGACACCGCAACCACCGAGGAAGAAGCAAGAAGTTACACTGTGCATCAAACTACCATTCATCAAGACGAGAACGAAGTCGTTCATCGTTTTTCTTCTCTAACAAGAATGGTACGAGTCATGTCACACTGCCGAAGATTCATCAACAAGTGTAAGCGACTTCCCACTCAATCAGGATGCCTATCAGTGAAGGAAATGGACGACACCATCCTCCTACTCGTTAAGGTCATCCAAGGAAGTGATCCTATTTTGAGGGCAACAGGATCTCAACTCCGGCAGAACAAATATGTGAGTTCCAGTAACAAGCTTGCCAACCTCAATCCCTTCATCGATCAGCATGGAATAATCCGTGTTGGAGGAAGATTAGAAAATTCCACCTTGTCCTTCAATGAAAAACACCCAATCATACTCCCGTACTCCAGTCATATTTCCAAACTAATAATCCAAGAGGCGCATCTACGCACGCTGCACGGTGGCACCCAACTCACTCTCTCATATATCCGAAGAAAATATTGGATCATCAACGCGAAGAAAGCAGTCAGCTCCAGCATCCAGAAGTGTTTCCGATGTCTACGATACAAAGCAGAGGCAGCACAGCAACTGATGGGAAATCTTCCATCAACCAGAGTGAATTCAACTCCTCCATTCTTCCATTCCGGAGTGGACTACGCCGGCCCAATACAGATCCGAACATCCAAGGGAAGAGGGCATTCTTCGCACAAAGGGTACATTGCTGTTTTTGTCTGTCTATCAACCAAGGCAATCCACCTAGAGGCCGTCAGCGACATGACAACCAACAGCTTCCTAGCAGTCTTCAGGAGGTTTACTGCCCGAAGAGGACGCTGTGCACACCTATACAGCGACAACGGAACAAACTTCGTTGGCGCAAGAAAAGTGTTGGACAAGGAAACCCGCCAAACAATTGAAGGCCCAGTTGTCCAAGAAACCTTAGCAACCGGTGGTACCCAATGGCACTTCATCCCTCCAATAGCCCCTCACTTCGGAGGGATATGGGAAGCAGGGGTAAAATCAATGAAGCATCATCTGAAGAGAACTATTGGCCACGCTACTCTCACCTTTGAAGAGTTAACAACTCTTCTCTGCCAAATTGAGGCCTGCCTAAACTCACGTCCTCTATGTCCACAAGGCAACGATATTGAGGACACAACTGCTCTGACGCCAGGCCATTTCCTAATAGGGAGGGAAATCATATCGCCACCAGACCCAATCAACACTCCAATATCTTCAAATCTATCGAATCGTTGGAGGATAATCCAAAAGATCAAGCAAGATTTTTGGAAATCATGGAGCTCGGACTACCTTCATGGATTACAGCAACGAAACAAATGGAAGAAACCATTGGAGAACACTAAAGTTGGAGATTTAGTGTTAATCAAAGAAGATAGTATCAATCCTAGTAAGTGGCCTTTAGCAAGAGTCACTGCAACTCATCCAGCAGCCGATGGATCAGTACGAGTAGTGACGCTCCAGAAATCAGGAGGACATCAGCTAAAACGATCCATAGGCAGCATCATTCCATTACCAGCAACTACCGAGGAATCGCAGGAACCAGAGGCAGAAGATAAAATTTCAACTAACATTATCCAGACACGATCATCCCCAGCACCAAGGAAATCTGTCGCGTCCAAATGGAAACTGCTGTTACTCATCTTTACCCTTCTTACCACCAATACATTAAGTAAAGCAGAATTTAATATCCAAAAACCAGACAGCGGGTACTATGTAGAACACATTGGACACGGGAAGATTGAGAGAGGAACATTCCGGATCGAAATCCAGTTCGAGAGGGGGAAGATCGAAGAAGACTTCGAAACAGACATGGTAGACAAATTCGACAATCTCTGCGACTCTGCAAAAGAACTGTCCGAAGACACATTATGCAAGACACTGGTGCATCATCTTCTGGAACAGAAAAAGCAAATGGAATGGATTAGAGATGGTATGGAAGAAATAATAACAAGACGAGAAAAAAGAGGAGTCCTTGGCACAGTATTAACATCAATTTTTGGAGTCAACGATGAAGTCTATCAAGATATAGACAGGCTAGACAAGAATCAACAGGAACTAATAAAAATGGACAGTCAACAATCCAAATTCTTGCTATCAGCACTTTCCAGGTTTAATGAAACCGAAGAACGAATCGACAAGAAGCTGGAACATTTCCAAGAAAAATTAAACCAAGGAATCCGGGCCATTAACAACATGGACAAATGGTATAAAGCAACCGACTCCAACCGACTAAATATTCACATCATCAGTGTGTACCAAGTCGCCACAAATGTAATTAGTGAACTGTGCAACTACCATATTCACATCTTAAACGTTCACTTTCAGCAAGGTAATCTGTACGAGCTAATAACACCTGCTCAAATTAAACAGATCCTCGCTAATGCAACCAGTAAACTTTCACCAAATTTGGAGATATTACCAACGCCAATTCTAAAGGTTGACATTGGGCATGACGACATCTACATCAACGTCCAAGGGTATTTCATCATAGTGGAAAAAACGGAATACTCCTTAATTAAAGTGACACCAATTCCTCTCCAAATCAGCAATGGATCCTACTGGATGATCGATGTGCCGAAAGGAATCTTCGCTGTGGATTACAACCTACAAATGTACTTCCACGAAACAGATGAAGAATTCAAAGAAGAGCTACAAATTTCTCCCACTACCTATGTTTGCAGTCCAACGGTAGTTAAAGGAATTGAAAACAACCCAAACTGCATCATTGACGATATATATCACCGAGTAGAAACCAGTCAATGTCTCCTACGAAGACATCGCATCCAGTCCATTATTTGGAAACAATTGTACATGGAAAACACCTGGCTATTTGTAGTCAGTAAACCAACCCGCATAGCAATCACTTGTAGTGGAAACAGGGAAGAAGTCACCGTCAACACTACAGGTGTCATTCAAATTTCATCGGATTGCATCATCCAAACTGCGAGGAATACATTAACCCCAAGGCACAACAGAAAATACAAGATCCTGGCTGGATACTCCAAGGCTATCAGTATCAATATTACCAACCCAATCACAACAAACTCATTTTCAGAAATCGCAGAGGAACCTGTACTAACTCAGTCAGACCACTTCGAAGACCTACAAGCATCGCAGTTAGATTTCCAGGAGCATATAAAAAACTTCACCTGGAAAGCCATCCGACATCATTCTCACCTGTCTATTGGGGTCACAGGCAGCCTTTTGGGAACCGCTGCCCTACTAGGAGCTATCTACTACATTCGGCAACGAATAACACGAAGGAAGCCACCACCCGCACAACCCCAGGCAGAAGAATATCCTCTCAAAACGCTCAATCTCGAAGAAACAATATAATTTATCGGTTTGCTTTTTTGTGGCTTAAAATTGGCAATATGTTTAATCTTGTCTTTAACAGATTAACCAGATATAAATTTATAATTATTCATTTAAATTTTACGAAACATTCTAAAAGTTAAAAGCCACCAAAAACGCAATATTGCATTATGCAAGCGCGGCGACCTACTCACAGTCAAGTTTAAACACCTCGCAGTCGCCGCTCAGCATTTTTACACGGCTTCGCGTACACAATTACGCAAGGCCGTGACAAGGTTTAAATGCCTACAATCGCAGCTCAGCATAAAAGACGCTCGAGTCATGGAGTCCATATCATATCACGGAAGCAAAACCGCTGAGTATTGTTTTGCAAGACTAGTAAATTAACCTACTGAATATAATACATTGCACCTG
The DNA here is from genome assembly GCA_940337035.1 of Agriotes lineatus. Taxonomy (NCBI): domain Eukaryota; kingdom Metazoa; phylum Arthropoda; class Insecta; order Coleoptera; family Elateridae; genus Agriotes; species Agriotes lineatus. The sequence goes on along the minus strand of OW679196.1, from coordinate 110,552,187 downwards.
TTATTAGAAATGAACTTTGTATATTACTATGATCTAAGCAAATTTGTTTGTATATATAGAACAATTATTTTTGTAATAAACCAGTCTGCATTTACTTGTTAGATTCACTTACTGCGTCGCTGTGGGTCCAAGCCTATAAATAATTAAGGGATGTGAGGCTGCATCTCACACAGTGACGAATTATCATCCCGTTAAGTGGCATGACTAAGCTGTCTTAAAGCGGAAACTGCTGTCTCAGTTCTGCGCTTAACATAAGGGATGGAACCAGCAAAATAACGTAACGGACGCCTGATTTCTACAGCCTCCAGGCGAATCTGTTCAGTGAGTTTATCACGTTACTAAACGGTAATGTTATTGCACATTTATATTTGTCAATAAATTGCCTGAACATGTTCTACCCACGAGATTTAAAAGACTGTTAGTATTATTGCATTTTTTTTCAATTGATAATGTTTGATTTTCCACAATCCTTCCAAATTAATTTTCGAAAACTTTACTAAAACCTCTTTCAAAGGTACTATAAAACTGCCACCTCATACAGATAATTAATTTCATGGCATCTACAAAGTATTTAGAAACATTTCTTAATTGTAAGTATTTACCTACTTTGGTTCTTAATATTAAAAATAATATGTTTTATCTACTCCAGTGGGATAAGTAACTCATTGCGTCACTCATTTGACATTTGCCTACTAAAATATTTTTGAAAATGACAGATCTGACATTTCTCTTAATGCACTTTTCTCAATTTTAGGCAGTCGTAGATAAAATTTTGTACAATACATGTGTGATAATGCATCATTAATATACTTGTGTGCTTACATAACTCGTGCTGAGCACTCGTTTGTAACTTACACACACGTATATTAATGATGCTGTTATCCCACTTGTATAGTAAATAACTATTATTAAATAGCACTATTTTAAATAAATCAAGCACTTTAATTAATTCCTAATTTTATTGAAATTTGTCATCTCAATCTTATCTCCTGTAGAGAACTATCACACTATAACAACTAATTTTCCATGTTTTTCAAAATTTGCAGAGCAATTCTACTGTAGTGGAAGAAATAGTGAAAGAAGAATTAGTGGTAGTAAGTATTAAAAAATTAGTATTTAATTACCTAATAATTATTTTATTACAGGAGGCACTGGAGTGAGTGCCAGTAGCAGTAAAAATGTAATGATTATTCATTATAAAAATAAATATATACACTGTGGTTTTTTTATCTCGTTACAGCACATATTACGTGCATCGTTTTTTCATGTGTTTAAAATGTTGGTAACGTTTGAAATAAACTAATTTCATAGATGCCGCTGCGGCAACTATGAAATTCATTTATTTCAAATGTTATCAAAATTTTAAACACTCATGAAAAAACGATGCACGTAATATGTGCTGTAACGAGATAAAAAAACCACAGTGTAGATATTTATTTTTATAATGAACAATCATTACAGCAGCGACCACTTTCTTTGGGACATGTGGAATAGGCCTCCTGGGGATACCACATAAAAAAAAACGCGCCGTCAACTCTACCTCATGGTGGTGTGGAAAAGAGTGCACAATACGTGCTTCATAAGCTTCTTTTAATAAATATTTAAGTAACAAGGAATGTAAGGATCTCTTAACATTTGAGGCAGGCAACTACAAGCCAAGGCGAAGCCGCGGCTTGTTGCCTACCAAAAATGTTAATAGGCGATACTTTCTGAGTTATCTTATTATATTTTTCCCGCTCCTTATCAAAATTTTCCTAGATTTTTGAAAAAATCGTTTAGTTTGTCACCTAACACCAGGATTAATATTCGTGAGTTGTGTTACTTGTGAGTGTCACATGTCACATAAACACTTGCAATTATAAACAAAATGTCTAAGTCTGTGTCTTGCCTTGCTAATTTTATTATCCTAGGAAATTAATAATAATATTAAGTTCCGTTGTCAAGGGAAAGCAGCAAACAAATATAATCACTGACTTACACGTTTTGTTACTAAGACTGTATCACTGACTTACATGAGCAGCAGCGGGAAAAATGTTTTAAGTGTCTGTATTTTAATATAGAAATAATGTTTTTGTAACCATTATACATTTTCTGAATAAATTTACTAAATGTGTTTGAATTTAAATTGTTTTTAAATAAATTTTGACCATAAAATGTTATTTCATGTTATCAAATCTATTTTTTATCAATAGTTAAGTCATATTTATTTGCCATGTCAGTGAATTTAATTACTGTAGATTCTTTTGATGGATGACGGATGACATGACATACGATAGTCGAAATGCATTATTTGATCATTTAAAAATAGACCTGCGTTTTTCACGTACCGCAGCGGTCGTGCTTTTAATTACTTTTTATTATACCAGCATCAGAATCGCCGTTTAAAGCACGCCTGAGCGTGCGAATAAAGGCGATTAAAGCTCGCCGAGCTTTAAAGGTTGTCAAGGAAACGACTGAATGCAACAACGGACATGGACGCGACAAAAACGTAAATAATTCTCGTAACTATAGTAGCAATATTATTATGCCCTCTCGATTTATCACGACAAAAATTATTTCTAAGTTTTTAGTGCGTAATTTATTTCCAGTATTGGAGGTATAATAAAAAATAGCGTAAAGTATTCGTGGATAACTGGTCTTTAAAACACTTGCTCTGTTTCGAGCACTCCGGCTACGCCGTCGTGCTCGAAAACCCGCGCGTGTTTTAAAGACCTTGTTATCCACTCATACTTTAATATACTATATTTTACAGTACTGCAATTAAAATGATAAATAAATCGATTAAAACATTTATTTGCTTTTATTTTATATAGCAATACCAATATAATACAAAATACGATTACTTTCACTTATACTACATAAAGGGCAATGCCATTTAGTATTAGGTGCAGATGTTAAACCAACAAAAATCAGATGAAACCATTCCACGGACCAGTGCAAATTACAGCAAGCAATCATAGGCGTTCCATTATCAGGACCCTTACACAAACAATATACACTGTTATCTTTAGTTTGCGTGACTACGAGAGCAGTGGTTCTTGTTTCCGTATTAGGCGTACTACTTTTATTATAAAACATTAAATTTGTACCATTAACATTTAACGACTCTTTGAATACATTCCAATTGGTATTAGCTGCAGCATCCTTAACTGCTTTATTTGTGAAATAGATGAAACCCGCGGCATATGCTGCATTTAAAATTTAGCACAAATTTAATAACTTTGGTTCCACTAAAGAAAGTTTTAAAAGCACGGTAGAGATTGGCAGTAAGAAAAAGTTCAAAAAAATATATTTTCAAATGGAAAGTCTCTAGAAAGGAAACGCTCGCCTCTGGAAGACGTCCTAATTAATACGACGTTGTTGGTACGCAGTCAAAAAAAAATCCGGAAAGAATTAATGCTCTTATGAGATTATACAGCGTGTCCAACAAATGGCGGATTAACTCTACGGTGCGTTACTGAGGGATGCCTAATGAACCCAACCCTGGAGAAATATGAAAAAAAATCCCGGGGCCGTATTTTTCGAAATATTTCGAAATTAATAAAAATAAATCTGGCAACATTGATACTGCAACAATTTCTGAATCAAAAATGTATCCATAGTAAGTTGTTAATATGTTGGTGACACTGTAAGTCTATGTCAAATTCGAGGTTAGTAGGTTAGGTTTTGTGTCAGTATGTGTCAAAACTGACACAAAACCTAACCTACTAACCTCGAATTTGACATAGACTTACAGTGCCACCAAGATATTATTCATATAGGCCATTCAGTAAACACCACGGCCTCCTGGATTAGTACGTGACTGACGTCTCTACGCGGCCCGCTGCATTTTTAGTTCAAGGCGTTTTTTCTGGTTTGTAGAGGCGCTACAGTACGTTGCGCTTGTGCCTTTGGTTGCATACGTCCACGGCCTCCTGGATTAATATTAATCTAGAAAGTCTGGCTTACGTTACAGATAATTTATCAAAAACCCAACAGATAGCGCCAAAGTACGTTGGCCTCAGAATCACAAAAATTATGCAAATGTGGCGGGCCGCGTAGAAACGTCAATCTCGCACTAATCCAGGAGGCCGTGGTAAACACAAAAACATATAAATTTTTCTGAAGTTGGCATATACATAAAATTTGTCTGCTAGGGATTCTGTATTTTGTTTTGCAAAGGTTTCCATACCTGCATAAAGGTGACTTTGAATTTAAAAATGACAATTAATAAATATCATTAATTCAGTGTCAAAGTACATACTATTCTGGAAATTCTTGCCTGAACTTTTATAAAATGTAATAAAAATACTTATTAATAAATGCTACATCAATAGTATCCAACACAGTATTTGTTTAACATCCTTAAAAGTAGTTGTGACAGATGCTAATTAAATGTCACACTCTTAACCTATTTGTTTTAGTAACTTTTTGTAAGTACATTCCTACACAAAAGATGCATTTTGGAAGTACACTCATGAAATTTTAGAAATCAAAGGCCACTTTGTGTTTTTATGTTTAGTGAACAGACTATACAACAAATATTTCAATGCCAAGCTTGATTTCGAATATTTATTGTACAAAGCCTGTTTGCCATATTTAGTTATTGACAAACTCAACACGAAATCAGTTTTCTAAAATACTTAAATATTGAAAACAATTTAGTTAAAATCTCAAGAGTATTAAAAAAACAGTTATTTTAATAAGTCCCAGATATATTTGACACTATAATTATACACTTTTATTGCGATATATTGGTAAATGTTATAATCTTTACAACTCAATTTATACTTCCTATAATGTTATATTTGCCTAAACAGATATCAAAAAATTCAAATATTGTTACACTACTTTATTTTCAATATAAGATTGATAGTAAATCCAGTGATTGAGTCACCGCCCTGGGCTGAAGTGGTTTAGAATTTTGTCTTGCCATCTTGCTTTCGGTCGTACTCGTGGTCTCTATTGAATAAAGATAGTAATTAATAACAAGTACAACAAATTGCTACAAATTTTAACATAAGTTATTACTTCTAAAGAAAAAATGGTCATTGTATTTACAGTAGTTTCTGATGATATTGTTTGTATTGGTAGAATAACAATTCAAAGGCTGCTAAATATTGCAGCATAATAATTCTGATTTACAGTAATGCTTAGTTACGAAAATACCTATTTCTTGTTGTTCTGATACCGGTCAGGAAAAAACTGTATATACACAGCAGGAGAGAACGCCATTTTTTCTTCTGTGTATTTGTAGTCCTCGGGCTTCACCCTTTGGTTTCAAACTCAGACTTTAGGAAAACTTGTGCCCTTCTCTTCCTTGTTGGAACGTACTATCCATTAATGTTGCCATTGGTGACGGTAAAAAAGTAAAATTTTTAATACGTTTTATAACTAATCAAAATCTGATGGATTATACCTAAGAATTCCACATTCTTAGGTATAATCCACAATACCACATCTCGCCTGAAAATTACATCACATCTTCATAAAATATATCAAATTAAAACAATTAGAATACACTATTTAAGATTTTTCTAATTTGTATTGGAGACAGTTTTTAAATAAGTTTTGTACAGTTACAGAAGACGGTTCTATAGGGTGATGGTTGGCATCTTTGGCTACAGAACTAAAATCATGAGTTCAGATCGATTTTTCTATAATAAAGAAATGAACACTCTCTGAAATGGAAGATTCTAAATATTTAGTTTTGTGTTGAAATTCAATCCAGTCTATACTTACAGCATCTACTCTTTCTCGACAGCTTATACCTTTTATATTTATAAGTATATATATAATCGAGTAGAATCATCAGCATGACTGATGCTTTGCAAATTAATGAAAAGCAGTCATTATTGTTCGATATTACTGTAAATCGTGTATACACGGACTTATCTAAAAATAAAATCGAAATTGTTTTAGAGGATGCATATTTAAACTCAATCCAATCTATTACATTGTGAAAAGATGGAAGAGTAATGTAAAAAAATCAAAATTGTTTTAGAAGATGCATATTTAAACTCAATCCAATCTATTACATTGTGAAAAGATGGAAGAGTAATGTAAAAAAATCAAAATTGTTTTAGAGGATGCATATTTAAACTCAATCCAATCTATTACATTGTGAAAAGATGGAAGAGTAATGTAAAAAAATCGAAATTGTTTTAGAGGATGCATATTTAAACTCAATCAAATCTATTACATTGTGAAAAGAGTAATGTAAAAAATCAAAATTGTTTTAGAGGATGCATATTTAAACTCAATCAAATCTATTACATTGTGAAAAGATGGAAGAGGAATGTAAAAAAATCGAAATTGTTTTAGAGGATGCATATTTAAACTCAATCCAATCTATTACATTATAAAAAGATGGAAGAGTTATGTAAAAAAATCAAAATTGTTTTAAAGGATGCATATTTAAACTCAATCCAATCTATTACATTGTGAAAAGATGGAAGAGTAATGTAAAAAAATCAAAATTGTTTTATAGGATGCATATTTAAACTCAATCCAATCTATTACATTGTGAAAAGATGGAAGAGTAATGTAAAAAAATCAAAATTGTTTTAAAAGATGCATATTTAAACTCAATCCAATCTATTACATTGTGAAAAGATGCAAGAGTAATGTAAAAACATCAAAATTGTTTTAGAGAATGCATATTTAAACTCAATCCAATCTATTACATTGTGAAAAGATGGAAAAGTAATGTAAAAAAATCAAAATTGTTTTAGAGGATGCATATTTAAACTCAATCCAATCTATTACATTATAAAAAGATGGAAGAGTTATGTAAAAAAATCGAAATTGTTTTAGAGGCATATTTAAACTCAATCCAATATTAGATTATAAAAAGATGGAAGAGTTATGTAAAAAAATCAAAATTGTTTTAGAGGATGCATATTTAAACTCAATCCAATCTATTACATTGTGAAAAGATGGAAGAGTAATGTAAAAAAAACAAATTTGTTTTAGAGGATGCATATTTAAACTCAATCCAATCTATTAAATTGTGAAAAGATGGAAGAGTAATGTAAAAAAATCGAAATTGTTTTAGAGGATGCATATTTAAACTCAATCCAATCTATTACATCGTGAATAGATGGAATGTTATGTGAAAAAACCAAAGTTGTTTTGAGAATGCTTGGCCAGTTCTGTTTGAACTCAGGATTCTAGTTCTGTAAGTAGCCAGAGATGCTAATCATCACGACATAGAGTCTTCCTTTATAACTATACAAATCTTATATAAAAACTGTCTTCAATACAAATTATAAAAATATGAAATAGTGTATTTCAGTCTTCTTCTACCACTTAATATAGGACAGTGGCCTGTTTTAACCACAAAGTGGTTCTATGAGCCCTCTTTGCCCTTAGGCCGGGTAGGTGGCTAGCCTTGCCCGTCGAAAGTGAAGAAGAGTTCCCTTATTAGGGGTTAACGACTACCACAGATGTTAGCATGGTAGCCAGAGAGCGTACGATTTTTAAAATCTGTCTATAGTTTGCGCCGGTAATAGAACCCGGGCCGCCCACCTGAAGGCGAGCATTTGCTCGCTGAGCCATCCGCTCATGATTAATTTCTTCTTCCTCTTATTATAGGCCAATGGCCTATTTTAACCACAAAGTGGTTCTATGAGCCCTCTTTGCCCTTAGGCCGGGTAGGTGGCTAGCCTTGCCCGTCGAAAATGAGGAAGAGTTCCCTTGTTTTAGGGGTTAACGACTACCACAGGTGTTAGCGTGGTAGCCGGAGAGCGTACGATTTTTAAAATCCGTCTATAGTATCTGCCGGGATCGAACCCAGGCCGGCCCCCTAAGAGGCGAGCATTTGCTCGCTGGGCCATCCGCTCATAATTAATTTCTTCTTCCTCTTATTATAGGCCAGTGGCCTGTTTTAACCACATAGTGGTTCTATGAGCCCTCTTTGCCCTTAGGCCGGGTAGGTGGCTAGCCTTGCCCGTCGAAAATGAGGAAGAGTTCCCTTGTTTTAGGGGTTAACGACTACCACAGGTGTTAACGTGGTAGCCGTTCAGTCGTTCTAATTAATATATTTTATGACAATATGATGTAATTTTGAGGCAAAATGGTGCTCCCACCTGAAATTTTTAGGTGAAAGCACTATGATTTTGACCAGTTATGAAAAGTATCAAAAAGTCACTTTTTTTAATGTCACCAAAGGCAATGTGAAAAAATAATACATTATAAGGAAGAGAAGAGCATAATTTTTCCCAAAATTAAGTTTGCAGCTCAAGGGCGAAGCCGAGCACTACAAATACACAGAGGAAAAAATGGTGTTCTGCCCTGCCGTGTGAATACAATTTTTTCAAGGGCCAGGATCAGAACCGTAAAAAACATATTTTTGTAACTAAAACATTACTGTAAATCAAAATTATGCTGTAATATTTAGCAGTCTTTGAACTGTGTCATTTTACGAATACCATGACAACAGACATTTTAATTTTGTTTCATATTGTCCTTTGATAGTCCAGTTACATTAGGATACGGCTGCCAAAAAATCCAAGTAAGCTGAATTTTTTCATACACCCTTATTTTGACATTACAAATAATGTCTCAGAAGTCCCCATCGATATCGCGCTTACGTTTTGAGTTATTCAAGGTCAAAGTTCACAAAAATAAGTTTTTCGCAAATATCTCGTTTTCTATGGGTCGTATGACTTTTCTAGTTATTACAAAAAATGAAGGCTAGGAAATTCTCTACAAAAAAAATTATACAGGTTTTTTGAGTACAACTGACCATTCAGTAAATAACACACTGTTAAGTTTTGCAGACGGGTTTTACTTCTTTTTACGATAACGGAAGTATTGGATTCACCCCAAAAATTCTAAATTGAGTTTTCAACAGATCCTCACGTTTTAGAGTCCCCTGAACCCAAAAAACGTGTTTTTGTTCATTGGTCTGTCTGGCTGTGTGTGTGTGTCTGTCTGTGAACAGAATATCTCAAAAACAAAAAGAGGTATGGTATTGAAACTTCATATATATGTTTTGTGTACTATCTAAATGTGACAGCAAGCTTTTGAAGAAAATCGTATAACCGGAAGTATGATGTTTACTCTTGTGTTTCAAAAACGGCTCGAACGATTTTTTTAAAACTTTACATTTTTATTACATTTTTAATGTGTATTGATTGAGATGAGTGATTTTCAAGTAGAATTTTAGAGGTATTCAACTGAAAAATCACTAATCTCACATCAATACACATTAAAAATGTAATAAAAATATAGTTTGAAAAAAATAGAACCGTTTTTGAAACAAGAGTAAACATCATACTTCCAGTTATGCGATTTTCTTCAAAAGGCTTACTGTCCCATTTAGATAGTAGGTACACAAAACTTATATATGAAGTTTCAACGCCGTACCTCTTTCCGTTTTTGAGTTATTCTGTTCACAGGCAGACAGACCGATGGATGGACGGACACACAGACCAATGAGCAAAAACACGTTTTTTGGGTTCAGGGGACTCTAAAACGTGAGGATCTGTTGAAAACTCAATTTAGAATTTTTGGGGTGAATCCAATACTTCCTTTATTGTAAAAGGAAGTAAAACCCGTCTGCAAAACTTAACACTGTGTTATTTACTGAACGGTTAATTGCACTCAAAAAACCTGTATAATCTTTTTTGTAGAGAATTTCCTAGCCTTCATTTTTTGTAATAACTAAAAAAGTCATACGACCCATAGAAAGCGAGATATTTGCAAAAAACTTATTTCTGCGACTTTTGACCTTGAATAACTCAAAACGCAAGCGCGATATCGATGGGGACTTTTGAGACATTGTTTGTAATGTCAAAATAAAGGTGTATGCAAAATTTCAGCTCACTTGGATTTTTTCGCCAAATGCTGCGGTTTTCCGTCTAATGTAACTGGACTATGAGAGAAAATGTGTTCTTTCTCTGACAATTTTTGTAACCTAAAATATGATTCTCCTCGCGGTTGGGAATGAGAGTGTTACACGAGTAATGTCATCAGAAAATATTATAAATACTACGACTACAGCAATAGTAACATAAAATGAATAACTTCCCTTGGTGATTCCATGTTACTCAGGCTTTTGCAACATTTGTTCACCCTGGACCCAAGTGCTTTTGGATTTTCTCTTGCCAACTTGTTTTTGGTCGTCCTCTTCCTCTCTTGTGCAGATTTGAGTTTGGTTGATATGCATATCCTCGCACTACTAAAACAATAATAATTAAATAATTTTGCATATATGCTGGGAAAATGGCGTATCAACTCTCCTTTGTCTGTTTAAAATTATTTCTGGTCCTATACATTCCTTGAAAAATGTAATTAATTTTGGTAACATAGTCCCCTCCCGTATCTCTTTATTTCATTTAATCTCTTCCACAAATAAGTTGTTATCGCCGGAATTTGTGATCGCCAACTGTTCTTGTATCTTAAAACAAAAGCAATTAAAACTTGTAAAGAAACTGTGACAGTAAGTACCTGAAAAAACTAATTGTGATTCTGCATCAAATGTATTTTTCCCTCTTTATTGTTATTAGTAAATTGGGAGTACGTGTTTCTGTGAAAGAAAACATTAGAAGGTTTCATCTTCATCATTGAACGAGTAACATACGTGTCAGCAAAGGTATTTTCTCAATGATGCTGTTAAAAAGAATTTCCACGTCCTTTCTTGTAAATCGTGTCTGTGTACCCCTTCTCGAAACAGTTGCTCCATTGTTCTTTCTCCTTCTACGTCCTGGATTACATTTATCCCTTTTCGGAGTTACCATCTTGTTTTAAAGAATTTCTTTGTAAACAATATTTTTTGTATGCCGTTCACCACCTTTTATTGCTACTTTCAATCCGTTCATAGTTTTTACTCGAGAAAAAGCAACATATAATTGCCCATGTGAAAATACAGGAGTATTTAGATACAAACCAACTTTAGTGAACGTTTGCCCCTGACTTTTATTTATTGTCATTGCAAAAGAAAGTCTAATAGGAAATTGTTTACGCTTCAATACAAATGGCAAATTGGTATCAGATGGGCATAAAGTGATACGTGGAATCAGTACATACTTTCCTTTGTTTGCCCCACATGCAACTGAGCATCCAAGAATATACCTGCCCATATGTTGTACAATTAACCTAGTCCCATTGCATAATCCCTTCTTTATATCTAAATTTCTCAACAGCATAACAATTGCACCAATTTTTAACCGCAGTTCGTGAGGGGGCATACCCGATGGTGTCAATGAGTGTAAAAACTCTGTGGGAAACTGGATCACTTCTGATTCTTCACACTCAGCTTCATCAATGCTCATGTAAATTTGTTCTTCTCCCGTAAGTAATTTGAGTACTTTGTTGTTAATGTCGAGCGAGTCAATGTTTTTCGGCGTCAAAATCACTTTGTCACAAAGACTATCTGCATTGTCTGGAAGAATCTCTTTACCATATACGTCCTCAATTAAATTGCCAGTACTAATACACTGCTGCGGTATTGGAATTTTTTCATCTTTATCAGTTTGTATTTTACCATCACCTATAATAATAAATTTGTAAACGTAAACAGATTTACTTTTGGCGCCTAACATAAAATACATAATTGTTTTTAATTTAAAAATAATTTCAAATTTAAAAAAGCCTAGGTATTTATTTTCCTTTGTTTAATAATTATTCATGCCACCTGTAGTAAAATAACAACTTACCTATATCTAAAAGTAATGTTGACCACATGTCTTCTCCTGCTGCCCTCATATTTGTTATTAGCTTTATGACTTTAAAATGTGCCCATAATGACGATTTCTTTAAACATGCATCAATACAATCTGACCTTGTTCCACGATAGACAACAGGAAGTACTTGGCGAAAGTCGCCACCCAAAATCATCAATTTTCCTCCAAAAACTTCATTATTACCCATAATGTCCTTGAGCAAAATGTTTACAGCTTCTAACGCATATTTTGGTGCCATCGGAGCTTCATCCCAAATAATAACTGTACTACTTTGTAATATGCTTGCTGCGGGAGTGTTCATTTTCATTGTAGAAAGAAATGACGTTTTGTTAATTGGTACAGGAAGTTTAAATCGATTGTGAACTGTACGTCCATCAAGCAGTAATGTAGCGGCAATACCAGACCAGGCTACATTTAAAACAGCTACACCTCTACCTTTACATATGTGATTTATAGTTGTATATAAATACGTTTTGCCTGATCCCCCTGGTCCATCGATAAAAATACATTTTGCTGATCGTGATGATTGTTCTAAGAGATGGACTATTTCATCACAGGCAGCTTTTTGACTGGGATTCAGGGTTCTGTACATACTTTCCCCTTCAGCTTGGTGGTTTTGAGAATTGTCAACGACGGCAATGTGTGGCTGAATTTGTGGAAGTGGTATAAAATCCGAAAGTTTTCGACCACAAACTTTCATTGAATCATCGATGGCATAGTAAGCGGTAGCCTCTGATTCTTCTATAGACAAACTTCTGCGGAAATCTTCAGATAATGCAGCTTTAAATTCTTGCCACAATTGTAAAGCATTTGATACGTTGCAAAATAAAAGTAATGTTGCAAATACATTCCTCAGTTGTGATGGAAGCTGAAAATTTACAACTTCAGCTAAACATCGTGCATATTCTCGATCATCAAGTAATAAACCGGCTTCTTTGGCAGCTTCAAGGAATGTATCGTGAACTTGGCCATTAATGGTTTTCAAATCATCAAATGATGTAGCTCCTTTTACGTGTAGTAACAATAATCGCATATGGTATCTTTCAACATCCTGGGGCCCAACAGTATACATTCTACCGATTTCCTTAGCAAATCGTTTGCGTCTATTCCAGGTGGTGGTAGCTTTATTGAAAACAAAATGTTCTGGAATTTCCCGGTAATACAAAGTACGCGAATCAATCATATTATCTTCAGGTTGGTAACCATTTTGGAATATTTCTTCACATAATTTATTTAACTTAAACCATGCTGTCAGAGTGGAATTTTTTGAATGCGCTCGATCTACTGCATCTTGAACATTACCCTCAACAAAGCATATATTTTGATGATTAGGAAGGTGTACAGCAAGACGATAAATGGTGTGCGAGCGATTTTGCATATCGAATCCAAAAATTCTCCACGATGCCTCTGGAGCGCTTACATAGCGTGCGTCTAAATGTGCAGTTATTTCATCATAATGAATTTCACTGCTTGTTCCCCCACCTTCTTCGCTTGTTTGCTTTAATTTTAAAGCAGCACGATCATGCCCCTTATAAACATATTTATACAGATATTTTACACTTTTTACACTGGAGCAGACTTCAACGTTTATGTGAGCATTATATTTTAAGGATAGATACCGATTATAAGGAACAATCCATCTGTTATCAATTATGTGGTCTTTTATCTAAAAACAAATGAAACTAATGTCACAACATAAAGCATAAATTTTACTATAATGCTACAGACATTTTGTGTCAAAAGAATTTCAATTCCCCATACAAAAAGTTAATATTCTCTGTGATTATGGATTGACCGCTACCTACTGATTATTATACCAGCTATATTGGCATTATGTTGCAATTATTGGTAACAGCAGAATTTGACAATATATGATGCCGATATAAATCATAATTATGATATTATCATAATTTAAACATTTTGTGGTTATCGTAAGTCCTGTTTCTTTTGTATATACATGGTGTTCAAAGTTAATTGTGCACTATTGCTAAGTTTAATAACATTTATTAAATCCAACCCCACTTAAAGCATCAATGGATCAACATCGGATTGCTAAGTTTGTTATTATTGGAGCTACAATTTCGATTACAGTAGTAAATTTGTAAGACATATAATAACCACAAAATGTTTACATTGTGATGTGAGCACTCCATGTTTGACACACAAATTAATGAAAGCAATGCAATATAATTATCTGTAGCCTAATAAGCCTAAAAAAATTCCTACAAACCTAATGAAATTGAATGTAAGAGGTAGTAAATACTATTCACATAAATATTAATATACCTGCAAAGTATTTCCATTGGCACGTCTCTTATACTGAGGATAACCATCCACTTCAATTTTGGTTTCTTCACAAACACTTTTTGGATATCCCTTTGTGCATACACCATCTTGCATACATGGAGAAGCAGGATTTAAAGTACCACAAGGGCCATGGACCATGCACTTCTTGACTATCTCAAACAGTCGCTTATCTTCAAATGGGTTTGGAATCTCAGCTGTTACAATTCTATCTACGTCTTCTGCAGTTCGTAACTTGTCGTCTACTAAAATGTAATTTTTGTAATTATTCAAAGTTTTGAAGATTATCTTTATAAATACCTGCAAGAATTAAAAGCATGTGACAATGTGGTAATCCCCTCTTTTGAAATTCTGTTACACAAACATAAGCAAGTACACGTCCAAGAAGATGATTGTGTAGTATTTTTTGTTTGAGCCGGTCAAGTTTCAATTTAAATACGCGTGCAACTATATCGGGTCTATCAGATGCAGTTTCATTTGGTGCTAATTGTGTTTGTATTTCGGACCACATTGGATTGCATGTGAAAGTTAAAAAAATGTCGGGTTTACCATACTTTGCTACTATTGCCATAGCATCTTGGTAACCTTGCTGCATTGCACGAGGGCCACCAGCATAGGAAGATGGTAGTATTACACGTCGACCAACTTTAGCATTTTGATTTGCTGCCGCATTGCCAATGTAGTCCATCAACGTTTGATAGGTGTCTGCACGTAACTCCTTTTGATGAGTTCTTTCATAATTCAACCGATTCTGTTCCAGTTTCACATATGAATCAACAACATATTGTTGAAACAGTTTTCCTGAATGGTGAATTGCCGAAAACCTTTCCCGAACTGCTAATCGATATGAGTAATACTCTTTTTGCGTAACTCGAGTCCTTTTTCTAAGAGATCCCTGCTTGCAGAGGTCTAAATGCCATCCGAAATCACCTCCAGGAAATAATAGAGGGTACGTCAATGGATCACAACTTTTATCCAAGTAAGAAACTTGTCGAAGACCACCCCCCCTTGCAAAAACTGTAAAACTGCGTGTCAACGGTACCTCACCATCTTCACCTACGAATACAGCAGCAATTTCATTAGCAGCAGTTGGTGCATTATATCGCCTTTGGTCCATTGTTTTTGATACATCAAAAAACATTCTGACTGATGGAGTTGATCTATTTTCTAGGAGAGCTAGTCTTTCTTTTTCCTCGATTACTTCTTTCATCATACGCAATGAAGCAACGTATGGATTTATATTAGATAAAATATCACCTAACTGACACATTATTGATGCAATGCAACCAGAATTTGTTGAATTACTTAACCTTTCAGTAGTCGCCATTTCAGAATCTAATATATATATTTGCCCGTATGCAGGTTTATTACCGACATCAGGGTACAACGGACCAACTCTGTGGTATATTTGACCATGTATTTTAAAACAGTATGGACCATTTCCACGAGGAGCAACTATATTTGCACCCATTGATGCCATAGCCAAACTGCTGTTGTAATTCCTAATGTACTTGCGAAAATTGTTTGAGCGAGAATCAGTTCCATTCAAAAGATGTTCCAGTTGTTTGGGATATAACTGCAGGTCTGGGAGCTTCACATTGCCAAAATTACAGCAGTCGTTGAATTCTTCCCTGCGACGACCCCTTACCTCTGCTGCAAAATGTAAGGCCCCGCAATGCTTGCACTGTACGTCCATGAAACCAAGTGTATCTTCTGCCAGATCCTGCAATAGCTCACAATCTTCAAAATGACGCTATAATAAAAGAAACAAATTGTTGCATTAAGTAATTATTGTTGGTGTAGTTAATCGTTGATCAACATACCTGAAAATCAGTCGGCTGTGAAGGGTTAACATCCATGAAAGCAAGTGTATCTTCTGGCAGATCCTGCAATAGCTCACGGTTTTGTGTATTTCTTACGTAATCTTCAAAATGTTGCTATAATAGAAGAAACAAAACAAAAAATAAATAACAACTGTTCATGTAATTCATCGTTAATCAGCCGGCTGTGAAGGGTTTACTTCTTCAGAATCATTGAATGTCAGAACCTGAGAAGTACAACGCAAATAATTTACAATTAACTCGTCAAAACAAATGTGGTGTGATACACTGACACAACTTCCGTTTACAGTAATCTTATAATTAGCCAAACATGTTTGTTAGCTATTTTCTGAGGTTAGGTTAAAGAATTTATCTGAAGGTATTTAGGGCCGGTATTACAATCATAGTTTAAACCACACAGTAGAGTTTAAACTGTAGATTAGCTACCAATAGCGTATTACAATCTTAAGTAAATTTAAACCAAGCTAGGGTATCGTTTAAACCATTAATACTAAAGTTTAATGCTTATGTGTGCAGTAAAACAGCGATGTCGTAACCTCACATCATCATTAAAAGTGTTTATTTTTGTGGAAATTTATATTTATTTGATATGGATAATATATTTTAGATATTTGATGATCTCTTAGAGTCCTCTCAACATAAGATAGGGACAGGCACGTCACAGTTCGGCTGCGCGGATTTTTGTTACGTCACGCGCCTCAAGAATTGGCAGTGGCGTACACGGATACAAGTGAACTCATCGCGTATCCTATCAACTACTAAACCCCCTGGTAACAGGACGCGTATTTAAAAACGTGCCGTTGCTAAGTAACCATTGCCCATCGGGATAATCGCCAAACCACTGCGCACCCTGGCAATGATGACGTGCCTGTCCCTATCTTAGGTTGGGCGGACTCTAACTGATGATGAAGATGTAATAAGTTTTTCATTTTACTTCTCTGAAAACACCTTGTTTTCATCTGTTTTTGCAATGACGTAAATGTGGCTTTTTCAGAACTTTTCCCGATGTCCGCTTTTTTTCCGTGCCCTAAATTAATAAGAAATAAATCGTTGCTATTGAAATGTTAATCATGTTTGGTACTGTTTTTACGATGTATTATTATTACTTTGAAAATACCTTTCCTACGTTGTTTTTAGATAAGTATAATAAAAAATATCGTTCATTATAATCATTATACACCCAGAAATGGATTTTTCCAGACTCGTAATGAAATATACTACGTATTATTGAAATGTCTCGTAGACCAAAAGTATTTCGTGTAATAGAATTCATTTGGAAATGTGGGATGATATGGAATTTATAGACAGATTTAGGCTATCGAAAGCCACAATTTTATTAGTAATAGATACTATCCTATAGGTAGACCAACCTAACTGTGAGGGTTTGTGTCGTTACGATTTTCTTACCGAATCTGCATTCGAGCATTAATTCATATCCGGAAATTATTTTTTACTTTTCGTGCATTTCAACAACGTCCAAATTAATATGAAAAAATTTCCAGAAAGAATTAATGCTCTTATGAGATTATATGTGATTATACCATTCATAATGCACAAAATCCCTATTCAGGCCACGTATTAATAAGTGAAAACACTGTGGTGTTATCGTTTTGGTGTTTTTAATTTTGAGCTGTCAGCTGTCAATGTCATGCCATTTCCAACAAAATTTTTAGGATACGCATTAATTGTATATTGTATGTTAAGAGCTGAAAGTGCATTCTTGCCGCTTGCGCATGAATATTGCTGGTTGAGACGAAGTCGAAACCAGCAATCATGCAAAAGCGGCAAGCGCACTTTTAGCTCGGAACATACATACTATTTTTTCGATGACTGAGCATATTATTAAAGGAAAATGTCAGATTTCATTTTATCGCAAAAATTAAATGACAATCAAGTTAACATTACTCGCGCAGTCTATGACATGTGACGCGATTATTTCAACAAATGATGGGCATTTTCAAGGAAACATTCGAACGTGGCTACCTATTTTGTTCACACGGAAACCCAAAACGCTCGGCGAGCAGCAAAGTGATGAAAACGCACGCTCAGCGGCAAATGTCGACTTTCTGTTGTCAAATGACAGTGAGAAAAATCTAATTTCGATGTCAGTCGTCGAAAAATACATTTTTAGTGTAATTCCCTTATTGATATTCATGGTATAATTTAATCAAATACTCACTCGACGACTTTAAGAATTATCAAATACTTTTGCTTACAAACTCAACGGATTGCTTTGTAGAAACACCACTCGCCCTTCGGCTCGTGATGTTTCTAAGCAACCCGTTTCGTGAGAA
The DNA here is from genome assembly GCA_940337035.1 of Agriotes lineatus. NCBI lineage: Eukaryota > Metazoa > Arthropoda > Insecta > Coleoptera > Elateridae > Agriotes > Agriotes lineatus. Next base: position 110,534,079 of record OW679196.1, on the reverse strand, counting down.
AGCAGAAGTATTTTTGATAATTCAGTCGCCTCGTGGTATTATTACTGACAATAAATTAATAAAATAAAATCGCATATACTTCCGCATATAGAATTTGACAGCAAAATAAACGCGAAATTAGTTATTTGGCAATTAGTGCTACCAACTTTGCAAATGTTTTACAATTAACTCGTCAAAAAAAATCTGGTGTGATACACTGACACAACTTCCGTTTACAGAGATCTTATAATTAGCCAAACATGTTTGTTAGCTATTTTCTGAGGCTAGGTTTAGAGTATCACATTAATCACGAATGTCGCTGCACGAAACTTTGTATTGCAAGACGTACTAACAAAAACTTTTGCTTTTAATTACTATGTTTCTGAATTAAATTCCCCATAAATCAAAGCTACATTTAGTTAATTTTTGCCTGTTTTACGAAAACCAAAATGGAGACACACTGTTTTACAATCATAACGAATTTTTAAAATTATTTTACTAAATAACTGTAGATGTGCATAGTAATTAATTAATTTTATTATCTACACTTTTTCACTGAATTTCGTCAACATGGTGCCTGATAAATAGTCCTCGTTCTTAAACTCCTAGAATTTTCCTTTTGATCTTTAATTAAAACACCAGATAATCATCCCTTTTTAGCAGTCGCCTCTTTGTGTTTTCTTAATCAACGATTTTAATACATAAGTAAGGAGGAAAATGATATTTTCACCGTAAAAACTGTCTTTTTATAAATATGCAAGATTTTAACGTGTTGTTTTTTTAACCTGTTTATATATGTAGACTGAAGAAGGCACTAAGTGCTGAAATATATTTCTACCTCACAATTTTGACCAGTTCTTTCACCGCAGGAAGGCGTTTCAACTGTAAATAGCTGCTAATTCGTCCTTAACATGTTTTAACATTAACCTCAGCCAGCTGCTATGTATTAATTATTAATCAGGAAGTTAAACAATGCTAATAAAATGCAGGTTATGTTTTCATTTCGCGTCATGCTCTGCAGTTTAGTTTGATTACGATACTTCTGCACATTTTTACACGCATATTTACCAGAAAATGTAGAACAACTTCTAAATAATGTACAGTCGTATGCAAATAAATCTGGGACAATGGTTTTTTCATATGTAGGTTGAATTGAGAATAGAAGAATATCTCCATGGATTTTCTGCTACCAGAAAGACCTACATTTTCATTTACGTGTCAAAATTTAAAGTAACTCTTTCTGATAGCAGGAAATCCATGGAGATATGCTTCAAATCTTAACTCAATTTACATATAAAAAAAACCATTGTCCCAGATTTATTTGCACACGACTCTACATGAAAAGTCAGCGCAAAATGTAGCAGTCAATTTTCTGTATGAAACAATGCTTAATATTTTTTTTATAAAATGCGTAAAATGTAGCGTCGTGTCATAGAGGCTTTACATACAAATGTTTACAAACCTTGGCAGTAGATGTTGATGGCAGGGGTTCGAAACGTGCAAAAACATTTGCAGGATTAGAAGATCTAAGAATAGTAGGTGTTGTATTCGTTTCAAATAACGCACCTGTAAAATATTATGTGATTAACAAACAACAATATTTTATGACTATTCGTTATTACCTGAAGAACAACTCACATGTTTAGAAACCTCGGCCGTAGATGTTGATGGTAGGGGTTCGAACCCTGCAGAAACATTTGCAGGATTAGACGATCTAAGAAAAGAAGGTGTTGCATTCGTATCAAATAACGCACCTGTAAAATATGATGTGATTAACAATCGACATAAAGCACCTAAAATTATTTTGTATTAAACGATAAATCGATGGTCAATTTGCTAATTGTTTATTATGGTAAACGATATATAACAGTATTGAATATGTACAAACCTGAATTTAAATCACCAAACAATGTTGGAATTGCTGTTTTCTTCAGGCGATTTTTAAGCAGACTGGAGAACATTGATTCTTCAAAATGTGCGCTACACAGTCTATAATCGTACCAATTTATACAGGAAGTTTCTTTGGATTCTTCCAACCCGCAGTTTTTAATCCAGATTAAACATCTTAAAAAATAGCCTTTTTTAGTGTTTCCGGGATTTATATACGTGCATACATAAATAAATATACAAAGGTACTATATAATAACGCTCCAATATAACAACTTACCTTCGCCAGTCTTTTGGGAACCGAAAATAGCAAACTTCTGCATTTACGATTGCACTGTTATTGCACAAAGGCGATGCACACGTCTTGTACCCACCGTAACAATATTCTGCCATCACAAACGTAAACGACAAACGACGAGGGAAGTTTTGCGTAAAGCCTTTTACAGTTTAATAACGCAAACAAATTGCACGTAAACGAGAAAGCAGCTAATGGCGTCAACAACAATGATGATGTCACAGCCTCCTTGTGCGTGTAGTAACAGTGTTGTCAGACGTTCTCAAAATATTGTACAATAATTAACGGAAAACAACATAACACTAAACACTATGTTTGTAGTATTAATGTTTATTTATAATACACTTCTGCGAAAAATTTTTCTCTTGCTTTACTTGCAGTTTCCAGTTTCTTAGTATTAAATGAGGATACTGTATTATTAAGTGAGGATACTGTACGAAATAAATAAGACGTATTTTGTCTGCCAATTCCGCTTTGCCTGGCTGATCTGCTAATTTATTTTTGACAGTTTCGTCTAATCTAATAAATGAGGATGAAAATGTACCAGAAATATTTTAAAAAATATACTTTTGCAGTAACGGTTTCAGAATGTACCAGATTCGTAGAATTGTACCAGGTCTGGCAACGCTGCTAATATCAAGACAACGCCCACAATTACCTCCAACCTCGAATTGTGGTCACGTGATGCACGACGCCTTTTCTTCCTAGAGGTAGTAAAGTCCACTTGCAAAAAGTTTATAACCATATTTTTGTACAAAGCTCCGAATTTAGGTTATTTGCAGATTTAATATTTATGTGTACATAGTACAAACATTCCTGTGTAATGTAAAAAATTGTGTAGGCCCTAACAAGAGCATTAATTGTTCTCTCCTTCCATATTACTGGCTCTTAGAAAATATCAAGACCACGCCCCCAATACCTAACTGCACATAGACCAGGAGTTGATTTATTTGACCTTGGGACGTGTTCTGCTTTATTATAGAGTTATGATTATGATAATGGAATTTTTGTAGAGACTCATAAACAACTCAGTCGTTAGCCTTAAGTGCCGTTGGGTTAAATGTTTAGATTTTAAGAAGCTGTAAGCCGAGGCTGTTGGCTCTTGGGGCGATTGAAATAATAAATGTTTTTATTAAGTCTTCGGTGTTCTTAATTTTCTCACACTTTGTTCACAGCTAGAGCATGCACCTATTCCTGTATACGATCCATCCCGAGATGATTTATTAGTTGAAAATTGGGCCAAAAGAGTGGAATAACTTAGCCGAACGCTACGAATGGGACGATGCTGCAATTCTGCGACTGATTTCCAGCCGTTTAAAGGGTAACGCGCGCCAATGGTATGACGAACAAACGAGACATGATGCGTCATGGAATGAGGTGAAACGATGCATGATCGAACAATTCCGTAAGTGTGTTCCATTCAGGGGCGGTGAACCGGTGATATGCATAAGCGGGAATAAGCATTGCTTAGGGGCCCGGGCCCTTAGAGGGCCCTTTGGGGGGCTTATTGGGGATTGGACTCGTTTAGCTTTTGTTTGAGGCAACGTGGACCGATTATACGTAGCACAACTTTGTGTCCCACTCTCTGCAGTGGAATAAAGCGGGATGGGGACAGTGCCGGCGCAGGTTATTTAGCGCCCTAGGCAAAACTGATTAAAACGTCCCCTTTCACACAAATTAATAAAAAAAATTATTATGTATAAGAAAACAATACATTTAAACTGACATATTAATTTATTATCAATTGCATAAACGTTACAAGTAGACTACAAAATCAAAATTTAATTTTTCGGGCTTCGTCCTCGCAAAAGTTTCTACTAATTCCTTCAATTCCAGTGTCTAAGCGTAATCACATTCTATTGAAATTGTTGCTAAGTCCACGAGTCTGCTTTATGACATAGTTGAACGCAAGTAAGTTTCAATTAATTTCAATTTTGAAAAGCTGCGTTCTCCACTAGCCACGGACACTGGAAGTGTTAATAGTACTCTCAAGCAAACAACAACATTTGGTACACAATCTTCCAATTTTTGTTGTACTATTTAGAGAAGCACATCTGATGGTGACATAGGTTTTGGAAGCCTTCGAGCTACTACTTGAAGCTAATTGCAAAGATCATAAGCATCAATATCTTTATTAGCGTCAAAGACGTTTCTAAATGTTTGCAGTCAGTAAGTATATCCGCAGGTGTCTTTTTTTTATATTGGATATATCATAAAGCAAGTCAAATAGAACATTATGTTGTTCTAATTGTTGGAACCTCTCTTCAATAGACTGTATAGTAGGGTGGAACGAAAACGGCTTTTTTGATTTTTTTTAAATTTTAGTTTTGTCATAGTGGGCAAAAGTTGTCTTTTAGGTTAAAAAAAATTGGTTGCTATACTATAACATCTTAAGGTGTGCAAAGAGCTTGAAGTTTGTAAAAAAATTTAAAAAATTGAAAAATTATAAACTTTGATAAATTATTTTTTATGGTTTTGTCGTACATATAATGTTACAAAAGATAGTTGTAAATACATATATAAGTATTAGAATTGGAAAAAATTATTAATTACAAAATATAATAATAAAAATATATTTTTTAATGTCAAAATGTTTGTATTTTTGCTAATTTTGAAATTTTTGCGAACTATTGTCGTTGTTACAAATAGTAGTAAATAAGGTTGAAATAAAAGCTCGTCAAATCAATTATACATTTTTTCATTAGAGCACACGTAAAAAATATAATACACTTTTAAAGACATTGAAAGTTCCTGTTTTATGATTTAAAAAACCTTCAATAATTACAAATGTTACAGCTACAAAATGTTTGTTTCTACTTGATTGACACATTAATCTGTTTTTTTTTAATAAAATTTTGGCATGTTCACACGTGAGTCAATTTGTGCTCTCAGATATCCTTCTCTTGCGATTGAACCACAGACATTTTGAGCCGATTTGGTCACCAGTTTCACAGCTCTTTCCACTGCTTGCGTGTGACAAGGAAGCCGATAAGCGGGTCCAATTTACTATTTGTATATAGCTGGTGTGTGTTTACTGCGAGATTGTTTTTATTTCGTTATGTGCGATAAAAATGGTGATACACAAACAATAACATCGAAAAGTGCGTTCTCGGCAGAATTAAAACTCACAATTGCACGTGTTTTAGAACGCCGCGTCATGCGCTGGAGCGATCTCAAAATCAACGTTAAAATTAGATAACCATCTGAAATGTTCGAAATTAAAAGATTTATATTAAATACAATAATGATCTTATTATATTACCCTTTCTATAGTTTATATAATATAATCAAATTTATTAATTATTACTTATTTTTTAATAATGGCGATTACACATTTTTGCGCCCTCCTATGGATAGCGCCCTAGGCGACCGCCTAGTTCGCCTTAATGGTAGCGCCGGCCCTGGATGGGAATATTATAGTTACTCAGTGCGCTTACTGCTATGACATCGCTCTTGTATACTGACAGAATAAGTAGTTCACACGCACAGTCTACGCACCCGTATTCAAGAAATTTTAAAATCCACAAGATTAACATCCAATAATACTGATCGTTGCAATAATGAATCGAAGACGGTGCTTTTCTTTTACCGTGGTTATTACTTCACTTATAATTTCCCATGGTAAAACCGCATGAAAACACTGGTTGCACTTCCTCACCAAGTAGTCGCCAAATCAGTATTTGGCAGTCTGAATGCTGTACTGTACGATGCAGTAGCCGTACAATTAGCCAACGATTTTCTCTAGACGATGCAGCGACGTTATTCTGACTATTTGTAACGGGTAATTGCGCGATCCTGGATTCTTGAAACGTTCAAGTGAGCAAGCGCTATGAAGGTTCGCGTTTGCTTGTGAGAGATAGATGAAAAGCAAGAAAAATGAAAAACTAAATTATAGAAAAACCGAAAGAAATTATCTAATTTTTTTAATACTATTGTGTGTATAATTAATTAAGGAATGGAGGATCCTAAAAACATTTACGGCGTTTTACAGATATTAATGATACAAATAAATACTAAGTATTGTTAGCTATTTTGACGTGGGTTCTTAGGATTTTACTTGAATATTATTTTATTTTACTAGTGTCACCTAGGTAGATATTTATCCATCAGATTCTTTGTATTTGTGCCTATATCAACTTGAATATTTTATTTAGTTTTATATTTTTAATTGACATTTTGTTAGATATGTTAGCTATAAAATGTGTTAAATGTTAGGCATTTAGTACTCTATTGTTAGGGATGAAATGTTTGACGGTTTTGGAGCGCATTATTTTTAAGTTTTAATTAGTACGTTTGCCATTTCTGGCATGTTTTGAGCCCTGGAATGTAATATAATCTTGACGAATGTATTGGGCTCGCGGTCCGTTGTTTCAGGGACCCGGAGAACATGTGCAACTAATGCACCATGTCGAAGGGGGCTCGGTTAGCAATGGAATTAAAAACAGGACAGAACGTTTGGGGTTGTGCTAGAGGTGCGACGTATTAGTTAAAGTGGGCTATTTGCGTAGTTATTTCTTGACGTAAGCGATTATATGCGAACCAATAATTAATTATCAGGTGACAAGATGCGACAATGTGAGGCGAAATTGCCAGCGCGGCAATGCGTATTTTCTAGGTAGTGAATTAATTTAGCTAGCGTAGAATGTACGTACTATCGTGTTAGTTGAATGGTGTTTGGTAGAATTTTTGGCAATTACAGCGACCGGCATACATCAGAGGTTCTTACTTTGCTAGTCGACTATGTGATAGTCAAAGAGTTGAATCCCGCGAAAGCACGACGTTTCGCACAGTGATTCGCGGAAGCATGTGGTTCCGCACCGGAAGCATGGAGTTCCGAATTATAAGCCCCGTTAGAGCAATAGCAAGATTTACGGTAATTGCTGTACTGTGAAAGCAGTGGCGTAACTATGGGGGGTGATATAGTTGTCGGAACACCCCCCAGAGGCTTTAGGAATAACTAAAATGCGTCCTAAAGAAAAAATTTAAACACATTTTAATAATGTATAAGTACAAAGTGAATATCAATTATTACATTCAGAATTCAGACTAATTTTTTTAAAATCCTATCTCAACGAACCTGAGTTCAAATTATACCGGAAACGCCAACATGTACAAAATCTTCCATATAAGACAGCAATGGATGCGCTAGCTACGTGAAATAAGGACATTTTTTCCAACATATTGTACAGTAGTTGTTGCAAATCCTTTCAAAAATTCCTGTGTCAACTGCAACAGCTGAAGGATCAGTCTCCACCTTAAAAAGAATTAAGACTTACCTCCGAAATACAACATCGCAATATAGACTGAACGGATTGGCAATGCTTTCCACTCACAGAGAACTGCAGGTGAACGTAGACGAAATTATAAAACGAGTTAGCAAAAAAACCAAGAAAACTTGAATTACTATAGTCATATTTACACCCATTCGAAGTCACGTGATAATCTAGTGACTTTACGTATGTCGATTCTTAAAGATGCAATTTTAGAGAAATAAATGACATTTCGTTTTGTAGGTTATCATGACAACTGCCAATCTCTAAAACAAGATTTTTACAAGTTTTTTTCTCTTATACGAAATTAAACTGGTTTTACATGTTAAAGAAAACATAAGGTGTCGTAAAACGTAAATATAATAAAGCTACGTCGGCTGCTATATTACACACCTGCTGAGTGTAGCAAATTTTAAGTAAATTTGCCAATTTCTGTTCATGAATATTCTGTTATAGAACCTATTGCTTGATTTTTTCCATTTGAAGCCTATTTCCTTGCACCATCTATTTAGAGAAGAAACTGAACGTGAAAAATCTCCTCCAGATTCTTCAACCAAGCATTTTTAGGTTTTCGATGGTTACAAATTCTTTAGCTACATCCATTTTATATATAGTGTCCCTGGTGGAGTTCTTGACTGCTTCGTCGACTTCCGTTTTTGCATTCTTCACTTTCTAACTAGTTCATATTTTCGGCAAACTGTGCTCTCCGAGACATTGAACGCAAGAGAAACACGGTGAACAACATTGGAGGGTGAAACTGTTGATTTACTATTATTAATATTGTCGTACTTCATAAAAAAACGAATAACATTCAAATTAATTGTTGTGACTGCTCGTTATCGCATGTCCGATGGTTTCTTTTAATTTCCAGTTTTCCGCTCAACGATTTTAGGTTTTATTACCCTTATCTCAATAACTTACACGAAAAATAATGTGACAGATTAGAAACGTCAAATTTTAAAATTAATTTTATTAATCGACATGCCTTTCTTTCGAATTTCTTCCATTTCATCTATTTTACTAAAAATGATCAGTGACAGACAAAAGTCAAGTGACTCCGAATGGGTATAATTTTGACTAGACTATATTCCGTTCTCGTTGTTTTGGCATAATAGGAGACCATAATATATTTTTTTAAACACCGTTCTACGCGACACAATTTTACGTCACTGAAGTGCCTGACATGCGAACATATTTACCGTGTTGCTGAATTTCCTGCGATTATACACGACCTTAAGGCCCATAAGGAGAGAGACTTGAACTTGTGATTACTCCTACGTAACTTTAAATACGCAACCATCCTTACGCTTGTAACTCGGCGGTTTGACTCACACTAGGTACCTGCATTCCTAAACGATAATGACCTTTCTTGGAAAAGGATTAGTTTGCTGATCACCGGAATGTTTCAAAAATAGCTTTTCTAGCAATTGGCAGGCAGTGTCGTGAATAAGTATACAATATACATTCTCCATAGCTAAATGCAATACCAATATATTAACAAATTCATATTTTGAAACACTGAAAGATGTTTACTAATGTTGTTTAATTATAATATGGTTTTGTCTCATGTACTCTTTTTCTACGTATTATTTATTAGAATAAATCAAATCAACTAATACAATAATAAATATTATACACCAAGTGAATTAAACATATGTTTATTCACGAAAAGATGTTGAACTTACGAGCACGTAGTGCGAGTGAAATCATATCTTTGAGTTAATAAATGTTTAATTGACGTGGCGTATATATGTTTTTATTCAATTTTGACAGTTTAAAGTGACATTATTAACTCCATAACAACCTTCATAAACACTCTATGATTCACAAGAGAAATAAAAGCGTTTTAATTCACTGGAGAATTAAAAAAATTTAATTCACTAGAGATTTAAAAACGTTTCAATGAAGAACAACATATTTTTATGATTTCTACAAATACTTACATTCAATTATTCTTTCTCTTGGTAGTGGGTAATATATAATTATCTTAATTTGAATATTTTTAATGTAATTTATTTCCAAGTTTGTGTATAGCTGTAAGCAGGAGACAAACGTCACTTTGACGTTTGGAACACAGTAAGTGTGTTGTTTTATTTGTTGTTTGATAAGTAATTTAAGAGCAGCAGGCGCTATAAATTTGAATATTTTTAAATTTTTTATTCAAAATTTCGTCAAAATTGAATAAAAACATATATACGCCACGTGTATTAAACATTTATTAACTCAAAGATTTGATCTCACACGCAATGCGTGCTCGTGAGCCCAAAATCTTTTCGTGAATAAACATATGTTTAATTCACTTGGTGTATACTATTTATCATTCAATTTTGACGAATAAAAAAATATTCAAATTAAGATATAAATTTACCCATTCATCGGCGATTTGATCTAAATTTTAGTAATTATATGTATATTACACACTACCACGAGAAAGAATCATTTAATGTAAATATTTGTAGAAATGATAAAAATATATTGTTCTTCATTGACACTTTTTTAATTCTCTAGTGAATCAAAACACTTTTATTTCACTTGTGAATCATAGACTGTTTATGAAGGTTGTTATAGAGTTAATAATGTCACTTTAAACTCTCAAAATTGAATGAAATACAGTTTCTGAAATTTTTGTAGGTATCTACGATCATTAGGACTGCATGATAATAAAAAAAATATATCTTTTGGCCTAATAGTAACAGAGTTGAATTCATTTTGCATGTACTAAAATTCCGTAAGAATCGACAATAATTTATAAAATGATTAATCAAGTAAATCAATTTTAATAAATCACTTGTAAGCTCACAATAATATTGTCTGATTCATCAACTAATTATGTATCTACCGTTTTTCATTATTCATTATAGTTGGATTTCAACATGTACATGTACATGTTTATATTCAGATGCATGGTGTTTGAATTGCAAACTTTTCAATAAAATTAAACATGGCGTTGATAATAACAATATATCAAAAAGCAGCAGCAATAAATAGTTATTTTTAAAATTTCATTTAAAAATGTAGGCTTTTTCAAATTAATTTCGGTGTGTGTGTTTTTTCACTCAGTGAAAAAAAGTGACACTTTACTTTTAATTTAGGAATGAACGATTTTAAATAGAGGTTTCCTTAGTTACCGGAACTGACCAAAGCACGTGACTAAAATGAATGCAACTAAAATTCTATACAAAATAGGCTTGGATTTGAATGTACGTATAATGAAATTTTAAAAAATCTTATGGACAACTCCTGTTAGCGCGCTTATTCCCTCCACACTTCTAACACTTGTGGTCTAATAGTTATTCATTAAATATTCAAATCCAAGCCCTTTTGTATAGAATTGTATTTGCCTTCATTGTAGTCAAGTGCGTTGGTCAGTTCTGGTAACCAAGGAAACGTCTATTTAAAATCGTTCATTTCTAAATTAAAAGCAAAGTGTCACTTTTTCACTGAGTGAAAAAAAGTGGAACTTCACACACTGAAATTAATTAAAAAAAGCCTACCTACTCTTTTAAATGAAATTTTAAAAAAATATTATCTCATGATACCATGACAGACATCTCATTTTCCAGTTGAATGTTTGGAAAATTAGAAAATTGTTATTTATAATAGATCTGGGTAGATGAACTCGGTAAAGCTCGTTCTTCCAGATTTATTTAATTTTTGTATTGATTTGATATTTTTATGCTTCAATTTGACAAATAAGTACCTAATGTCGTTTCGTACGTCAAACATCATTACTTTTCATATTAGTGTTATAATAAGCCGTTTCTAATCCAACTGACTAATGTTAAACGGTGTGTTAATGATTGTGACAAAAAAATTTAGTTTCGATTTTGTTACGTTACGTCATTGTATAATTATAACCATTAATTCTTTGTGATTAAAACAAAAACAAAAATTCATATGAGCATCTTATTAATAATTTAATTTCCTATCGATTTACTTAGAAATATAGAGGGTATACTATTCGAAAAACAACATTTGATATTTTTGAGAATAAAATAATTACACTATTTCATACATTATTTCTTTTATATACATAACTACCAATAGAAAATTGTATCAGATTATTTCAAATTGTGGAATAATTTGATAAAAAAGCCGCTGTCGTACTCGGCCAATTTATATTGAAGCAATAAATAATCATATACCTACTTTGACAAAAATTTTCGGCAATTCTTCGACCGCTCGCGGTATTGTAAGTATGTATATGAAAATTCTCAGGAAGTTATGAGTAGTTTTTTATATTTTGTATATATGACGAAAATAAACAATATCATGCTGCCAGTACCTACGAGTAAATAAATAGCTATTTACGTTATTAGACCGGTAGCAACATTTTTATGGCCGCGCCAATACTTTACAGGTCGAGCCCGTAGGGCGAGACCTGTATGTTTGGCAAGGCCATAAAAATGTACCGGTCGTGTATCGTATAAGATTTTTTAGGATACTGCATTGGTAACTAGCGTTTATATAGTTACAAACGAGTCCGGTAGATAAAATTTACCGGCCTAGACCAGTAGTAGAACTACCGGCCGGTAAATTTTATCTACCGGACTCGTATCCTAAAAAATCTTATACGATACACGACCGGTAGCATTTTTATGGCCTTGCCAAACATACAGGTCTCGCCCTACGGGCTCAACCTGTAAAGTATTGGCGCGGCCATAAAAATGTTGCTACCGGTCTAATAACGTAAATATATATTTTAGGATACTGCATTGGTAACTAGCGTTTACATTGTTACAAACGAGTCCGGTAGATAAAATTTACCGGACTCGTTTGTAACTATGTAAACGCTAGTTACCAATGCGGTATCCTAAAAAAATATTGGAGTGGAAATATTTCGTCCCTAGATGCAGTTAATCAGCGGAAAATAGATTACTGACATTACTGTACTGTAGAGAATAACGGAATTCTTCTGAAACGGAATCACAATTACTATTACCAAGTTCAAGGTTTATTGCATATAACCAAGCGAGAACTCTGTTATTTTGTGATCTATACCAAGGGAGGATTACCCGTAGAAGAGATTAAAAGGTAAATTTTAAATCACACGTACTTAACATACACACAGAAATTGTGGGTGATAACAAAAGTTTAATAGTAATTTACGTTATAAGTCCGAGTCTGGAATGTTGAGACGAGCTACTGTAAAAGTTTACCGGACGTATGTCGTAATGCGTTTTATTTCATACTGCAATTATTAGATTTTTACTTAAAACTAAAAAAAAATTTTTTTTTAATTGAAAATGATAAATAGTTTGATTATTGATTTATTTCATTTGAGTCCGGTAAAATATTTTACCGGACCTGTTTATTTCATTTGAGTCCGGTAAAATGTTTTACCGGACCTGTTTATTTCATTTGAGTCCGGTAAAATGTTTTACCGGACCTGATACCGTAAAGCCTCATTTTCCGGACTAAAATCATTAACTTAAACATGGGTTTTACGATGCAGTATGAAATAAAATGTGTATCGATATTTATTGTCAGTCTAAATATGTGCAGAATTAACCTTTCTTGTCAACTAGTTTTTGGAAAGTATTGATTTTTGATTAAAAATTAATATCACCAACAAACGTTCTGTTATTAGCTGGGGCTTTTAGAGCACATGAGGACCTACAAAACTAATGGGCCATTTAGCCCACTAATCTATTTTTATATTTCAAGCAAAATCAAGCATTTACTTTTAAAAACACTACAAGATAAGTATCACTTTACCAGATTATGTCAATTAGCTCATAATCACTCTGCAGGTAGAAAGTTTTACGGCGGCTTGTTATATTAGTTGCCTAACCGTCAACGACGTAGGCCGCAGAATAGGTAAATAAAATAATCTAAAATAATTTTTTTAACAAAATTGTGAGGTCTAACAAAGAGATACAGTATTTCTCGATGAACTTTTTGTTTAATAATAGATACAGAATTTGACTAGTATGTAAAAATTTTTAAAGAAGACTAGGTTTTAAAATATTTGACATGAAATAATAATAAGAAAATCGTAATAATTAATTATCTGTGTCCTTTAGATCGAATAACTTCATGAAGGTCAAATTTGATTGATTTTAAGAATTCTTTACTGCAGGGAGGCCTACTTAGAATTTATTGCTGAAGTCAAGAAAGTGAAAACAAGTTTCGTCTCTTTTGGAATAATTTAGCACTGTATAATTGGTTGCGAATATGACTCCTTAGAAGCCTTAAAACGAGATGGTATTGTTTGATCAAGTCTGCTAAAAATGATCAAAATTGGGCGATTCATCGGGTTATTCTTGCTTTGCGCCAGGCTTGTGTTAAATCAGATTAAAGATGTGTGAGGATATTCTCTTGCAAACTAGTAAAACTGACAAAAATGCACTAGACATTGACGCTATGTATAACCTCAGACTTAGAAAAACATAACTTAATTAAACAGACAGCTTTACTGCCAACTTAAATGCCAAATTTCCATGGCCTCATATTATGCCAAAACAACATGAACGGAATATATAAATTGTATTACATTTGTAATGATTTTATTGTTTATAAATAAACAGTATTTTCATTTCTATAGCACTTGCAGTAGGCCGTGATTTAACTAATTTTTTACAGTCAAAATGACATTTAACATTTGTATAGGTTGGAGTTATTGCAAGTTGTTATTTATTTAGCAAATAATTATTTCTGACTTCTTTTGGTTAATAAGCAAATAAAATGCTACACTAGTTAATTTCATCTATTTAAATAGACGTCTGTAAACATCCGTTAGTAAATTTTTAAATGTAACTAGGTGACAATTGAGGTGGATGGAGTGAGCGCTGACGTAAAAGTGCAAATCGTGCCACGGGAAGTGCAGAAAATTCCGCTGCTTATAGGACATCCATTTACTGAGCAGGAACACATCCAAATTGTGAAAACGGCGAACGAGTTATCACCGAATGCAACTCACGAGAAAGACAAGCGCTGAAGGTGGCTCTGTGGGCGAAGGACGCTTGTGTTATACCGGACAATTTTTTAGGGCATGTTGCGATATGGTCGGATGCTCCAGTGACCGATTTATGTGTTGAGGGTGGCATGCGTGGATGTGGAGGTCTTGTGCCACGATGTGTTGTCACCACTAATAGTGCGGGAGAAGCTGTGCTGCCTGTACTACACATCAGCGGCGGCGACGTCATCATCGACGGGGGCCACAAGATAGCCCGGGGGGAACGGTGTGTTGAAGGCACTCGTAGACGCGAAGTCAACGAAATCCCTGTGGCTATGGAGGAAGTGAAGACGGACCTGATGGGAGCAGATGCTGAGAAGGTGCTACACCTCGTGGACGAGTATCGAGATTTGGTGGCCAGAATAATGAAACAAATTGGCTGTACTAATCTGGCGCAAATGGACATAGATCTCACAGACGAAAGGTCCGTAGTTTATCGACCATATCGACTATCACATAGAGAGAGACAGCAGGTACGGGACATCATTGCCGAGCTGCAGGAGGCCGACATCGTGGAGGAATCAACGTCAGCATTTGCCAGTCCAATTGTGCTAGTTCGGAAGAAGTGCGGATCTGTCCGAATGTGCGTTGATTATCGCCGGCTCAACAAGAGGACGGTCACACAACATTGGCCCTTGCCGAGGATTGACGATAAACTTGATCGATTAGGAGGCCAGCAGTACTACACTTCCTGGATTTGAAGTGAGGGTACTATCAAATTCCAGTGGCAGAGGATTCGCGGGGTAAGACTGCTTTCATCACACCCGATGGAGCGTACTCCTTTAAACGAGTTTGTTTCGGACTTGTCAATGCGCCTGCAGTATTCCAACGTTTAATTCATGTAGTATTAGGTAATTTAAGGTATGATACTGCATTAGCGTATTTGGATGATGTAATTATACCATCAAAAACTGTCGATGAGGGGTTGGTTAAGTTACGCGATGTGTTTGATAGGTTTAGGGACGCGAACTTGACATTAAATTTAGGAAAATGTAGTTTCTTTATGTACAAAATAGAATATTTAGGTTTTACTATTTCGAGTGCGGGTATTGAACCCGGAACTGCAAAGCTAAGGGCAGTCGAAAATTTTCCGGCACCGTCTAATGTACATGGCATTCGTTCGTTTTTGGGATTGGCCAGTTTCTTTAGGCGATTTATTAACGGGTTTGCCACAATTGCCAGGCCACTTAGCGACCATTTAAGAAAAGGTGCTGTTTTTATTTGGGGAAAAGCGCAACAGGGGGCTTTTGACGAAATTAAGGTTTTACTGCTAAGCAAACCGGTGCTTTGTATTTATGATCCGGAGGCTTATACAGAAGTTCACACAGATGCCTCGAATCTAGGATTGGGCGCCGTGATCTTACAAAAACAAACGGACGGGACAATGAAACCGATTTCATTTTATAGTCGTAAAACTACACCGGAGGAATCTATTGACAGTAGTTACGAATTGGAATGTTTGGCCATAGTTGCGGCACTTGAGAAATTCCGCGTTTACCTTCTAGGTATTCCATTCGTGATTAAAACAGATTGTAACAGTTTAAAATTGCTAGCCAACAAGCGCGACATTAATCCGCGTATTGGAAGAAGGTTTCTCAAATTATTAGAATCGGAATCCAGTTGAGGAAGCCAGGGATGAACTTATTATAACGGGGTTACCTGTGTTGGGAATTAAAATAACCACTGATTGGGTGGCCGCCTTGCAACGAACGTGTTCCGAAGTTAAGGCCGTATGTAGCAAGTTGGAGCAGGGTGATAAGACTACCCATGAAAAATTTGTACTTTGCCATGGGAGAGTTTATAAAACGAAAGGGGGTATCTGGCGTTTATATGTACCAATAGAGCTGAGATACGAAATCGTAAGCGAAGCGCATAGGGAATTAATGCATTTAGGGATTGATAAAACACTAGCCCGTGTTAAGGAATGTTATTATTTTCCTAAAATGAGAGTATTTGTCACCAAATATGTAAATAGGTGTATTAACTGTTTATTCTTTAAAACGCCGGGGGGCAAGCAATTGGGATTATTGCACCCTCTCGAAAAGGGAAAGTGTGTCTTCCAGGTCGTTCACTTGGATTATCTCGGTCCTTTTCCAACGTCACTTAGAGGTAATAAACATTTGGCTGCTTTAATTGATGGGTACAGCAAGTATGTAGTATTAAAAGCGGTGCCAGATGTAGGTGCTGAATGTACAATAGATGTTTTAAAAGAGTTTATAATGCATTACGGTAAAATGGATGAACTAATTACGGACAGGGGAACGGGACTAGTGGCCGAAATAGTTGAGGACTTTTGCGCAAATTATAATATACACCATACGCGAATATCAACGGTCAGTCCAAGGGCTAATGGACAGATAGAACGGGTTAACGATATGTTAACAACATGCATTGGGATGAGTACTGAAAGCATAGAGGGTTCGGATTAGGATAGCAAAATTTTTGAGATACAGTGGACACTTAATAATTCGGTCCACAGTGTTACCAAAAGAACTCCGTTCAGTATTGTTTATTCTACTCAGCGGGATGGATTTAGCAGCAATCTATTGACGCGCAAGATAAGGGAACTTAATGAGCAACACGGCAATGTTGAAATCTTACCGCCGGTAGAAGGGTTGTTTGAGCGAAGTCGGATTAAAATGGCTAATCAATTTAACAAGGGCAGGCGGGAGGCTCCAGTATATAACGCTGGCGACATTGTTTTAATTCGAGCGGAACCTCCAGCAACTGGTCAGAGTCGAAAGGGTAAACCGAAATATCGGGGGCCCTACGAGGTAATCAAACTCGTAGGTAACGACAGGTATCTAATACAGGATATCGAGGGCGAACAAGAGAGCGGCAGGTTTTATAAAGGGATTATTGCAGTAGATAGGCTAAAACTTGTCAGTGCCAATGCAGTACCAGAAATTTAAAGCCGCGTAGTAGTCTAACAATTTTAGATTAGTCTGTATTTTGCTAAAAGTAGTTAGATTTTAAGGAATATTGTATATATTTGTTTTTTGCTCAAAAGAAGGAAAATGCAGTGAAGTGAAAGTGAAGGGGGTAGATGTTCTGAGGAACTTATTCGAACATGCATCCCATAGCGGTGCATTTGTGTTTGATTTTTTTAGCTTTTGTAAATGTTTTGTTTTTCATAATATTGTTTGTGCTAATGTGATGATAATTCGTTTGTATTTAGTAGTTTTAGGTTAATGGCATGTGACTTGGCGTTTTAAGTTGTTGTTTTTACATGGTGTGCATTTGTTAGTGGGTCGAATGTGGAAATAGGTATTTCGGGGACGAAAATACGGCAGGAAAGTCCGAGCTATTAGACGTTTTTAGATCCACCGGCCGAAATTTCAAATTTTGCAGGCTTGGGTTATTTAACGTGTGTACTTCCATTCCCACATCCGGTCCTCGCTATTGAGTCTTAAGCAACATTTCAACCTGTACAGACGTTACTATTTTAAATTATATATATTTTATTAGCAAGTTGTTGTGTTTTATTCCTGACGACAGTAATCTGAAGTGAGATTATTGTAACAAGCTGTTGACGAGACTGCAAATATTTTTCTAAAGACGGCAGTAATTAATAGTTTGAAAGTTAAATGTTTATTGGATAATGGAAGCGATTGCACTATTCTGAAATCGTACGTAAAGCAAAGATCGATATTCGAGAAGCTGCGACAAATATATCACTTAAAAGTTTTCTGGGAAATGCAGTCGTAAGCAATCGAAAAAGTGTAGTTTGAGTTGCGATTGAAGAAGCGGTCGCGGTCGTGACAGTTATTATTTTAGATGATGAACATATTCGGCATGACCTCATCATCGGTCGCAATTTCCTTGCCCACGACGACGTGGTACTCATAAAGACTAATAAACTTTTCTTGAGGAGTTTACCACCGTTTAATATTAACAATATTGAGAGTGTTGAAGGTGATGTAACAGATTTACAGTTCAATGCCATTAATTTCGGCGATGATTTATCACAACAACAAAAGCCACCTATGAATTACTTCGAGAACATCGAGATTGTATTTCTTTCACATTGAGTGATTTGGGTAAAACAAATACCACCGAAATGCAAATTAGATGTACAACTAGGGTGAATAGAAAAACCAACCAATTAATGCTTAAGAGGGTACAGCGACTCATTAATGTTAAAGTGGCAAAAGCATACAGAACTTTATCGTACGAAGCGTCGTGTATCTTAAGTGGTTTAGTGCCTATAATCATTAAAATTGAAGAAATAAATAGAATACACTTGGCCACAAGAACTAGAGAGGATATTCACTACGATTTTCCCATGCCAGTTAGTAAGTGGATTCATCCTGCAGAAATTCCAACTGTTAATCAACCAGATCGTAATGCAAAACCTGACATCGAGATATATACAGATGGGAGTAAAAGTAGTGACAAGGTTGGCTCTGGAGTGGCGATTTACAGAAACAACCAGCTTGAGCACAAAATAAAATACAGACTAAGTGGTCAGACTTGTTCAAATAACCAGGCTGAACAATTGGCAATACTGAAAGGACTACAAAAATTAGACGAAATATGCACCTCAGAAAACAATCAACCAAAAGTAGTACTATACACCGACAGTAGAGTCGCAATTGATTCATTGAAAGGGAGAGATAAACATGGCAATTTAATAATACAAATACAGAAACTGATGATTAAACTAGAAGGAAAATGTGAATTGTTTATCACCTGGGTAAAAGCACATCAAGGTAACGTAGGGAACGAGAGGGCCGATTATTTAGCAAAATGTGGAGCAGAGTGCGACGATACTGTGGAAATCTACAACAAGATACACAAAAGTGAAATAATTAGTGATGCTAAACGGGAAAGTGAGTGGAACAATACAGAAAAAGGGAAAGTGACAAAAGAGTTCTATCCAACAGTATCCGCAAGATTAAAATACCCGTCTAAAGTGAACCCTAATTTTACTGTGTTAGTGACCGGCCATGGACAACTGCAAAGCTATTTGTACCGTTTTAAAATTTTATACAGTGCTCGATGTCCGTGTGATACTGATGATCAGACTGTAGATCATCTGATTTATAACTGTAAAATTTTAAAAGTGCAGCGACGAATATTACGACATAGTATACTAATCAAGGGCGGCGACTGGCCCGTAAATAAAAAATTACCTACTTGTAAATACTTACCTAAGAGAATTTAATTTCTTTGTCAAAAGTATAGACTGGGAAAAATTATAAAATAGTAAATAGATACATATATAGCTTCAGTTGTAGGTAACAATCAGTTAAACATACTTTCCTAAAAGAATTTAATATAATTGTTAAAAATAGAATTTGTAAGTTATAAGTAGTTAAGTTACTAGGAATTAGGCATAGTTTTCATATAATCAGAGAAGTAAATTAAAGCAGATAGTTTTAGTATAGTTTTAAAACGGTTATAATGTATGATTAAAAAACGAATGTTGCATATTGGCATATAGTATTACATATATGTAATGGAATATGCAGAATAAATGAAATTAAAAAAAAAACTAGGGTGACCACCTTTCAATTTATACAAACCCTGAGATCCTTCGTAAGTAAAAAAGGAGTTTATACAATATATTTAAAAACAGCAAAAAGCAAGTAAAAGCCATGTTTTTATTTATTTATATTGATGGTTAGCAAATAACGGGTGTCCCAAAATTCACGCCAGATTTGAATTTTGCACCATTTGTGCGGTAAAGTGTGGCCAAGATAGGGATAAATTGTTGTTTGAGATAAAGTGTGTTTTGGACACTCCGAAACTAAATCCAATTTCTGGATCGTATCGAGTGTTTTAAATCACCAAAGTTTTGGAGAATAGATAGCAGATTATATACAGATAAGGTACCCGTAAATGCACAGAAGAATATTATCAGGTCAGTGATACATTTAATTATAACCTAAGTGTTGATGCAGTGATAAGAACCGTGACCTTTGAGGAGTCAATCCCATAAAACGGCGCTACGCGCGTGTGTGGATAGGCAACACACATTGCAGAGCAACGTACAACGGGTTGCATATACGTGGGAAAGTTTCTTTGAATATAAAACCTCAGGAAGGAGCGTTGTGAACTTGTAGCATATGATTGAACTACGACGGAAGTCGCCATCTGCAGCAGCCGTTAATAAGCACACCCTGCCGACCAATTATAAAAAGGAGGTGGAGTTTAGTGATGGCGCCGAATTAAAAAAAATATAATATACGTATTAAGAGTGCACATACACATGGTGTAAAGAATACAAGGTGAAACGCTCCCGGGATGCACATACATTTAAATTATGTTCCGTTAGAAAGAAAAATCGGAGAAATCTAAAGCAAAAATATGAAATAAGTATATAAAAATTATGCCTTTATTAATTTATTTAATATATAAACATATATAAAAAATTATAATTGCAGTACTTTACGTTATCACTTCTATACATACCACAAACTGTTAATTCATTGATTACCAATTTTATCAATGTAAGCATGCACGTGCTTACTGTATGTTAATTCATTAATGCTTATAAATTTAAAAAATGGGAATACATTTCAGTTTCTAAGGGGAATTTGCTAATTATTTAGAATTTTATGACGTCATTTGATCTGTTTCCATTTTTATGATTATTACAAATGTGAATCTATTTAACAATATCTAGTGGATGTTCAATTTGTCAGGATTCAGTTTAAAAGATAAACTTATTTTAGTGTAAATTTTTGTTTATTTGTAGTTTATGGGAAGGCAAGGCTATCATTTAACTGAAATTTTAGATTTTGCTGTGCAATCATAGTAACTGACTGTAAACACTAACAATTAAACTAGTATATTTACCTATCCAATTTTAACCTCTCATTATCAATTGAAAAATATTGAAATAGGAAATCCTAATAATATAAAAGCAGAACAATGTAAATCATTTTAAGAAAATACATTTCAAATTTAGGAAACTTAAAATGTTAACAGTGAAACATATGTAGAATAATTTATAGATAAGCACTACATTGAAAGTGTTTACAAAATGTATGACGACAACAGTGTTTCGAATTCACTTACTTTATTTAGTATGCAATGTGTGCACATTGTTATGTTTCACGTGAGAATCTCTTAAATGGTAAAGAGGGATAGAGTGTTACGGGCTAAAAGTCACTTACAACTATTTATCTAATTATTTGCCCTAATCTTGGCTAAAATTAACTTTTTACCATGTATTTCTTGAGGTATGATTTTCCCTGCATTATCTTTGAGCATTCAGATCGTTTGATAGTTGTATTGCAAACTAAGTAAACCATTCGGTCGATTTTATGGGTCCAAATGCCCCTGCAGTGTAGGCTTCACCTCATGCATATCTGAACCCCCCCCAAGACTTGATTTTTGGGCTTTATCAGTTTTGGAAACCATTTTGGCATTCGCCATTTTTGTGCTGTTAAAGACAGGTGCTTTGAAAATTCGCGTCTTGGAGACGTAACTTTATTGGATCTATTCAAGCGCATCCTGTGTAGGAAATCGCTTTTGGTGTAATTTTGGATTCCGAGGTGGTTTGGATTAGGCCCCGAGGATGTTATTTGCTGTGATCTCCTAGCCCAGACTTTGTTTGGGGATTTTGCTTTAGCAGCACATGGTCAACCTCCTTGGCGAAACTCAGCCGTGAAGATCTGAAACGGGTATGTGGTTTTTCTAGGTTCGTTCAGTTCGATTCTATTGTTAGTTGTCCTTTCAGCTTTTTCTTTTCCCCGCTGGGAACATATGTACAGTATTGCCGTGTGGCTACGTACCTGCAGTACTCCCTTCGCTTGGCAACGTGCCAGCAGCCCCCTTTCTACTTGGTGGCGAATCGAGCATTGCTCCGCCAGTGGCCAGTCGAGCCTGCGTTACATGACAGGATAGCACCAGCAAACCTCCTGCGACAGCTACTCGGTGGTCACCCACTTTTGACCTCCTCATTGCCCTTTGGCCCCTGCTTGCAGCCACTGCTGCCGAAGTGTAGCCCATCGCAAAGGTCTGTCAGATTACTATATCCGTTTCGAACTCCCGAATCTTCGGTCCAACTGCGTGACGGTGCTGCAATGTGCTCGATAAACTTATGAATGTTTTTAACGTGTATTCTTAAGCGGTAAGCTCACCTGTGGAACCTTATTTGATTCTGCATTACAAAACAGTAACTAATTTCTGCATTGTAAACAAAATTTAGCGGTAGCTCTTTTGATCGATATTTAGGTCATATGTACGGACTATGTTTTACCGGTATTGTATGGTCTCCGACCTCGGAATAATTTTTGACGGTATTGTAAGTTAGTTGTGCAGTCAAGTGCATGAGAGCATTTTTTTTACATTTTCAAATGTCACCTATTACACCGTTGAATAATATCTCTATCTGCGCCCTGTTGTGCAAGAGACATTATAATGCTCGCGTCACGTCCGTTGTAAATGCAATTTGCCTTGCAATATCGCGAATTCGCCCTTACGGAACCAAAACAAGATCTTGTAGGCCCGTGATTGCGTCGGTATAAATTAATTATTAATTAAACAAAGGCTAAGCCTTGCATACTGGGTGTTCGGTTACATTCAACGTGCAATCTAAATTTAGATTTTAATTTTAATAGCTGTGTCGAAGCCAAGATGCTTTCGAACTTTTGCTAAGTGTTTATTCAGTAGTGCATTTGGCCAAATCTAACACCAATCTTGTATCCTATTTTAATACTACTAATTTGTAACAGCTACATACCGTTTATAATTATTTATTTTTATGCCCTTATAAATGTAATTGGCAGTTTTGCGGTGAGTTTAGCCTTGTGCTTTGTATGGTATTGATTAAACTGTGATATATGATCTCCCTATTGAGATACTGTGATAAGATTTGGTAGCCGTATATTGAGATATCGTGTGTGTGTATTTTAATTGTGTATTGTATTTCTGTCCTCGAAAATTATACTACCTTGGCTTATTCTGCGTTTATGATTTGTGCCTTGCCGTTACTTTTACTTTTTCAGGTTCGGTTAGTAGCGCCCTCCGTAGTGTATCTTTTGTTTAGCAAAGCGCTGGGTTACTAGCTACTTGGCGCCCATATTTTATTTTTCAGCTAAAGCTTATCAGTCTTTTGTATTTTACCCACGACCAGCTCCGGCTGAGAAGCCGTTGGCCTTTGCTTGCTTCTTTTTAGTCGCCGTAACGGTAACAAGAAGTAAATGGCGCCCCTGACGTGGAGCTTGGTTTCGCTTGACCTAGCTTGATTTCGCATGATTGTCTTGGTAGTATGCCCGTTTGGTAGTGTGATTTCTTGTCTGTTTGTTTTTTTTTTTTCTTTCTTTAGAAGCCCTCGTTTGTTGTTTCTTCTCTTTTGTTTCATTTGATTGAATAAGTGATTAGGTTATGAGTTTAGGCAGTATGATGGGATTGTTGCAAGAGTTTTGAGTTGTGCTGATGAGTGGAAGTTTTGGATGCTTCTGATTTTGATTGGTTGCGTGCTTTTGAGGTTTAGTGTGTTTTGCTGATTTGGTATGCTTGAGTTTTTTTTCTCTTGTGCTTCTGTTGTGACGCTTATTTTTTTTTTGCCTTCTTCTTTT
Organism: Agriotes lineatus; assembly: GCA_940337035.1. Classification (NCBI taxonomy): domain Eukaryota; kingdom Metazoa; phylum Arthropoda; class Insecta; order Coleoptera; family Elateridae; genus Agriotes; species Agriotes lineatus. The sequence goes on along the minus strand of OW679196.1, from coordinate 110,510,157 downwards.
GGAGTGATGATCTTGTTATGGGTATGATGGTGATGTGCTTGAGGAAGTTTGCTCTGGTGAATTTTCTAAAGCATCCTCTTGTTGGATTAGCGCGGTTTATCTGAGTGGCTATTTTTTTTTCTTTTGGATTGTGAATGATTATGACATGGGTTCGATGTTGATGTGTTTGGAGGGACTCGCTTTGCGGACTTTTATCCCTCAAACCATCGTTCTAGTTGGTTTAGCGCAGATTTTTGATTGGTTCTTTTTTTTTCTTTTTCTACCTTGGATTGATGACAAGATTCTGGTTTGGTGTTGAGACGTTTGGAGAGACTCGCGTTGCGGACTTTATCTCTCAAACGATCTTCCTTGTTGGTTTAGCGCAGTTTTCTTCTGATTGGTTCTTTTCTTCTTTGAATTGATGATAAGATTTTGGTATGGTGTTGATGTGTTTGGAGAGACTCGCTTTGCGGACTTTTATCTCTCAAACCATCTTCCTTGTTGGTTTAGCGCAGTTTTCTTCTGATTGGTTCTTTTCTTCTTTGGATTGATGATAAGATTTTGGTATGGTGTTGATGTGTTTGGAGAGACTCGCTTTGCGGACTTTTATCTCTCAAACCATCTTCCTTGCTGGTTTGCGTAGCAGTTGATGTGCGATTTCGCTCCTTTTCTTTTTTTTTTTTTTCTCTTCTGGATTGATGATTAGAATATTTGGTTGGCATGGATGCTTGTGAATTTTGCCTTAGCGATTTTTTTTTCTCAAGTCGTCTCCCTAGTTGGCTTGTGCAGTATATATTTGATGAGTCTGGCTTTTGGTTTTCCTTTGTGTTTTCGTCTGCTTCGGCGTAGGTCGAGCTTAGCTTGTTGGAATATTTTTTTTGGATACCCTTTTGGGATTTTGGTGGTGTAGCTGTTGCTGTCTGGTTGCCTTCAGCTGCACGTTTTGCGTTTGGTTTTGTGGTGGGATCCATCTCGCTTAGGCGGATTATTTTCCTCAAGTAAGTTTCGTCCTACGTTTGGATATGCTTGGTGATTGAGGACGGTCTCTTTTGCTCCTTTGGAGGTTCGACTTTGTCGGCTTTTTGGGACCCGACTCTTTTGCTAAGCCGCTGTCCATCTTGTTTTCTTTTGTCGTTCTATTCCTATTTTTGTTTCGCGCTTGGGCTTCTATTGTTTCCTTTCGCCTTTTTATTGCTAATTTGTTTTTGACTACCTATTCGATTTTTTTTTAATTAGTTGGTATTGCGCTGGGTGTGCTTGAGGTCCACGTTTTTTTTTTGTGTGGAGTTATTTGAGATCGTTTTTGTATCTGGAAAGTTTTTGCAATTTCGCTATCGTGCATGCATAGGTTCTACGTCGGTAAATTCGGGGAATTTACCTATTTTTAAGTGAGGGGAGAGTTGTTACGGGCTAAAAGTCACTTACAACTATTTATCTAATTATTTGCCCTAATCTTGGCTAAAATTAACTTTTTACCATGTATTTCTTGAGGTATGATTTTCCCTGCATTATCTTTGAGCATTCAGATCGTTTGATAGTTGTATTGCAAACTAAGTAAACCATTCGGTCGATTTTATGGGTCCAAATGCCCCTGCAGTGTAGGCTTCACCTCATGCATATCTGAACCCCCCCCAAGACTTGATTTTTGGGCTTTATCAGTTTTGGAAACCATTTTGGCATTCGCCATTTTTGTGCTGTTAAAGACAGGTGCTTTGAAAATTCGCGTCTTGGAGACGTAACTTTATTGGATCTATTCAAGCGCATCCTGTGTAGGAAATCGCTTTTGGTGTAATTTTGGATTCCGAGGTGGTCTGGATTAGGCCCCGAGGATGTTATTTGCTGTGATCTCCTAGCCCAGACTTTGTTTGGGGATTTTGCTTTAGCAGCACATGGTCAACCTCCTTGGCGAAACTCAGCCGTGAAGATCTGAAACGGGTATGTGGTTTTTCTAGGTTCGTTCAGTTCGATTCTATTGTTAGTTGTCCTTTCAGCTTTTTCTTTTCCCCGCTGGGAACATATGTACAGTATTGCCGTGTGGCTACGTACCTGCAGTACTCCCTTCGCTTGGCAACGTGCCAGCAGCCCCCCTTTCTACTTGGTGGCGAATCGAGCATTGCTCCGCCAGTGGCCAGTCGAGCCTGCGTTACATGACAGGATAGCACCAGCAAACCTCCTGCGACAGCTACTCGGTGGTCACCCACTTTTGACCTCCTCATTGCCCTTTGGCCCCTGCTTGCAGCCACTGCTGCCGAAGTGTAGCCCATCGCAAAGGTCTGTCAGATTACTATATCCGTTTCGAACTCCCGAATCTTCGGCCCAACTGCGTGACGGTGCTGCAATGTGCTCGATAAACTTATGAATGTTTTTAACGTGTATTCTTAAGCGGTAAGCTCACCTGTGGAACCTTATTTGATTCTGCATTACAAAACAGTAACTAATTTCTGCATTGTAAACAAAATTTAGCGGTAGCTCTTTTGATCGATATTTAGGTCATATGTACGGACTATGTTTTACCGGTATTGTATGGTCTCCGACCTCGGAATAATTTTTGACGGTATTGTAAGTTAGTTGTGCAGTCAAGTGCATGAAAGCATTTTTTTTACATTTTCAAATGTCACCTATTACACCGTTGAATAATATCTCTATCTGCGCCCTGTTGTGCAAGAGACATTATAATGCTCGCGTCACGTCCGTTGTAAATGCAATTTGCCTTGCAATATCGCGAATTCGCCCTTACGGAACCAAAACAAGATCTTGTAGGCCCGTGATTGCGTCGGTATAAATTAATTATTAATTAAACAAAGGCTAAGCCTTGCATACTGGGTGTTCGGTTACATTCAACGTGCAATCTAAATTTAGATTTTAATTTTAATAGCTGTGTCGAAGCCAAGATGCTTTCGAACTTTTGCTAAGTGTTTATTCAGTAGTGCATTTGGCCAAATCTAACACCAATCTTGTATCCTATTTTAATACTACTAATTTGTAACAGCTACATACCGTTTATAATTATTTATTTTTATGCCCTTATAAATGTAATTGGCAGTTTTGCGGTGAGTTTAGCCTTGTGCTTTGTATGGTATTGATTAAACTGTGATATATGATCTCCCTATTGAGATACTGTGATAAGATTTGGTAGCCGTATATTGAGATATCGTGTGTGTGTATTTTAATTGTGTATTGTATTTCTGTCCTCGAAAATTATACTACCTTGGCCTATTCTGCGTTTATGATTTGTGCCTTGCCGTTACTTTTACTTTTTCAGGTTCGGTTAGTAGCGCCTTCCGTAGTGTATCTTTTGTTTAGCAAAGCGCTGGGTTACTAGCTACTTGGCGCCCATATTTTATTTTTCAGCTAAAGCTTATCAGTCTTTTGTATTTTACCCACGACCAGCTCCGGCTGAGAAGCCGTTGGCCTTTGCTTGCTTCTTTTTAGTCGCCGTAACGGTAACAAGAGATTCGATTAAGTAGATCTATGATCTACTTTCAGATCCGTTTTTGTTTAATTTTCACTACAGCGTGAAAAACTAAATTTTATGGTTTTTTGTTTCGGGTTACTGGGCAGTTTGACATTATTAAGGCTGCTTTTATGCTGATTTCATATCCGAACTCCAATGTTTTATAGGTTTTTAAAGTTTCAAGATATTTACAACTAATTTTTCACTTCCTTTTACAATAAAGGAAGTATTTGATTCACCCCAAAAATTCGAAATTGAGTTTTCACGTTTTAGAGTCCCCTGAACCCAAAACATTGTTTTTGTTCATTGGTCTGTCTGTGTGTGAACAAAATATCTCAAAAACGAAAAGAGGTATGGTGTTGAAACTTCATATATAAATTTTGTGTAGGGGAGAGTGGGGCACCTTTCAACACTTTTTTAAATAATGCTTCTTTTTTCTGATTATTTTTACAGGAATACATATAATTCATATACTGTAGTATGCTTATGTATATTAAGTTTGAATTCCAACAAGTGTCATTTATATTTGTCAGCATGTCTCTATATTACAATTAATTTTTTTAAAGCCGTGACATTGTTCAAATGTACCCCGTAATGGGGTACATTTGAACACTTCGTGGGGTACATTTGAACACTTCGTTGGGTACATTTGAACATAATACTAGGGCTAAGAAAACATACAGATATATAGATTTAGTAAGTTATATTTTAATTAAAGTGAGTTTACACTACATGTAAGTATAATAGGACTGTACACTATCGGAAATTAAATCTTGAATGATTAGTGTTGAAAGAAATAAGAGATGATGTTCTTTGGGTGCCCTTGGTATTCGAAGGAGAATGCAATTTACGAACTACATCTCTAAAGTCCACAGTAGAAATGTCTTCTATGATGGGATAATAAAATGTCTTTCCTTTCTTCCTCAGAAACTGAATTTGTAGTTCGCTACCATCTGTTTCTTTAATTTGGCCAACGTAATGAACTTCACTTTTCTTGCTACAAAATTTGACGATAATGTAGTCATTCACTAACAAATTTTTATGTTCAATTTCATCATCTGATTCTTTATCTATACTTTCATCTGACAATTCGTCATCGGAGTCATCATTGATGGAGAAATTGTCACTTTCGCTAGATGTTTCGATTGTACCAAAAACTTTCTTTGTAACCTTCAATTTCTTCTGTTTTTCTACCTTTTGTTGTTCTAAAGCCTCTTTTTCAGGGGTTTCTGTAAGAATTTTGGAGCGTCCTCTTTTCCTTCCACGGGCGGTCTCACTTCTAGGTGGTGCCTTTCGATACGGACGCACAGAGTCTGGTGAAATAATTGATGGCACATCAGATAATACAGACACATTATTTGTGTTAGTTGAGGATAAAGGTATGGTTTGAAGTGATACTGAGTCACAAGAACTGGTCGATGGGTGGACTTCAGTTTGCTGTGCCTGCGGAAGAGAAGAGCTACTTGAGCATTCTCCCGTTGATATGGGAAGGGTTGGATTGAGCCTATCAGTTACACTTGCTGCGTCGAAGTCTTCATCTGTGAATGCATTTCTATCAAAGGGAAATATTCCCGGCTTTTGAAAACCAGAAAGTATATTTTTAATTGTGAAAGAATTTTGAAATGCTTTGCCTGCTAGATCGGCAACGTTATGAATTGTAATCGTCTTGCCCGGATGTGAAAGGAGCCAGTCATTTTGAGCTACTTTATATTTTGCTTTAAAGGGACCCATTACAGCTACATCTAGCGGCTGCAACCGATGGGTGCAATGCGGTGGAAAGGTGACCATTACAATTCCGTTTTCCTTTGCATATATGATTGCTTCTAATGAACAATGAGTTTCGTGATTGTCCAAAAGAAGTAAAATTGGATCTTGCTTGTTACATTTTGTATGATTTGCTACATGCTACAAGGTTTTTAAGAACAGTGATGTAGTCATCCACCCACTACTTGGACTATTCACAAGACCCAAACTTTCTGGTGGTGCACCGTTCATGAAAGACTCATGAAATCTTGCCCGTGGAAAAATGAAAACTGGCGGTACAGTATTCCCAGATGCACTTACAATTCCGACCATAGTAACAAGAGTTCCACGTTCTCCAGAAACAGCTTGTCCCACCTGCTTCACTCCTTTTTCAGCGATTACGTTAGGAGTCTGAACGACCGTCATCACACCGGTTTCATCGAGTTTGAAAATCCTACCAGCAGTGAATAAATGCTTTTGACGAGCTCGACTGTAATTATCATAAAACTCAACAACATCCGTTTTATTAAAACTAGTAGCTCTTGAGAGGCTAGTATTTTCTGGTTTTCGCTGTGTAAGGCTTGAATGCCTCTTCGTAAACCCTCGGAGCCAGTCTAGTCCTGCCGAGTTGTTTTCCCTCATTTTTCTGGAAAGTTTCTATTTAACCTTACTGCATAATCAAAAGCCAATCTTTGTAGTAGTTTAAAAGTTAAACCGTAGTTCATACGAGAACATTTTAAGACATATGATACGAGAAGTTCTTCCTGCTCATTACTAAATACTTGTCGGAAAGTATGCTTTGATGAAAAACTTTCTAAATGTTGTTGTGGTGCATTTGCGTCTCCCAGTTTCTTCAACCGATAAAAAAGTGCAGTATGAGTTACCCCATAAACTTCAGCAGCCTGTCTCAGTGACAGCTCTTTTTTCTTTACACTATCGATTGCTTTTTGCATGTCCTTTTCGATAAACTGTGGTTTGGTTCGTTTTTGTATGTAATTCCTCACCATTGCGGAGCTCTATAATAAATACATTGTTTGATATTACCCACATATCATGATAGTTACAGTAAAAATACTAAAAGAACCAGTTGGGGCACCTTTGAACATTGTTCAAAGGTGCCCTAACCCGGCTGTTCAATGGTGCCCCAGTAACGTCAAAATGTTCAAATATAAATAACAAATTTTTTCTTAATGTTACACTTCAAAAACCACTTACCTTACACTTCTTCAAGACAGTATCACACTATAAAAGAGCAACAGTTCAATAAATGCACTTATTTTAAATATAATTCAAGAAATTGTGCAATGACAATCTTACAATTTCGCAGCATAAAACAGGACATTCATCTCACAACAAAACATTACATCGAATAACCTCAAAATCAGTTATCAATTGTCGAGTCACTCTACGCAGTATTGCCAAATCGAAAAAAAGCAGTATCTTTTTCTATATTCATTAAAATGTAACTGTTCAAATGTGCCCCCGTTCAAAGGTGCCCCACTCTCCCCTACTATCTAGATGCGACAGCAAGCTTTTGAAGAAAATCACATAACTGGAAGTATGGTGTTAAAAGTAATGCATAATATCAAATCTGAGCTAAGCTATCTTTGATAACTGAATTATACTCATAAAACGAAAACTGCAGGATTGTAGGATCTGAATATGAATCATATAGGCCATTCAGTAAACACAAAAACATTTAAATTTTTTTGAAGTTGGCATATACGTAAAATTGTTGTGCTAGGGATTCTGTATTTTGTTTTTCAAAGGTTTCCACACCTGCATAAAGGCGACTTTGAATTTAAAAATGACAATTAATAAATCTCATTATTTCAGTGTACATAATTATTATACTGGAATTTCTTGCCTGAACTTTTATAAAATGTAATAACAATACCTATTAATAAATTCTACATCAATAGTATCCAACATAGTATTTGTTTAACATCCTTAAACGTAGTTATGACAGATACTAATTAAATGTCACACTCTTAACCGATTTCTTTTAGTAACTGTTTGTAAGTACATTCCTAGACAAAAGATGCATTTTGGGAGTACACTCGTGAAATTTTAGAAACCAAAGGCCACTTTGTGTTTTTATGTTTAGTGAACAGACTATAGTAAGTAGCATTCAGATTTAATCAAACTACTGTTACAATTTGTGAGATTTCCATTGCATGCTGCGTTATGGATACACAATACCTTTTGATCTTTCATTGAAAATGCATATGCTATAAAAACTTAAAAACATTTATTTTTAACCTAGTTATTACTATACATAAAAATTGACTAATTCAACTTCTTTTAAATAAAACAAGATTTTATTTAAGATGTTAGAAATTTGTTTTAAAAATTACTTTAAGCTCAATTTCATTGAGAACCCTGTCCATATACAATTATATATATTTATTTTATTATACATTTCACTTACTTAATACAAACATTATACTATTATTATTAGGCCAGTGCAAAGAGCGAAAAAAAGGGGTTGCGATCGTAATTATTCTGGTAGTTTAAATTTTAACATATGTTTTATAAACTGGTCCCCTGTTGTAAAATTCAAGGTTTAGACCTTGGCGCGCATGTGCGCGCATCGCCATCTTGAAAAAATCAGGCAAAATCTAGTTTTTCTCATATATCAGCTCCTTTCCAATGCAAATTTTTGTTAAAGTAACCTTAACAAATCTTGTAGAGCATAAAATTTCCTATAACTGTTGTATTTACAATTTTCTTCTATCTCTAATAGTTACCGAGATATAAAGTCATAAAAATGCTATGGCTAGAATCTAGTTCCAGGACGGGGGCTCTCTTCTGTCCTATTGTCTCTTTTCTTAGAGAAAGGCATGCGCAAAGGAACGAAGTCCATCTTTTATTCATCTGTCAACCCTCTACCAAATGACACCAAACTGGGAAGCAGCAAAATACATGTAGTTGATGGGGGATATCTACTGCACAAAGTTTTATGTGGTCGTGCTCAACCTTTTTCTGTCATTTTCCAGCAATAAGTCAGGTATATACAAAATCATTATGGTGCCGATGCAGTAGTAGTCTTCGATGAATACCCAGATTTGGTAGAAAAGTAAAGCACTAAGACGGTGGAAAGAGCACGACGTGCCAGACTTACAACTTCTGTTGAGGTTTTGTTTTCTGAAAGCATGCATCCACTCTTTCTCCTCCCAATGTATATTACCAAAAAGTTGGTAAAGGCAAATCACCTTACACGATGTACTCCAACAAATGTTTTAAACACATTGAAATAGTTAAAGACATTTTATTCAGTCACGTCATAAGTGGCTGCGACACAACTGGTGCTCCATTCGGTCAAGGCAAATACAAATTTTGTAATATTCTTCTCAAGAACCCTTCAGTGAATGAACTTGTTCGTGAGTTTCAAGATTCAAATGCAAAACGGGAAACCGAACAATTATTTGCACTTTTGTATGGCGGCAATGAGAAATCCAATTTGGAAAATTTAACGTACCCACTTCAAGAATATACTTGCAAGTGCAGACTTGGCTTGGGCGCGATAGAGATCCAACGGAATGGGGGTGGAAGAAGAATGCAGTTAGGTTACCAACTCCAGTACCAATGTTGAAGGAAACTGCACCTCAGGCCTTGCTGAACTTTATATCCTGCCAATGCAAAAAAGGTTGTGCTGGAAAGTGCACCTGCAGAAAGTCGGGTTTGAAATGCTTCCTACTCTGCATTCACTGCAACGGCAACTCGTACGGGAATGCTGTAGAAGCTTTCGTCGATGATGATGAGGAATTTGGTGACCCAGTCGCCACAGATTTGGCTGATGAGACAGAGGAAGACTCCATTGAAGCTGTTCAGGGCCTGAATAAGAGAGAGAAACTAGAGTCAAGGGAATGACGAATACCAAGTTCAAAACACTATACCGTTGTTTTTTGACCTGTTTTTGGTAAACTAGAACCTCGATAACTAAGAGAGATAAAAAAACATTGTACATTCACGTCTTTTATGAAATTTTATGCTCTACTAAATTAGTGTTAATAAATTTTTCTCGAAATTGCACTGCAAATGAGATACTCACGAAAAACCAAACCTAGTCCTACATTTTACTTGTTTTTTCAAACTTATACGCTTCTTAACGACTTTATATCTCGGTACCTATTAGAGATAGAAGAAAATTGTAAATACAACAGTTGTAGAAAATTTTATGTTCTACAAAATTTGTTAAGGCTACTTTAACCCAAATTTGCATCGGAAAGGAGATATATAGGAAAAACTAGTGATGTCGACTGGTTTTTTCAAGATGGCGGCACACGCACAGGCGAACCAAGGTCGAAAACATGGATTTAACATTAGGAGACCAGTTTATAAAACATATTAAAAAATTAAACTACCAGAATAATTACGATCGCAGATCACTAATTGCACTGTGTGTCCCAGGATTGATGTTACACGAGGTGAGATGGACTAAACATTTTTTAATTTTATTTTAAGATTGTGGGATTAGGTCCTCCTTGGTCTGAAGAGAATCTTAGGAATATTTTCAGTTTTTGAAAAAACAAGTCGGCCTTGACAGTAAAGTAAAAACTTTTTTCTTTTCAAGTAAATTACCCTTTTTGTTCATGATACGCCAAAATTTTACCAAGAAAAGTTGTTCGGAATGATAAATTATGGCACTATACAAAATTTCAGAAAGATATAACTACGCAGATTAAACCGTATTATTTTTAAATCGAGCAAAATTGTATTTATTAAAAATGATGGTTTAATCTAAGTGCGTAGATCTTCCTGAAATTTTGTATAGGAACATAATTTTCCATTCTGAACAACTTTTCTTAGTAACATTTTGCCGTATCATGAACAAAAAGGGTAGTTTATCTGAAAATAAAATAGTTTTCGCTTCCCTGCCAAGGCCTACTTGTTTTTTCAAAAATTGAAAATATTCTTAAAATTATCTTCACATCAAGCAGGACCTAATCCCACACTCTTAAAATAAAATTCAAAAATTTTAAGTCCATCTCACCCCTTGTAACATCAATCCTGGGACACACTGTGTATACATATTTCCAATACAACTTTTGAAATTAAATGAAAGTTTACAAGTATGTTTTGAGAAACGTTTCATCTATTTTTTCTTGTTGGGATAAGTTTGCTTCTCTATTTTCCTCTTTCTGCATAATTTCTCTTCCTCCATATTATTTTTAAGAGCTGTAACCTTCTCCGTAAAATATTCAAATGATTCCTTATCTAAATTCCTCATAAAATTATTCAATTCTTCTAACACAATCTAGAATTTAATTTGTAAATGAATAATCTTTCTTAATAAAGAATATCTACTAATAACATCAGTACCTCTTTTCGCTTTTCAAAACTAACAGATTCATCTTCTTTCCTCTGATTTTCTTCCAAAAACTGAGACAATTCGACTTGATAACGAGTTTCAGTTGTTGTTGGTTCTTGAATCCATAAATCTTCTGAATTAATTTCTTCCATATCAAAAAAACCTGCAACAGACTCACTCCCCCTTTCATACAAAACTACTGCGTGTATATTTTTACACAAGGCAGTTTTCACGCCATACTCCGGACATTCACAGATATATCTATGTATACAAACATTACATTCGTTACAATACACACTTCTACAATCTTCATCACACAATTCATTAAAAGGTACTCTATAAAATTTCTCACCACTTGATGACTTTACCTTAAATTTACCTACTTCCAGAAATTCCACTAAATCTTTCATTTGTTCTGCCTTTATGTGAGCTTGTGCCGTAATCTTATGTTGATAATTATTTGTGTTCGGTCTTTCTTTATTCAAAATTTTTTTCCACATCTTCTCATTCACCAGTTCTTCTAATAAATCCAATAATTTTTCGATTCTAAAAATAACCTCAGAAATGATTAGGCTTATGACTAAATACAAATTACCTAATATTTCGATTGCCTGCCATTTTATTGTGCTTTAGAACTTTATTTAAACTTTCAATCGCCATGTTGGTGTTGATGCCCGCTCCAATCCTGTAGCAATGCGCCCACATCATAATCCTTTCCTGGCTCTGAAAATAATACCTGCAAAAACAAAATTTTATATAGTCTTTATTAAATATTCATAACAAAATGCTGAAAGGAACATACTTTTCTAGGTAATTCAAAAAATCAACTTCGCCTTCTTCTTTCAAATGGTCAAAATACTTCTCTTTCAATACAATAAAATTTTCTTCTTTGGTTTCTTTTAAAATTTTTCTCATTTCTTTCTTCATCTCTAATTTAATTTCTTGCTTCTTTAGCTTTGATCTTCCTTGAATATTCCAATTCTTAATAATGTGCCAACTGCAAAGCAGTCTTCTTGGTTTTTTATTCATTATTTTGGTCCATGCGTTATAATACTTCGGATCGTCGTCACTCATTATATATTCAACATCGATGTCATCTCCTACTTTTTCCTTTAAAGCTGCAAAAAAAACTTCTTGAATTACTTGATCTAGTCTGTTTGTTACCAAAAATGCGACGGGGAAGCCCATATTTTCATCGTCTTTTATTAATATTGTTGTCAATTCATAATTCCTTCGATTTGTTCCATGAGTTCCATCAATACAAATTATACGTTTGAAGCTCTCGAGTTTTTTCTCCATCATATTATTCATATATCCTAGCGCAAAATCTTCTTCTCTCAACACAGGATGACTTTCACCTATTAAAACATTTTTAGTTGCTACCACCAACCTCCACCAACTAACCCAAGGCTATCGAACTTCACAACAAAGGAAATTCTTAATGTAACTATGGTTACGTACCAAGTTTTTGGAATAAAAATGCTTGATTTTTACCATCTTCATTCCATTCTTCAACTTTTAATGCTGTAGCTATCATATCATCTGCATCTCGTTTCTTATCAATGTTAAATTTCCTGGTTAAATATCTGATATCTGCTCTAGTGATTAAATTTATTCGCTCCAGTTGCTTGTTGTTAATTTCTTTGGCATCGTGTAGTATTCTCTCATTCGAAACACCTAAGTTTAACTTCTTTACAATCATTTCCTGTTCCTTCTTCAATAAACGCCTAGTTCTCAGTTCCTCTTCATGTCCCACATGTGTTTTAATAAATTTTACACTGATTCCTTGAAAATTCAAGTCTTGTCATCAATATTTCCTACATATTCAAAATGCTTTTAGATAGGTACCATTTTTGGAGATCTTTGCACATATCCTTGATGGACAAACTCCTCCAACAATTTTAATACCGCCCCCAGTCTTCATAGCCCTTTTGGTGCAATTACTTTTAAAACCTATAAATATATTTTTTACTTATTATTGTTAATTTTAAAAACCATAAACATTTTTAACCTCTCCAGTCACTTCGATTACAATTATAATAGACATGCTCTTCACCATTGGGACGTTTTACAATTCTAACACAAGCAAAATCAACTTCTCTATCGTCCTGACTTCTCCAAGTTTCGAATTCTTCCTTGTTCTTGAAATCAAGATTATATTGTTTGATACGCTATGAATTTTTGTTAAATGGGCTATAAGGGAGTCATGATTTGTAAGGGGTTCCTTTTCTTCTTCGGGACATATTAGACATTTGATATATTGTAATTTCCTATGTTCTACACCCTCATTATGCTTGGTCTTCAAATGTCTATTTTTAGTCGAAACACAACTAAATGTTGTGTTGCATATGCCGCAAATTAATTTATTTTCTCTGAAATTATTAAAAATTTAGTACAGTTCATAAATTTCTTGCACTGATTTGCTAAATAATAAACACTTACCCCTCCACAACTACAGACATTTCTAATAAGCAATAATTCACTAAATTAAATTTTAATATAATCCTTAAATATACGAAAAATTACCCTATTTGGTTTAACTCAAAATTACTAGTTTAACTATATATATAACTATCAAGATCTCGAAAGGCGCCAATAAAGTGAAATTGACAGCTGATACTAGTAACAGTTGGTAGCAGCGCTGAACTATAAGCACGCGCGAAACACTGATCATAACAAAAATTGAGTAACACTGGAAGGTAGACAACCCAAAAAACGCCTAAGCACGATGATACGGGTATAGTATTCCAACCAAAAATTGGAAATCTATTTAAAATCAAGTACCTACATCATAAAAGTGTATGTCATGTCTAAGTTGGTTTCATACAATCAATACATAATTTTCTAAAGTCAATCAGCTTTCAAGTAATGACAGTTCATCTATAAATTGAACATGTAACTGTTTTGTTAAGGCAGTGTAACATTTTCCATGATTTAGTACCTATGTACTAGTTGTTTAACCTGAGTTTTTAAAGTCGTATACTATCATAGAAAATGTTGAAAAACGTATATGTCTTCCAGAATTCTCAAATGCATATGTCAAATTTGAAGGTTTTTTACAAAGTGTCACTGAATGACAATCAAGCAGTCTGGCCTGATTTTAAATAGCTTTCCGATTTCTGGTTGGAATACTGTTTTTATAAGCAAGCTCTCTTTTTTTGAATTCGGCGCCACCGCTAAACCCCACCTCCTTTTTATAATTGGTCGGCACGGTGTGCTTATTAACGGCTGCTGCCATCTGCAACTATGCCGGAAAAAGGTCCGCAGGAAAAAGTTCCGCGGAAAATGTTCCGCCGGAAAAAGTGCCGTGGGGAAATAAATCCGCAGGAAAAAGTTCGACAAGAAAAAGTTCCGCAGGAAAGCGATGCTTTGGTGTTTTGTCCATGTCACATGATTAATAAGTACCATAGCATAGGGTACAAATGCATATGATAAAAATGGAAAAATTTGCTGGGCTCTTATGTATATTATAATTACATTTATAGTATTTTAAATTACTACAGTGACTATATAATCACAGTGTGGCCATACAATTTTTGACTGGTACTTTTTTATCCAATATCAAAATACGATTTTGCGGAAAACCATGATGATGTAATAAAAAAATTGAATTTTTTAACGGTGTAAGCGACATTTGATAACAAAATAGTAATTTACGATACTAGTGCGTAAAGCTACTCTTTAGGCACGTTATAAAATGCCAATGTCTTATTTTGACATTAGTAACCTTTTGGGGTGAAATTCGGTGCACGGTCCGGTCTATTTCGCATCCGCTGCGAGCGAAATAAGTTTATAGTTCGATCAGCGTGTATGTCAAAATGTTGTGGGTGCCGCTTGCCGCTATCAATGTTTAAAGCAATGCGTTGCGCTCTCGGCGGTGGTCCAGGTTAATGGTTTATGTTAGTTGTTAGGTCTTGATAATTTTTTTTAGAGAAAAAATACGAGAGAGAGTTTGTTCAACGTTACATTTTTATGTTCACTGTTACATTTTTGCGCATGCGCACTAGACCGGACCGTGCACCGAATTTTTACCACTTTTTGTAACTGTGATTATATTGCAGGTTAATTTTTACGTCTGTCTGTGTCAAACAACAAACAAACCCTAACCTTTTAATCTTGAATTTGACAGAGACTGACAATACACTTCAGTACTGACAAACGTATAACACATATCAAGGCCTGCTCAGAATCATTTTTTTTATCTCATGGTATAATCTGTAGTGTAAGTTGCCTTTTTTTAGGAATAAAACATTATGTATGAAATCGACATTATGTTATTATTTCTTATTTAACGTTTCCACGGCCGTGGGTGTTCACGCGTAACTTTTTCCTGCGAAACTTTTTCCTGCGGATTTATTTCCCGACGGCACTTTTTCCGGCGGAAAATTTTCCGGTGGAACTTTTTCCGGCGGAACTTTTTCCGGGATTCCATCTGAAAAACCCATATATGACTCATTATTGTGAGTTTCGCGTAGTTGCGCCAGTTTCGCTGTAAAAAACTTGTGGTAAAAAATGGTTAGTTGTGCTTCTTGTGGGTGTTCTCAAACACCTACAACTACAAATAAAGAAATAACGTTCCATCAGTACTATCCATTCACAAAACTCGTGAACTGTCAAAACGCTGTCAAGTTGGTACCTTGTTTAAATTCTGTTTAGAAACTTTTGCTTGCTGATTTTGGCAGCACTGAATTTTTTTTAATTTACAAACTTGACTTATGTCACACTTTCTTGTAGAAAAATTATGTCCAAAATGCTTTAATTTTTGTGCATACACTTCAATTGCAATAGAACAGAAACGACAAAGGGTTTTATTATTGAAGAGGAAAAAACCAAACACAAGAAACAGATCTATCATAGACTATGTATTAGTAGAAACGCACAACAAAAAACTTATTAAAGACGTTCGAGTAAAAAGAGGGCCAGAAATATACAGCGAACATTATCTTGTCGAAGCAAAAATAAAAAGGCTAAAGGACGAAGACATAGAAGAAGAGCAAGATAAACAAATAGTAAAACAAGACACAATAAGGACATATAAATTAGAAGAAAAAGAAGTGGCAGACAAGTACGAACAAATAGTAAGCACACTAATACATAATGAAACAACAAACTTCAAACAGATGACATTGGAAGAAACATGGCAAAGGTTTAAAGAAATAATTACTCAAGCAGCTAGCAACTCATGTGGGGTGAGTACCAAAGTAAACAACCAACAGAAAAGAACGAGGTGATGGAGCGGAGAATTAAAAACACAGATAAAATTAAAAAAGAAGCTCTGGAGAGAATATTTAGCAAATAAATCAGAAAACACATATAACATATATAAATACCAAAGAACAAAAGTGAAGAACATGGTAACAGAAGCTAAACATAAAGCATGGCAAGAATTTGGAGAGAAAATGGAGGAAGACAGCAGAAAAAACCAAAAACTATTTTACAAAGTATTGAAAACTCTAAGAAAAGGGAAAGCCACACGAGTCACAAAAATAAAAACCAAGCAAGGGGATCTAACGACAAACAATACTGAAACAATGAACAGGTGGAAAGAGTACTTTGAAGAATTGTTAGAGGCTGAAACAGGAAATGACAATACACATATAGAGGAAGAAGATCAAAAGAAAAGAAAAGACCAACAAGATGAAATAACTAAAGATGAACTTGATATGGCAATAAAAAAGATTAAGAACGGAAAATCACCAGGACACGATAAGATTACCCCAGAAATGTTTAAGAAAATGGGAGCAGAAGGAAATAAATTACTGCTAGAAATCTACAACAAAGCGTGGAAAGAAGAACAAATTCCAAGCGACTGGAAAATAGGACAAATAGTACCAATTCATAAAAAGGGCGATAATAAACAGTGCAGCAATTGCAGGGGTATTACACTGCTATGCATACCGCTTAAAGTATATGAACAAATAATAGAAACAAAACTGCGAAAAATAATAGAACCAACACTGCTAGAGGCACAAAGTGGATTCCGCAAAGGAAGAAGTGTTCAAGACCATATATTCACTTTAAAAGAAATATTTCACAAGAGGCTCCAACAGAACAAAAACACTTTCTTGGCCTTTCTAGACCTAAAGAAAGCATTTGACAAGGTACCAAGAATGAAAGTTTGGGAAAGCCTGATTAATAGAGAAGTAAGTCCAAAATTAAGTATGGTAATAAAAAGTTTATATAAATGTACTAGAAACTACGTCAACAGTAATAATAACAGATCCGAAGAATTCAAAACAAAAGAAGGTTTGAGACAAGGTGGAGTAATGAGCCCTGTGTTATTTGTATTATTCATGGACGAAATAATAAGAAAATGTCAAGTAGAATCTAGAAAACTGCATATAGGATACAGAAACTTATTACCCGTATACTTGACTGAATGCGCTTTCGCGGACGATGCAGTAATTATAGCAAGCAGTGAAGAGAACTTAAGAACAAATTTAAATATATGGAACAATACATTGACAGAAAACGGAATGGAAATAAACACGGAAAAGACAAAAATATTAGTAGTAGCAAAAGAACCACAAAAAACAGATGTACGAATAAATGGAAGACAAATTCAACAAACACAAAAGTTCAGCTACTTGGGAGTGACATTTGATGAGCAAGGTAGACAAGAAACAGACATTACAGAAAGAATAGAGAAAACCAACAAGTTATACTACGCTATGAACAAGACCTTTATCAGCAAAAGAGAAGTGGCGCAAAAGACAAAATTAAGTGTGTTCAAAAGAATCTTTAGACCAATATTGACATATGGATCTGAGTCGTGGGTGCTGACCAAACGAATGAAAGAAAAAATAGAAGCCACCGAGATGAAATACTTGAGAAAAGTCAAAGGAGTCACGCTAAGAGACCGAATGAGAAGTGTACAAATTAGGGAAGACCTAGATGTAATACCAGTGACAGACTTTATAGAAAAACGGCAGCTGAGTTGGTGGGGACATCTCCAGAGAATGGAAAATGACCGAGCAGTGAAACAAGTATGGGAATCCAAGGCATCAGGTAAAAGAAACAGAGGGCGACCGCAAGAGATATGGGACAAGGTACTGGAAAAAATACTAACAGCAAAGGGTAAACCTTGGCAAGTAGCAAAGATCATGGCAAGAAATAAAAAAGAATGGTGTAAATTTGTGCATAGTGTATAATTTGTTTTTAGACTTGATATAGTTAGAGAACTGAAAGAGACTTTTAGTGTTGTTACTTTTAAAATTGAGAAGCACTTGATTATTAATCTTTTAAATATAGTATGTAAATTGTAATTTACTAACCCTACACCATAATGGTAAAAGGGGATTTGATTATATATATATATATATATATATATATATATATAATTTCGAGTCAAAATCATTTTTGGTTGATTTTAGTTAGGGATACTATAAAGGGACAAATACTTGTTACACTAAGCTAAAAAAAAATTTTAATATAACTGTAGTCAGTCTTAAATAAAAAAAAATAAAAAAAACCGTTCCTAGGTACAACAGTCTCCCCTACGAATATAAGCAGGTACCTAAATAGCAAATCTAAAACTTAAAATTGTTCTTTGTACAGGATTTCGTATGAAACTTGATGGAAAGCACTCGTACAAGGTATCGGTAGTTCAACAGCTGTATCCACATGATTTTGGACAATGGATTCAATATTGCCAATGGTTTATGGTAATTACCTGTTAGACTGCATATTTATGTTGAAACCAGCTTGCACCCGTTCAAAGTTGGAGTATGGGCAACTATGTCACAAAGGCGAATTAATGGCCCAATTTTTTTCCACGATACAATAAATGCAAAAAGATGTAATAATATTTAACAACTATTTACAAAGTATTCAAATACATTTCTTAATTGGAAGTATCTACTTTGGTTCTTAATATTAAAAATAATGTTTTATTAACTATCATTATTTTAAATAAATTGAGCAATTTAATTAATTCTCAATTTTATTGCAATTTGTCATCTCAATGTTATCTCCTGTAGAGAACTATCACATCTATAACTAATTTGCAATGTTTTATAAAAATTTGCAGAACAATTCTATTGATATGAAATTACCTAATAATTATTTTAGTACAGGATAACACCCAAGTGAGAAAAGAGTAACAATAAAATGTACTTATTTTATTATTAATTATAAATATATATATATATATATATATATATATATATATATATATACATAAGTTTTTTGCATTATGACACCCTAGTAACTTATTGTTGAAGTGACATCCAGTGTATATTGTATATATAAAACTAATGACAAAGTGACACCCATTAAAATCATTGTAACATGTGGCACCCATTTGTATGATTTTTATGAAGTTATTTGTTTTAATGGCACCCTCCAGTGTTGCCAGATTATTGAGTGTCATATTTCTTAATCATTTTATTAACCTATAAATGCACATGCTGTTGACTGACTGGAAACATTTTATTAACATTGTCTTCTATTAAACATTGGGTTTTCAATAACTTCCCATTTTGTACAGATAACTGATAATAAATAAGAAGTTTATGGCAATATCTAAACTTAATAAATTTAGAAAATGTATACAAGTAGGTCATATAGAACAAGTACAATGTTAAGATGATAAGTTTCAGAATAGCTGTTTCTTATTGTTAGATTGATAAAAAACAAAAGATACGGTAATTTTAAAATATATCTATTTTATTAAAGAAAAAACGTATAGTTTATAAAAACTTGATATTACTTATTTGGTACGATATTCATTAAATATGAATGTTTTCACCCTAACCCAGGCGACTGCTTCAAAATCTTTTTCAAATTTTGACAAAAACTCTAGGCATTGCTTCTTTTTTAATGCTGTTTTAGACTTCATATATTGGTTAAAGTATTTTTTCATGATAGTCTTTTGTTTTTGACTCCATCTTTGTCTGCCAACTGAAAAACAAAGTAATAGGATTTAGTTTTTCTTACTGAAAATATCAATATTAAACTGTTTTTAATTTTATTTATTAATAATTATTCATTTATTTCTCACGCTTTGTAATTGCATATTTAGAAATAGACACACTTGTCTTCACAATCTTTTGAGAAGTTGTACTCTGAAAATTTTCTGCAACACCATCCCTGTCTGACATGTTTAGAATACCTATAAATGCACGGCTAGATTAGCAAAAAGCAAATGTTTGTAAGATACTACATACTAGTATTTGATTGGGTTAGACTGAGTGAACTTTTTGAAGTTCCTAGATTTGGACTGACAGGTTCAGTTATATGTATGGGATCTCTTATATCTGTAGGTTCTCTTGTATCAGTGGGTTCTAATCTATCTGCAAAAATAAAAACAATAGTCTATCTAGGTTACGTATAAAAAGAAAATGCCTTCATCTTTTTCATTATTGACATCTTCAAAGTCAGAATCTATGGTCTCCATATTAATCTCAATTTCATCCAAAGTTTTATTTTTATAGTCAGCTGCATTGCCCTTTTCCATTAATTGTAGTATTTTAGATACCTTTGCTACTTGATAAATATCCTGAGGCAATTTAAAAAGGTTCGAAATATATAATATATAAGCGAATTACAAACTAAGTATCTAGTTACTTGTAAACATTTTCATGTGTTCTTGTTGTGTGGCCCATAAATTTTGCAAGTTGATCCACCTCGTTTCCCCTTAAACTAAGAATTTGTGTGACGGTAGCGATGTGTTTTCTTAGACGACTTGAAGTAAGAAGTTCTGGATGTTTAGCGCCACAGATTTTGGCGTATTTTCTTATAGCACTACATCCATTAATCCAGCGTAATGACTTGGGATAGGTAAAAAAGTATGTATTTTCATTTGAAAAACAATTTAAGTTTAATCGTAAATCATGTATCTTTCTAAAATATTTTTGACTATTCAACTCACCCCCTTAAAGTTAACTATTCACCAATCATAATTTAGTATTTATGTCATTTGCCACCAATCAGCCTAAAATTGTGCAACAATTCCGCTAGCGGAGTTTTAATGACAATTTTTTTCTCTTCCTGTGACATTTATTTAACTTCCTGTAAAATTAATCAAATATGATATTAGAAATGTCAAATTTGACAAACAATTTATTTTACGTCAAAATATTTTTATTTTCAAAGAGGACGTGATAAAATTGATTAATTACTAAGAAATGTCAATTTTGTTCGTTGAATAGTCCTTCAAATGCCGCTTGCAGCCGACGAATTGCCGAAAATTTTTGTCAAAGTGTTCATTCGTGTTTATTGCTTCAAAATTGGTCTCGTGCTGTGGCACTCGACCAATTTATATCGAAGCAATAAACACTCATACACTTTGACAAAAATTTTCGGCAATTCGTCGACCGCTCGCGGTATTGTATATGACTATTCAATTCACCTGTCATCTGTCAAAAAGTGACCAATGAAAATTCAGAATTCTGACGTTTCTTGACCAATCAAAAAAATATCAGTGGATATATCTTCCTAGAAGGTATTCAAGTGACTATTTTTAACAAATGCGATTTTTATTAGAAAAAGTCAATATTAGTGTTCTGTTACTATAGAAATTGCGTAGTTTGTTGCTAGATTTACTGAAAACTAATTTGAAAAGGTAGTTTGGTTCATTAAATAATCCCTCGAATACCATTCTTAGTCAAAGTTAAGTAGATTATTTTTGCGGTGGTATCACTACTCATGTCCATTGCGCTTGGGATTAGGACTCGTGCTGTCGCACTCGTCCTAATCGTACCAAGCGCAATGGACATTCGTGACACCACCACAAAAATAGTCGACATAACTTTGACTACTCATGGTATTATAAGTGAATATTTTTTGGTATGAGAATTGACACAGGCCTGCTGCCTTTACCAACTGAAGTTATCTTTTTGTAATGCTGAGTGAGTACCTTTTCTTTATCGGTTAATGATGACGTTAACTCGGTTTGTAAAGTTGAATGTTCTGTGTCAATTTGTTCCTGATATGAATTTAAATTTAAGTATTGAATGTCTCCCACTCTTTTTCTATTGTGCAAAATAGCCAAAACTAAAGTAGTTTCCACTAGAGATCTATATTCTTGCAAATTTTTTGAATTTTTTAATTTCTCGTAGGATTTTTCTGCAATTTCTACTCACGTAATTTGTTGGATATATTTTTTAACAAATCTTCTCCCCATAAAATTATTAATATATCTTCCATAGCCGTTGCAGTGATGTTGTCACTTTGCATCCTGCTAAATATGTTTCGTTTAACAGCAAGCTTATTCAAAATTTGGCCGTAGTTTTTTTGACATGCTAAAAAAACTACAGAATCTTTTAAAGGGCGTTCACCTCTGCTATGTTTCTTTTCGGCTCTAGCAAAACATTGTTTCACATGCCGCGAAAGGGCATATCGTTTGTAGAAGGCCTTGCAATGAATGCAAATAGCGTAATTTTCACATATAATCTCATAAGAGCATTAATTCTTTCCGGAAATTTTTTGAGTGCATTCCAACAACGTCGTATTAATTTACCCGAGCGGGAAGCGAGGGCAAATTAGGACGTTGTTGGAATGCACGAAAAATAATTTCTGGATATGAATTAATGCTCGAATGCAGATTCGGTAAGAAAATCGTAACGATACAAGCCCTCACAGTTAGGCTGATCTACCTACAAAAAATTTCCAAGAAATTTTGTTATTGTCTTGGTTACGGCTCGTGAACTAATTTTTCTATTGGTCATTAATGAGTGTCGTACGATTTTCATCTGAATTTTCATAATTCAAGCATCGTCGTTTAGGTATGATTTGACCTCCAATTCCGATTTCCAAATTTCCAGCATTTCTTATTAATGAAAGCATCTGCTTCCTTTCAACACTATGCTTTTTCAATGATAACATTTCTCGAACTTCTTTCTCTTCCCCATGATTTCGTTCAAGATGTCTTGCAAAATGCTTTGATATAATTTCATTATCGCAGAACTTGCACATGGTTTTTTATATTTGCCTTTCATCAAAAATGAAGGTAAAACATTCGATCCCTTGTATTTTAAAATAAATTTAAAAATACTGTAGTCCTAAATTACATGGCCTACCTTTGATCTTATAGTTTTTGATTTTGTCTTTCCGTCGATATTTATTTTTAAACATTCTGTATTTAGTTTTGCGATGACTTCTTCCGAAATTGGGCAGTCTTCCTACAAAGTAACTACATATGTTTATCGGCAAGTATAATTTAAAGTGTTCTTATAAAAGCTATCTGCCAATACTTAAAAAGGAAAAAATTGGTGTATAAAATGGTGGATGCCACAGAAATATTCAGAAAACTTCTTTAAAAAATCAGTTGCTGATAAAAATGTTTACAGTTATTTTTTAAAATTAAACTTGCCGTCAAATTCTTGCTGAATTCCAATTCCAATGGAATAACAGAAAAAAGCTCTTGATTTTCCGGTACATCAACGGATGGCAAACACTGTTGGGTTGCATTATTTGTACTTTTTACACTTAATAAATCCGTCTAGTAAATTAAGAAATATGCTAGCTCTTAGCAACTAAATAACTTTTGTATGCATATAACATAAATTACCAGAGTTGCCTTAATAGATTTCGTCCTTGCTATGGGAAAGCTTTTAGTACTGACATCACTAGAGTTTCTGTCATCCTAGATGACAAAGAATACCAAAAATTTTTAGAAAAAGCTACAATAAAAAATATATTTACCTCAGAAGACGACGTATTCGGTGTTGATGGAATATATGTTGTATCGTCACTTTCATTCTGCAAGTCTTCTTCGCTTTCCTCATCAAAGCAATACATTCCTTCTGAAATCATTTCTTTCTCCTGAACTTCTAAAACCACAAAAGAGTAGATAACGCAACCGTTGTATCTAATAGTTTTTTTAAATCTTCAAAAATTAAAATTAAAGAGTATTTAAAATTTATCATTAAACACGCAGAATGTACGTTCTAAAATCCCATTAATATCATTTATACAGTGTGTCACCGGATTAAGTTCACTATAGGTATAATCAACAAAAAATTTGAGAATTTCATTGTTATGTGATGGGATTCCGCCGTTTGGTCTGAAAATAGTTTTAACTAGATTTTTAGTTTGTTAAAAATCAGGACGCCATGAAAAATGTAAAAGAATTATTTTATATGGCAAAGTGTCTTTTCGGTCAATAAACTGCTCAACTACAGGTCTAAAGAGTAGCTTCAGCACTGCGAAAACATTAAGTATTATAGTGCACGCAGAATGTGTAGTTCAAAACGTGACCACCGAACTTCTGTAGATGGCGCCAAGTGGACAAGCGGCCACTGTGCTACAATGCTTGGAAATTTTGCAAAGTGGAAAATCGCCACCTTTCGCCAAAACCAAATAGCGCATGAAGGTGCTCGGGACCTTAGCAACAACTTTGCCCCCTTTCAAAATTTCGATATCTGTAGCCGTTCGAAAGTTACAGGCGATCCAGACTAGAGATGGGCGCGTGAGTGAATTTTCATTCACGTCACGCACATTTCACGCTTGCTTTAAACAGTCACGTTCACGCACGTTCACGCTCACGTTTACTCACGTTCACGCTCACGTTTACTCACGTTCACGGCGTGACACGCCACTCACGACGTGACACGCAGCTTTTATTTGAAAATTTAAATTCAGATAGAACCGAATGTTCAAATTTAAAACCAATGAAAAAACCCTAAAGGGAACTAAAAATATGTTTTGCACGTGACATAATTTACGTGATATGTTGCAGTCAGAATAGTTGACATAAAAAGAAAAAATGAAAATTGACTACAATAACTTCGACAAGGGATAAATACTAATTTCTCGCAAATATATTTCTTGCAGCTGTCTTCAAAGTCATTACCTACTTTTAATACCAAAAGCTGTCATTGGAATTGAAGTTTCCCTTATTGGTATGAGTACAGAAGGTATATATTGCTAGGAAACACTTTTAATTCGTAGGTTTGAAAGTACTTTTACGTACAAGACTCAATATTTTCAGCGTTAAGGCGAGTATACAAAAAAAAACATTACTTTTAGTAGAATAATTTAAAACTAAAACGTAATCAACATTTTCAGTGTTAAGTCGAGTATACAAAACAAAACATTAGGTACTTTTCTAAAAATAGGTTCATCTACACATCTAAACAATACATTTTTGGTTTAATAATAAAACGTAATTAACATTTTCAGCGTTAGCCGAGTATAAAAAACAAACCATTACTTTTATTAGAATAATAAGTTCATCTACACATTAAAATGTTGATTTAAAAATAATATGTAATCAACATTTTTAGCGTTAAGTCGAATTCTGCGCTCTTCTAAAATTCGCCCAGCTGTAGAAAATACTCTTTCGCTTGTAGCGGAACTTGCCGGGATGTTTAAAATTTCTCAAGTTTTTTTAACAGTGGCGTATTTACACTGTTTTTCCAAAATTCTAAAATGCCATCTACATTTCCGAATTTTAATTTAACATACTAATTTAGTTCTGTTTCGACATCATCCTAATTACATATGTCATCGTCAGAGCTATCTCTAAGTGTAGAAAGATAAGAATCTGATGCTGATGTACTAGTTTTGAGTCGTTTGCTATGCATTTTAGAGATGGGAAAAGTAGTTCGTTGCGATGAACTAGTTCTCGCGAACTAGTTCGTAGGAAAGAATCATTCAATATACTAGTTCGTTCGCGAACTATAATGCGCGCTCAAGCATTTAGGTAATCTTTATAAAGGTTGAACCATCATGGTGAACAAAGAACAAATATGCAGAAATGCAGATTTGTAAGTCGATCTAGATCGCTTGTAAGTGCAACTCATTAGCCGATTATCGCGACCGGCGACCGACAAAATTTTATTCGTTCGTTTCATGTTCAAAAAGTGCTGAGAATGATTCATATTACAGTCGTTTGCGAACTAGGGTCGGATCGATTACCGAATTCATATTAAAGATTGCTAAAAGTTCGATAGTTCATTTTGAACTAGTTCATTTCAAAGTCATCTCTAATGTATTTCATCATTATCATCTATAGTTTTATTTGCATTATAATCTTGTCTTTTATGTGAAAGTATGAACTTTAAGGATTTATAATTAGGGTCCAAAAATAAAACCACATAATGTAACTTGTTTGGCACAATTTGTGATTTAATGAATTTAAAAGTTGCTGCACCCCGCAGATTTTTATTCGTTACCAAATATTTAACGTGAAATTAACGTGAAACGTGAATCACGCCTTGGAAATTTTCACTCACGTTCACTCACGTTCACGTCACGATTTTCAAATATTAGTCACGTTCACGACGTGACACGCCGTGACACGACTGTTTTCACGTCACGCGCCCATCCCTAGTATATACTATTTCTTGCACTACCAAACGGCTTAATACCTAAATTCCCAACAAATTTCGAAAATGTTTTAACAGCTCTTTAAAACGTCAAAATTAAAATAGTCATATTTGGTAACTTAGCAATTTATTAGTTACCACGGTGAAAATTGTTTATTTTACTTTCTCTCCCTTGGTGGAGAAAATCAACTTCACGACCTAAAGATAGGCCAATAACGACGCGTTCTGAGACTAGTAGTGCAAAAAATATGATTCACCATTCCCTATTTGTGATCGCCAACTGCCCTTGTATCTTAAAACAAAAGCAATTAAAACTTTTAATGAAACTGTGACAGTAAGTACCTACCTGAAAAAAATAATTGTGATTTTGCGTCAAATTATTTTTCCCTCTTTATTGTTATTAGTCTTCTCCTTCTTCTTTGGTCCGTTAGCTGGCGGTCCGGGCAGGACGTCCCAGCAACGAATACGCTGCTGTCGGTGCTGCTGGGTCTCGAACTCCATTTTCGATTAATTTCCATTCTTGACGATTTTTGGCGACGTCTTGGGCATCGATAACCGATAATCGCTGATTCTTTAAGTCGCCCTCGATATTCTTTAGCCAGGTTTTCTTCGATGCCGATTGCTGAATTCTGCAGTCTGCCGGACGGTCTCGCCAAAGAAGTTTACATGGCAAACGGTTATCATTCATTCGGCAGACATGTCCGAACCATCGTAGTCAACATTTTGTATTTGTTCTTCTAGCAGTGTTTGTTGATCACATCTTCCTCTAATTGTTTCGTATTCAAGGCGGTCGCGGAGCGAGACACCGAGAATTTGCCTCAAGCATCGCATTTGGAAGACCTCAAGCTTGCCAAGGTCCGGCTTGAGCAATGTCCACGTTTCCGATCCATAAAAAAGAATGGGAAGGATCAGCGTTCGGTATAAGCGTACTTTCGTTTTGATGGTAGTATTTGTTCTTTTCCATACGCACCATTTGAGCGAGGCGAATGTTGATGTTGCCTGCCCGATGCGGCTGTAAACGTCGGCCGTCGATGCCACTTTCTTTTCCTCAACCAGCGATCCCAAATATTTGCACAACTTTGTAAAACGTAGCCAAATCTGAAAATTTGTAGGTTATGTAGCCTAAACTTTAAAGACACGCCTTTTTAGCGTATGCGTACGGCTTCAATTTTGGGAGCGTTCAGTTACACAGATATTAAATTAAACAAATGTACTTGTCTTCGAAGCTGTGTCAATAGTTTTAAAAAAACATAAGCAATAGGCATAATAAGTAATTGTTTTCTGTGATAATATCGCTATCAAAAGTTCTGGGAAGTTTGTTTACAACACCTCGAAAATAGAATCGGTTGATCGCGACTATGGTACTTTTCATCGTGTAAACACGGCCTGTAGTGTTCTGCATTATTATAGAGGTATGATTAAATACAGCGATTACACAGATAGGAAAGTTTTAGCCTAACAATTTAAAAATTTTAAACTTGGATTTAATGGATCTTTACCAATTTTTATCGAGAGAATTAAAACAATGGAAAATCGCTTAAATTCAAAAATTCAGTCAGACAATGCTATCACCGAACCTCAAAAAATCGTATACAGGGATATTAATGAGCAAACGGGAATCGAGGTCCTGTACAATAATTGTCCGCCCTCACTTCAAACGATTTTAGACTTAAAAGAAAAGAAAATTATGGCAGAAACAATAGGCGTAGTTTTGAGTTATGTTACCAAACATTCTAATTCAGAAAAAGAAATAAGGAAAGTAAACTTTCAAAATCAGGTAGGAAATAATTCAGGTAAAATGCAGCCCGTACAGGCACATCAAAAACAAAATCAACAAAGTCAAAGCTATCCACCTAAGAAATATTATGACAATCGAGGTAATAAAACTATATGGAACATAATCCGCGAAAAATTAGCGTATTTCAACTCAAAGGCTACACTTATGTCAACAAGTAATGTTAGAACGAATTACTTTAAAAGGGAAAACGTACGTAAGCCTTTTGTTAATGTGGCACAAATCGAAGCACCAGCAGATATATACGACGAAAGCGATTTAGATAATTATGAATCAAACGAAGAGGTCACATACATCGAAGACAACGAAGAAAATCCACCAGGAGAAGAATTAATGGAAAATATCCAAAATTTTCGTTTAACAGCCTCGGAAAATTGACCGGAGAAATTCATGAATTAACTGCCCATAATTACAGTTTACCTTATATTCAAATAACCAACCCAAATTTAAAACTTTTAATAGATACCGGAGCAGCCAATTCCGTTATGAATTCGGAAATAGCGCATCGTTGGTTTAAAGAAAAAATATATTTCGAACAGTTTACACTGAAATCAATACATGCTGAAATTAGTAACAATGAATGTTTACAAATAGTTATTCAAGACAAATAAAAATTTAAAATTCTTTGTAACAAAATTCCATGACTACTTTGACGCACTGATAGGCTCAGAAAGTTTAAAGGAGATAAAAGCTAACATCGACTATGAATTAGGAATCATAGTATTAAATAATAAATCCTATAAACTCAGAAACTATACAAAACCGCAAAAGGAGCACCAACCGTCAGGCGAAAGAATAAAAATATTCCGTACCAAAGTAAAAAAAGGAACCGTACTAATTCCATCACAATTAGTAGGTAACTTAATAATTCCTGATACTATTACAACAGTTAAGAATTATCATTGTGAGTTACCGTGCCAAGAAATCACAAACACTAAAAGACCTATTCCTTCGTCGACAAATCAAATTCCTTCGACAAAACAAAAAATTCCTTCTACAAAAAATTAAACTCCCACGAAACAAAATCTAATTAAAGCCCAAACTATTGATGAGACACAAATAAACGTCTGTAACGTACAACTAATTCAAAAAACGAGGATAAAACGGGAAAAGTTAGAAAGCAGCCTAATACAACTTTTGGAACACCTAAATTGCAAAGAACGAGATAGGATGTATCAACTAGGCAGAAAATACATTGATATATTTTACAAGGAAGGCGATATTTTGTGCATTTTAATAAAAAACCCAAGAGGCAGTTTTTCTCGAGTTCTAATCAAGAAATTAAAAAACATCAAAACCGTAAAAATCAGTGACGTCCACGTGCCGTATTCTTTTTCTTATTCAATGGTGCAAAGAGAACTCGCCACTGATGAACTGAAAGATGATTTGCCGCCATAAAAAATTGTTCTTGGAGACACAGGTACATATCAAATTCGTAATTAATATTCCAACGTGTTTTCAAAAATTAACAAAATTTACGATTTTTTTCTCAAATTCAACACCCTGTCAATGTTCTACACGCACTTAGAAAACATCCTGTATGTTTGAACAATATAGAAATATTTATAGACCATGTACCAAATACTATAAGTGGCGAAAAAAGACTATAAATAAATAATACAGGGTTTTCCGATTGCTTTTCACCATGTATCAATTGTGTTTCACTATTTGTCAAATGTAATTCCCATTTGTCAATAATGACAAATGTTGACTAGAGGGAAGAGCATTTGAGATAAAGTGAAACACAACTGATACATGGTGAAAAGCAATCGGAAAACACTGTAAAAGCATTGGAAATTATAATTGAGTAAAACGTTTTAATCTTTCTCTTTATTTTGTCCAATGTTTTTATTGCTTATTTATAATTTATAGTTATTGGCCTCCTATTATGATTTCTCTACAAAGCAATATATGGCTCTCTATCGAAGTAAACGTTGGCATTTTCATTTAACACTATAAGCGGCATAAGCGGTCCATTGTTTACCGCGTTCCAGAGCATCTACAAGGTTCGTGTTCTGTGTAGGGTGACCACCTTTTAATTTATAAAAACCCTGAGATCTTTCGTGAGTAAAAAAAGGTGTTTTCAAAGAGAAATACAGAATGTTTATAGAAAACAAAAATCAAGCAAATAAAAACACGTTTTCATTCCTTACTATTAATGGTTAGCAAATATAATACAGGGTGTAACTCAAATACTTGCCCATATCGTACGTCACAAATTGGCCAAAAGTGTTCATATAAGCATAGTTTCAATTCCCAACCTTTACGGAGATACTAATGGGGGGGGGGGGGGGCTTATTTATGAAATGGTTTTTGAAAACATTTTAGCCCGTTTTAGTTTTTTCTTAAAACCAATAGTTTTTTACAAAACAAATACATGGGTTGCCAATTTCAACACCATAAAGCTATATACATTTTTTTTAAATCTTAAGTAAGTCTTCTATTGGTAGAAACTATCTCTCTGTCGTAGGTGCAGTTGCAAGAGCCAATTTTCTTTTTTTTTTACTTAACTGTTGAAGGAACTAGTGTTTTTTGTTGTTTTTTTATTTTTGAGTATTATTGGATTTTCACTTTTATTAATACTTTTTTGTCACAAATACTGCGGAAATATCAGTAACGTTTTTTGTAGTTGAAAAAAAAAAATAAAGGCATTAACGATAATTTGAATACCCTTTCCCAATTTTCAGTAAAATGACTTTTCAGTTTACTTCGTGACAAACAAATGTTGAAAAAATTACTGATAACTTGACAAGTGTCTCATTAAATTTAGTGCTATTCTCCATATATTTTCTAATTTGATTTACCAAAAATATATACATACTATTAATTTCCTAAATTGTTAGTTTGAGGTATAGATTTATCTACTTTATGAATATTTTTCTATTGTGTTTTTTTGTATAAATGCTTTTTGGCGTTAATGCTGTATAGAGTGCTAGAAATTATCAAATGTAATAACTTTGGATTTTTACCTCTGTATTTTTAAAAATCCCTTTTAATGAGTTTTCTTCTGATATCTTAAATCATATTACTAAATTCTACGGTTCAGTCTATTATATGCAAGTTAAAACATAAAAAACAATTTTAGCCTCTCTTGAGTAGAGAAGGATAATAAATAAACACATTTTAAATGGCAATTTAAACACTTGAATACTCCGAACACAACAAACAACGAGGTTT
This sequence comes from Agriotes lineatus, assembly GCA_940337035.1. Classification (NCBI taxonomy): domain Eukaryota; kingdom Metazoa; phylum Arthropoda; class Insecta; order Coleoptera; family Elateridae; genus Agriotes; species Agriotes lineatus. The sequence continues at coordinate 110,479,423 of OW679196.1, read as the reverse complement.
GAAAGGAATAATTTAACCATTCTTGACTCAAGAGATAAGAATCACGAAAGAACGAGAAATACAAAAGTAAATTACCTCTAGTATCAAATCAAAATAGATTAAAAATAAAACGAATACTCAAAAATTCTGTACCTAATTAAATATATGAAATTTCCAAATACCTATTTCTCCTTGTTGCTCAATACGATTGAACCTAGGAACAATCTCAATTAGCAGTTTTGCTTTTTAACTATTAAAGGGTTGCATTCGAAATAAAATCTTATTATTTAAGAAAAAGGTAAATAGCAAGAGACCTGATACGCACCCGCCTCGCCCGAAGTTTGCGGCTACTATATGAAACGAATTTTATTTTCATTGATATAACTGACGGTTAAGTTTTTAGACATTATTACAAAATTAGTGCAACCCGGAGAAATTATTACAAAACCCGGAGCCTTGAGACGCTGTGTAGAAACCCTGAGACTCCGGGTGAAACCCTGAGAGGTGGTCACCCTAGTCCGAGGACAGACTTATTCCCTATTCGTTAGGATGACCGAGTGTTAGGCTATCACCACGTCAAGCGTTCTTGTAGACATAACAATTCGAGGAAAGAGTTACATCACCAACGCGTGACCATATCCCGCAGGAAGCCGCCGCGCCGTCCTGATTTGTATATTAATCTGTAACGGAAGTTCCGTCCTGATTTGTATATTAATCTGTTACGGAAGGTCAATAAGTTGTAATAAGGCCAATAAACGATACATATCTATTTTCGGGGCATTTTTCTTACACTTTTAACAAAATTAATTGTTCTACTCTTAATCTCGTACTGGCAAAATTTAATTAGAACATACACAATAAAAGTTCATAACACTTTAATATGAGGCAATTGATATTTATTTATTATAAATCTGTACTTACAATATTAATATCGTTTGTTAAAAATTTATTATTAAATTCAATTTCGCGTAATTAATACTGTATGTTACACCATCAGGGCCGTAACTAGGCAAACTTTTATTGTAGGCAAGCCAACATTTTTGCGCCCCCCAGTAAACTAACGATATATATGGCAAAAAATACTAATGTTACTGTATGACTTCTACATTTATCTCCGGATATATGATGTAACGTATTCAAAACAAACAGGTAGATATTCAAAAATAAATCAAATATTTTTAATCAAAAGTTTTAAAACAACCAAATGTTAAAATTACAAAATGCAACACAAACAAAATAAGAACAGAAAACAAGATTATAAATCACAATTCTAATAAAAAAGTACATATTATTATGCAGTCAGTAGAAATTTTATAAATCCTTACATATAACTGTGTGGTGTACCTGCGTCTCTGTGCCACCTTTTCACCGGCACCAATCGAGGGCATTTTGACTACAATCGGAACTCCACTGCGTTATTTATAACTCAACAATAACCATATGCATTTATCAGTGAACGCGAGTTCGAATCCTATTTGCTGCAATGTGTTTTTAATTTTCAAATTCATCTAATTCGCATTTCAGTATTTTTAGCAGCATTAAGATGACCTATTTTGTAGATAATTTTGAAGACTCTTCAAACATAATTTGTTTTTCTTGCAGCGGGCTTTCTGTATTAAAGCCATTGAAAACATTTTATTTTATAACTTTTTTATGTGCAATTCAATTTAAAAAATGCAGAAATTATTTTAATTATAATAAGACCACTCAAAAGCTAATAAAGGCATGCCAATATGTTAAAATAATACAATATGAACAAATAATTACTTATTATTATGCGTAGTAAGGTATGAACATAGAATAAGGTACTATACTCACAGCCACATTATCACAGCGTTTTGTAGTAATTAATATATTTATCTACTCCAACTGCACAATGGCCATGAATTATGATTCATAATTCACGGTTTGCAGCCAATCATAAAATTCTATTTTCATTATTCAATAGTTTGCAAATTGCAACCAATCAGAAAATTCTGTTTTCATTATTCAATAGGTTGTAGCCAATCACAAAATTCATTCTTATTATTAAATTACTTTTGAAGTTAACAGCTGTCACAAATGTCATAATTCTGAAATATGAACCCAAGGCTCCTATTGCATAGGAGTAGATAAAATATCGTATTATATTCGCGATTATGGCCATTATTCACTCAGATGACTTGCGCCACGCGCCTTCGGTTTGTGGCGCAAATGTCATCTTCGTGAATAATGGCTGACATAATCGCTCATATAATAATATACTATTATCTACTCCTACTGCACAATGGACATGAATTATGATTCATAATTCACGGTTTGCAGCCAATCATAAAATTCTATTTTCATTATTCAATAGTTTGCAAATTGCAACCAATCAGAAAATTCTATTTTCATTATTCAATAGGTTGTAGCCAATCACAAAATTCATTCTTATTATTAAATGACTTTTGAAGTTAACAGCTGTCACAAATGTCATAATTCGGAAATATGAACACAAGACTCCTATTGCATAGGAGTAGATAAAATATCGTATTACATTCGCGATTATGGCCATTATTCACTCAAATGACTTCCGCCACGCGCCTTCGGTTTGTGGCGCAAATGTCACCTTCGTGAATAATGGCTGTCATAATCGCTCATATAATAATTTTTTTTTGCATTTTTTTGCACTTTTTATAAAGTGGCACTATGGTGTATAGAAATGTCACTTTACTAAATGGTAATGTCACTATCAAATTCGAAGTTAGCAGGTTAGGTTTTGCGTCAGTTTGTGTCATAACTGACGGAAAACCTAACCTGATAACCTCGAATTTGACATAGACTTACAGTGCCACCAACATATTATTCATACGTTTGAATTTCCACAGCCGCTCCTTATGGACTTTTTTAATGAACATGTGATATAATGCTTTTATATAAATGTTTGTTTATAACTACTAATACGCGCCCGGCAATTGAATTGAATGGTTTTTGATAGCTTGCTATAGAGGAGCGAATAAAGTATGCGAACAAATTTTGGAAGAAATTGAAACTGTATTAAGTAAAGTTTACAACAACACTATTAGTATCCAAATATCACATCTATAAGATGTCCACCACCCACTTCTACGCAGTGCTGCAAACTGTCACGGAAATTTAACATAACGCGCTGAAGTAAATTTTCGTTAGCATTTAACAATATTATTTCTTCCCGAATTAAGTTTTTCAGCCCTTGAAGTGTTTGAGGACGTCTCTGGTAAACTTTAGAGTTTAAATAGCCCCAAAGAAAAAGAAAATCGGGAGCAGTTAAATCTGGCGATTTTACCGGCCAAGGAATGTCGCCAAACCTGAAAATCAAGTGACCAGGAATACTCGTTGATTAACAGGCCAATTAGCCATAGTAGGTGACTCTTTTAAGTATCAATGTACGAATAAATCGTTTTTTGACAAACGTCACATCAGTAATGTTTCCATAACAAGCTATCAAAAACCATTCAACTCAATTGCCGGACCTAGAGTGCTTTATTATAGTACCTTAGCCGGACCCGTACAAAATGCGAAAAAATAGTATACACACTTCGTAAGAAAAGCAGTTTAACTAAACAAATATAGCTTATTAAGTCACTCGCTCGTACTCATCAAGCTATATTCGTTTAGTAAAACTTTACTTTTCTAAACTTGTGTAATATACTATAAAATGTGAAACTTTTTCTGTCGGCACCTAGTATGAGCCTTGCGTCGGGCCGATTTCGGTAATTCCTTTTTAATAAAAATCTGCCACCGTATAGGGTCGCAAAAGTGTCTTAAATTGGACGAATTCTAGCGGGAAAGTGATTGTAGTAGAACAGGTAAGCTGTCAAAATCGGTCTGTGGTGTTCTGCTGATTGTTCTAATGAGCCACTGTACCAGCGATGAACCCAAAGCAGTAAATGTATAATTATGTAATATGTGCAATCAGTGGACCCGCTCCAACAGTTGTTTAAAATTTAAGTTAGCTTCTCGCTACTGCTGTATTACATTCAGTTTTAAAAATGCAAAAATTATTATAATTAGAATAAGACCACCTATACGGTGGGTTAAAAAGCTATGAGTGAGAGTTATAAAACAAACACCGTTAGAAAATGGTAGACATCTAACATCCCTTTGGAAACTGTACAAGGCAATGTAATGTATCAACCAGATTGGGCGCAATTCGCATTATTATACTTAACACTATTTAGGCTAAAATCGTTAATATTACTAATTAATTTGTTTGTAAAAACGCACTCTGATTTATTTGTTTGTTTTTTCATGAATACGAAAGTAATTTTTTTCCAGTGCCATTATGGCGCCCCTTGCCGCTTGCGCCTGTAGGCGGGGGCCCTGGTTACCATGAAACTAATTTTAATGATGCTATAATCAATGTTTCCTATTATATCGTTTATTAAACCTTTCTCTTAAACACTATTAACTTTATTAAATTTGCTTGTCTTTAAATTTATTGATATTTGTTTTTACTCAATTTTATTGTTGTTCAAATTAGCAGTATAGTTCTTTTAACTTCCTGCTTTTGACTCAGATCTGGTAGTTATTTATGTAATCTTTAATTTTCACTTACATTCTGGACTTTTCTTTCTTCGAGCTCAATTTCTATTTGTTTGATTTGGCAAAATGGACGTTGCATACGCTACATCCGACTGCTTGCCCGTACCATTGTCAGCAACCCCTACTGGTTACACGCACACACCATCAACATTTTCATTTTCTTACATTAAATTCTTCTTATGACCATATTTATTGTTAAAACACTTCTTCTGGGCAAATGCCAGTATTTACTACTATTTAAATTGACTTTTTATATAATTAGCTCTAATTTTAAGCTGGTGTAATTCTAATGAAAAATTTTATACACGTATTTTGTTCTTTTTTTATATAATACCTACCAAAACCTTGGATTTGAATACAATTAAAATATCAAAACTACAGATGTCTACTTATCAGCGTTTTAACTAACACAAGGGCGTATCCAGGGGAGGGCAAGGGAGGGCAACTGCCCCCCTTCCAAGGTGAATAAAATTTTAAATTAAATAGAAAAAAATATAACGAAATCGAAGAAGAATGTGTAGCCTTTGTAGAGCATGAAGGACTTGCCGTTGAAGATTTTGTGACAAACTTAAAACACTTGACCCTGAGGAGTGCTTGGGGTTAGGCATCGACGGATGTTCCACCATGTCTAGGAAAGAAAGGGGTCTGCAGGCGCTTCTGAGGCAAAAGCACAAAAAAGCCTTGTACCTCCATTGCTCATCGCACAAGCTAAACCTTCTCGTAAACGACTTAAACGTTATCCCAGAAATTCGACCTGCGATGGAACTTATCAAGAAGGTAATCATATTTTTTCGCGAGTCCGTTTTACAACGCAAGCTTATTGTTAACATTCTTAAATTATGTGAAACAAGGTGATCAGAGAAGTACACGAGCATCCCTGTTTTTAAGGGCCACTTCATTGATATTGTTGATGCAGTAAAGACATTAGCTGAACAGGGAAATGAAGCAACAAGAAAAAATGCATATCAAATGCATGCGGTGGCATGCATATCTTAATTTGTTGTGTCAGTAGCATTAATTGCGAAGTATTCCGCTATACTGCAATTCGTAGCAAATACACTTCAATTGAAAATACTTAACATAGTCAAAGGCAACCAGCACATTGAAACTACTCTCGACGTGCTAAGATATCATCGGAAAGATACGGAAAATGTCACATCTGCCGTTTTGAAAGAAGCAGGCGCCATTGCAAAGCATTTGAATGTTGATATAACCGGCACTCTCGTCACTGGTCTACAAAAGTATAGAAGCAACCTTTCAGCCGAAAATCCATCTGACTTTTGGAGGTCTCTAATAATTCCTTATTTGGATTAGTACATCATATAATCTTTAGAAGTCAGATTTTCTGCAGACAAATTGCCTGCATTTTTATTTCCATCCGAGTAACATGAGAGATGGAATGAAAGTACGTCTTATACCTACAACTTTTTACAATTTGGAAAGGCGCTATTGATATTGCTTTCACAACCCTGCACAACAAGTACTATAGAGCGTTCATTTAGCTCCCTTGCCAAATAAGAACATCGCTAAGAAGCACTATTGGTGCAAATAGGTTAAATGGGTTTGCCATGCTAAGTATTATCGTCAATGTGTTTTCGCAAACAAGGAGCAATTAATGGAAGCTGTAGTTTGAAGAAAATGTGCATCTAATCCTCGCAAACTATTGTTCAAAAACCCCCCCCGCTTAGACCCACCTCGCTTAGACCCCCCTCTCCCATAAAAGAGGTTGAATTCAGAAAGTTGCCCCCCCCTTCCGTTTTGAGCTGGATACGCCCCTGAACTAACATGCCATATTTTTAGGTTATCTAGTTCTCAAATGCGACCATTTGCATTTATTCTGAATCACTAATCCTTTTATACAACAAATATGTAAGATATAAACGTATGTTTTATCTCTTCTGATAATATTTCTTTTGCCAACAAATGGTCAACTAAATGCTATCGGTTATAACTTCACATGTGAAATAAATTAATACTACGATTCTTTCTATATTTGTTTTAGCTAATTGACAGTTAAATTTGCTGAAGAACTGCCGATACTACTGTAGGAAATAGACATTTTAATGATAAAACCTTGCTATTCTAGTCAATGTCCTTTTGCTTTATAATTAAGCTGCATGTTAATTATAATTTATTTAAAATGCTTTGCTATTTTTAGACCATATCAATATATACCTATCTTGATTTTCGTAATCACGGCAAATATCAAATCAAATATGTTGTTCAAACAACGAGTAATGTCAAAATGGTTCCAGTTTAATATTTTGATTTATGAAATTTTCTTACCAAATAAAATACGTCCATAAAAAAATATTTCTAATTTTAGATTTATTAGACGTCCATTGTTTGAGAAATCTGCACGATTGAAAAAAATAATTGGACAATGAAGTCTTTGTTGCCTGGAGGAATTTTTGCTGACTTCCATTATCAGATAAACCGGATGTTATTGTCTGGAGCTTCTGACTTGTCCAGACATGTTTGAGAAAGATGAAGAGGTCCGAATTCAATGGTTCTCTGCATTAACCGTATGTTAATCCTGAAAGAATTAGATATTGTTAATTAGAATTAGACCAACGTCATAGCTTGAATATAGTTAAATAAGGGCATAAGCCTTAATGATAATCGATAACAGATTAGTTTCAAAGTAAAAGAATTGTTACTTACCTAGTGTTGATCCTGAATGGGACTTGAATTGGTTTGCAGCTGTCAAGTTAGTATTTCAATCACTTGTCAAATAACAAGCTTTTGATCATACGGGATTTTTCTTATACTCCCTGGAATGATATCAGCTAAACTAAACACCGATCATTAATTGTGATTAAGGAATTCGAATGAGAAATACGAGGGTATAGAGAGCTCTTTATATTTTCATCTTACTACTCAGAGGTTATTAGTTAAATATGTATAAGAAATCTCCTGGATACTTATAGATTAATTAATGCAGACGTTTAATTAGAACAAATTCTAACTTGTCAGGGTAAATTAGGATTAGTAAGGAATTGCATAACATTTGTCAAAATTAAAAAGGCATAAACCTTAACAAATAACATATAATCAGTGAATTGTAAGAAAGAATACCCAATTATTGTAAACATCTTAAAATTAACACTTTATAATAAAGTTATGGAGCCCATTTCTGTTGGTTAATGAACTATTATGTTTATGTGAAAGTGAAGCGAACTAAAAAGCCCAAATTGGTTAAACCCTAATAAAAACCGTACATTGAGCTAGTCGGAGACGTGTGAGCCATCCAAGGTAAGTTATAAAAAAGGGGCACAGCCTCTCAGCTGGTTCTTCCGTGGCCTTTTTTTTGCACAACTGCTTATAATTTGACGGTTTAACTTTTCAATATCTTTGTCGTGACAATGCTGTAAATCACTTTGCGTAGTTAAACTTTCGGCACCAATGGTATAAACTCTTGTTTTGCACGATTGTTGTATACACCGCCAAAATGTTTCCCCACTTTTGAACACCTTAGCTTTTTTAAAAGATACCGATACAACTATTAAAAGCTCCATTCCGCGTGAACTCTCAATTATACGACCTTCCATTGCAAGTAATTTGGGAATATCACCACAACAGTTAGAATATAACTAGTCGATATTTTGAAAGATTTCAAAACAGGAAAACAACCATCAGAATCTCGTTACCATATCATATTGTAAGATGCCCATTGGCCTCCTTTGTAAAAGAATTGAGAGTTTTGAAAATACTCATTATCTTGAATAAGTCAACAGTCCTGAGAAAATGTCATTAGGGTGCCGAGATCGAGCAGGGGATTAAAATTCCAGGTAGTTTAGTGCCGAGATCGTGGCCGCCCGTTATAATGTTAACCGAAACTTCACTAAACACAGATTATACAGATGCAGAATTTGAGCGTAACTATAATATATTCAGAAAAGACCATAAATCAGAATATACAGGAATAACTAGAAATTGTGGTATTTTAATAGCAGTTTGTGATTATCTTAAATCCTCACTTATCGATAATATACCATCAAGAAATTTGGCTGTCGGTGGTTTGCAGTAGATCGAAAATAGTATTTTGTTGTGTGTATATTTCTCCTTCCGCACCTGTGAATTTTTATGTAATTTATTGTGATGCAGTGGAACGAGCTAAACAATGCTTCACCGATTATAGTTTTTGCATAGCTGGGAATTATAATTTGCCCAAAATTAAATGGTCACGATTGGCTCGGGGTGCTAGCAGTAGGACATTCAAATGCCGGTGAGTCAATATTAAAAACCTTCCAATTTCTTAACTTATATCAGTTAAATGACATTCTCCACAGTAATGAAGTTTTTCCTTGATTTGGTTTTTACTGGTATCCTTAACAGTAAAGTCAGTTTGGCTAGTGATTTGTTATTCGATTGTGATAGTCACCATCAAGCTGTCTAAATAATTGTAAATTGTTTCAATTCAAGTTCATGGCTGCAAACGAGTAAGCTGCACTGGGCGTCGCGCTGCTAAATTTTCGTGTTCGTTGTGGTTATTTTGCTGGTCTCGTTATAGAAATTGCTAAGCATCAATAGACCGATCAGTGCTAGTACGTTTTTTGTGAATAAATCATATGTGAATAATACCTATACCCTTTAAATTTGGATTAAAAGGGTTACAAAATTCCGAAAATGGTTTTAACTCAATCCCAAACGTAAGACATTCAAGGTCTTTTAGACGAGCGCACTTCAATTCCCGTCAAGAGCAATTAAAAAAATCATCCTACACTCCCATTCCCGTCAAGGGACTGTTGAGGTACTTAATCCCTCACTTCAATTCCTGTCTGACCCAAAAATGCATTATTCGCATACCTGTGTAGTAGGTCATTAATGATCACACCCAAAAATTACTCACGTTAATCTACTGGCAGTAGTTCCGATAAGGATAACTAATAACAATCATTTAACGTGAGTTACCACCCCCTTGAAAAATGTTTCCTATAAATAATTATAAGAATTAAGAAAGGTCTCAGTTATTCCTAAGTCGCCCTGTGTTTACTTCGGTTGCATAAAGTGTTGATTTTACTGTAAACAAGATGACCTTAGAAGTAATGCTGAGTGAAAAAGGAAAACCTTTAATATTATTTGAAAACTATAAATTTTATAAATATCGTGTATTGAAAACAACAGCAGAGACAAGTTGGTGTTGCATTAAAAAGTCGTGCAGAGCAAAACTGTACACTCTTGGTGATGACTCAAGTTTAGCATTTTCTAAAAAAATTGGTGAACATGAACATGAACCAGTGACAGAAAAAGTATTAAACCGACAAAAAGTGAACAATCAAGTGAAGAAAAAAGCAGAAGAATCTACACATGTTCATGGACAAATGTTGGAAAGTCTCACTCCAAAGAAATTCAGGAATGTTTAAATTCGTTAGATATTCATACCGCAAAGGGCGAAAAATATTTGTTGGCCAACGATCATAATGCAGAAATTATTATATTTTCGTGCACAAGTAACTTGGAATTTATGTGTCAACAAGAAGTTTTTTACATGGATGGTACATTTGAGTATTGTCCAAAGTACTTTCTGCAGCTCTTTACGATTCATGTGTACCAGAACGACACATACGTTCCAGTGGCGTTTTGCTTATTAAAAAACAAGCAGAAATCCACATATAAACAATTATTTCAAACATTGATTTTAAAATGCACGCAACTTGGTTTCTGTTTACAACCTCAAACCATAGTAGTTGACTTTGAACAAGCTATCCATTCGAGTATCGCAGAAATATTTCCGGACGTCAAAATTATAGGATACAGATTTCACCTAGCACAATCATGGTAAGAGAAAAATGATAGTACAGCAATAATAATTATTTATATTTTTATTATTTTTGAAATATACAGGAAGTTGAATTAGCAAAAGAATATCAGGACAAAACTTCACTAATTGGAAAATGGTTACACTATAACTTTGGTTTGACATATTTATCAGCAGAAGAAGTAGGTGATGCATTTGCATTTGAACTGGCGGACGAAAAACCCGCCGATCCAGGAGTCACCAAATTCGCCGATTATTTAATAGACAACTACATAAGTGAAGATTCAAAATTTCCACCCCATATTTGGGCAGATAATTCCGCAGAGTTGTCACGCACCACAAACGCATGTGAAAGTTTCCACAGTAAATTTAAATCTTATTGCTCAATGCATCATCCAAACATATTTGTATTTTTGGAAGCATTAAAAGGAATGCAAACGGATACTTACATACGAATTAATAGTTGTAATAGCCAGGAGGAACGTCAAACTCGAACAAAAGTGCTTACTCGTCAAAATTTTATCAGTAATAAAATTAATCAGTACGAAAATAAGGAAATTGGACGTTTAGATTTTATAAAATGTGTTTCTTATAAATTTGAAAACATAGTTGTGTAAGTTTTTGTAGAAATGGCATCTAATCTTAATATACATTGTAATTTACAAATGTGTTGTTTCTAGGCAAATAAAGTTTTAAATATTTCAGTGAACTCTTGTTGTTTTATTTATTTATTGTTTTATTATCTATGTTCATCCTATTACATATGGTCGCTTATTAGAGTGTTAACCTGCTAACTCCACTTTTTGACAAAATATGGTTTTTGTTACCGTTCAAAAGAGGGCGTTGTTTTACATTATCTGTGAAGAACAGGAATCTCCAACTTTATATTAAATTTACTTTAATTCATGGTGCGTTTACCTGCTAACTCCCTACGTTCCAAACAAATCGTGAAAACTGCTATCTCCGCCATTCGGGGCGAGTTTGTATGGAGAAATGTCAACTCGAAGTAGTGTTTGTGCGAAATAAAGTTTTAAGGCTTTAATAGGCTGCTTAATGTGCGTTATTTCACTACTGAAGATTCTATCATAGAAGGTATATGTATATATTTACGTTTTGTGCTAATAAAATCATGTGCATTGCAAAACAATTGTCCATAATATTATTTTCCTTAGCATAGAATTTCGGCTTAGACCGCGTAGTATTTGTATATGAGCACCCACTAAGCCGAAATTCTATGCTAAGGAAAATAATTCGAGTAACCGCGAAAGCCTCAAACAGTACATGTCCATAATATTACACGTAACAAGTACAAAGGAGTTACCTGCTTTTCTATCATACGTTTTATATATCTTAAAGGAGTTAGCAGTTCTACGGAAGAACTATTTTGTATCAGCGTATAGTTTGTAATAATGCCTAACGTCAATAATTGCCATTAATATAAATATAACTATAAATATTTCTTTATCTAGCACATGGCTAGTAGTTACAAACACAGATAAACGTCAACATAACCTACAAGAGTTTTATTTTTAGTTTTATGATTTCTTTTTTTTAACCTAATGTATCCCTGTACAGTGAAGTTCCTTCTTACCCCTTATGTGGTTTATTTAACAAAATTAGACATTCATTATTAAACGTAAAACTTCAGCCTAAGTACTCACATAACTATTATATTGCATACTATTCTTTTCAGATGTCACATCGTTCCAGAAAGATATTAGAACTGGCATTGGCTGTTCCCCGCGATGATGAAAATAATTAAAATTTCTTAAATAGTGCTTCTGAAGCTGGAAATATTGATATCAATATCCAAACCGAGCATGACATTGGAAATTGTAACAGCAATAACTTTACCATTCCGTCCAATAACTGGAGGTGCCCTGCTAGTTCCGATAATATTTCTGGAAGCGATAAAGATTTCGTTATTCTTGAAAATGTTCAACTGGATATGTTCAGAGATCCACCTGATTTAGCTTTGGGTATGGAACGTGAATTTGAAATCCTTACATCTTCAGAGAATTCTGAATTAGCTACAATCAGGACTATTGCAGATGAAATTGAAAATGCAGAAATAATTTTTGATTTCCCTACCACTGTAGAGACGAATGCTTTCGAAACTGCAATGATAAACACTTCAGAAGATATTAGTATTTTTTCTACCGCAGATAATTCTCTGCCCGAGATATCTAATTTGATCGATGACTATGAATCTGATACTCACGTAAATAATGCAGTGGGTTCAGCACATTTCGATGTAGACAACATTTCGGACGAGAGTAATGATTGCGCACCGTTAGTGCCTTATTCTGAACATTCAGACTCTGATGTTTCCTCGGATGTACCTAGAAAAAGTAACACACGTAGAAAGCGTTTTCAAGTAAAGAAATCTACGTGGTTTGCGGAAAGAAATAAACGACGCAGAGAACAAGGCCGCAGATATTTAGGACGAAGTAAGAAAGATGGGAAATGGGATTACGAAAAAGAAAAAGATCCTCGTGAAATGAAGGAAAGATGTAGATGTGTCATAAAAGGAAAAGGCTTAATGAAATGTGCATCTATTACTGAAGAAGAAAGGACAGAGATATTTCGTTCTTTTTGGAACCTAAGTTGGGGCGAGAAAAAAATATTTATTGATAGTATAGTGACGGCTACTGCTACAAAAAGGCCTACGCAGCGAAAAGATCCCGGTGTTTCAAGAAGAACACAGTCTTTATTATATCACTTGAGGATAAACGATCAAAACATAAGAGTCTGCAAAACGATGTTCTTAAATACACTTAGCATAGGGAGATCCAGTGTTCTAAAGTGGAAAGAGAACGCGAACTCAACAGCCTTTCGTAAACCTAGATGTAACAGGATTACCAATCCAGACCGTCTGAAACCAGTTGAACAACAAAATCAAGACTTACTTCATTTCATAGATGCGCTTCCGGCCATGGAATCACATTATTGCAGAGCGTCTTCCAAGAAAAAATACCTATTGCCAGAATGGTCGTCAAAGCGAAGTCTGTATGAATTTTACGTTAGTGACTGGTGTAAATCTCGGAACGTCCTTCCTCTTTCTATAGCTTCTTTTAGAAACGCTTTAGACTTACGCAGTGTAACACTCTTTCGTCCAAAAAGGATGAGTGCGAAAAATGTGGTGCTTACAAGGTAGGTCACATTACAGAAAACATGTATCAGTTACATATTACTAAAAAAGATGAAGCGAGAAGAGAAAAAGAAAGAGATTCAAAGAACGAACCGTATGTTTTTACAGTAGATCCTCAGGCAGTATTAATGGCTCCCAAATCTAACATTAGCAGTCTGTATTATAAGACAAAACTATGCGTACATAATCTTTGTTTTTACAATTTAAAAACTAAGGATGGTTACTGCTATACATGGAACGAAACCGAAGGAGGACTTGATAGGGAAGAATTTGCTACCATTTACTGTCAATTTATTGAAAATAAACTATTGCCCCAAATAAACATTATACGCAAAACGGTGAAACACAAAAGCTCATTTTCTACAGTGACGGATGTTCGTACCAAAATAGAAACTCTATATTATCAAATGGGCTTTTGAATCTAGCTATGACACGAAACATTATGATAGAACAAAAATACCTTGAAGTGGGTCACACGCAAATGGAGGTCGACTCCATTCACTCAACCATAGAGCGGTGTGTGAAGAGAAAAACAGTAAATCTACCTGTAGATTATGCATATATATGCAAGATAGCTCGGAAGAAACCTTGTCCCTATGAGGTCAGCTATTTGGATCACACTTTCTTCAAGTCTTTTCAAAAAGTGGAATTTTACAAAAGTATAAGACCGGGCAAAAAGAAAGGAGATCCGAAGGCAAGTTGCAAAATTAGAAGTGTATTCTTATTGTAATCTTTTGTTTCTTTAACAGGTCACAGACATTCGGGCTTTGAGATACACTCCCGATGGCACGATATTTTATATACTTAGATTTGAAGATTTCTAGGAACTTTTGCCTCAAAGACGAGCTGCTAATACGGAACCCTGCCCTTGGGATGAGTTAGAAAATCTCCATACAGAAAGAAGGAAAATTAAGAGCAAAAAGTATGATGATCTGCAAGACCTAAAAAGCACCATGACAGTGGATTATCACGAATATTACGACAATATTCCACACCAATAACTTGCTCATATCATACGTTCGTGGCAATATTTTAATGTACGTGGAAGATACATTTATTTTGTTTTTTGAATTCTTTTATTTTGGAAATTCCAGATTTTATTTTATTTTAAGGTATATTCCATTTATTTCACAATATTTTGTAATTTTTCAGTTTATAAAATACAAACCTGATATAATTAAAATAATGCACTATTATTTGATTCATCAAAAATTTTGCTTAAAACCTGCTAACTCCTTTTATGAAAGTTTTTTAAACGGCGAAAATCTGCTATGTGCTTTATAATCCCATAAAAAGAAGATAAAATACATTTTCACAATTTTATATCAACAAAACACTTGAAGTTCACTAATGAAGAAACGGGATTTTTTATTTCATGATCTATCACCTTTAGAAATATTTATAATGTTTTTTTCGTCTCCTGTAAAGTTTGTATAAATGGAGTTAGCACCTTAACATTCTAAGCCGGCGATATAGCAGGTAGACAGCGGACGGGAACTGAAGTGCGAAAATCGTCGCAACTTGAACATTGACGGGAATGGATGCGTTGGATTAGCGGACCCTTACGGCGCACAGGTACTACAGATTACCTTGACGGGAATTGAAGTGCACCGTTTTAGACCAATCCATAAAAGTGCTGTGCAGCGATAAATCCTTTTTGACTGCAATTGTCAGCAAAATTGTGGAAGCCAACCTGCAAAAAATGTTTAACGATCAGCGTTCTTTAACCTTTCAGTAACAGCGTCCCTCATGAGGGACATCGGTTTATATTGCATCTAATACCATACATTAGTTAATTTAGCGTCGAAATTCATTTTGTCCTTTCTCAGGGACATTGAATTTACCGAGTAACAAGGTTGGTAAAACTGAAAGCGTGTTTAGGAGGTTGCCTCAAGATTCGAAAAAATTAAATTCGCGGGGCGGGGGGGAAAGTAACTCGTGACGTCATTAGATACTACATATTTCTAACCTAACATATTGAGATTATACGTGGATTGTTATAAGTTGCGCTTTTTCATAGTTATTTAAAACTTATTTATTGCGTTTACGTGTGTTATACAGAGGAAATAATGCCGAAAGCTTGATGTAAGCAGTGAAAACAGCTTATAGCCTCCCTAATAAGCTTTTTTGAGCAAGAACGGGACCCTTGATTGCTTTAGCTGCTGTACAAGAGGTTAGTTACATTGTGGAATAAATGTATAATTATTGTATTATTACATTATAGTGTTTTATTTATTATAGAGAGTTGCAAATGCCTTGCAAGTATGTATACCAACCGTTAGTTCGGTTTCACAGACGGTAAAATCAAATGAACATATCAAAAGCGCGAAGCAGAAAAAGCATAGAACTCAGCCCGTAGTGGACATTGACGATTTCGATCGAGTAGCCATAAGAAATGTGGTTTATGAAATGTACCAAAACAGTAAGTGAATCATTTACTCTCTATTGCTGAACATTACAAGTAAGGATATTTTTTTGTTAGAACAAGATATTACTCGGACATCTGTATTGCGAATTTTAAAGGAAAGAGATATTTACAAGGGAGGAATATCTTCGTTAGAAAAGGTCCTGAAAGATATAGGATTCCGCTGGAAAAAGGATGATCCACGCAGAGGGCTCATGGAGTTGGATCACATTTGCTTTCCACAGAGTGGTGTCTTTAAGGAAGTACATTAAAAATCTGCAGCAGGAAAAGACCGTCACAATTTGTATACTTACACGAAACGTGGATTTGGAGGCGCCATCAATTATTGTTAATGGATAACGCAAGTTATCATACCACGATAAAACGCCCAATGCTAGTTTGAAAAAACAAGGCACATATTATTGATTGGTTAGCAAGTCGGTCAATTGAATTATTGCAGTTGGTTGTACAGTAAGTATGTTAAGTGAATTTTGTGTGCTAAAGTACTAATGATTTTTTTTCAGACACAAACCTCCAAAAACGTATGTCGCAGACCACCTTGCTGAACAGTATGGACATACTGTGGTCCGACTTCCTCCCTACCATTGTATTTTCAACCCCACTGAAGATGTTTGGGGAATTGCCAAAACTTATTATAATAAGCATATAGGTGAAGATGGGTACGGTGAAGAAAAAACCCTAAATATGTGGCAAAAAGCGTTATGTAACAGCTGAAACGTGGTCAAATTGTGTTGCACAGGCAGAGGGCATTATACAGAAGTGGGCGGGCAGGGAAGTGGGTTTTGACGTAGAAGACATTACTCCAATAATAATACAAGTCAACGATGAAGAATCTGATGACACTTGTGATAATGATTAATTATATTGTAGATAGTTTGCTGAGTTATAGTGTATTTAAATAAATGTACATTATTAGTAAGTTTTGTTAATATTCGTTTTAAGTTATCTTAATAAATTCATAAATGAAGTTATTTAAGTAATGAACAAACATTCGTCATTTTTATAACTGATAGCAACGTGTAATTTTACATTAAGCTAGTGAATCACCCAAGTTACGCTTCGGTGGGAAAGGTTGTTACATGTTACAATCAAAAACACATACAACCTTACCAATTATATATACAAAAATGTTGATAGATGAGCATTGAGTATTTGTGATTTAAAATTATACGATTTAATTAAATTAAATATAATTTCATTTTACTTTAATTTTTCGTACTTTTTTTGAAAATAAAAACCGGCCGACGATCTAAGTCTAAAAATTAGCAAAATTTTAAACTATCATACAATTTAATCGGTCCAGTATCTTCGAAGGAGATAGCGAATAAAGATACATACATTTTATTTCCAGCGTGATATTTCTTGAATTTAGAATTTTTCTGCTCACTATATTTATAATTTAAAAACTTCATTCTAATAAATATCCGCTGTTTAACAAACATTTTCAGTATAATATCGACATCATAATTAATTTTGAGTTTATTAATAAGTTTTTTTGCAATTTTCTTTGGGTTACTTAAACCGGAAGACATATAATTTTTAAATTCCTCATCCAAATTTTTAATCAGGGTAAAAAACTCATCAGAAGGTTGAATTAATCCACCATAGGACAAATGTACTACCCATGGAGGTACTACCAAATTATCTACTTGTTTTTCTTGTAAACTATAAGTGTGATTGCCCAGATGAGGAAGACTAGTTTGAAGTTTTTCGGCTATCCATCCTGCTAAATATTAAAGACAGTCTTTTTCTAAATAATCGCTTAGACCGACGTCATGGGGTTTTTTGACTTCCATGTTTTCAAATGTATCTGATAAGCTTGAAGTTGATGACTCTTCAGCAGGAATCTCAGCGCCAGACTCTCTTATAACTTCACCAACAATATAAATATCAGAACAACGATTGGTATTTGAATTAATTTGTAGGTTGTTAGATTTTCCCAATATGATTAATCGCAGCCGTTGTAGAGCATGCGTGGGGGTAGGATGATCGTTTAAACCACCTTGTGTTCTCAATTGGCCAAATAGATTTTCTAGCGAATCTTGGTTTAATCTGTGCGTTAATATGTAAGCTATACCATATAGTCCATGTAAATCTTTATATAAATGTTTTAACGAATTGATAGATAACAAGATTCCTTTTTGAAATGTTTGAATGACCCTTTTTCTCTTGAAAATAACCGTGCTATCCAAATTATACATTTGATATAAAATGTCATTTTGAGTATCAATATTTTTACCATATGCAGATTTAATAATTAGGTCGTGATCGGGTGTATACGAGTTCATGATGTCATACCCAGAGTTAACAAGCTCTATAAAATTGGAAACTTCAATTGCTGCATTATTATCGGTATAGTAATGTCTTAACGCTATTGCTGTTGTTGACTCAGTAATTCTGCTGCCATACGAACATTCTGTCTTTTGGGGCTTTCGACAGTTAAATGATTTATTGTTAGCTTAAAGCAGCTACTGATTTCTTGTTTGTTTGATAATATTAACTGATGTAATGTATGCTTATTAATAACACAATTATTATGTACAAATTCTGAATCTAAATACCAATACCTAATTAACTTGAGAAGATGTGGGGCATCCGCAAAGAAGTAAATATTTGAACCAGTCAATTGATGTGTACCTAATAAATGGGTTTTCATATGTAACATTTAAATTACGCCACAGTGAAATATTTGTTGATCTGCAATCACTTACACACGCAATAACTTTAAAACTTATGTGGTACAGCGCATTTATAACATTATGTAGGATTTCTGGAGTCATCCTTTGATCGGCAAAAACAGGAGTTTTCCGTTTTCCAATTAAACCTTGAGCATTTACAATTTGCAGTTGTGAATGAGGTTCAACTACCCGTTCATTTTTGACATATTCGTACGATTCAGCAACCTCCATCTCATCATATTGAAGAACTACTAACTTTTCTATTTCTGACAGTTATTTCTGCAATTTTTAGGAACTGGAAAACAGTTTTCAGTAAACCATGCTGCATGTCCATTTTAGAAGCCCAACGTTGCAATGTTGAAATTCCTGTATTAATATAAAAAACTATTAGGTAATTAGGTATCGTAATTTATCACTTTATTGATATGTTATAACATAATGGATCATCAATTAACCTGGTAATGGATTCTCTTAGATATATATGTAACTCACCTTGCTCAAATATCTCAAAGTAAAAGCTTGAGTAATATCCTGTGTTGTCCATTTTATATTTCTAGAACCTTTTATTTTTCGTAATTGAAAAGGCGTAAATATTTTTAGAAATATACTAGCACATTTGCAACACTTTGCGATATTAATTTTCTTTTTACAGCTCATTGTTCTTGCATATTTTGTATTTTCCTATCCTTTTTTGCGTTGATAAATTAGTGAAGCAACCAGACACTGCACAAGTCACAGGCATTGTAAAGTTTATCAACAGTTATTTGACATTACGATCTTAAATTTCGCGCGGTTCGTATGACGTCATGAGTTACTTTTTGCGGGGGAAAATAATCAAACTATGGGTTTAAATGGGAACGAGGCAACCTCCTAAACACGCTTTCAGTTTTACCAACCTTGCCGAGTAAGACCATTACCGCCATCTATTTGTTAGTTTTATAACTTTGCGCGAATACAGCGTCGCCTGCGTTGATTAACAAAAACTGCGAATACAGAAACCACGCCATGTTACACGCGCGTTTGTTTATGTTCTTTAGGTAGTGATTGTACAATTATTTATGCAAGTATATCCCATTTGTGGTGATTACTGGTAAGTAAAATAATTGTCCTTTATCCTTCATTTCGTGATTTAGTGCTGAACCTTCAGATGATAAAGAAATAAAGACCTAAAATTCATGTCCCTCGGCAAGGACAAAGGTACTCTGTGGTAGAGATGGGCGCGTGAGTGAATTTTCGCTCACGTCACGCATGTTTCACGCTTGCTTTAAACAGTCACGTTCACGCACGTTCACGCTCACGTTCACGGCGTGACACGCCACTCACGACGTGACAAGCAGCTTTTACTTCAAAATTTAAATTCAGATAGAACAGAATGTTCAAATTTAAAACCAATGAAAAAACCCTAAAGGGAACTAAAAATATGTTTTGCACCTGACATAATTTACGTGATATGTTGCAATCAGAATAGTTGACATAAAAAGAAAAAAATTAAAATTGACTACAATAACTTCGACAAGGGATAAATACTGATTTCTCGCAAATATATTTCTTGCAGCTGTCTTCAAAGACATTACTTTTAATACCAAAAGCTGTCACTGGAATTGACGTTTCCCTTATTGGTATGAGTACAGAAGGTATATGTTGCTAGGCAAAACTTTTAATTCGTAGTTTTGAAAGTACTTTTACGTACAAGGATCAACATTTTCAGCGTTAAGGCGAGTATACAAAAAAAAAAAATTACTTTTAAATAGAATAATAAGTTCGTCTACACAAGTACACAATAAATTGGTTTAAAAATAAAACGTAATCAACATTTTCAGTGTTAAGTCGAGTATACAGAAAAACATTAGGTATTTTTCTAAAAATAGGTTCATCTACACATCTACACAAAACATTTTTGGTTTAATAATAAAACGTAATTAACATTTTCAGCGTTAGCCGAGTATAAAAAACAAACCATTACTTTTATTAGAATAATAAGTTCATCTACACATCTACACATTAAAATGTTGATTTAAAAATACTATGTAATCAACATTTTCAGCGTTAAGTCGAATTCTGCGCTCTTCTAAAATTCGCCCAGCTGTAGAAAATACTCTCTCGCTTGTAGCGGAACTTGCCGGTATGTTCAAAATTTCTCAAGTTTTTTTAACAGTGGCGTATTTACACTGTTTTCCAGAATCCTAAAATGTCATCTACATTTCCGAATTTTAATTTAACATAATATGTAATTTAGTTATGTTTTGACAGCATCCTAATTACATGTGTCATCGTCAGAGCTATCTCTAAGTGTAGAAAGATAAGAATCTGATGCTGATGTACTAGTTTTGAGTCGTTTGCTATGTATCATCATTATCATCTATAGTTTTATTTGCATTATAATCTTCTCTTTTATGTGAAGGTATGAACTTTAAGGATTTATAATTAGGGTCCAAAAATAAAGCCACATAATGTAACTTGTTTGGCACAATTTGTGATTTAATGACGTTTAAAAGTTGCTACACCCTGCAGTTTTTTATTCGTTACTAAATATTTAACGTGAAATTAACGTGAAACGTGAATAACGCCTTGGAAATTTTCACTCACGTTCACGTCACGATTTTCAAATATTAGTCACGTTCACGACGTGACACGCCGTGACACGACGTGACACGACTGTTTTCACGTCACGCGCCCATCCCTACTCTGTGGACGTAATAACAATTTTTTTTGGAACATCATCTGGCCTATAAAACATTTCCATTTTAGGTTATAATGTTGAAAGGAAACAAAAAATATTTAATTGACGAGGAACTTTTTGAAATTTTAAACGGGATGACGATTCGAACGTTCCCTTTTTTGTCTGATGAAGGGGATGATGGATCGGGCGAAAAATCTGTTTTAGAACCTCAAGACGAGGAAGTATTATACACGGCTAATATTTTGTCAGACGAAGATGAAGGTGATTTGGTTGCAGACGAAGGTGATTTGGTCGAAGGCGAAGGTAATTTAGATGAAGATGATTTGGGCGAAGGCGGTAATCAGGAACGTGTTGCCCAAAATGCTCAGTTAGATGAAGCACTGAAACATGCAATAAAAAAATTTACTGAAGATCATCATCTGACTGACAAATCGAAAATACGTTGGATGGATAATGTTCAGTTCCAAACAACAGCAGTTCAGTGGTATAGTCCGGATTCTCCAAATGTAACAGACTTACCTGCATCAGTAGATTTTTTTATGAAATACATTCCTAATAAAATCTTCGAAGAAATGGTTGAAATGACCAATCTGTATGCCACACACAAATCGACTCCTAGATTTCCTTCTACCACTGTAGAAGAGATACGAAAATTTATAGGAATTCACATTCTGATGGGGAATTTACAATTTCCGCGTGTGAGGATGTATTGGCATCGAACTATGGGAATACCTCTGGTGAAGGACAACATGCCATTCAATAGATTCAGCAAGTTACGACAAGCTATTCATTTAGTTGATGTAAATTCACCACGTGGGGAAAACAAAGACCGTACGATTCTATAAGACAAAGATGTTTGGAATTGCCTTTGGAAACATATTTGTGTGTAGATGAACTGGTACCGTTTAAAGGTCAAATAAATATCAAACAGTATGTTGCCAATAAACCTAAAAAGTGGGGTATAAAAATATTTGTCTTGGCAGGACAAAGCGGTACGATATACGATTTTCTTATATATCAGGGATCCACTACCGAAATAAATCCCGTATATAGTTCATTTGGTTTAGGAGCAGGACTTGTTATGCAACTCTCCGAAAGAACTACGGAAAACAACCATGGTTTGTTTTTCGATAACTACTTTAGTACTTACCACCTTTTTCAATTTCTACAATCAAAATCCATCCATGCTATGGGGACAGTCAGGATCAATCGTTTTTTTCATCCACGGCTGCCTACCGACAAGGATTTGAAGAAACTTGGACGAGGATCTTGCGCAATATCTCTTAGTAAGGATGGAATTGTTGTTACTAAATGGTATGACAACAAGGTGGTGGTGACAGCCTCCAATTTTGTGGGTATTGGAACCCCTGACAGATGCAGAAGGTGGGATAAGAAAAACAAGTGTTATTTTGACGTCCCGAGGCCAGAGGTAATTAAATATTACAATAGCAATATGGGTGGGGTGGACAAATTGGATTTCCTGCTGAGCATTTATCGTTCTTATGTAAGGTCGAGGAAGTGGACAGTCAGGATGATAACGCATACTGTTGATCTAGCATTAGTAAATTCTTGGCTTGAATACAGGAACAGAGCTACAGCGCTTGGAGTTCAAAAGAAGAATATAATGGATGTGCTTGCTTTTCGGTTAGAGGTTGCTGAACATTTAATTCTGTATAAAACTCCCCCAAAACGAGGTAGACGTACAAATGGCCAGCCATCGGCTAGTATTCCACCGCCAACAAAAATATGTCATGAAGTAAGACCACTTACAGTATCGAGGTACGATGGTTACAATCATTTGCCAGCGTATGATGATAACAAAGACAATTCGCGTTGTAAAATGGAAAACTGCAAAAAGAAGACGCACATGTTCTGCACAAAATGCAAAGTTCATTTGTGTGTAATGAAGAACAGAAATTGTTTTTCAGAGTTTCATACAAAGAGTAAAACAAAATAACATGTCACTACTTTTAATTATTTGTTGTGTTTTTGCTTGTGTGTTCATTTGTTCCCAAAACTGCATTTATTTGGTAAAATAAAGTTTTTTTCCATTATCTTTTTATCTTGTGTAGTCATCTTGTCCCTCAGCAGGGACATACTCAAAAAAAAAGGGGGGGGGGGATATAATAAATTGAAATAAATTTTAAAATGATCCTTAGGTAGTAACTATGCCTTCCACAAATTTTTGGAATTTTTTTACAACAGGAAGTATAGGCGTGACTGAAAGGGTTAATAAAGGACTTACAACAACAAGCGGATATCTTAAGTCAACAGAGTGAAGAACTAATTAAAACTAATAAAAACTTAACACTGAAAGTCGACGATCTTCAACAATACAGCAGGCGTAATAATCTGCGCATTTTTGGCGTACCTTATCAACAAGATGAAGACACCGACGAAATTGTGGTTGCGTTGTGCAAGCAAAAACTAAAATTGGATTTGGATATTAACTGCATTGATCGATCGCATCGTTGAAGCGGAGATAAAGGAACTGGTCGTCATATTATTGTGAAATTTATTAGTTATCGTGACCGCAATAAGGTATTCACCAGGAAACAGATGCTGAAGGCGACAGGTATAATCATCACGGAGGATCTGACAACATCCAGACTTGCGGTCTACAGAGAGGTACAGGAAAAATTCAAGAAAACGAATGTTTGGACTCGTGATGGTATGATTTGGATCAAGACCGATACAAAAAAAATTATGATCAAACCTGCTGACGATCTGTCAAAATTAGTAGTTGAGACCGATTATAAACTACAAAAATTGGTGAAATCAATTTTTGTCAAGCGTGACACTAGTTTATTTGTATTCTATTTAGTTTGAAGGGTTAATATGTATACAATTTTTTATTCAATTTAAGTTATTATTGTAATTTTAATTCTACTTTAGGTTAAGGGAGACAATCAGATGAGACCCAAATCACTTAACCTTGCCCATGTTAATATCAGATCTCTAATTCCTATTTTTCCAGATTTCAACAACTTGATTGTGGATGCTTGCTATGATGTAATTGCTTTAACAGAAACCTGGCTGAAACCAAATATTCCTGATAATGCTATTTATGTACACAATTACAACATCTTGCGAATTGATAGAGAGACCAAAGCAGGAGGTGTTGCGTTATACATTAAAAATAATATAAGGTTTTCTTGTATAAACATGGAGGTGCTGAACCACATAGAACAATTGTGAGTAAGAATTCACTTAGATAAGGAAAGTTTAGTTATAGGGGTAATTTATTGTACGCAGAGAGCATCAGGGTCTCTATTTTTATCGGCACTGGAATCAATCATATCAGACAAACTATTTTGCCTTGGCGATTTTAATATTAACTATTTAGATAATAGTAATTATTTAAATATTAACATGTTTTTAATTTTAAGATCTTTAGATTTAAAACAAATATTTGATAAACCTACACGTATTACTTCAGCTACTTCTACTCTTATTTATCTAATTATTACTAATGCCAATAATGATATCCTGGAGTGTGAGGTTATCGATATGCATAATCTCAGTGATCACAATTTGGTGTCTTGTCGATTTCCTGTGGGACACCCTTATAAATCCGACATTGTTAAAACCTACCGTAGCTTTAAAAATTTAAATTTTGAGGAATTTTACCATGATGTGTGTTTCGTTTCTTAGGATGATATTTTTAATATGCCAGATATTGATGGTAAAGTGGAGTTTTTAAATTAAAGTTTGTTGCAATTATTCAATGTTCACGCTCCTATGAAAACTTCTACATTCAAAATGCGCCGTGGCTAACGGATAACGTTAAATTAATGATATCCTTAAGAAATAAGGCCTTAAGGAAATTCAAAACTACTAAAGGCCCGGCTCATTGGGATTATTATAAATCATTACGTAACCTTACCAATTCATCAATCAAATCAGAGAAAAAGGCATTTTTAGAATTTACATTAAATAATAAAAGTCTCAGAGATATTTGGAGTAATTTACGAAAAATGAATGTTTATAATTTCTCTAAAAATGACGTGATTCCACAACACCTCCAGGATATCAATAAAATTAATGAGTATTTTGTCGAATCTTGTGATGGTAAGGCAAACGATAATAATGATTTAATCAAGTACTACCATAATAATGTCCATAAAAACGTATCTGTTAAATTTAAATTTTCTGAGGTTACAGAAGTTACTATTGCAAAAACTATTAGTAGTATTAAATCTAAATATTTAGGTTCCGACAAATTGAATATTGAACTTATAAAGTTGTGCTGCCCCTTTCTGCTACCATATATTACACACATTATGAATTATTGCCTTAATAACTCAGTTTTTCCAATGTCCTCGAAGGAAGCGCTTGTCACTGCACTTCCAAAAATAAAAAACCCAAATGATTATAAGGATCTGAGGCCAAACAGCATTTTGCCTGTGTTGTCAAAGGTCTTGGAGAAAATCATTGAATCTCAGATTAGGTTATATGTAGATCAATATAATATTATACCAAATACACAGTCTGGATTCCGAGCTGGCTTTAGCTGTACCACAGCGTTAGCACATATAATTGATAATATTATAACTGCTACTGATCGAAATAATATCACTGTTCTAGTTTTACTTGATTACTCCAAGGCCTTTGATATGCTTAACCATGATACACTTAAGGCCTTACTCTGTTTCATAGGTTTTGAAGCTGGTGCTATTGACCTTACATCTAATTTCTTGAATAACAGAAGCCAAATGGTTGTTTTGGAGGGCGCTGTGTCTGATGCCTTAACTCTTGGTAGGGGTGTTCCACAGGGATCTATTCTAGGACCGCTTTTGTATACTATATATACATGTAACTTTTTCACAGCGATAAAAAATTGCATCTATCACTTTTATGCGGACGATACTCAAATTTATTATTCTTTCTCACTTAGTCAAATAGATACTGCAGTAATTCATATTAATAATGATTTAAATAGCCTCATAGCTTAAAATTAACCCCGTTAAGTCGACAGTTATAATTTTGGCAAAGATAATTTAAGAAAGAGAGCTCAGGAAAATACAGTTATTAAACTTGGTAATAATATTCTGCAAATACAAGACTGTGTAAAAAACCTTGGCCTTCACATAGACGCCAAGTTGCGATTTATAACTCATGTCGATAGTCTCATATGTCGAGCGTTTTACCAATTAAAAATTTTATACTCTAGCTGTCATTTTTTAAATACTAAATTAAAAACAATTCTCTGCGACTCAATGGTTCTGTCACAATTTCATTATTGTGATACTGTTTATGGTCCTTGTCTGGATTCATATGATGCCATGAGGATCCAGAGAGTACAGAACTCGTGCCTTCGCTTAATTTTTGGCATTAGAAAATACGACCATATATCGCATAAGTTACTTGAGGCCGGTTGGATGAATATGAATAGAAGAAGGCTGTTGCATAAGGCGTGTTTCTATCACAAAATTCTGTTTAAACGGACACCTCCATATTTATATAATAAAATCAGTTTCCGCACAGATGTTCATCATCTAAATTTACGAAACCGAGGTGTGATGTCTATCCCCTCCTTCAGCTCTACGTTTTTTAAACGGGCTTTTAGTTATGATTTCGCAAAGTTTTGGAATAGTATTAAAAATGTTGAATTAATGTCAGTTACTCCTGGATTATTTAAAAGAAAATTTAAACAGCTTATTATGGACGGTTAGGGTTTATGTGATTGGTCTCAGATGGTTATCTCTACTAATTTTCTATTTTTTATCTTTACTTGTATTATCGCAGCTAATTTAATTATTTACACATAAAATATTTTTGTAAATTTTCCGGTACGGGGGGAAGAACAGGGTCTTCCTGACCCCTCACCCTTTGATTACATTTCAATAAAGCATATTATTATTAGTATTATTATATCAAGGACAATATTTTACAATATCAAGACCTAATTTATGATTATAAAAATTGCAGGTATAATGATATAATACATAATTTACTTACAATTTTCTGTCAAATAGATGTTCCAAGCTTGAAACATATTACCAGACGAGATAGTTAATGCTACTTTCCATATATCCTTCAAGGCCGGTCGCGAGCAAGCTTTAACTCGTGGTGGTGCAGTAAGTGCGGGACTGTTGTAGCAGCTAGTGTACGTCCAATTGGTAAAGCATGTGAACCAAACTGCGTTGTGCGAAGCAACTGATTATGGTCTGTTTTCATGAATTACGTTTTTGTGCGATGGCTTATTTTCTCTATTCTTATTTCTACATTTTTGTACTTAGGTATGTAAGAAAACAATCATCGTCTGTGTATCAATTGAATTAATTAATCATTTATGTTACAAAGAATATTTTTGTTTCTGTGTTAATAAATAATAGTTACCTCAGATTCACTAGCTTAGTTTCCGGAATGTTCTAATTTTTTTCTGTACTGTACCCAAAATTATGTACATATCGCATTGTGAGCAATATAGGCTTAATTAAGCCTCTGTTCTTTAGACCATTCTAAATAAATAAATACTACACTATACAAGTGAAATAAAAATTTATTCAACAGAAAATTTCAGAATACTATGAACTAAACGAAATATCAAATACACTCTAAAATGATTGGCTCGCCCGTAGTACATACGGGTTAACTATACACACATATATTGATAATCTTCAGTTTTGAATAATTCAGCCGTTCCTAAACCCAAAATTTTCGTCTCATTGAAGCTGAAAGTAAGACATGTTTCTCATAACTTTGGCTTTAAAAACATTGAAATATGTACTTACGTTAACTCTGCCACCACTTCATGTTTTACGGCTGGCTACTTTCCGGGTGGATGAGAAAAAGTGACCAAATCAGAATCCAAAGCGTTTTCACATGTGAAGTCAACTGCATAGACCACAATCTCCCCCGTGATATTTTGCCAGTAGTCTTGAATTGGTAGCCGGAGAATATTGCATTAAGTCTCGGTTTTTTTTTAGTTCTGGCCCCGGCAATGGGAATGGTAATAGCAAACCCTCATCATCTTGGTCTCGAGTAAATCTTGCTATCTACTTACAAAATGGTTAACGTGGTGCTGGAAAAAGATGAACTTCTACTATATAGTCATCTGGGCAAATGTATCTTAATAACCTCATGGCTGTTTGTTTATTTTCTAGACGAGCACAGGGCATCCAGGCTAAAATATATATTATAAAATATAAATATCTAGCATAATAATAATGGCTATTTAACCATCAGGTAGTCGTAGCTGAGAATATGTTAACTCAGCCATCTTGATCTTGTGATAAGCACACAGACGCCTTGCACGTTTAGTGCGTTTGCATCAATAGAACACTACCGACTTTTCCATCATTGTCCAACTCGGACTCGACGGCTGCGCACTACACTGCGTTTCTTAAAACCAAACAGCGGCGGAATAAATTTCAATGCCGTAGTTATTTTAAAGTAAAAAACATCTTCAAACTGGATAAAAATTCAAAGATAAACTGTTCAGACCATTTTTCTATGTTAAAACATGCCGTTAAGGTAGTTTTAGTGAATTAGGTTACAAATTTAATGAAAAACTCCATAATACAAAGGTAGTCCCCAAAATATTTTAAATTTTAATAATTAATTTTTAATAATAAAAAGATTACCTAATTATAAAATAATTGCAAGACGTTATACTAACCAAATAAATGTATTTCATTGTTTCTTGAAATGTTGGCGCTTTTAAAGTTATATGGGGAATAGATCCAATGACAGCTCAAATCTTTTTCAATGCCTGTATACGATCACACATTGACTTTGGTTGTATATTATACAGTAGTGGTGCCATTTTGGACGCTGCTACAGTCGCGTGAGATCTGCCGCTGACCCAGCCCTCCAAAAATTTAGCATTTGCTCAAGGGTTGAGCATGATTATAGCCGGTACCACGCTTGCGATAAGCAAATTTCCAATGAGGAAACGACCAGGTTTGAAGGAAGTTAAAAAATGATGTCTAGTACTTGCTTAATTCCTCCTGGATATAAGGCGAAACCGGGTAGTTACGCCGTTTAATAGGACATGCGTCTCCCATGCATAACAGCATGAAATGTCACTGCAACAAAAGCAGCAGTTTTGGGCGGTACGATGGTACCGTGCTTTGCCCGTAACGCAATGCTTGTGTCAGTTCATTGTTAGTAGACAATAGTTAAACCTTTTCTCCAATAACCAACAGCATAACTTGTGGTTGATTCAAGGAGGTCTGCCAACGATGACTGGTACATGCTGAACTGCATCAGGAACAATAAGTGTTTCAAGCTCTCTGCTCGTTCTGCTTTAACAGAATTTAGGATTGTCCAATTACATCCACAGCGGCTCCACCATACCTACATATCGTGAGCAGGCTAGGTTGTACTTTTAGCTCCACAGTTTTGACTAGATATTCTCCTATTGGAACGGTACCACACCCAGAATCCACATACGGGTGCGCAGTCCTTCCGTTCATACAGTATTCGTATGCTTTCTGGTGTCGTTCCAGTGCTGTACTCGATAATGAGTGACATGCTTTCATTTAAAGTCTGTTGCAAGGTGGCCTAATCACTTGCTGTTTGAACATTCCACCTTCGGTTTAGGATAGGCCGTTGCGAAATAGCCAATTTCTCTGCAGTTATAACAGCGTCGTTCAGATTTGTTTACTCCTGTCTGCATAGGGTTGTACAAGGGGGAGAGTACAAGGCTTCTGGAATTCACGTATGCTCGGTCGTACACTTGCTTGCATGTTTGCATATTTTATTCCATCTATAACGCGCGACACTGCCCTGTTTCCGGTAATATCGCGGGCACTAACTAGTGCTATCTTGTCGAAATAATATTGCTCCCAGAATTCGTTTGATAATTTGTATCTGTCGATGTTTCTTAAAGCCCTTGGGTAGTCCTGGTGGTCAGGGAAGAATTTCAGTAGGAAGGAGCTCCATTGTTTCCCAGCGGTTTACTTCCGCTAATTGTTCGATCTTACGTATCCACTTAGTATAGGTTTTGATTACTCGCTGTAAAATCGGGGAATCATTCAGGTTGAGCGTAAATCCTTGGAGATCTAGTGCTTGAATGAGCCTGTTATGAAGTTAATGTTTCCACAAGGACTTCCAACCGTTCGATGCGATCGGTCGGCGGCTGCAAAGGTGGGGTCACCTCCCTTATGTTGATGGTTTCAGTATCAGTCAATCGCAGAATATTCCGATGCTTTCATATAAGCAACATGTCGTGGTGAAAGTTGGTAGTTAATTTATAAGATTGAATAGTCGCCGATGAGTTTGGTGAAGAAGACAATGCTGGAGAGACTGGTGTGGGTTGCCGCCCTAAATTTGATTAGTCAAATTTAAAATTCCCACTTTAAACTTTTGGTTGCTATCCATCTCCATATCTGGAAGTACGCTTCTCAGGACAGATAAATTTGGATCATCTGTATTTCCTTTCTCGGTAGATGCCTCTTTTGATAGAAAGTATTCTAGTGCTGTTTTATTAAACCTCTGCAATAGATGTACTACAGATCTTGGAGGCCCTTTTAATTTTCAAGGGTGATTCAGAATTCCCACGTGGTTCTTCTCCGGTTTGGCTAACGTCTGATTTATTATGTCTTTGACTATATCATGTTTCGCCTCTTCTTTGTCTATTCTCTAGTTCATTTTAATGTACGCCATCATCTTCTTCATCATCATCATATTATTCTTCCTGTGCTTGTTGAGGCGAAGGGACGGTAGAAATTGGAGTTGAAATATTTCCTTGCGATTTTGTAAAACGTAGTAAGAAATTCAGGTATTCTGCGAGATAGTATGGTTTCACTTATTAAGTAGAAGAATTCATCAGCTAAAAAGGTATGTAGGTATTGTTTTAGTTTACTAAAAAATTTGATGGAAAATTTTAGTTTTGTCAGATTTATTATTTAACAGAGAAAAATTACGTACGTTTCCCTAAAAAAATTTTTAGCTTCTTCAGACATTAAAAAAAAGAAATTTTTCAAAAATTTAAAAGACAGATGTTACATTGTTATTTGATGAAAATATCGTTTTATACGTTTGAATACATCCTAAAAATAAATAAAACTTATTCAGTGAGTGAAACAATAACTCCTCCAACAATTTGTTACCTGTTTCAATTTGACACTGTTTTTGTTCCTTGATTGTTGGTTATCATCAGGATCAACTATTAAAAGGATATCCTTTGTAATATTCCTGTTGAAATGTTCAAATTTTTATTGGTTTAAGTAAAACCACATTAAACAAAATATGTTAACTTACTTTGGCATTTTTGTATAATTTTTCTTTGGTGATTTTGATTGTTATTGCAGTAAGTGGGTCCATCGGTGTGGATGTCTCAGGATCTTGTTTTTTAGTTAATGTTTTATTAATTTTGACTTCTGGTAAGTTAGGAAGGTTTCATATTAAATAAAATCAGATTCTCTTCCTAAAACTATCCATTGGTTAATTTACGTAGTTATAATAATGTGTCACCTCCAAACTCGAAAGTGTTTAGTTACCTGGCTTACAGGGTCGTTGTCACCCGGGTAAAGACCAAATTGGAGAGGAGAAACGTAATTCCTAGAATTTCGTACATTACACCCCCCGTTGAAATACAATTTCAATTATTTAACAGGTAACATTGAATCACACGGTAAAATGAGACATAAAAATAACAGAGAAATGACAAAGATCAAAAGCTTATAACTAAATATAAAATAAATTAAATGTCAAATGAGAGCAAAATCTATATGATACTAAATTCTAATAAAACGAGTCATAAAATAGCAAAGCTGAAGTATAGAATATGCTGAGGAACAAAATTGTATAAACAACATCATAATAAAAGAATGGATAATTACGAGTTTATGCACTGATGGATCGCACACTTAAAGGCCTTATATGTTCACTACACTACACTTCTCCATTAACAGGCAGTAGACAAACTTTGATTGTGGCGCGTTTGATGATTCCGTGCTTGATGCGAACTGTTACCACTCGAACCAGACCATCGGACCCTAGATGAAGTTCAGTGATACGACCTATCACCCCGTTGAGCGGACGCAGATTGTTGTCCTTGATCAAGACACGGGTGCCGACCTTTGGATTTTGCTTGAGCATATTCCAACGGATTCGTTGCTGTAGTTGAGTAAGGTATTCGGATGATCATCGCTTCCAGAACATTTAATAAATTCGGCTGACTCGCTGCCAACATATTAAACGGTTCACCATGACATCTTCTGAACTCCCAGTTAATGGGGCCCCAATTAAAAAATGGCCTGGAGTGAGGGGATTCAGGTCATTGGGATCCTCGGACAAAATGGTTAAAAAAGGGCGTGAATTTAGGACAGCTTCAATCCTTGATAAAATAGTATACATTTCATCGAATGACACTAAAAATTGGCCTAGTAATCGTCGCAAATGGCCTTTTACAGATTTGACACCGATTTCCCGTATAGAATCAAAGTGTGGTGAATTTCTGCTGAGATTTTTTTTTACTTATGAAATTTCTTATACTCTTGATTTACCCCAACGAAATTTGTTGGGGTTATCTGAATCTAGCTCGGTAACATTGCTTCGTCGTGCAATAATTCAGTGTAAGGCCGCTAGAATGAACTGTGTCGTTAAATTTTATTGTCTTTTCCCCCTTCCGCGTGATTCTTTAAGCAAGAGTGGCCCAGCGTAGTCGACTCCTGTTATTGAAAAGGGACGACTTGGTTGGACGCGATTCTTCGGTAAATGGCCATTAATTGGGTATATGATTTTGGGTTGTTTGCTACAAACGATAAAATTATGTATAACTTGCCGACCTATACCGCCTCCGGACAATGGCCAATATTTGTGACGTATTTGAGCTAAAGTGTTGGTGTGGCCTGAGTGTAAATTTGATATATGAATGGCCTTTATGATGAGTTTTGTGACATGGTGTGAAGGCATAACAGTAGGGTATTTGTTGTCGTATTTATGATTTGAATTTAATAATCTACTCACAACTCTAATTAAACCATGAGAATCTAGCAATGGATTCAATTATTTTATTTTATTATTATGCGCTACGAACTTGTTTAGACGCAAACCTTGCAATTCTGGGGGAAAAGCATTCTTTCTGAAGAGAACGCAGGATTACAATTTGTGCATCCTTTCGTCCGGTTAATGCACCTATTAGTCTGGCAGTATTAAGTTTTGTGTTGTTTATAAACCGTCGATAAGAGGCAATGATGGCCACCAACGTTTCAAATGATGAAAATTTTGTTAATACGTCCCATGAATAAATTATGAGTGGTAGAATTTCGTTTGAATTCGGATGTGTGGCGTGTATCCCACGAAGGCGCTTCTTTTGCTAACCACGTAGGACCTTGCTTCCAGAATTTAGATGTCTTGAATTGCGAGGATGAGGAACCTCTCGATGTTGTATCCGCTGGGTTGTCAGTACCTTTTATATGATACCACTGATAGACGTCAGTCAGAGTATGAATCTCTCCGATTCTGTTCGCGACAAATGGTTTCCAGGCCGAGGGACCAGCGGCCAACCATGACAATACATTGGTTGAATCCGTCCAATAAAAACAACGGTTAATTAATGATCCTAAAATGTTTACGATTCTATGGCTTAATTAATTAAATTTTAAAATTTGTTTTATGTATTTTAAAAATGTGTTTTTTTACATCCGTCTTTCTATCCTTTAGGACCT
The DNA here is from genome assembly GCA_940337035.1 of Agriotes lineatus. Classification (NCBI taxonomy): domain Eukaryota; kingdom Metazoa; phylum Arthropoda; class Insecta; order Coleoptera; family Elateridae; genus Agriotes; species Agriotes lineatus. The sequence continues at coordinate 110,445,581 of OW679196.1, read as the reverse complement.
AGCTCTCTAATGTGTTGTCCTTCATCTACCAACATCGCTATTAGGAGTCTCTCTGGGTGTGAGAAGTACGCATTGTCGTGTATTACCTTATCAATAATGATCCTCACGTGACTCGAGAAATCTCTTGAAACATGAATTGTTTTCCACACCAATCTACCACCGTATTCAATTCGTGGTTGTGTTTTAATCTCCAACCACATTGGAGCATAAGCTTTTATTACAAATTCAGTTAGTAGCTGCAAGCTCTCGGAGGGACGTTTCGTTGCTACATATAACCTTAGGATCCGGTTTTGCGGTCGTTAACCACCTCGAGTATGTCATTTTTCCCAGACTCTTTCTCGATAAACTATGGGACACGATCCATCTCCGATTGCTTGTCAAATATCAAACAAATTTTCTTGATCTGTACTTAGGTCGTGTACATATATCTGGGGAAAGTCGGTTATAATTGCTTCAAATTTAACAGGTTCCATTTTTTCGCAGTTAGGAAGAAGAAAACCAATTGGTCCTGAATAAGTCGAAGGTCATTTCATGTGGCCATCTAGTTTTTATAATAAATGCCGTAAATGTACTCGCTACCGTGCAACAAACACACACTCCACTGCAGTGGTTTATTGAAACTAGTTTCAAGCAACCTAATTACCACACCTTTTCAACCGGTGTTTACATTTGTTTCATCGCATCCTATTACCATTAGTTGCGATAATTCCACATCATTATGAGATTATATGTAACTTACAATTACTGTAGCAATATCTGTCGCTCGTGAATGACTAAGAGATAGATGCCCAAATTACTTCCCGGTTCTTCGGCTAAAGCTGCATGTTCTTTAGTTTTAATAATTCGACGATCGTTTTCCTGAATCATAGTTTGGTCTTTTCTTCCATCAAAATAGAGACCTTTCGGCATAACTTTATTTGCATCTTGAAGTTTACGTGTATTTTTATCTACCTCCCTCCGAATTTTATTTTTATCTACTACCAATGCTGCATCGTCTTTTGAAATGAGATTTACGTCTTCTAAAACCGCATTGGCAATTTTCGCTGCGTTTCTACTAGAAACACCTGTCAAATCTGCTGCTTTCGCAGTTTGTGTCAGAAAAAGTTTTTTTACAGGGTTTTCCTTCTCTATTTGAGTCGCCTTTCAAGAGGCAAGGACCACGAAAAATCTGAATCATTTGAATTTGTATTCGATGAAGTATCATATTCGCTATTATCTGTATCAGCTGTGCCACAAGAGGTTCCACTGGGACCAGCTACAGACTTTTGAGAACCTGAATTAGAACCAGTTTCTCTGAGAGTTCCGTTTTCTGTAGTTCCTCTTTTTAAAGTAGCTGTGATCTTGTTGTCTACATTACCAATAGCCATTTGTCTTTCTCGTCTCTGATCTTTTGTAAAAGTCCATTCTATTTCTGGTATCTTTTTTGTCTTCTCGCAGCTGCATGGTTATATAACTAAACATTTGCAGGAACAAATATCAAATAAACGTGTAGCATCTCATCTAAAGGTGACAAGCTTGTCTTCTAAAAATTCTTGCTATATTGCACAATCATTACTGTAATCTTTTTGCGGCTTATAGTAGGAAGCGAGGCTTTATTCCAAATATCCAATAGTTTTTTCTGCAACAATGTTAGGTTCTGGCTACTTGCTTTGGCAAACGTATTAGTATTTCGGGTACAATGTCTTTTTCAGTCCGAATAAATAAATACGAACACTTACACAGTTTTTTTGACATGGTTACTCAATGTACTTAAATAAAAACGCGAATTCGTCGATGTATGCACTTTTTTTAGACTCTACAATAAAAAACGTCCGACCATCACTGCTGAAACTTATCAACTGACACAATAAGGTATGCGGGAACGGCTATTAATAGGTTGCATGCATAGTTTGCATGATGTGCACGACCCAATCAAAAACAATTATTGCTGATTATATCCGAAGGTCCTACATTATAGGGAGCAGGTAAATATTTAGATCTAGCGCGCGGGTGATGTTGAAAGATTAAAATGAGAATTTCGTCAAGGGGCCTCGCTAAACGTCAAGATATCGTAACGATTTTTTTTTGGTAGTAATTATTTCCCAGTTTTGATGGGGAAACAGTGTTGCCAGACGTCCACTGAAAGTGGCGGTAGAATCATCATTTAAAAAGCGGGAGATTTGAACTTAGAAATGGTAGAATAATGGGGGGGGGGGGGGTCAACAATACAAATAAAAACCACAAAACTTTCTACTTATTTTTATATTGTAAAAAAAGTTGCTCTTAACATTTTCTTCTACAATGACGATAATGTTGAGAAGGTATATGAACAAAAAAAAATAAAACCCAATCATTCTGAATCGACATCAGAATCGGAAAGTTGCCGCAGCCTAAGAAAGGTCAGGTTAGTGGTGCCAAGCAAATAAGAGTGTTAGAGCTACGAAATTTACCATGAGGAACGAGCCCTACGAGAAGAAGTCGATCCCAATATTACAATACGTCAAAATAGAGCAGGAGTTCCAGAAATTGTGAAAATATAAGTTGAGGTTATGTTAGGGACGCGTTGAAAACATCTGAATTGCGAAGGAAGTCGCCAACGATCTAAAACAAAACACGATTAGGAACGCGTAATAAAGCGCGAGATTTGAATTACCTGTTAATTTGTTCATGGATTTGCTTTTAAATTCACTATAATCACACAGAAATGAACTGCACGTGGAATTGATTTGCTGATAGATATTATTGACACAGCAGCGAGTCTGGGTGTTTGCTACTTCTAAATTTCATAGCCCAGTGGCGTATCACGGGGATTTTTATTTTGAACAAATAGGTGAACCCACCCAGATTTTGAGTCCATGCCTACCGGAAAATAGAGCTAGCCATAATTTATCTAACTTGCAGATGTGCGCAATACTAAAAAGGGCAAAACACTGAATTCAGTGAACCCATTGATACAGTTATAATTATTTACTTTTAATCAGTACAAATTTGAGGCGTCTAAATGCAAAAGCAGACATTTGACGATTTTGAAGAAAATAAGTTAGAGATCGTTTCCGTCTAAAAATTGCATACCGAACACGATCATGAGAACGTTAGAAGCATAATGGGACATTTTAAACATGTTTTTCGTTGTTGAAGTTGCATCTAAAAAAACCAGATATTTGTTCGTATAGTTTAGATGCAAACCCATACATATGCAAATGGGCCAATCAAAGTACTCCCTAATATTACTCATGTGATGGGAGGCGTGACGTTGGCAGTCGCTTGACAGAAGTTGACAAGAGCATTGTTTTAGAGTCATTTGTTACGGTTTTGTTATTACGTTTTGTGATAAATAATAGTTGTTATAAACTATTGTATTTCAATGGATATCAGTATTGAACTGTGTCCCTAGGGGCAGGGAAGAAAAAGAACAGTCAATAAAGACAGCTGGAAACGAGAAAAGGCTAAAAAAGAGAGGTTAGTACATAATGTTATTTGTAGAACTTTACTTTCACGACTTTGTAATATTGGTAATAATAATTATTAATTATGCTGGTGTGTACATTAATGTGCATTTTTCATCTTTCAGGTATAGGTCGAAAGCGTTTGCCTCGAGTTCCAAAGTGTAAACATTACACAAAAAAGTTCCAGTGCTCTTCACTAACCATGACTGATATCAGAAAGTTTAATGAAAAATTCTACGCTGAAAAAAATAAACGCTATCAGGACATGTTTGTTGTAAAACATTGTGTTATTAAAAATCCTGTTAGAAAGGGTAAAACTGTAAAAGTTAATGTGAAAAATAAACCAAAATCCTTAAGTGCAAACTATTTTGTGAAGTGTAAGAACAGTGAAGTACCTGTGTGCAAGAAAGCCTTTTTGGCAATACTGAACGTAGGAAAAATCGAGTCAGCAGCATTCTACAGAAATTCCATAAAACAGGAAGTTTGCCCAAGGATGGCCGAGGAGGTGATTATGTTTCACAAAGCAACAATTTGAAACGACTGACAGTACAAAACTTTATAGAATCGTTGACATGTTGTGAGTCTCATTATGCAAGAAATAAAACGATTGTTCGTAGATATCTGCCCTGCGAATTAAACATACTGAAATTATGGAAGATGTACAACTCAGGTGTAGCAGAAACCTACAAGTACGCCACTGTTTCTTCAGAAGTATTTTTGTGAGGAAGTACAATATTGGTTTTGGGTCTCCAAAAGTCCATGTCTGCTCGAAATGTTTACAGTTCTCTAAAAAATAAAGCAGGCTTCCACTTTGGAAGAAAAAGCGACCATTATAACAGAGCAGCGACTTCACAAACTTCGGGCCAAGGCATTTCACAAATGCTTCAAGAAGATGATCCAAAAGTTTAATATTTCGTTTGATTGCCAAAAAAATTTGCCATTACCCAAGATTCCCGATCAAGCGATCAGTATGCAAATAAATTTATACAATTTTAGTGTAGTGATTGGAAACTCTAAAACCAATGCTTACCCCAGAAACAGTCAAATCGTTCTTGTGGTCTGAAGTTGATCGCCGAAAGAGTTCCAACGAGATAGCATCTGCTGTTTTCCACACACTGTCCAATCATGTTTTTCAAGACGACGTCGAGATTGTGAGATTGATGGCTGATGGGTGTGCAGGCCAAAATAAGAACAGCACGTAATCGGAATGACGTGCTACTGGTTGAATTGTTGTGCACCAACGTGCATAAAAAGATAGGAATAGTGTTTCCTATAGTTGGACATTTCTTCCTGCCCCCGGACAGTGTCTTCGGGCATATTGAGATAAAGTTAAGAAAGACTTCTACAATAGTTGATCCACAGAAGTCTTTGACATAATCAAAGAATTTTCCTCAGTTCTTAAAATGGGAAAAGATTATGTGGTGTGCGATTGGAAAGCCGCACAGCAAACGTTCTCAAGACCCCAGCCAGCTGGCATTTCAAATTACAAAAATCCAAGCGAATTGTAATATCCAAGACAGCCAGTGGATCAGTCAAGGGTTAAGGGGAACCTTATTATAATAGCGACGTTTCGGTATTCAGTGGAATATGTAAGAGGGGTAAGAAAATAGCGCAAATGAAACCAAAGGAGTTGGACGCGGTAGACCAGTTAAACCTGACAAAATAAAGAGCATCTCATCTTTGTTAACCCTCCATTACGACCTAAACTGGCAAGAAAAACCGCAACTCAGTTTCTTCAAGAATGCATTTCAACAAGGCAATGTAGAAGACGTTAACGGGGAACGCGAAGCAGCCGCGGTTTTGACGGATAGTGAGAACGAGGATGTTTATTGAGTTTAATTTAATATTAATGTATCTTACCATTATTTTGAATAAAAAGATAGTTTTGCAGTTAAAGTGCACACTTTACTTTTATCTATTACCTACCTGTCTTGCAATCAAATAATGGGAGTATTATTTATAATTTAATCAGTTTAAAAACACGCCACAATACTGTTACCATAAAAATACAGACATCTTACTGAGTAAGGTGCAAAAGCAGACATCTGCAACTTGTCATTGAAATACATGTGTCTGAGTTTCTACGAGATTTTCTACAAATGCTTTATAGACCACATGTTTCTGTGGCAACACTCACTCCAAAAACCAGAATGATTCATTGAAAAATAAAGCCCATTTTGTTTTTTCGGTTTATCTCAAAACTGGTTATGTGTCAAATGTCTGCTTTTGCATTTAGACGCCTCATTTGATATCAAATAAAAATAAAAGTATGTGTAGGGTGTGTATTTATTTATTAAATTATAAATCATAATAATATTAACATAAACCTTTACAATATAAACGGAAACAATGGTAATAGGAAAGAATAAACAGGAAATAGAAATAATGATAAACAACATAAAAGTGAAAACAAGTAGAAGAGTTCAAATATTTGGCTCAATCATAAGTGCAGGAGGCTTTTAGAAGCAGAAATTAACAACAGGATCAAGAGTGGTAACAAATTGTATTATGCACTGAACAAAACATTTATAAGGAAAAAAGAAGTAAGCAATGCCACAAAAGGGAAAATATTTAACACCATATATGTGCCAGTTTTAACATACGGTAGTGAGACTTGGGCTATGAGCGACAGGGATAGAAGTAGAATTCAAGCATGTGAAATGCGTTATCTTAGATCTGCAGTGGGAATTACGAGGAAAGATCGTATTAACAATAATGTGATACGTGAGTGGGGTTACCTCAGTGCAATCAACCTTAAAGTCGCGTCAATTAACGTGGTTCGGTCACGTAGTGAGAATGAATGAGAATAGAAAGGTTAAAATAATATGGAGGACTGCAGTTGACAAGAAAAAGAAAATGGGCAGACCAAATAGGAGTTGGAATAAGGAGGTAGCCAAGGAGCTCCAGGAAAGAGGGATACAGTGGAGACAAGCGAATTACTAGCAAATGATCGTCTTATTAGCAAATGATCGTCGTGGATGGAGGAAACTTCTGCCGCGACACCTCGACACCGTAAGGTAGAAGAGGGTCGATTATGTATGTATGTACTTTTTCGCGTACGAGCGATATTTGTGGAGCTATCGAACGCGAAAGGAGAGCGTGAAAGGGTCGAAATGTTTTTCGAGTTTATGGGTTTGTATCTCATTTCTCTTTCTATTTATCGAAAAATTAGCCATTATCAAACTTGTAGAGGTTGAAAATAGCTTTCAATTTGACCTATTATAAATTGATATGCGACTAAAATTACGACTTGCAGAGCGGGCCTAAGTTGTCAAGTTGGCGCGTAACGTAGATGACATAACAAACTTCATTGCATTATTGGAATCATTACATTTTATCAAGTAGATAGTATACAGCAATTATATGATTGTATATTAATACTAATATAATTACACAGAAAAAATGTTGATTAAAACGTAATATTGTCTTGGGCGAAGTTCAACTTGATAGAAAAATAGATCTATCCGCTGTTGTTCCACTTAACCCTGCGAAAAACAGAAAGAAGTGTGTTATTTTGACCCTAATAATTATTAATTCATTGATGTTTATCCATAAAATTTTGAAAAATAGCTTTTTTAAATTTTGACGTACAATAGCCTTTTACTACATTTGGTAACGAATTATAGCATTTAGTTATTCTGTAAGAAAACGATCGCTTGAAAAATTCTGACTTATGTTAAGATGGAGTCTGCGTTACTTTAAATCTTACATTAAAGTATGTACGTCGGTTCTAAACTTTATTTTGTTGTATAAATAACTCGATGATTTACTCAAAATGATCTTGTGGAAAAGACATGCAGAATGTAAGAAGCGCCATTCTTTCATATTATGCCAGTTTTAATCTTTCAGCTTATAAGAAATTCTTTCATATTTTCGTATTCCAAATATGAGGCGTAAACATGAGTTCTGAATTTCGGAATTCTAGCAATATTAAAGCTACTTGAATGTGAATCATAAACAACGTCACAATAATCAAAATAGGACAAGATTAATGCATTACACAAAACGGTTTTCACATTTACACTTAAAATTGTCGATTTTGATAAATAAGTTTCAAGGAACCATATGATTTTTGCAGACATTTTGAAATATGTTTAGTAAATTTAAAATCATTATCAAGATAAAGACCCAAGTTTTTGACATCATCCGAAACTAGGATTCTATCCTGGTCTACTAATAAATTTACTTCATTAGAAATTTCCTCTCGACCACCCTTCCTCTAAATGTTTTAAATTACTGTACCTATTTAGAATGATAATTGTTGTCGACCAAGATTTCCCATGCTCTGTTTCCGCCATTTTAAAAATTGGTGAGTTTGCTTTTGTTGCAGTAACTCGGTTCTTGCTAACGCTACGTGAAAATGCTTGCAATTTTACGTGCTATGAATTGAAATTCGACTAAAATTACGACTTGTAGATTAATTAATAATTACTTACTTATCGGTGGTGTAATTTTTTATTTTCCTCTCCGTTTTGATGGTTCTGGTACATTTTCCTCGATATATATTTTATCTTCTTCTTGATGCTTACTTTCTTCAAGTATACATTCATGGTCAGGGTGCTCTTCGTGATGTTCCCATTCCTCGACGATTTTTTACTTCGAGCGTGCAAAATCCTCATCGTCATTGTCGCTTTAATCGAGAACGACGTTAAAATAATAATTTGCGTACTGGCTACTTGAAATATAACTATTCTCACAATGCAATGAAGTTTATTATGCATTTATGTAGTAGTACGATACATGAAATAAAAATTAAGCGCCGACTTGATAACTTTGGCCCGCTCTACAAGTCGTTATTTTATCAATTTATAGTAGGTCAAATTGAAGCTATTTTCAACTTCTACAAGTTTGGTAATGGCTATTTTTTCGCTAAATAGAAAGAGAAATGAGACACAAGTCCAGAAGCTCGAAAAAAAATCTCAACACTTTCACGCTCTCCTTTCGCGTTCGATATCTCGACAAATATCCCTCCTACGCGAAAAAGTAATAGAACATAAATTGTAGAGCATTCAAAATTCTAAAAAAGATGTCTACATTATTTTCACGTAGTGTTAACCGGAACCGATTTATCGCAAAAAAAAATAAAACGCACTCATTTATCAAGATGGCGGAAATAGCACATAGGAAATTTTGGTCGACAACTTGAAGTTAAGCTTTGCTGGACCCCCCAAACGCCCCAAAAAAGGAATATCAAATTTCGGTTCACTTTCCAGCAAAGGCCTTATTTTTGGACATGGTGACTGGACTATAGCTGTGTTTTGCTTAAAATCAAATTAAAAATATTGTCGCGGGGAAAACTAATGGTGTAAAAAGTAAAAAAAAAGAGTTAAAGAAGAAAACTACTGAATCTAAGCCTTTAAATGAAAATTATATGAAAATTATGCAAAATCTACTACAAGTGAAGGTAAGGAATTTTTGTGATTGTAGATTCAATTAACTTACAAATATTTATTGCAGAAATGAAATGAATACAAACACAAACAGCTTCTTTTCTAAATCATGATTATGTACAATGTATAGGGGAATCAAGTACGATCATACAAAATCGACAAATAACAGAAAACCACACTTCTTTTTTGCTGCAAGACTATGATAACCAGGTTGCGGAAAGTCCCAGTGAAGGTATGTGTCTGTATTATAAATGATATCAAATACCTATTTACCTTTTACTTTTAGTCTATTCTTTGGTGCCCTTGCTAAATATGTCGTTTGACATCCCACTAACAAAAAGCAGCACTGATTTTTTTCACCAAGACTTTGATATACAGAATGTATTAGACCAAAATCAGTGTATCTATTTACATTTATTTTACGTATTATTAATGTCAAATAAAATACTGTTTATATTTTTTACTTTTAGTCTATTCTGTGATACCTTCGTTTGAAGAGGATAATATAGAGTGAGACAGCGCAACCAAAAACATACCTGATTCGTTACATAAGGAGTTTGATATACAGAATGTGGCAGGTTCAAGTAAGGATAGTTATTTCTCTGAACATGATCATGAAGTAGAATCAACTACTGGTAGATATAAGAAATGTTTTAATTATTATAATGTATGCCATACATATTTTTTTTAGGCAAGCCATATTTGAAAGATAATAGCGACTATTCAATCTATGAATCAAGTGATAGCGAATATCAACCTTCTGAATCAGACAATGAAGAAATCGAACCAGATAAAGAGCAAGTTGCACATTGTAATAACACCGATAACGAAGTACGAAAGACCTCAGCAAAGATTAATACAAAGACTTCGCCAAATATCAATAAAACTAGTAGGGGCACAAAGAGAAGTAAAAGGTTCCCAATTAAAGAAAAAACTTCAAAACGACGGATAAGAAATCCAAATACGTGGAAAAAAGTCAGCAGCGATTATTAGAGAGAAGGGGGAAAGTTACATTTCATACAGAAATCATGTCGTACCTGCAAAAGCTTTCTGCTCTGGATGTTTATGCAGGGAAAGTCGTAGACAGAAATCTAACATAAAGTTTGATTTATATTCACGAAAACTTATTTTCGAAGACATCTATAAACTGGATGTAAAGCAAAAAATGCCTTATTATTTATTCCGAAGTATCACACCTTTACCTGTTGTACGTGAGCATAAATATGCTACTAAGCATAAAACATTTTCATATAAATACAGCATAATTTTATCGAATCAACAAGTGTTCGTGTGCAAAACAGCCTTTTGTGCCTTGTACCAAATTAGCCGTAAAAAAGTTGATATTATAAAAGAAAAACTGAAAACTGGAAAATCAGTTCCATCACACGATAGACGTGGTGCTCATACAAACAGGCCCCATAAAGGTAGTGCTGTAGAACAAGCTATTATGACTCATATTAAAAAGTTTCCAATGGAGGAATCCCATTATTCACGGGAAATCACCCCACACAAGAGGTATTTGGCTCCAAATCTTAACATGTCACTTATGTATAGATTGTATACTGCCGAATGCAAAGAACAGAATCTGCCTGATAACTTTTTAGTTAAAAAATCAACATATGCACGAATTTTTTCAACTAAATTTAATTTATCATTTTCTCATCCGAAAAGTGATACCTGCTGTAAGTGTGACTCTGGAAATTCAAATTCAGAGCATACGGAAATGTTCAAAGATCGCGCATGTGCTTTGAAAGATAAAAAATTGTGCTACATAACTGTTGACCTAGAACAAACTAAGCCTTAACCGAAACTCACTACGTCCAAAGCATTTTATCTCAGGCAAATATGGTTTTACAACTTAGGCATTCACGTCGTCACTAGTGAAGGGCATACATCTGGACTGAAGACGTAGCCGGTAGAGGAAGTACAGAAGTTTTAATCAGCTTATGGAATTTTGTGCAAACTTGTGAAAATGTAAAGATCAAAGAACAGCTCATGGTGTGGTCTGACTCGTGTGCAGGTCAGAATAAAAATTTTCAATGATTTGCTTTTACCAGTTGCTGATTTTGAAAGGCATTATTAAAGCTATTGACCACAAATTTCCAGAGTTTGGGCATACTTATTTGGACTCGGATAGAGATTTTGGTAGAGTAGAGAAAGTCCTTAGAAAACATAGTAGTATTTATACCCCATCCCTAATTAAAACTGTACAAGAACTTCAACTGTTAATGACATGGAATCATACTTTCGTGATGTTGATAGTTTACCAAATAAAATGGAATTGATCTACAAAAAAAAAGAACGTATTAAATGAAAAGGTTCCCTTTAGGGATGGCAATAAATGGATTCGCATTGTTGAGTTTGGAAGTTACCTTTATAAAGAATCATACGATGAATATACACCTTTAAGAAAGTTTCTCTATTTAAGAATAACTCCCCACCTAAAAACTATGTGCCTCCTACAAATATTGAGTTCCCCAGAATTGGTCACAAAACAGAAACCATATCTGAGAAAAAAATTGCCAACAATCGTGAGCAGATACCTTTTATTTTAGAAGAGGTTTTTATGAAAACATTATTGGCATTGCAGAAGATCCTAAACAAAAAGCAGCAGAAGATCGCAAACAAAAAAGGCGTCGTACCAAATAGTTTTTCTTTTCTTCATCTTTTTTTTTGTGGTTACTAACTTGAATTTAGTTTTATTAAAGTACTTGACTCATATTTTTAAGTTTTTTATTTATTAAATCACCTAGCAGTATATGAAATAAGGGGTTATGTACATTTAAACTTTAATTTTTTACTAAAAAATTAAACAAACCAAAACATTTATACATATTAAAAAAGCATATTAACCCTTTTATTCATACAATTAATATGAATTAAACAAATGTTATTTTAAAAAAATAGCAGCCTGTCTAACTAAAAGTTAATTTATTCGGAAACTACCTTTTGTAACATAACTCCTACATCCACTTGCCCCTTCAATTGTATACCATATATAATCATGTCCAATGCCTAATAATTAAATTATTTGTTTCATAGGGACGGCATTATAAAATCTAGAGAACAAAATAATTATCCTTTTAGATATTCTTATCTGCAAGCCCGACCATTGTATATGCTTTACAAAATATGGAATATCAGTCTAGATGCCATATGACTAGTGTTGTGAGTAGCGAACTTTACCGAGCGAACGTTCCCATAAATTCCGTAATTTACGTTAAAGTTCGCTCTCGTTGAAGCGAAAGTTTCCATTTGGGGAAATTCTAAGAGAATGTTGAGGAGAATTTATCGGAAAGTTACCGAGAATATATAAAGCGAACGTTACCAAACAATTTTGTTTGATATGACAACATTGTTCGATGCGCTGTATGCTGCGCGCATCATTGTTTACATTCCGCTCAGGTGACGACTAGGGTTCCCAACCGTCCGGTTTTCGACCGGATTGCCTAAGGCTGTGGCTACAGTGAAGGCGGTTCGGTTCAGACCAGACCCGTATCACGTAACAACACTTACGAAACAGAAGCGTCACTGACCGATAATTCGAGGTAATACTTTTGTTTGCGCATGCGCTAGTTGTAAGAGAGCAGACCCGCCTACTGGAAAGTAAAACTCCGCTGTTCTCGCATTGAATACCATTGAAATCAAACGTGGTGTTTAGATTTTTATCATAAAACATGGAAAAAACTGTGAAAGGTGGTAATTGGTGCGCAGCAGTGAATTGCAGAAATAATAGCAAATGTAATAAAAACGTTAGTTTCTTTAGATTTCCAAAGGATTCGGAAAAGTAAGTGCTTTATATAGTAAACGTTTTTGTTCTCGTTTATTATTAGAATTTAAAGCCCGATATTTAAACACACTTTTCGTAAGTTACGTATCCGTAACAGTAGTAGCATTTGTTATTACTTTATGATTACATTTTATTTGATTTCGGTATTAACAGTTTTGTGTTGCAGATGCAAAAAATGGGTGATTTTATCTAGAAGACAAGACGTACTTGACAAATCTTCTACGTATCTCTACGACAATTGTAGAATGTGTGCTATGCATTTTGAAGACATTATGTTTTCCAGTCCTCTACATAACAGCATGTTGCCAATGGCAGAACCCACTTTGTTTAATATACCAAATCCTCCACGAAAAATGACAATTAAAAGAAAATCTCCATCAACAAAAATTAATGTCGCCCCATTGAAAAAAGAAAGCTGCAAGCAGAAGGTTCCTATTTTAAATTTATTGTGCAACCATTTTGTTATTTATGTATGCTTTCTTTTATTCAATCAGACGTAGATGCCAGTGCAGCCGAAAACTATGGGCAGGGTCAGGTTTTGGAGCAAAACGTTGCTTCTACCTTACTCATTATTGATGTCGACAAAGAAATCAACATGCAAGGTTGGTAACTCTCTCTGCTGAAAGCCATCTGATATTTTTCTTCGATAACTTGTCGAAACCATTTCGTTCAAAAATAATTATATTAAAATCTTTGTGTAATATTCTACTATTCTGTTTGAGACAAGACAACACAAATGACGCAGACATGTGCAGCCCTTTCAAGGGATACTCCTAGAAAACAGGTTTTAAGGGACAGACTAAAAAAGTCAAACTTGTGCAAAATGAGGCTCAGAAAAAAATTAAATTTATGTGGTAGTAGTAAAAAAGCCCGCAGAGCGACGACATACAGCATTTTAAATCGCTCTGTGATAAATTCTTATCGCCAAATGTAGCGGAGTTTGTAAAAATGCAGGTTTATCTAAAATATAATTCCAAAGGAAACTATTCCAAAGAATATAAGCAATTTTCTCTTACCATTTACTTTCTTGGGCCTCGCGTATATAGGTTTATAAGAAAATTATTTTCTCTCCCTTCTGAAAGGTGTCTGTAGAGAATGACTGAAAATTTTGATTACAGTCCAGGGATACAAGAAAACTTATTTGATGATTTGAAAATAAAAGTAGAACATTTTTCTAAAAAAGGAAAAGTTTGCATGGTATGTGTAGATGAAATGTCAATTTAAAAAAACTTATTTTTTTCATTAAAAACAGACACTGTTATTGGTTTCCATGATACGGGCACCGAAAAAAAACCTTTAGCTGCAAATTCTGTAATGGTGATAATGGCGAGAGGTGTTTTTGAAAATTGGAAACAACCGCTTGCATACTACTTTGTTGCTGGATCTTGCAATGTAAGAGATCTGATTCACATTGTTAAATCAACAATCATAAGCCTGCAATCTGTTGGATTAAATGTGTGCGCATTAACAACTGACATGGGGTCGAACTTTATAGCTCTTTCTCAGGGACTCAATGTGTCAACTGACAGTCCTTATTTTCTAATTAATAATCAAAAAATATTCTATATTTTTGATACCCCGCATATCTTTAAAGCAATTCGAAATATGCTCATAAAATATGATTTTTGTTTTGAAAATAAAGTGGCTTCCTGGTTTCCAATAATTAATTTTTATAATGCAGATAAAAAGCAAAATCTAAGGCTAGCACCAAAACTATCTGATGCTCATATAAACCCATCTGGGTCCCAAAAGATGAAAGTGAAACTTGCAGTGCAAGTTTTAAGTGCAACAGTTGCTGCTTGCATAAATACTTATGTGAGTTTGAATGCTCTACCGCCGATTGCAGTAGGGACAGCAGAATTTTTAGAAAAATGTGACAAACTTTTTGATATGTTAAACTCCTTAAAGATACGAAGCAACAAATATTACAACAACTCTTTTATGGGGGCAGAATATCAAATAAAGTTTTTAAATTCGATGCAAATTTTTTTTTAAGAATTAGGGTAGTTTCTAGAACTGGCGCCGATAAGACCAACACAATCAAATGCATAAAAACAATCCAAATTACCATAGCTGCTATCCTAGGTCTATGGGGTATGTTGAAAGCTCAGGGATTTACGTATTTGCAAACTAGACGTCTCAATCAAGATTGCCTGGAAAACTTTTTCTGTACAATTAGGCAACAAAATGGTAGCGCTTATAATCCAACAGCAATACAGTTTGTACGAGCATTTAAGAAATTGTATTGCTTAAATTATATGCAGCATTCGTCAAATGCCAATTGTACCGAAGAATTCGACAGGTCGTTAACTACCTTAAATGATATTTCTAAGCGACATTTACCTGACAATTTCAAAAGCATTTCTAATCCTACTGTTCCAATAAATAAAGCCATACAAGTAAACACTGTCGATTACCGGGACCATCTTCCTACCCAAAATGCTCTCAATTATGTTTGTGGATATCTTACTAAAAAATGTTTAGACATGCATAATTGTGATACATGCGAAATGTTTTCTAGGCAGGTTGTTAATTTGCAACAAAACAACTTCTTTTCATATTTTAAAGCGTACGAAAATAAGCATAAAGACACATTTGGCAATTTGCGGATGCCTTCGGAAGAATTTGGAATTTTTATTAACGAAATGGAAAAGAAGTTTCTTAGTCATATAAATAATTTTATTGTACAAGGCAATGTTAGTATAAAAATGTACGAAATGTTAAAAGAACATGTATTTACTCATCCATGTCAAAATTTTCCGATGACGTACGTTATACAATTATTTATTCGATTAAGAATATTTGATCTTTTAAAATTTGTAAACAAAGATTTAAAAACTCCTGGATTGAAAAATAATAAAATTATTATAATCAAAAATGTATAGTATAAGTAGCATAAAATGTATAATTTTTCACAATAAAAATTTAATTTGAGTTTTATTTGTATCTCTTACAAAGTACAATAAATAAAAATGATATTTTATTGGTTTATATTCGCAAACGTTGTTTAATTGTAAGGTTTTAAAGCAGGAATTCCCGAAATTATATTTTTGAGATTTTAAAATTACGCGCCCATCTACCGCCAAAGTAATGGCTGCCGTCACATGATGCGGCATCATGAACTTCAAACGCGCCGACGGCAAGTGACGCTTCTGTTTGGTAAGTGTTGTTCCGTGCCCGTACTGTCTGGAGAAATCAAACCTGTTTGTTACTACATAAGTGGCGACAGTTGTCGCTTCCGATCGGTTCCGACCGTTTCAAACTTCGTCCGACGCATTCCGACGGTCTGAAGGGATCAAACTTGTTTGATTTTTAGTAAGACCACGGCTGAAATAGCTGCATAGCGAATAGTGGTTGTTAAAAATTTAGAAGACGTAACAATGGACAAATCAAAATTATTTGACCTAGTGCGTGAAAAACCTGCAATATGGGATCAAAGAGACAAGAGGTATCACAACCGTGAAGTCAGGGCTATGTTATGGAATGAAATTTCCCAGAAAATGCAAATTCCAGGTATGTTTATTGCAACTACTACATGTTTACAATTATATTATTGCTCATAACAACCGCATATAACAAACACAGGCTACTACCGGGTGGCCATAAATATCTGATATCATATTACCTTTGGAATCAACACCGCTTTATTAAAGTGATGAATCCAACTAAACTAAATGTCGTTAATGTCATCACAACTAAAATTCCTATCTGTCAAAAATGATTACAGATTGTAATAAGTAATGGAGTTAGAACAGAAGATTTTTTAGTCGAGTCGTAGGCGAAACTGCAGAATCCGGGGCGCATTCCCCTCCTCTTATTGCGCTTTATTACATTACATAAGTATAGTCTGTTTTTTTGCTTTATGATTCAGAGCAGGCCTTGCATTTATATTATTTTAGCAGTGTACAACAGTTTAGTTACAAGATAT
The DNA here is from genome assembly GCA_940337035.1 of Agriotes lineatus. Taxonomy (NCBI): domain Eukaryota; kingdom Metazoa; phylum Arthropoda; class Insecta; order Coleoptera; family Elateridae; genus Agriotes; species Agriotes lineatus. Next base: position 110,429,048 of record OW679196.1, on the reverse strand, counting down.
ACCTACCTAACGTCAAAATCAAGGTCCCCGAGATTGTCACGTTGACACTTCAATAACGTTTAATAAAATGCCACGAAAAAGCTGCATTAATAGTAAAGCTAAAGTCGCTATAAAACGCTGTTTTACTAATATAAAAGATATCAATAGTAAATTAAGTAAAACAGCCGTCATTGGAAGAGTTGGTCAAATCTTTGATGTAAGTACATATTAATAATTAAACCATTATAAAGTTTCTTACAATATTATGGTAGATTTTGAATGCATCTCTGTTTAATATTCTAAATGAAGCAAAATCACAACTCCAGCAACAACCGAATGACAATATGAAAAAGGAACACGAATTTTTAACTTGGGAGGACTATAGTTTCAAACAGGATATTAAGAAACTTTGGAATATTTTTACTTTAGATAATTTATTGCGATGTACAAGAGAGAAACTAAATTATATCAGGACTTGTTCAAAATTATGCTACACATTAAAAAATATGGGATATAAATACAAAATTGTGAATGGAAGAAAATTGGTTTGTGAGAAGAGTCATGTAATTTCCGCGAAGATTACTTCTTTAAAGAAATATTTACAATTTCGAAATACTAGTAAAAAATGTATGTTCCGGTTTTTGAATGAAACTGGATATTTCTCAATGGAACCAGTCTGCATAGGTAGACCCACGACACAGACTTGAAAAGTAATCTATCTAAAGTTATGGCGGAGGGAAAGAGATATACTATTTTGCATGCAGGATGCACATCAGGATTTTTACCTGGGTGTAACTTACTGTTGGGTTCGGACAATAATGACAGCTACTATCATAAGTGTATGAACGGTGGCATTTTCAGGCAATGTTGAAGAAACAGTTCATCCCTCTTATATGTTTAGCATAAATAATAACTTCCACAACACAGATTTGCAAACAAAAGTCATCAGCAAGTTTTTAATAATATATTTTCACATTAGAACATATAGAAATTTTATGACCTTTCTGTACAGTTAGATAACAACCATGTTTAAATAAAATTTCTTAAATTAAAGCAATACCTTATTTAATGTCAGTGATTCAGTAATTGTAGCTTTCATTATGTATAATAGTGCTTATAAGATAACACATTGACAGTTGTAATAAGTTTTTGACATTACTAGTGTGTTTTCTTTGTAACCAACTACCTACACTGTTACAAAAATGCAAAAGCAAAGCCTGCTCTGAATTATAAAGCAAAAAAACAGACTATACCTACCAATACTTATTGTAATTGAAATATAATACTAACCCAACATTTCTAAGTAGCTAATTCCATGGCTACCGGGATCTCAGATATTTATGGCCACCCGGTATAATAGGGTCAAGTGGGGTAAATGTAAATAGGGGTAAATGTAAATGGCATCTTTTTTCTGGTTCAAAGAGATTTTTAACTCACAGTGGCAACACTGTTTGCATTTCATATGTGTTAATAAGTGGGGTACAAATTATGGCGCCAGAACTGGCAGTCTGCATTGAAATACACTCTGATGAACATCACGGTGTGGTTCTGTATGAAAAACAGTTGTGCAAAGTTCTCTTTACAAGTAGATTGTCACCAAAATACGGTAAGTTTGATATGAATTTTTGATCTAAGTAATGTATAATGGTGCTATATTTTAGTTTTTACTTGAAAAACTTGATTTTGTGTAACTCATAAACTACAAAAAAACTATTTACATTTACCCCGAGAATAGAAATGTATGGGGTAAATGTAAATGTTATTTCGGGGGAAATGTAAATACTAATATAACTATAATTACTAAGAAAAAATTGGTACTAATTTCAGAGATGCCACGGACTTACATTAAAAAAAGGCCCCCGCCTTTATATACCGCTGAAGACTTGGGTAGGGCTGTAGAAGATATTTTAAATAGAAATAAAACTTATCAACAAGTTGAAGATGAATACCATGTCCCAAAAGCCGTTGTTTTTAACAGGATAAAGGGGAGAAAAAATGCAATTGACAAATTAGGTTCTGGAAGGACCCAATCCCTTAGCGTCGACGACGAACGTGACTTGGAAAATTGCATTAGAGCACGAGCTCGAATGGGGATTCCATGTGACAAAGAAAACGTCAAGCAAGTTGTGACCGAATATGTGCGTGTAAATAATTTAAAGACCCAATTTGTCAACGGTAGCCCTGGAGATGACTGGTACTATTCATTTATGAAAAGACACCCAGGCTTATCTTTTAAGAAACCAGAGCTATTACAAAAGTGTAGGAAAGATTCGAGAGATCCCTTTGTAATCTATGATTTCTACAATGAAGTGGCCCAGCTTTTTGCAGAAAATTCACTTGAGAATCAACCTGCCTTTATATTAAATTGTGATGAAAGTGGGTTTTGCCACGACCCGTCCAAATTGAAAGCGATTGGAGAAAAGGGTAAGGCTCTGTCTAGAATATCAGGAGGTTCAGGCAGGGAACACACCACTGTTTTGGCATGCATTTCTGCAGACGCATCTTTCCTTCCACCACTGATCGTGTTCAAAGGAGTAGGTGTTCAGGCTAGGTGGACATCAGATAAAGATTTTCCAGGAACTAGGTAGGTAAAACATTACCTAATATTAAACCTTTTGTTAACATTTATTTGTTATCTTTCAGGTATACTTGTTCCAGCCATGGTTGGATGGAGGAACCACAGTTTTTTGAGTGGTTTTCCTCAGTTTTAATACCTCATATAAAATATCTACGAGATTCTCACAATCTACCAAATCAAGCAGCTGTGCTCTTTTTTGACGGACATTCTAGCCACATTAGTGTGAGAATAATCAAAGCTGCATTAGAAAATAATGTACATTTAGTGAAATTTCCCAGCCACTTGACGGACAAGATACAACCCCTTGATAAGTGCGTATTTGGCCCCATTAAAAGATTATGGGAAAAAAAACTGATTGACTTCGCAAGAGATCAAATTCAAAAAGAGAGTCGGGTCGTTTGACAAAGAAATTGTTTAGTGAATTGTTAGGCGAAGTGTGGTCTGAAGGAATGAAACCTACCAATATTGTAAGAGGCTTCGAAACAACTGGCCTCTTTCCCATCAATGCCAAAAGGTTTCCTGAGTCGGAATTTGATCCAATTGCTCTCAAAAGGTTGAAAGAAACACAAAACGAAACTACTAATTTATCAATAACAGAAAATGCAGCTGACAATAGTTCACACAACGAAGAACCTAATTTGTCAACCCTGACAACAGACATATCAATTGCTGGTCCATCTGGTACTTCTAAAATCAACTGCGCACCTGAACCTCTACATAAAAATTCTCAAGATATTTCTAATCTTAATTCAGAACCTGACAAATTAGAAGTTGTAACAGATGTGCCACCTAGTGCTATACCTTCACATTCAACACCCATTAAAAGTGTACGTACGAGTACACGCACTTCTAAAGTGACTCCCAACACAATAATTGGCATTTTTGCAGAGCACAGTAATAATCGCTGCATTGACCAAGCAAGAGTTGAAAAGGTGAAAAAACCTATTATTCCAAGACTGAAACCACAGAAATATGGCGAAATTTTGACCAATCAAGCAGTACTGGACAAACTTGAAGCTGCTCAAAACTTAAAAAACCAAAAGAAAAAGACCAATAGAAAGCAAAAAGATGAACCTGAGAAAAAATCACAGGGGGGTAAGACAAGAAAGAATATTCACAACATTGAAGAAGAAGAAGAAGACGAAGAAGTCATAGACGAATCTGCTTTGTGTCAAGATGATTCTTCTGACGATCAGTTGGAATCAATCGAGGAATCAATCATTGCCGAAGCAACTAACGAAGTTGAATATCATGAACCAATTTGGAATGAACTAAAACCGGGCTTATTTGTCTTAGTAGACTTTACTGGTGGGCAGAGAAATAAAGTCCATTATAAGTATGTCTGCTGTATACAAAACATCAATCAAGATGAAGAAGATGCAGATATTGTGGTGCAAGGATTTGAGAGGTTCAATTCTACTTCAACTGATTTTGTAGAAAAGCCAAATGACGTTTGTACAATAACTTTTGAAATGATTAAAGCAATTTTACCTGAACCGAACCTTAAATATTGTGAGAGAAAAATTGTTTATGTTTTTCCTGGCACAGTAGCAGTTTTTGAAAAGTAAAACTGCATTGGAGAAGTGTTAGTTGACTGTTTAAAGTATTTTTTTATTGTATTTCGGGGTAAATGTAAATGCCTTCAAAATAAAATGATAAAATTATAAAATCTTACAGATTTTGATTTGTTTTCATTTCCCCCTTGTAAGTCCAATGTGAGTCTAATATATCAGGAAAACTTTGTTTACATTTACCCCTTTGAGCCGGGTAAATGTAAATAAGTAGGGGTAAATGTAAATGATAAAAAAAAATGGCAAGTTAGTTCCTAATAACGATTTGTCTCTGGAAGTTGAGAGGTATAGTATTAAACAACACCTCTTCCAAATTTCATAAATTTTGAAAAATTAGAAGGTATATATTTTTATTTTTAAAGTTAAAACTGTTAAAATCATTTACAATTACCCCACTTGACCCTACTCCTATTAGATTATGCATTCAAACACTTGTTTTGAAATTGAACTGATCCGATTGGTCCGTTGAAGTATGATTTCAGATCTTCTCTAATTTGCATAGCATCATTTGCACTATGGTTGAATGTTCTAGCAGCTCTGTTATCTATACTGGTTTCCTGGTTTTTATAAATTTTAAGAGCTTCTCGTACAGCTGAAAGATTTGGTGTTCCTTCTAACTCAATAACGATGTTGTGTAATAGACAAATATTCTTTGTTATATTAACAGCTTTCTCAACATCAGTTTCTATAGCTTTATTTAATAGTCGCAATTTTGCACACAAAATTCCAAAACCACATTCTATGCAACGTCTAGCATGTGACAACCTGTAATTGAAAATTCTTTCCTCGTCAGATAATTGTCTTTTGAAATAAGGTTTCATTAGATACGTCTTGAGAGGGTAGGCATCGTCTCCCAAAAGAACATATGGCATATCTTCGTCACTGCCATCAAAAGATGTGGGTGGTGGTAATGTAGTTTTGTAGCTTTCCAAAAAATCGTACAAGTTCGAACAAGCAAATGTGCCACCAACGCTTTGTTTTCCATAGGACCCGACGTCAATAAAAATAAATTTACAGTTGGCGTCGGCTACTCCTTGCAAAACGATGGAAAAAAATGTTTGTAATTGTAGTACATAGTACCTGAATTTGGTGGGAATTTTATATGAATGTGTTTTCCATCTATGCAACCGACGCAGTTCGGAAAATTCCATCCTGCACTAAAGTTTGAGGCAATTTGTAAAAATTCCTTGTGATCTGGGACTGCCAAATGTTTAGGATTAAATTTGGCCCAAATAGCCCCACACACTTCACCTACAATATTCCCAACTGTGTAATGGTCCACTCTAAGCGAGAATGCCAGAGATCGAAATGATAAGCCAGTCGAAAAATACCTGAAATAATAATAAAAAAAATATATGAAATTTATCAGTTTGGTACATTAGCAGCTTTATTTGACAATTTTATTAGCCGGTTATTATATAGGTATTAGATAGTGCATATAGTTATTTATAGAGTAACCTTATGCCCTCTTTGTGTCTGTATTGTTTTCCGTCATAGTGTTCAAAAATAATAGTTTATTTTTCTTTCCCTAGCGGATCAAATAAAGAAATCTTGGGAACTCCTGCGCGACACATTTCGTAGGGGGTTGACAAAATATAAAGATCCCAAATCTGGCCGAGGAGTTGATGACGACTATATTGAAGCCAATTGCAAATGGCCTTACTTTCAGCCTATGCTTTTTTTAAAAGATATTTTGCAACCCAGAAAAACTGCAACTAATATACCATCTTCTTGCACACAACAAGCACCACTAGAAACTGATTCAAACAACGACAATGCTTCTTCTTTGGAAGATCCAGAAAATAATTTATCAGATTTGGAGACTACAGAAAATATTCCTGAATTCGTCGACGACAAAAACAATTCTGAACCTAATGAAAAGCCTAAAACCAGTAGCGCCAAGAAAAAGAAGTTCCAAGAAGAAGCTATATAAAGTTATTTGAGCAGAAATTGAAATTAAAAAGCGATATGTCGTCAATAAAAGAACAGAACGAAGACTATCATTTCTTCATGAGCATACTTCCACAAATGGGAAAATTTAGTGAAGTACAAAAGATGAAGGTGAAGATGGAAATTATGGGCATTATAACGAGGGAAATGGAAAAATTTCATGGTCAGTTAGGGACGTATAGCAACGAATCGTCAAACTCAAGTTCATGATGCTCAAGCCGGACTACATTCTCAACACACCATCCAATGGAGGGTGGTCCAAATACCTCACTAGACCAGTTCACAGGGCCAGTGTCTTCACCGCATGCACAAACTACTTCTATGGTTCCTCTGACTCAAGGCGAAAATACAGACTCAGACCATGGCTTAACATCTACATATCAATATGAACCTCAAAATCCAGAAAACTTTTTGACATATTTACAATAATGATTAATCTTTATAACATATATGTATACCTATAGTTATTCATTAATATTGCGTTTTGTTATATTGTGTATCCTTTTCAAGCAAATATGGCGTTATTAACCATGAAATAAAAAATAGGTATGCAAATGTTTGCGATTAGTAAAAAAACATACATGCTTACCTCAAAGCTATAGCAAGTTTTTCACCAGGTTGAATACATACTCTGAAATTTGAGTAACGCTTCAGGTCGTCATAAATATGTTCCAAAATATAATCGAAGGTAGAAATGGTCATCCTGAATTATTCTCTGAATTTATCAGGATAATTTCGAAGTTGTACACAGGTTTTTGTGTACTCTCCTTCATCATGTGTTTCCCATAATGAGTGTACCCAATAACGTTTCTTTGGAGCACAATATTTTTCAGTAACATTTTCCATAAGGAACTCATCCCATTCGTCAGATGTATCCGAAGAACTCATTCTTATAATGTCAATAACACGATTTGACACACTAGGTTATACACTCAGATTGTGTTGCTGTATGATTACGGTCTGAACGACACGGACTAACTGGAGCCAACGTGTTTGAGTGCATCTGATCTGGTCTGAAACGGGTTTAGTGTAGCCTTTGACTTAGAAGGAATTGTTGGGGTCAGGTCGCTAACTTCCGACCGGATGCAATTTGTCCGGTCAGATAAAATTGTGAACGCGACGTTGCTAATTCGCCGGCGACGGCGGCGTAAGTAGTTAGTTGTAGGCAGCACGCAGGCCGCTAGGGGCCCGCGGGTGGCGCAGCGGACGGGTGGGGCGGACTGGGAAGGCATCAGTTCGTTTCAGTGTTGGTATATGGGAGGGATATTCCCTTTTTCGTGGGAATTTTTAAGGAATGTGGAAAAAGGTGATTTTTTAAAAATAATTCCGCTTTTGGAAGGAATTTTCCTATATTTTACATACTAACTCTAAAAATGTATTAAATAACTACTATAATCTAAAAAACTAAAAATTTATTTTTTTATCCTAAAAAAATTTAACAAGAAGAGTTAATCTAAAGAGATTTGAAAACGTAGTTGTTATGCATTATGCAAAGTGTGGCAGTAGACACAACTCGATGACCAGTCACCTGGAAGACCGCCTCGTCAACTGTTTCTTTTATCGTGCAGCAGTAGAATATAACATTAAAGAGCGGTAAATTACAATATAGAGCAGTTTAATAATTATTGAATAAAATATTTACTTATTTTTGTAGCTTTAAGTCTGAGAAGTAATTCTTATTAGAATACAATACGTTTATTTTTATATTTATATACTTACAGTACAGTGTATATATTTATTTTCTATAATTATTTTACGGGTAATCTGTTTTTGTTCTTTTGTAATAAAAGTTATGTTCAGTTAACTGATATTTTATTGTAGAATTTATTAACAATTTTAAAATTTATCACCAATAAGCGGGAGGGATTTTGACACCTACAGTGGGAATTATTTAATAAGGTAGAGGAAGCTGCAGTCCACAGCATATACCAACACTGGTTCGTTTCGTTTAGTCAAGTGTAACGCCCGCTTTTGTTTCGTTTCCTCTTGTTGTGATTTGAAGACTTGCTTTTTCAAGTAATTAATTTAGTAGTAGTGTGGTAATACCTATTAGATATTAACTGCCTGTGCGTGTGTAATATATTGATTGCCAAAATGAGTGAAACTTCTCCAAAAGTAAAAAAAAAAACGATATTGTTGTTTTCATGACGAATGGCTAACCGACGAAAGTTTTTCTCAGTGGCTTAGCAAAGAAGACGATACAACGGCTTTTTGTAAAATGTGCAGAACCACTTTACTATTAAACACGATGGGGTGAAAGCCATTAAACACCATCAGCAGACTACGGGACATGTTCGAAAGTGCCAATCAGCCAGTCAGTCGTCGCTTCTAAGTAAATTCTTCATTAAGATTGGTAGTGCAGAAGAAGAAGGAGTCGCGTTTGCTGAGCTGATGTTAACCTATCACGGTGTAAAGCATCATCATAGATATTTATCGCAAGATTGTGGAAATAAGCTTTTACCACGTATATTTCCAGACTCTAAAATCGTTCCGAAAATTCAATGCGGTCGTACAAAGGCCGAAGCGATCGTTTAAAATGTACTCGCACCTCACGCACTATCGTTGGTTCTAAAAGATGTAGACCAAGCGCCGTATTCGATAGCTTGCGACGCCTCATACAAGGGCAACTGCAAGTTATATCCTGTTGTAATTCGGTTCTTCAATGCAGACAAAGGTACGGCATCTATCATCGACGAAAATTCAGATTAGACTTCCGCTGCCATAGCCGAAAATATGATAAAGTGCATCAAGAAAGTTGATCTTGACCCAAGTAATTTAGTTTCGTATGGAGCTGATAATTGTTCGGTAAACTATGGAAAAAAACGAATCTGTATTTGTCAATCTAAAGAATACGTTGAATCTATCAGAGCTTGTGGCCGAACATTGTCAGATGCATATTTTGCATAACACCGCTAAGTTTGCGCTAAGCATGCTGTCTTATGACGTTGAATCATTCGTCATAAAAGTGTTTAATGAGTTTTCATCAAGTGCGAAGAAGTTGGCGCACTTCAAGCAAATATTCGAGTTTTTAGATGTGGAATACAAAAATCTACTCCGTCATGTTCCGACAAGATTCTGCACTCTATTCCCCGCTGTAGATAGACTTTTGTTAGACTGGCCGGCGGTAAAAACATACTTCTTAGAGCAAGGAAAAGATGAAGTCAATCCTCTGATCTGGATGTTCCTTTCTCAAGAATCGGCGGGGGTCTAGGACACTTCGCCCAAAATCCATAACCCCCAATGCCCACAACGCCCAAAGTGCGCCCACAACCCCCAAATATTTAGCAGGCCCACTTCGCACAACGCCCAAAGATTTTCTAGGGCCACATCGCCCAATCAGTTGGCATATAACCCCCAAAGCCCACAACGCCCAAACTCTTAGCAGGCCCACTTCGCCCAACGAATTGGCCCATAACCCCCAAAGTCCATAACGCCCAAAGTGTGCCCACAATCCCCAAATATTTAGCAGGCCCACTTCGCCCAAAGCGACCACAACGCCCATAGATTTTCTAGGGACACAACGCCCAACTAGTTGGTCCATAACCCCCAATTAGCTTCGTGTGAATTCTTCATTTCCTTTTTAAAACTTGTATTTCTGCCTGTATGATCTTAGTTTGTTTTCATTCATTCATAAAGTTCAGAAGTATACCTTAAGCCAATGTCTTTATAAAATGTGTTTACAATAGTTAATTTTTTACCACAGTGATTCTGAATGTCTTTTTATGGAAAATCATAAAGAAGATGGTACTTTTCTTAACTATTTTATTGACATCGTGAAATTACCAAAATCAGATTGAGGTTAGGTTATTCATTCGCCACGAAGCGGAAGAAACAATCGAGCGCGGATCATTTCCGAACAGGATCTAAAACAAAACATAGCTACTGACGCTACCTTTGAGCGCTAAAATTCAAAATTACCTGGCTAATCCGCTCATGGAATTGCTGTAATTCAAATTTGGAAACAGTGAACGAACTGCATTTAATAACTTTCCGAGATATTTAATCTTGACAGATTAGGTCGAGTTTTTATGTATTTTGTCTGGCATTTGAACTACGCCCAGTGGCGCACGTAAAAAATTTCACTAACAACTAACGGCGATCCCATCCCTGAAGATTTAAGAGCTCATCCTTGCTTTGAGTTAGCGTAAATAAATCAAATTGCAGATAAAAATTAAATTGGGGGCATACAACCATTTATTTTAAGTCACTGTACAATTCACTTTTAGTTAACCCTGAGATCAGAAGTATACCTTAAGCCAATGTCTTTATAAAATGTGTTTACAATAGTTAATTTTTTACCACAGTGATTCTGAATGTCTTTTTTATGGAAAATCGTAAAGAAGATGGCACTTTTATTGAAGTTGATAATTATAAATTTGTCAGTTGTAAACTGAAGTCATTTTGACCACATTTTGAGTTACAAGATACTACTATGAAAAAAATAACGTATACAACACATATCCAAACGTTACTTTTTTAATGAGTTTGAAGGTTGCATATTCATATCTGGTACTCGAAATTTTATCATAAAAGACTTCAGAATTTATAAGTGTCAAATTGACAATTCGCAATTTCAATAAAATAGTTAAAAAGACTTACTTTTTCACGAATTGGTAATTAGAAATTTAAGTGACTGTGGTAGCTAAGTATGAATTATGTACGAGTATAAGGTATATTATAATGAAAATTATTTATAGGTTACGAAACTTAAGAAGTCTCAGATTTGAGTAGTGCTGAAAATGAGGAATACATTGCAATGCGTGTCCTTATGAAAATGACTGTACAGTCAGATGTATTATATTAAAGTGTTATGTTCAAGAGTATAGTATTTTACATTACAAGCCAGGTAAAACAGTTTTTACTGGCGATAGGATTGAGATGACTGGCGAGCCGTTAGGCGAGCCTGTCATATCCTTGAGCCAGTAAAAATGGTTACCTTGCGTGTATTGTTGAATATTTTATTTGTTCCTCACTTGTAAATAACTATAAATTTACCGTTTATTCAAAATGTCAAACTGACAAGCAACTAAATTCATCAATATCACACATACTAAGGAAGACAACTCTGGCTTTGCACGCTATCATTTATCTATGAGCACGCTTGTAAAATATAACTGGCTAGCCAGTAAAAAATTTACTGGCTAGCCAGTTATGAAACATTTTCAAAGTGAATACAGTGACTTGATAAATTGATGTTTACAAGTGAGGAACAAATAAAAACGTTTACTTTACATTTGTATGTTTCTGTTTAATATAAATAATAGTCATTTGCTTATATTTATTTCTTAAGATCTACTATCCCAAACGATTTTTATTGTAGAGGAACGCCACTAATATCAAATAATTCTGACATAAAAATCCTTGAAAGTAGAATTAGGTAGGTACTAATTATATACAGTGTCCGCCAAAATGTCGACATAATATGGGAAAAATTTTTATTTTTGATTCTTCCAAAAAACTTTTTACGTTAATAATTGTACCCCCTATCATATATACCGAGTGATTTGTACTTATTTAGAAAATAGAGTTTTTCGAAATTGACAAAATCTGAAGTGCTATTTTTCGGAAATTATGTAAGATTTCAGTGAGATTTTTTTAGAGTGTGTTATGTTTAGGTAACTGAACAATCTCAAACCCAGAAAACACCTATTTTTTTAAATTTTAGCTAAAAATTAATTTTTTAATTTTTTAAATATTTTTCAAAATTTCACATATTAAGACAATATTAAAATTCAATTTTTTTATGTGAAGACTAAGATTTATAATTGGAAAAAACAATATAAAATTGTAATTACTTCTTTAGGTTTTTTATTATTTGCCGAAAAGTAGTATGTGGGCATAATTTTTTATGCAAGGCGCTTTTTAGGAGAAATATTTTTCAATTCTAATTACATAATATGTATTTAAATGGCTTCAAGAAACTCTAATATAGCCCTGTTAATGAATTACTGTTACAAAAACCCTGTAAATGTTCTTTTGCAGTTGTCTAAATAAGGAGATTTTTTTAGAACATGCAATTGGATAAAGAAAAATCATTGAAATCTTACTTAATTTCCGAAAAATAGCATTTTTCAGATTTTGACAGTTTCGAAAAACTCCATTTTCTGAATAAGTAAAAATATGATAGAGGGTAAATAGGTTTTTAGACATGCACAAATTGTTGACGTAAATAGTAATTTATTATACAAGACGATAAAGTTAAATTTTATCCACGACTGAATCGTTTAACGTCGAGACGAAGTCGAGACGTTAATGATTCAAGAGTGGATAGAAATAACTTTATCGTCGTGTATAATACAATATTTTTTTCTATAGCAAGAACTTTAACAATTTCAAAAGAAAATAATGACAGTCAATCACATTTCAAAATGTCAGTAGCTAGATTGGGTTGCTACGATAATACGAAGCTGTCATATTTAATTTAAACAAAAGTTAGAAAATTAAATTACTTTATCTATCCTTGATGTTAAAGTGCTACTTTATCTACCCTTGCTGTTAAAGTAAAACTTGACCTTTTGTTTTGAGTTGATAAAAGCACACTTTAACATGTGCTATAGAAAAAAAGTTTTTTTTTAAATCAAAATTTTTTTCCGAATTATGCCGATTTTTTGACGGACACTGCATATCATCGTTTAAATATATTGTACTTGCGTGTATACAATTTAAAATCAGTAAACGCGGATCTAAACTTCAAACATAAAAGAATTACTACTAAAAGCTGTAGGTTATGAAACGGTAATTGTTAAGGAAACTAAGTAGTATTATACCACAGCCTCCTCTTCCCTTGTGTAGTGTAACTCTTTTTCTTATGTTCTCATTGATGTGCTTTAAAACATGAAAAATAAACTGTTATTGAAAACGTCGCTTCACCTCGACAATTAAGGACTCTATTTTATTACTTTAAATTTTAAATCATGCCCTGCTGAACTGCGAGACAAACATCAATCTGAGATTTGTCTCATTTGACATTTACAATTTCGAGCTCGGTTTTTACGGCAACCCTATTACCAATTAGGTATTGGTCAGTTGTAACAACGTTGGCAGTAACCCACAATACACTGCTCACAACGCTGGCCTATGTAAATCGTCCTTGCTAAATCCCTCATACCACTGCCAACTCTTGCCGGATAGACTTTTAGTGACAACAGTGGTTACGTAGAGAGCCTTAAGGGTCTCTATGGTGGCTTATGTTCGCTTTAAAAAAACTCGCACTGTAGATAATTTTGTAAGTAAGAACACATATCAACAAAAATACAGCATCAACGTAACAGAAAAAATGTGTTTATTTAACATTAGTGTACAAAATCAAGTCAATACTACAGTCATAAATGATTCTATGGGAATCCTATCAAGAGGACAACGTGAATAGTCCACGACGTAGCCTTCTCCTGGATCAGGCCTTTGGTGTTCTCCAATTAACCTCTGGGTGGTATCTCTACACTCATCGCAAAGTCCAAAGTGTTTGCAAGGAAGTGTTACCGTCGTTGGTGGCTGTTCCTTACAAATGACACAGATAGCATTGTCTGATCTTGTGAGAGGTGCTACATGGTTTTCTTCCTGATGGTCTTCGGCTTAGAGATCCTCTTCATCGGTTACATATTCTACAGTATTTATATCTGTAAGTGGAAGCTTTATTAATAGATGTAAACAAAATACAGCGTTAGATATTTGTTTATTTGTAGTTGGTGTCTTTTAAATACTACCTAGTTTTCATGATTATTGTGGGATGCTTCTGAAACTATACATATATGTATGTATATAGAATACTTTCTTAGTACAGAGATTCATACATTTTACATTTAACGATTATTTTTTATCCTTCTGAGATTATAAAATTATACCTAAAGATCACCATAAATCAAAACGTGTTGCTGAGAACTCTTCCCTTTTGTATCATTCCACGCTAACTCACTCAATGATAAGTAGCTGCATGACGCTTAATATTATAAAAAATTACGTACTATTAACGTGGAAGTCATCTGGCACATTTCCAGCCAAGGTTTCCAGCAGCTGTTGTTCTTGAATGTCGTCGTTGTCATCATCGGTAGCAATATGATTTTCCACCATTCTTATTATGGAACAGCTAACCATATTTAAAAAAGACGGCACATCCGCATTTCCTTCTTCAAATAGTGTTGTTGCCCTTTTAATTCTTTGGTCGTTTAATCTATATTTCCTTTTAGGGATGCTTTTTATTTCTAGGCCTTCTACGAAAGCTTGTAATTCCCTTATCGTAGTTCCCACTAATTTATGTAGTCCATCTAGAAATATGTATATATTTCATAAATAAAAACGTTCATAATGTATTCAAGAATAAAGAAATAGAAAATCAAGTTTAATATTTGAACCAGTGACAAATAGGATGCCGGAAGAAGCCATGAGAAAAATTTAAAATTTACCTATGAATTCCCAAATGTTGGGTCCTCTGACTCTTAGTGTTCGTTCTAATGTAGCATGGAAAGATTCGCTATCATTATTTGTTCTCGGTTAAAGACTGATATGGCATCGACGCCCACTCTTCGTAGCCATTGCTTCCGGTGGTAACTAAGAAAAAAAATACATTTATATTCTCAATTGATAATTTTGAAACTTAATTTAGAATTTTATAATGAAATAGTACATTATACACTAAGGGAAAAAAAACTTTCCCCAAGGTGTATGTTTGAAAAACACACTCTTCAAAATTGCGAATGAAGTTTGATATTACTCGATTTTCTGGACTCTGACTTGCGCTTTACAGTTGATTTTCCTTCAATATTGAAAAATAAGCGTTTTACCGTGACCCGACACTTAATCACGCGACACATAATCATAGGACATTTAAGCACGGACAGTTAAACACGCCGACATTTAAACACGCCGACATTTAAACACGCCGACAGTTAATCACACCGACATTTAAACACATAGACATTTAAACACGCCGACAGTTAATCACGCCGACATTTAAACACATGGACAAATAAACACATTGCGTTTGAAGTGAATTCGGAATAGTAATAGCGTGTTAAGTAATGTACAGAAACATAACTTAATGTTACCCAAGACTGCAGTAAAACTAAAATATAAAAAAAAATCTGGTGTGATACACGCACACAACTTCCTTTTACAGTGATCTTATAATTAGTCAAAAATTACATTTTTAATTTTTAACCATTCGTTAAAAATTTTCAAAAATTACAAATTCTACAAAAACGGTACAAAATAGAGTGTTAGTTGAAGAGACAAATTTTTTCTAGAATTGAAAATTGAAAAAAAACAAAAGAAACCCACTTTAAAAGTATTCAACTGGAAAATCACCTATCTCACATCAATACACATTAAAAATGTAAGAAAAATGTAAAGTTAAAAAAAATCGTTAGAGCCGTTTTTGAAAAAATCGAAAAAAACTGAAAAATCACAAGAGTAAACACCTACTTCCGGTTATGCGATTTTTTTCAAAAGCTTGCTGTCTCATCCACATAGTACACAAAACTTATATATGAAGTTTCAAAGCCATACCTCTTTTCGTTTTTGAGATATTCTGTTCACAGGCAGACAGACACACAGACACACACACAGACAGACCAATGAAAAAAAAATGTTTTTTGGGTTCAGGGGACTCTAAAACGTGAAGATCTGTTGAAAACTCAATTTCGAATTCTTGGGGTGAATCCAATACTTCCTTTACTGTAAAAGGAAGTAATATGGAGCTTTATTGATTATATACATAATATTATTTATACATGCATACATATATATTAAAATACATGGGCAAGGGTTCGCAAATATTCGATTTTATTATCCGGATCGTAGCTTGCAACTATTCGTTCGACTCTGGTATTGGGTAATATATTCAAATATTGGTATTGCGTTTAGCTATGGAGAATGTATATTGTAAACGTACATATTCACGACACTGCCTGCCAATTGCTAGAAAAACTATTTTTGAAACTTTCCGTTGATCGGCAAACTAATCCTTTTCCAAGAAAGGTCATTACCGCTTAGGAATGCAGGTAGTCTAAATGAAACCGTAGATCCCAGCAAGCGTAAGGATGGTTGCTTATTTAAAGTCAAGTAGGAGTAATCACAAGTTCAACTGTCTCTCCTTATGGGCCTTAAGGTCTCTGTACTTTTTCTTCTCCGGAATGCGTTGACCACTTATATGCTGTAAATAATATGTGTGTTGCAATGCAATTTCTTTTTGTAGTCCACCGAGAAATCGCCAAACGGTAGGATGACTGCATTGAAACAACGAATTCACTTCAAACGCAATGTGTTTATTTGTCCATGTGTTTAAATGTCGGTGTGATTAACTACTGTCGGCGTGTTTAAATGTCTATGTGTTTAAATGACGGTGTGATTAACTGTCGTCGTGTTTAACTGTCGGCGTGTTTAACTGTCCGTGCTTAAATGTCCTATGATTATGTGTCACCGAACCGTGTTTTACGTACTATTGGGAAATCTACTGTATTCCTAAATACACAATCGTTTAGAAAACTGTTACTTTTCTGCATATTTCTGCATAGTAACACTTTTCAGCATGATTTTTGATATTTTCTACCAACATTTTTAAGCATTTCCCTACAGCAAGTGAAAAATAGCATGCGCAACACGTGAGAAGGGGTTTTCCGTGCAAGGGGCAAGTTTTTTAAAATGACAATAAAGTTCACTTTGTTGACGTGTGAAGGAAATTTTTTTTATATGCCGTTCAATATACAACTTACTTGAGCTTTTCACAGGAGTATATTCATTTACCTACCTCATTAAACATTGAAATTCGTTTTCTAAATTGCTTTGTCTCAAAAAATTGTTGACGTGAACAACACCATCCTCAATTTTTTCTGCTGGCAACAACGGCAAGCACATCAATTTTAAAGATTTTTTTGCCAATTCATTATTTGCAAGCATATGGCGCAGTCCTAGTACTGACGCTTGCCTCATAACAGCCTAAAAATATAAAACAAATGTTGGATTAGCAGTTACTATATACAGAGTATTTTTATTTTACCTGACAGTAATGGAAAAAACATCCCGTTTTTGTGGATCGGGGGAAATGTCGGTGAAGAGATTTGATCAAAGCATTTCGTAATCCGTCATTATTAATTTTGGCCTGAACTCTGGAACTATTTCTTTTATTTTTGTAAAAACTGCGTCATATGCCTCTGTGCGTCGACTTTTCATTAGTGCGAACGCGCATGGAAAAGCCTGAAAAAGTGCCTTTATGTGATTTTGTTAACCTATTATAATGAGATGTGAGTCGTCTGTTACGATACAAGATCTGTAAGTGCCTTATAACATAACTAGATTACGGAAGTTTAAGCATCTGCCTTTTCATTTGATAAAATATATCATATAGGAGACCAATAATTCTACATATTTGCAATTTTAGGTAAGAATACGTCTGCTAAGAATTACGTGAATTTCACCTGAAAAAATTGTAACAACGGTTCTGATTCCGAGTATAAGCTAACTTTATGTTAAAAACGCATGCAATTTGAACCGTGTTATTTAAAAATTATTTAAATTATAAACTAAATTATAATATCACATGTTAGTTTGTGTAGTGCGGTAATTTTTGAATTAATTATTTAATGTAAAGGGTGTTAAAAAGTACATAATTTCTTGCCTTATAGCTCTTTTCGTATCTCATTATGCACTAGGTAATACCTATTTACTAGTGATGGGCATAACCGGACAATTTTCATAATTATTTGCATTCGAATGATATTAATAACCGAATGATTATTTGAATAATCATTCGAATAAATTTTGGCTCTCGATTCGTTTCGATTTCGCAGGTTTGCCGGTTACGCGGTTCAGCGTCATCTGAATCGGCATTGTAACTTGCAGATAGCAGAGGAACTCGGTTAATAGTTAATTATAATAATTGTATAAATGATTTTTATTTGATTTCTAAGGAGTTTGTGCAACAAGTAATTGTGGATATGAATGAAATATATCTGGATACACCTTTATTGTTTTCGATTGCTGGCGATTTATAATAATATAATAATAATTAATAATATATTGTTGTATTTGTACGAGTTTTACGACTCGCTATTCTGCATTAGCATTAGCTCGATTACTCCTACATTCTTCCGATCTATAACCAAAACATAATATGTACATTATGTGTTATGTATTGGAAATTAAGAGGTATTTATTAAGAAGTGTAGAAAGAAAGAAATATGCGGGACTGCTTGCTAATCTTGGAAAATCTTATTTCGCTTTCTGTTTATCCCTTATTAGGCATAATCAACCGCGTTTCGAAGCAAAAATTTAGGCCGTTATAAATTAATACCAACACAGCTTCGGCAAATCTCATACTCAGCAGAGCGTTATCTTTCATAGGAACGGCCCCAAAAATTTAACTCGTCGACTGGGAGTCTGAAATGTTTTAATAACATCAACAAGCAGCCGCGAGCCTTGCTTATGGTTATGAGTTATGAATGAAGTATTATTTACAGAATTTCGATCACTCGCAGGTCGCTGAGTTACGACACGTAGTACGTATCAGGAGGAGGTTATTTTTCATTCGAATACATGGAACGAAAACCGAGTTACAAAGGTTATTTCAATAACCGGATAACCGGTTATTTTTCATTCGAATAAGCCCATCACTACTATTTACCTTATCCTGTTATGTTACGTAAAAAGTGCTACCTTGTAAGAATCTACGTTTAATAGAATATTTGCAATATTTTCAATAAAAATTATGCGAAATACTAATATCCGATACTTACCATTCCATACTGGATTACTAAAATGGTTAGTAATTGGCAGCTATCAGGTGTCCTGGGCCGTGTCTTAAAGGTTCCGTCGATATGAATTTCGGCGGCACTCAGCATTAAATGTTTTAGTTGGTCCGGTAGGAAGACAACTGACGTCGAAATTCCAGTTCCAGCAGCTCCTCTGCAGAAGGGCTTCTCATCAATTTTTCCATACCTTTGACTGTTTTGGCACATTTCTCCAAATTCTTCCAATGTACTAGGCAAACTGGGTTGGGTTTGGCGTCGTTGTCGTCTCATGCATTTGGCCATAGAAGGGAATGCCAATTTAGACGCAGTTGCTACATCCGCTCTAGAAGATTAAGTTGGAAATGAATGTCTTGGAAATTCTAAACTGCATGTTCGGTTCAGTTTAAGTATAAAAACATTTCTCTACAGAAAAATCATAACTTGCTGAATGAAATGAACAAACACTATTATAAGTATTATAATAAGCTTAACAACAAAGAATGAGTAATTTTGGAAAATCCCGCAAATATTATTTTAGGATTTATTGCAAGTCAATTGTTATTTAGTATTATTCTATTAATTGTAGAACCAAATAACATAGTGCTATTTTTACTTTGTGTCTTAGGCAAATATGTGTTTATTAAAGTTTTTAATAAAAATTATATCAAATTGCTGGTACAGTTCAATGGCGAAAATTATAATTTTATTTTCTGCTTCCCCATCAACAAAGGTAGAGAAGCTTAGTATTTGTTTATGTTGAGAATTTATAGTTAAAAACTATTTTATGCGAAAAAAACTTCCAAGCACGTGTCTGTTAGCGTGTAACCACAATAGAGGCCACAATACTAGCTACTTGAAATACCAAACAAATATATCTACAGGGTAACACATAATCTTACCTAGAACTCTGCCCCACAAAAATAGATCTCACATCTTCACTTGTCCTAACAGCAGAATTGATCATCGAATTTTTTAACACCAACGTTTTTTCTTTATCGGAATCTGGTAGATGATTATGCCCTTCCCCTAGATTAATAAAAATAGAGTCGTTGCATTTAGCTCTAGCTTTGCATCCTTTTTCGACACAGGTCAGGTATTTAGTATTTCCACTTTGGCTTCTTTTAGAGTAAAAAAAGCCTTTGTCGGATTCACAAGTATAATAGGTAGATCCACTTCTATATCCAGGAACAGCCTTTACTTCCATGTTGTCACACTCTACAACGTCAAAATAGATTTTGAAAAAATATCTATGTATTTATAATTCAACAGAAGCAAGCTGCTCAGAATCAAAGAAAAGCAACTTTCAGTCTTTGCTTTACTATAAAAAT
The DNA here is from genome assembly GCA_940337035.1 of Agriotes lineatus. Lineage (NCBI taxonomy): Eukaryota > Metazoa > Arthropoda > Insecta > Coleoptera > Elateridae > Agriotes > Agriotes lineatus. The sequence continues at coordinate 110,408,923 of OW679196.1, read as the reverse complement.
TTACCGCTATTTGCTACAATTAGTGTTTTGCTGTTTTGAATTGTATTTGTCTACTTCCGAAATATTTCAAATATAAATTTTATATCAGTTGCTCTAAAAACATGGTATCACATCATGAAAATTTTAGAAAATCTGATTTTTACATACAAAACATTCAATTTAACTTCGAAATTTTAAATTCTTTATAAAAATTCTAGAAATTAAAAACTTCTGAAAACCAGCTGAGCTAACATAGTTAATCAAAGAAACAATAGGATCGCACAGGGTTCCATAGCGTATCTGTGCTATTTATATTTTGGATCTTGTCTTAATAATAAAAAATACAGCATTCTAAGGTTGAAACTGCAATTGATCAAAAGCAAATGTTAAATTCATGTGCATTAATTTAAAAAAAGCGTAATACCGGGTGACAATGAGACCAAGGCGTGCTTATATCTTCTTTATTTATGGATTTGGATCAAATTTTATTCAAGAACACTACATAATTTATGATTGGCGAATAAATATAGCTAAGATGGTCAACCTCTGATTTTACCCGAAGTACCATTAACTTTAATATTTTAAATAAGTCAGCCTGTATATTTTATGATTTTGGGAATCCGCTCAACTTACACATGATTTATTTTTTCAATTTTAATTTATATCATAGAAGGCCGTGACGGGAAATCGGTTCAAATTGACTGGAGTAACTCATAATAATAGCAATTTAATCAATTAGATCAATAACAAATCCTTCATGAAAGAATAAAGCCTGATAATTGTGTTTTTTAAGAAAAATCTACTTTTTTAAATGGCAACTACGAAGGGCAGTCTTGTCATTCTATAGATAATTTAATTACCAATTTAACGATATGCATCATTCGCTACTTTATCTTTATCGAAAGCTGAAATGTTTAACTAGTTAATAACTTTTATTTTGAAAATTTGTGTAATACTTATAATATATAATAATTTAAGTCGTCGATTTCCAAAAACATAAAATATGCAGGGCGATCTATTTAAAAAATCAAAGCTGATGACATTTTTGGCGACACCGGAAGTTGGTCATTTAGATTATATCTACCTGTCAATTTGAAATTATGTTTAATATCTTTGCACCAAATTTAATCCAAATCCGTTCATAAGTACAGGAGATAGAGGCATGGCCCTGGTCTCATTGTCACCCGGCATATGTATAGAATTATCATTAATAATATAACAAGGGCGAGATATACTTACCCATAATTTTGCACACGCCAAGGGTCCAGTGCTGGTTACAATCAAAACTGCCCCAAGGGCTTGCCCGACGGCAGTTTTCAAAGAGCAACCAGCACGATGTCTCTTGGCACCGGCAAAATTATAAGTTTATATTTTAAAGATTATTACACAAAACCCGTATACGAATTACGATTTAAAATTGACCTAATAACGCCAAAAAACTCAAGTAGCTTGTTTCCTGCATTTTTACTTCTAATTATGGCACTATCCACGAGGTCGATAATCATCCCTACGGCGCTTATCGCTTGATAAGCAGCACAAGGGCTCTTATCAGGGAAGCAGTTCGAGATTAGCCAATTTAAAAAAATGAGCTTGTAAATATGTTTTGGAGTTCATTTCGTTTGAGCTGTTTATTTGGTGGTTTGTATCCTGAGATTACTTTTAACGTGGAATTGTCTGCTGTTTTAATTTTTATTGCTACAGCTTCTATATTGTTGATATGATAAAGGTCAGGTGGAGTAACTAATAGGTTATTTTTGACAATAATGGCCGCTCCGCCCCAGCCTATTCCAGTTTCTCGTTCTTTTCTGAAAATTCTGTAACCTGGTATCAAAAATTTTTCATTTTGTATAAAGTGTGTTTCAGTGACACAGAGAATGTCGATGTTATGTCTTGCAATGAATGATATGAATGTTGATTTTTTGTTTTTTAGCCCATCAGCGTTCCAATTTGCTAGTGTTAACTTTTGTAAAACTCGATGATTATTTACCGCCATTGAATAGCATCGGAATCATTGACATTATTTCGGTTTTAATTTGTTCAATATATGGAGTTAATAGCTCTAAAATAATGTGGATGATGTTTGTGATAAAGGAATTATGGTTTGTTGTTTGTTGAGTGTCGCATGTCTTATTGGTTACCATTTCAGCATATGTACGATGTGCATCATCAACGCATTAGGGTTGGTTGGATTAATTCTAGGGATGTTCCGTGTTGGTTAGTTACGTTGGGTCGTGTTTCGTTTAAAGGTTTTTATATAAGGGCATCCTCCATAATTGGCCGTATGATCGCCCCCGCAATTGACGCATGCCGGTTTAACTTCTTTTGTTTTTTGGCACTGGCTATAATGGTGATATTCCTTGCATTTGACACAGCGCGGGGGGAGATGACAGTAGTTTTTAGTATGTCCCACTCGCTGGCTGTTGGTGCATTGCGGTGTATCACTACTTTTACGTCGTGGATCTACGGCAACTACGCAGTATAATAATCTATTTGGGTTGAATATTTCTTTCGCCTTTTCTACTTTTTTTAGTTCTAGTGCTATAAGGGGCATAGGGATTTTCTTTATGTTTAGTAGTCTAGTTACCTTAATTACTGGAAATTTTAGCTGGAGTAATTCTGCATAGATTTCATCTTCCTTAATAGAAATAGGGACATTTCTTATTATTGCCGATATATTTGCGTTTTGTGGGGATTGATACGTATAATAATTTACATTGTTTTCGTCATAAAATTTGGTGAGTGATCTATAATCATCAGGGCTGCTTAGATTAATATTAAGTTGCGTACCTTTGTAAGTTGTGGAAAAATCATCTTTTTTAATATTGCTTTAATATCTTTGATTATGTTCTGATGATGAGTGCCATTAGGTAGGAATATGGGTGGGACTTTGGGTGTTTCTGTTGAATTTGGTTCCTCGCTTCGGTGCTGAGATTCGCTAGAGTTTTCTTGTGTATTTTCCTGTGTATTCTGCAGATTATAAAATCTGTTTTGGGTAAGTAGGCTATTGCTATCAAAAATGTAGCGTTTGTTGATATCAGTATCTGGTGATGACAATCCTCGTTTTTTGGTGTTTTTTTCGCTGGATTTTTCTTTATCGATATCCATTGATTGGGCTTTGGGTCCTTGGTAGATTAGTGTTGGTGCTTTTAATTGTGCTGGTTGCGTGCGTGACATTTAACTTAAATGTAAGTACTTACTGTTATAAGTTAGAATGCACAATTGTTTATTTGGTATTTTAATGTTAAAACACAGTCGGTCGCGCACTTGACCTATTCAATCAAGTTGTGTGGTATCGCGTTAATGAATTTTATACGCAAATATTTTAAATTTTAGCGGTTTTAATTATTAAAACTCAATTCACAACTGAACACAGCGTCCGATCGGTACGGTTGCTTGTTCGAGACTCAAGTCGAAGAATTTCTAAGAACAGATGCAGGAAAATTACTTGTCAAAAATGTTAAAAGCGAGAGCAAGTACAATTTTAAGAAAAAAAATTCCTACACCTATATTTTGTTTTTTACCTACCTGTTAATTTGATACATCTGTATTTTTTCTTAATAAAACTCTTTCATTGATACTTAACGTGTTTTTTTTCCATTTTGACCAAGTATGACCAGATTAAATTTGTTGTCCGGTTATGACGGCTGGAAAAGTTGGCAACCCTGGTGACGACTCTCATAGACGTGCAAAATAGCAGTTTGGTTTGGCCTTTGGAGATTTTGAGCCCTTTTGGTGACATTTTTGTGATAACATTGCGTTCACGTTGGAGTTTTTGTTGATTTGTTGCGGATAAGAGAATAGGACATAAGTACTTATATAAGTTAGTAAAATATGTCGAATTATAAAGTTTTAGTTTGGGAATACTTTAGACAAAAAAATATTGACAATAAAACCGAGTACACTTGTAAGTTTTGTTATCAGACATATTACAAAAATGCAACTCGCATGACGTTGCTTCTGAAGAAGTGTAATCGATGTCCCACAAATGTTAGAGGAAAATTTTCGAAAACAAATAAATTTAGCAAAGGTAAGATTGCCAGGGTAATTTTCTTTTTTTGAATATGTACACTAAAACGTTTAATTCTTTTAGAAATAGAACATGGAACGACGAATAGCGACTCGGAGAGTTCTTTAAAAACACCACTGTCGAGTTTGTCGACGAAATCATTTACTTCAACAGTTGGAAGTTTTGTAGACAGAATCACTAATAATGAAAAGGTATTTATTTATTTTCATCATCAGAGGCATGTTTTTTGACATCAATTAACAATTTACAGATCCAATTAGATAGATTATTAGCAAAGGCCGTTTATTCCTCAGGATGTCTGTTACGAATAGTTGACGACAAATGCTGGCAAGCATTTTTTAGTGCAATACCACCATCATACAAGCTGCCAAGTAGGCATGATCTTGGACACAAACTGTTGGACAATCAATATGAATCAGTTCAAGACCAGATACAATCCAAAATTCAGATGTCATCAAATTTAGCCCTACATTGCGATGACTGGACAAATATTCGGTAAGAATATAAAGTGGTACAATTTATAAATACTTAATTTAAAAAATAGATTAAGTCAATTAAGTGCCTTTTGATAATAACATGCAAGATATAATAAATATACAAATATCTATCAAATATAAGCATCAAATATTGTGAGAACTAAGAACTAATGGGTTATATATTTTTTTTCAGGAACGAGGCTTATTTGAATTTTGTGGTAACTACCTCAGAACCTGTACTTCTAAAAACTATGACAAGAGTTGAAAAGCATACTGGAGACTATATTGCGTCAGAACTAAAAACCTACTTGTTGGAGACATAATGATGTTGGGTTCACTCAAAAATGTTGAACATTCATGCAAAGACGTAATTAAAGAAATAACTAGCTCACCCAGAAATCTGGCTACTTTTAACATGGTTCAAAAAAATAAGTATGGTGTAACAAAAAGCCTAAAACTGCCTGTAAAGACACGTTGGGGTTCAATTCTTTAGTGTATTGACATCTTGATCGTGTCTAAGGAAGCACTACAGATTTTTGTTGTTAGCGAGAATGAAAGCATTAAATTTTCCAGGACCGTAAGGGACAATATTTTAGATAACGATATATGTTGGATTAGACTAGAAAAGATTAAAAAAATAACCAATTGTAAAACGGATAACTGTTCTTGAAGAAGATCAGCACACAATTTCAAAGGTTTTCCTTGCTGTTAAGGAAATTGAAAATTGTTTAAACAATGAGGTTAAAAGTTTACCTATATAGTCAACAGAAGAAAAAGAACTGTTGGGTCTTTTCGAAAATAGAAATAAGATTATTCTTAAACCATTGCATTTGGCCGCTTATTTATTGGATCCCAAATACTGTGGCTCTCAATTAAGTAATGATGAACATATTCAAGCCATGGAATTTCTAGATCTAATATTATCGGTTCATCCAAAATTTCAAGAAAATAAGGATTTGATTTCTACAGAATTGACATACTTTTTGGAAAAAAGTAATTTGTGGCGGTTACCGTTTGTCTGGGAGACAGCAAAAAAACGACAGTATTTCTTGGTGGACAGGCGTTTGTTGCAAAACCAATTTGAAAGATATATCCACTGCCATATTGGGAATGCCTGCGACAAGCGCCGCAACCGAGCGATCTTTCAATGCTTTCTCTTTTATTCACTGCAAAAAGCGAAACATTAACCACGGAAAGGGCTGGCAAAATCTTATTTATTGCCCATAATTCGAAGCTTTTGAATATGAATGAACCAGTTACAAAAACCACAATAGCTGAGGCTGGTCCATCTAATATAAATCAGTGTTAATAAGTGTTAACCCACAATTAACCAATACAACCTATATTATAAAAGATAGCGGAGGATCTTGTAGTCAGAGTTCTGATACTGAACTGGATGAAGACTACTCTGTTCATGACACCAACTCTTCTGTTGATCCAGAAGATTTTTCGGAGTTGGAAATGGAAGAAATTCCAAATTAAAATTTAGTTTTTGTTTTTAATGTACTATGATCCCAAGGGTTTTGTTTATGTGTTTCTTCTTTTAATGCTTTAATGGTTTTTAAGTTCTATTTTTGTTTCCTATGTAGGTACTCGCTTTAACCCTTTGAGGCTGGAATTAGTTTTTTCTTTTTAAATAAATTTTTTCACTATGTACATATTTATTAGACCCAATACAAACTAATTATATAAATTTAAACCAAAAAAATACAAACAGTTATCCTGCAGGATATGGTTACCAATGCTAACCAGTAGGAACATAATGCATATATCATAAATTATTTTGAATGGAATGAAAAAAAGCAATTTTCTATCCTTATTTAGGCACAATCCTACATCACATGTCGAGCACTTCCAAATGATTCGGCGAATATCCTTAGTAGTGCTGCAATGTGCTCATCTCAGTGAACTACATCTTATAGGCATATGGGCACATTTGTCATGACTTACTTCAAGAGGAATAATTTTCTTGAATTTATTTATGGGTTTATGTGAAGAACTTCTGCCCCGTTTTTTAGATTCTTCTACTGCTCCTATCAATCCACGTGCCACTGATAAGCGATATAGTTTTAGATTTATATTTCTGGCGTCAATTCTTTTTTGATACAAAATAAATGAATTTATTACGCAAGCATCCACAAAATAAAAAAATATTCTATGCCACCACTTGTACGATTTTCTATCAACTTCATGACACTTTTTAGCATGTCGAATCGATCGACATATGCCATGTGCACATTGTATTGATTTACCATTTAGGGGCATGGAATCTGTTCTGCAGAGCCATCCTTGTTTTCCTAGAAGCTATTTCCATAGTGGCAGGATTTTGATGATTACCCAGCATAAGAACGCCCCTACGATCCATCCACTTCAAAGCAGCTAACCCATCTGTAGATATTCTCCAATCTATATCTCCTCGCTTCATTTTTTTTCTACTTTTAAATCCGGAAAATTTTTCCTTCCTTTGCGAATAGTTCCACAAGCATAAATTCCTTTAGATAGTAAACGTCTTTGAAGATCTACAGAGTTAAAATAATTGTCGAAGAAAACTTTATGATTTTTTCCGGCAAGTACTCTTGTAAGATCTAGAACAACGCGGGTGCCCAAGTTCTTTTCTACTGCTTGATCAATCTTTCCAGAATAATTTTGGAATTGACACATATAACCGGAGGAATCTGCTCGAACCCATACTTTATACCCTCTTTTAGTAGGTTTCATCGGCATGTATTGCCGAATGCTACTTCGACCTTTAAATTTTATCATGGAATCATCCACAGATTGAAACTCCGATGGGTTCAACGACGAAAGAAAGGTTTCTCCTAGCTTAGTGAGAAGAGGCCTTACCTTGTAGAGCTTATCATAATTTGCCGTGTTTTTTCATGGCTGCACAGAGTTATCGTTCAAATGTATGTTACTCAAAAGCCATGTAAATCTGTCTCGCGATATGACGGAGCTAATAAAATAGTCCCTCATCTCCTCTTTAGAGGACCAATAGTCTCTATAACTTGGCATCTTTTGAGGCTCATTATCATATTTACCCCTATAAACTTTTTAATTTCAGAAGTAGTTGTTGGTGTAAAGTTATTAGCACCACTGTTTTTTGCAGTGCATACATATTTGTTTGACAAGCAATATCTTGTATAAGCTCTTCTGGAAATAAGTGCAAAAACAAGTCGGTGGGGGATTTCAGGTTAGCTGGCACATTTGGACCTGCCTTTTCCAAGAATTGATTTGGCCTTGTTTCATGCTGAATATCTTGTGTCCATACAATTGCACTACCTCTCAAGTCTGCTGGCATTCTTGAAAGTGGAAGGTCGTCTTCACTATCCCATTCGCTATAATGATCGTCTCCAAAATCCACTATCTTCCATTACATTGTTTATATCAGAGTCTACCGATTCACAATCGCTGGAAATTTCATCCAGCAGCATCTCAAATTCGTCTTGCCGCATTGTTTCGAGTTCATTCATGCTCCATTTATTTTTCACACCTAAAAAAATATTTCGCCAAAGTCCTGGTGGTTACCAGTAATAACCATAACACAAAAAGTTAAATTTCTAGATTATGAAGTATCATTTAAGCAAGTAACTTTATGAATAGCACTTATTAGAGCAAATATTATTACTTTGTCATTATTGAAATTATTTATAGAAACACGAGACGAAACTAGCTCCTAATCTATTATCAACTTAACAGCCCTTACACATGTGCACTCACAACCGATTTTCTGCACCAACAACAGTATTTGTCACTTGCGATGTATGAATACTGCTTCCATGTGACTTATGCAGCCCTTTAAACATTCTGGTTCTCAACGGAAACCAGTAGGCAAATACAGAAAAGGTTTTTAATGTATGGTTAGTGCTGGTAACCAGTGGTCCTCAAAGGGTTACAAAAATATGTTTTTTTTAGTACTTTCTTTAAACCAGTATGAGTACTGGTTGGTTTTATTAACAATATTTTAAATGTTTTATTACTTAGTATATTGTTGAATAAATACTTATGTTCTAATTTTTATTGTTATTGAACCGGATGCATCACCCAGTTTCTATAAATTTTTATGTAACCATAAATTCTCCACAAAAGTGGCAACATTCAATGGCACTGGTTGTTAATTACCCAAAATTCTCGTAAATTCCCGAAAGTTCGCGAACGTTCGTAACGAAAAATAAATTATGGGAATTTTCCAACAATGTGACTACACTGCGACACTGTATGCAAAATTGAAGTTTGCTACCGAAGTTTTGATATACAAAATTTTTAGAAATTGTCGTGATATCACACTTCTGTTGTTCTTCAGTGCTATGAGATGAGGTGTAAATAACTTTGTTTGTCATTTTAAACTTTCTTTAAATTTAACTTGCATATTTGTTGCTATGTTGCATGTATATCTTTGAAATCCATACTTAATTTAAAAATAGTGTATACTTCTTATTCTTCTTTTATATAGGCGTTAGCCTGTTTTTCTTCACGCATCGTATGCCTGGTTCTGTGAGCATGGTTCGTTTCAAATTTCAAATTATAATTGATTTATCAGGCAACTAATTTAATTTTATATATTATTTACACATTTCTAATAAACTATCCCAGGGGAAATATCAAATTTGATAATTTTTTTATTTCTGTGAGACTATAAACTTTATTTACTTTAAACTAATTTATCAAATTTTATATTTTATACCTTGGCTAATTTAAATATCAACTTAAACATAAAATTAATTAAAACTACCTGGTTTGTTCCTTAAAATTACGTTCTTCCGCTTGTTCTTTCCGATTGTAAATAATATTTTCAGTTTTTTAATGAATTTGAATTGTTTTATCGCGTTTCTTGCGCTTTTTGTTATATTTGTGCTTTTTTATAATAAATAGGGGCTAATTACCATGTTAATATGCTTGAATATCACAGCATGAGATTAGAAAATACTGAAATAATAAGGTTGGTGCATTTGAAGATATTTAAGTTTATCTATACCAGTTTAAGCAATGTAATGTCTTATTCAATTTTAATAAAGATCTTAGCTTGATTTGTAGCATATAATCATTGTAACAGAATAGTGTGAAATAAAAAAATTAAAAATACTGTTGAGCTGTTTGTTTACATAACTGTTATGCAGGGTAAATACTCTGATACACATACATACGATACTAAAAAAAATACAAGTAGGTGCCTAATAATTGTATAAATGTTCGACCTCTTTTATTAGGGAAAACTGCAAATTAGTTACGGCAGCACAAACTTGAAAAACCACGGATGCATCTGAAATGAGGGTGGCTGGAATTAAATTCAAAATTTTATAATATTTAATTCGCTTTATAGCCTTTTCCCAGAGATGTCACATCTCTGCCTTTTCCACATGAATCCGTGCTTTAGCATTGGTTCGTGTCCGTATGATTTGTTCAGGTGTAAACTGAGGAGTGGTTAAAAATGGTGGTACATTCAGAGAAACAACCTCTGATAAAAAAATCTAAAAAATCCCTGTCTGCTACAACTAAATCACCTTGCCTCATTTTTTCTGTACCCGACAGTGATCGGTAATTTTTTGTCTGAAATCGAGCCTGGATATAGTTTGCTTGCGAATGTAACCACTCCATTAGGCGCAACTCCAACTAATCCCTTCAACGTATTCCTATGTTTATAAGAGCTATACGTTGACCTCTGTATCGCTATACAGGGGGTTTTAAAAGTTGCTAAATGGCGAGGAAGCAAATTCGAAAATAAAAATAAAAAAAAATTTGAGAAAAAAAAATTATTTCAAAAACAAGAAAAAACTATTTTCATACAAAGGAAATTATAAAAATACTTTATTGAGTACGGTAATCAGATATGGTGTAAAAAAATATGGCATTATTGTCCTAGATTTCAGTGTGGCTCTAATGAAACCATCCCGCGATTCTTCACCGCAAACAGCAGCAGATGCTTCTGTAACAAGCTTTACATTTCGCTCCACCGCTTGGGAGTGACAAGGGTATGGAGCAAACTTTACCTCGGGAACTATCTTCGATTTTAGCACATCTTCAAAATTATGAATATGAAATGTTACAGGCCGTTCGGTCAATTTTTAAACATTCCAGGAGACGAGATCCACATAATCTTGAGCTTCAAAATTGAAGTTTGGTATTACAAATGACCGAATTTCATCTGAAATTTGCCTTTTTGTTGACCTTATTTGTAGTATCCGCCTACATGCCAGTTCCCTTATAAACTGTCTTTCATCCGAAAGCATGGCAATCAAAATGTTCTCGGGGTGGCCAAAGTATCCATTTCTTTGGATGACGGGATCTATTATCTTCCTTAGTTCTTCACCAAGGTAACGAGGTAAGCTAATCATTTGAAATAAATGTCTTGTTCCATTTGTACATGAAGGGTTTAGCTTGATACTAAACCAAACCGGGGCGTACACTTTCATTATAAACTTAGCCAGAGTTATTAAAGTTTCAGTGGGCTCGTTAGTAGCAACATACAATCTTAAAATTTGATTTGCAGTAGTTAACCATCGGACGTGAGATAATCTTCCCGGATTTCTTTGAGCCAAATCTGCTTTTTTTATTAATAATTATTAAAATTATTAAAAATAATTATTAATAATAATAATTACCCACGAAAATAGCACGGCACATTTCCCATAGATATTTCTGGTCGGTGCTAAGGTCGGATTGATCTATAGTTCCCGGAATACTTGTCTCAATTCTGGCAAACATCGCAATCGGCAGTTTTTCACAATCTCCCAATTTCTTTCCAATAGGCCCTGAAAATCCACGAGGTCCTGCAGATTGTGCAGTAAATGACGAAGTGGTAGTTCATTTGCATGCAATAAACATACAAACCACTGCAGCGGCCTTCCTAATTCTTCTTCTAAATGTCTAATGACACCTCCCTTTAAACCAGTATTTACTGCCGTTCCGTCGCATCCAATTACAACAATTTTTGACATATCTAATTTGTTTTTGTGAAAAAATTCTGTTATGCTTCTTTTGATTGCAAAGCCTGAACCAGAAGTTGGTGTAATATGACCGAAGTAAAGTGATCCTGGTTCTTTTAATAAGGTATAGTGTTACTGTAGTTCTATAATGTCTTCCGTATACAAGTCGTTGCATTATGGTTTTATCCTTTCTCCCGTCGAAATATAAACCAAACTGGTCTTCGCCTTCCGATATCTCATTCAACTCTAATTGAACTTTTTTTCTGGCCCTTCTGATTGTCATTCGATCTAGCACGTTTGCAGTATCTTTCTTGGTCACTAATCCAACATCTTGTAACACGGCACTAACAATAGTTGCAGCAGCACGATAGGATACACCGTTGCGATTACAAGCTATGGCAAGAAAACTGTCTACCATAAATACCTCTTGAAGTTGACGGCTCCGACGAGGATGACATCTGTAGCTGACGAGGTGGAACAAATATGTCTACGCTGTCTTCGTCTGACGATAATGAAGCCGAAAGTGTTTCATCTAAGTTAATTTCAGGCGGTTGTGGATCAATTTTAACGGCAATATTTTTCAAATCACGCGACTGCCTCTCCATTTTATGTACCACTTCTTTTGTTGCTACAGCATCAACTGTACCAATACAGATTTTTCAAAAAGTTCTTTGGTCATTTAAAAATACTTGTTCCTTTGTTGGTATCTTGCGGTGATATTCGCATTTGCAGTTAGTATAATCGGAACATTTACAAGTCGATATATCAAACAGTTGATTTGATTCATGTTGAAATGTTTTTATTTTATCAATATACGTTGCTGTCTTTTTGCGACATTCAGCAAAATTTAACAACTTTCTGTATTTATCATAGTAGTTTCATATAAGCTGAATAATTCTCTGATGACTTATTGCAGGAATAGATACTTTTCGCCAAACTGCTTCCAATTTTGATGACACAATTTCGCATATTTCAGAGATCATTGGTTCCTTCTTCCTTGTTGCCATTAAATGGTTTTTTATGCACAAATATTCTTTCATTACATCTCTGTAACTTGGTAAAACATTAGTGGGTAGCTCTTGGGGAGCTCCGAATATTTCACATTTAGTTTCACTACGTGTCTTAACATTTAGTAGTACTTCTTCACTCATTTTCAATAAATGCTAAAACGACAAGTAAACTACTATAACTATGACTAGAATCAGAGCTGGGCAAATTACTTTTAAAAAGTAATTAATTACTAATTACCAATTACCGCCCAATATAGTAATTTAATTACCAGAGATTCAATTACTCACAGGAAATAGTAATTCAATTACCAATTACTTAGTAATTGTAATTGTAAACATCAATTACTTCTTCAATTACTTTCAATAAAAATTATTGTCATATAGTTGTATGTAGTAGAATTTTCTTGCAAGTTGCAACTATCATTAGTGTCGTGTCGATTCGTAATCGTTATCTAAAAATGCTTAATTTTTATGTTTTGTTAACTATAGTAACCTAATACTTCATCACTCTTGAAGGTTTTTTGATAATTAAATCTTCTAGCTACATGCACCGTTCACCAAAACCAAAAGTTTTTAGTTTGTTTTGATGTAAGATGTAAGTAAATAAATAAATGCAAGGATAACAATTATACAGGGTGTCCCAAAAAAAATGGGACACCGATTTGGCATAGATTCCTTAGGTTATAATAAACCGATTAAACCTAATATACTTTAGTAGAAAGTCCCTTCAGTAAGAAGGTATAGGGACTTGGTAGTTCAAATCTATATATTTTTTTATATTAGTTTCCACATAAGTTATCACTAAAGTTGAGCTTTTTGTTACGATTATGTATTTAGTTGCCGAGGCCCGAAGGGCCAAAGCAAATAAACCTCAAGGATTGAAATGAAACTCCCAGTGCCCAGGGGTAAATTGTTTTTTTAAATCGAGAAATCGCAAAGTTACAACATTTTAACCAACTTTTATAGGTTACGTTCACGTCGGTTGACGTTTACCTATCGCCCAGCCGCCTACAAAAAGTTGTAAAACAATGGCTTTCTTCACTGCCGATTTCTCGTATTTTATTTGACGATTTCAACGTTCTTCACTGCCAATTAAAAAAAATTTTTTTCGAATATGAAGAAATGTCGAATTTAATATTGGCTAGATTTTGTAATGATATTAGAAAAAATAGCACGCTGAATATGTTATAAAAGTGATTTTTCCATGTTCGTGATAAATTAATCCACTCCCTTTGCATCACTCGCTCGTGAATTAAACGTTGAAAAACTTTCACTTTTCTTAACTTGTAGAACAATCTATTATTAAATACGCTTAACATGAGGCTGAATGACAAAAATATGTAACTTACCTAAGTATACAGGGCGAAGCATTGGATTTCTTAAGTGTTTGACAGCAAATTTCTATTCAGATTTTGTAGAAGAACGGTCCAATTGGCGCAACTTGAGCATTTTTTGTTGGCTCTGTTTGAAAATACTTTTTTTACCCCTTTATACGAAAGTGACATTTTCTGTTGCCTGTTAGAGGTATAGGAAAAATAAATATACGTTTGGGTCCCTGGTTGGTTTCCAATGGCAGTGGGAGGGAATAACATTGACTGCCGTTGCCATTAGAGACGGGAGACAATGTGATTATTATTAATAATAAATCAACTAGCCTCCTGGTTTTCATATTTAAATATTTTTGAATGCAGCTGATTACAAGAGATAGTCTCATCATAAAATGTAAAAGTGTTGTATGTATAACTCTGGACTAAAACGTCATTTCATCCTTTGCATGATTACAATAAATTGATTAGGTACTGTTCTCGCAAACTCTGAAGAACTAAACTACATCTGCGGGAGGGAATGATACATTTTCCTCCCTAATAATACAAATAGTTATTAAAAATGTATTAGGTAACTTCTGAAATTATAAAACAAAATATCAATTTCGTGTTGATCAGGGACGATTGAAAGTTGACAGATGACTGATAAACCCAGTTGAAAACGGCTGATTGAAATAATTTGCTCAAGTACCGTAACAATGAAGTCATTTTTACATTCAAGTGACCTTTATACTATGCGTTCAAAAAGAAATTACATAAGGGTTGAATATGGCAATTTTTAGAATTTTCAATCGCGATATCGGCGTATAATATAAACTTATGACAGCAACAACAGTGTATATGTTAATGAATTCTAAAGCTTGCTGTTGCCAATACTTTTATATTCCATGGCCAACCCTTAAGTAATTACTTTTTGAACACACCGAATAAGAAAATTACTGTGAACGCTCGACAATTAAATTGCTCAGGTTGCTTTCATATTTTTACTTCATATTTCAAAATGTTATTAACATCTTTAATAATACCTATTGATTTTAAGTTTAGGGAAATAAAATATCAAATTACGTAAATTGGGTCACTATACACTGTTCTTTTAAAAAACTAAATGGAATTTTGTGTAAAATCATTAAGAAGCCAATATTTGAATGTCTCGTAATTAGCAAGGGTTTTTTTAATAATAATCGAAGCTAACATAAACTTATGCGGCGGCGTTTTAAAATTACCATACGCCATAATGCATTTTTGAGTCAACTAGACATGTTATTTTGCAATTAGATACATTTTATATATGTGTTTTCCGTTGTTTAAATGTTGTTATCGGATTTTGTCCGTTTACTTCAATTCCTCACTCAAAAACATAATTTTCTGGACCTAACGTCTGTTACACTTGCACGGATTGTTTAAAACAAGCAAATTGAAATGAATAAATAATCATTATGAACCAATATCGTCTAATCTATTAAAAATTATTATTTTACCGTAGGTATTGTAATCTGTAATGTACTTACCGCAAATATTCTTATAGCGTCTTACACTTAGCGTCTCTCACAATACAGATTGTCATTATTACAAGCTACAGATACACGCACTAATGTTCGTGGACGCGTCATACAAAATGCAGAAGTTGCTGTTATTCGACTCGTCAGAGGAAATAATAAATTATATTGCGCGGGGAATACCCTGCGATTTGCTTAATATGTAACCTAATAAGAAATTATCTTTTTTATGCGTTCTGGAGATCTAGCACCCTATCGAGGTCAATAATTCAGTAATTGAAATACCACAAAGTAATTCAATTACCTCGAGTAATTTCAATTACCACAAGTAATTCAAATACCTATAAAGTAATTTAAATACTTTAGAGTAATTTAATTACACGAAAGTAATTGAGTAATTGAATGCAGTAATTAATTACTTTTAAAAAGGAATTTTCAAGTACTTTCTAACAAAGATGGCAATTCCCAATTACAATTACCGAATTTTGAAAAGTAATTCAATTCCAAGGCAAATACACAAAAAGGAATTTAATTAGTAATTTAATTAAAAAGTAATTAATTACTGCCCAGCTCTGACTAGAATATGAATGAATTAACATGTAACTTACTTTGAACTCACTATTAAAATAATATGTTATTGTATTAATACAATGTATTACACATAAAATAGTTTAATTATTGAATGACAGTTATAGCACAAGTTTGGTTAGAATTTCACTGACAAAACACTCACTCGTTACTGTTTAACCGCAGAACTGCTACTGATGATATCGAGGGCATCATGCCAGAAGGGCGTATCAACAAAAACACAACTCTTCAGCAAACACGAAAAACGCTTCTTAAATTTGGTAATTATTTCTGTCAAATTAAAACCACACCAACGTGTGCAAAGTGTAGGAAAAAAAACTGTTTATACGCCCTTCTGGCATGTTAAAATTTTACACAACGAGCTCTGCGCCTTTTAATGTTTAATAATACACAATTTTATTTTTCACGTGTTTTATTACATTTAAAAATACTGAAAACTACATTCTTAAAATAAATCTGAAAACAATAACTTAGTTTCTGTAGAGTTTTCGTTTAGTAAGTTTTGCACGAACAGCATGCAAAGGAAGTTCATCTTCTTCATCGGTATTTAACTCTTCGTCCTTATTAACGGCATTTTTCTTTTTATTAGTTGTTGATTTCGTGTTTTTTCCCGAATGAGGTAAATTTTTATAAAACGGATGAAATTCTATTGGAATGGGATTGTCTTTATCATTGCATAGTTGTAAAACAGTGGTTCCCAAACTTATTTGGCTTACCGCCCCTTTTTCAGACAAAATAAGGTCACTATATCAATAAGGTACCGCCATTCCATTCCTCGCTTGAGAATGTGAGAAAATTGTGAGATAAGGATAACAAATACAAATTTCCCAAGTGCAATAGGGAAGACACTAGTTTTTGGGGATTTTCTTTTTGGTGTAATGGCACTGTAAAGTGAGGAATCTGTTAGGTTATGTGTTTTTATCCCCAGTTGGAGAAAATTGTGCGACAAGGATAGATATAAAAAATCACTAATGACGGTACCTTATTGATATAGTGACCTTAAGACAAAAAATTACTCAGCGCCCCCTGGAAAGCTACATTCTTTAAGTGGACAAACAGAAAGATATTGTAGTGGTAGCTTTTTGAAACTGATAGTTATCTATAAGAGTATTTCTCAGTAGGAAATTATTTTGAAAGATTAAATTATTTAGCAATTAAAAAGTACAAGGAGGGATTTACACATTAAAAGTACAACATAAATATTTGAGAATTGTTCAATGAATGATACATTCGATACAGTTATTGTTAAATTGTGAATAGTTTATTAAAAAGATTCAAGCATATAAGTTGATTTAGTTGGGATAATTATTTGGTAACATCAGAGCTTAGATTTTAATTTGTATTAACTGAAAATTGGAATAACTAAAGTGAAAGCCAAACTCAAATAATTATCTAAAAAAGTCGAATATAGAATGTTATAATAAAATATACCATATAGAAATTTGGTATAAATTATTATTATTGCTAGAGAAAATGATATTTTTAAAATAACCATTTTTTTCTGTATTTGTAGCCTTTATTTTAAGTAAAAGCAAATTTGAATAATGAAAACCCTTTATTATAATGATATTTACTTTCTGTATGGTGTATTAAAGGATGTGAAAAAGTAAAATTAAAGAAATGGAGAATAAACGAATTTAATAATGGTACATAGTCTTTATGGGATAAATAAATCTGTAACTTGCATTTAGTGTGTTTATTTGAAAAATAATGTTACACTATGTTACACAACAGATGAAATATGTACGAACGGTTTTTCTAAATCTTCTTATCTTCCCTTCCTTCTTTAAGCTTTCACCGCCCCCCAAATGCACCCGAGGCTACTATCGCCCCCCTGGATCGTTCCAGCGCCCCCCAAGGGGCGGTATCGCCCACTTTGGGAATCACTGTTGTAAAAGATCCTTGTATTTAAGATCCGTTATTGGCAAAAGTGTATCATAGGCAGCATGTGGTATATAAATTTCTGAATTGCGACGACCCCTTCTTACAGAAGTATTTATTTCTTTATAATCTTCCCAATATTCCATTTTAAATAGCATGACATCTAAATTCTCTTTTTTGAACATTAAACATTTTACGTCTTTCCAATTTAAAATTGTGTTATCTATCGCGGTTCGTATATTTGGCATGTTCTTCTCTCTCATGGATTTAAAATCGAGAAAATCGTTAAATGTTAAATGATTGAGGAGGTATCGAGGTCCTCTCCGTTTCGCCAGATTGATAACATTAAACCAATCGTTGGGGCAATACATTTTTACATACTCACTAGCCTTTTCAATCGTAGCGTGCATGGAGTCGCACTCCATGTGAATATGTCCAGGTTCTAAATATTTAATTTCAATAATTTCAAGCGTAGAATGTGCTCTCAGGGCATGTTGTAACATACATGCCACAATAGAATTTTTATTCTGCCCTGGACAAGAATCAGAATATAAGATTAAGTGCCTTGCAGTGTGTGGTAATGCTGAAATGAACTGATTCACACATGTTGCAATTTCGTTGGAGCCTCTATTTCCATTGGTTTCATCCCACACGAAACAGTGTCCTTGTTTGGTAACGACGTTGAAAATGGTGAAGTTAAATAGGGCTAATTTTCTCTTATAAAATATCGGTTTTGCATGATAAAGTGGGGAATACAAAACAGCTTCTAGATCAAAATTTACTACAACAGTAGTATCATCACATTTCCCACTCTCTTTATCTTTTTCCTTTGCTGCGTTCGCCGCATCTTTTCGCTTAACATGAAGCTTATATTTTTCTTGCTCGTCAGTTGCTGCTGATTCGAGTCTCTTTAAAAAGTCATAACACCAACACTGATCTTTTCTTGGTGTGTAAAATGCTATGTTTTTCTCAATAAGCATTTCTCTATAATACGTTTTGAAACTGGAACATCTCGTTCCTTACAGTGGTCCACGTACAGTTCATACATTCTCTCTCTGTTTAAAATTGGTTCCATGTATTCTTTGCTCGTATCTTTGCGGCACCAATGTGCAGGTACCCGTGGGAATAAGTTAATATGCTTTTCCACGAAAGATTTTCTTTCGTCACTTAGTTTATTATGGGGAACATGTTTTCCTCGTTTGTCTGGACTAGTGACCTGTATAATGGAGCGGTCTGTTTTTTCTAATGCAACCCTTACCATTTTTTCTGAAATACATAGGGTATTTATAAAGAACACTTTACATACTTTGTGGATTTGCCCTTGGAAACTTAAAGTGTATGTTTGGGTATATTTTCTTCTAGAATTTTCTTTTCTTGTGTCTTTGGCCATAATTCTTTTCACGTACTTACTAATAAAATCTCTTTTTCTCTCCATACTTTCAATGGCCCAAAACTCCTTACAAATCAATGCTCGAGACTCACTATCTAATGTAGCATTACATCTGAATTTACAGTTACAACATGGATTCTTCGGTTCCTTCTTGGGTATTTTTTTCCCAACCGTATTTACATATTCCTCTCCTAAAGCACGCGATTTCTTTCTGATATTTTTTTTCCATTCCTGAACCGCTTTTCTCTTCCTTCTTTTCGGTATTCTTTCTTTTTTGCTGGTTTCTTCCTTCTCCACCTCAACGACATTGTTTTCTGATTCACTTTCTAAATCCTCATTTGAATATTCACTAGACGCCACGTCATTTTCATTTAACACATAGTCAGGGTCATTGTCCAAGTTGTTAATAACATCTGAAATTTAATTCTCACTGTTGGGTGCAGTTTGTTAATACTCTCTTTCATACTTTACCTATAACATCATTATCAGCTAATTTGGTACTGTTGTGAGGTAATTCTGTAACTACATTGTAAACAGGTGTTCCATCGGAACTTTGTAAAATAGAATACTGTTCCTCTGCACCATTTTCGTCTTCATTATTTTCAGCTTGGTTAAGAATTTCGGCTAGAATTATAACTTAAGTTCAACGATTTGGTTAATAGATAATGTAAAAAAATTATACCCTCGAAATCCACTTCTGCTAAAACACCACTATAATGCCCTGGCGTAAATTCACTTGACACATAGTCAGGGTCATTGTCTAAGTTGTTAATGACATCTGAAATTTAATTCTCACTGTTGAGTGCAGTTTGTTAATACTCTCTTTCATACTTTACCTATAACATCATTATCAGCTAATTTGGTACTGTTGTCAGGTAATTCTGTAACTACATTGTAAACAGGTGTTCCATCGGAACTTTGTAAAATAGAATACTGTTCCTCTGCACCACTTTCGTCTTCATTATTTTCAGCTTGGTTAAGAATTTCGGCTCGAATTATAACTTAAGTTCAACGATTTGGTTAATAGATAATGTAAAAAAATTATACCCTCGAAATCCACTTCTGCTAAAACACCACTATAATGCCCTGGCGTAAATTCACTTGGCACATAGTCAGGGTTATTGTCTAAGTTGTTAATGACATCTGAAATTTAATTCTCACTGTTGGGTGCAGTTTGTTAATACTCTCTTTCATACTTTACCTATAACATCATTATCAGCTAATTTGGTACTGTTGTCAGGTAATTCTGTAACTACATTGTAAACAGGTGTTCCATCGGAACTTTGTAAAATAGAATACTGTTCCTCTGCACCATTTTCGTCTTCATTATTTTCAGTTTGGTTAAGAATTTCGGCTAGAATTATAAATTAAGTTCAACGATTTGGTTAATAGATAATGTAAAAAAAAATTATACCCTCGACATCCACTTCTGTTAAAACACCACTATAATGCCCTGGCGTAAAATCTGGAAGTTTCTCTTCAATTATGCCTAACAAGATTAGAAGTTCTTATGTTTCTGCAGTTAACCTGCGTATACTAACTTTACTTACAAGGAATCGTTTCCAAATTTAAATATTTAGGTTCCATTTGCTTGTCTAAATTGGTCACGTCTTCGTTGATGACTATTCGTCCCTCTGTAGCTTGTTGGTTATTATTTTGGACTAAAAGTTGCATTGCTCGCTTATTATGTCTATAGCAAACTCTGAAATGGCCAAATATAACCTTCATTTACTTACCAAAGAGCGAATTCACATTTAACAGTTCATGTTTCTTCTCTTTACTTCTAGCAATGTTTAGCAGTTGAAAGATCTTGTCACTTCTACCCGAAATTTTTCAGTAATATACTTCACTCACTTCACTACTGTAAAACAATTAAACAAGCACGGCTACTTGCGATGTAAAGCGCGCGGTAAATAGATTTTAGGTTAGATTTGATTCGTAGCCATGCCAGAAAGGCGTATAATAATCATACGCCCCACGGTAGTGGCAAACAAGGAAGGCGTATGAGCAAGTTATATATATAGAAACTGCTTAGTTATAATAGATACTAGTTATCTGCTTCCTGTTGATTCCTGAATGCTTAGATGCAACTTTGCGAGTCTGCATTCTCGCCTTTTAATGATAGCTTATTTATTAGTCTTAAGCCGAATGTACTAGTTAATAGATCGTTCTACTTAAGCTCCGCTTTTCTGTGTATGAAAGAAAACAATAAAGTTGTTTTTCGATTTGGGCGTTACCAAACTTATCACTGGCGCAGTCGTTCGTATGTTCAGAAAGGGCACTAAACAAATTTTCGAACATTAAAATTTGTAGTGTGCACTTCGAACTTTCTGTACATTCAAGCTACCGAAACCAACAATCCCTGGGAGATCCTGAACCCTTGGTGGAAGACAAACGTCGCGGAAGCCAAACGGAAGGAAACCCGCCTGGAAGCAGTCGATTCCCTCATCAAGGACAAAAATCGCCAACGGTGAGCATCGCTGGTTCCTGCAACTTACAACGTCTATCGCAGACACCTGGCTATCGGAGCCCCCTGGCTATCGGAGCCCCCTGACTATCGGAGTCACCTAGAAGATGCAGTTCTACGCATCGTAAGTAATTTTTAAAATTTGCAAGTGAAAGTGCAACGATTTGCTTTTTATTAAATAATTTAAACTCTACTAATATTATTAGCTTTAAGCAATTAGTTCTAAGATTGGGTAAGTGCAAAACGAGATGAGGTACTGGCGTACACGGTAGGTGTGCTTAATAATTCAGCCAACCGACTTTGCACTTATGCGTAGGTACCCTGAATTAGGTTAATTTTAAGGCCCTACTAACATAATAAATTCCCATTTAAAACAAAGTGCAACGCTCTACGTACAGTACGTTCAAAATCCGAATACGTTCAAAATCCGAATACGTATGAATAGCTCAGATTCTGATTCTTCAGAATCCGAAAACGAACAAATAGAACAACTAATAAACCCTACTAGACGTATTGAAATTAATTTGCGACCATCAATTTTAAATATGTCTTTAGAAAATCAAAGTGGCGTACAACAAGCCCCACAACAACCAATTTTAGTAAATTATCCTCCAGGATTTCATATGTCAATATTAAACGAAATCCCACGATATGACGGCAATCCAATTGAACTCAGTGAGTACATCCGAGCCGTAGAGGACATTTTTGGCCAATTTTATCAGACAAACGACGCTAACGCGTATATCAATAAACTTCTTTTATCTGCTGCCAGAAACAGACTAAAAGGATCAGCTTTAGAAGTAGTCACCGGACAGACAATTCTATCATGGAACGACCTAAAAACCATTTTAATCGAAAATTTCGGAGATCAACGTTCAGAATTAAATTTAGTTATCGATATGACAAGACTTAGGCAAAATTTTAAAGAACATCCTGTTGATTTTTACAACAGATGTCGCTCTTTATCAGCAATTCTAAATTCCAAGATATCCCTTTCAACTGATGCACAGGATATTAAAGATTATCGCATAACCAACGCGAAAGCTTTAGCATTATAGATATTAACGATACAAGTTTGATTATGAGCATCTTAACGACACGAGTTTGATTGCCAAAAACGAGGCGGTGAGCCGAGTTTTGCGGCAATCAAACGAGTCTCGTTATCTGCCATAAGCAAAACGCGTATTGTTCAATATTTTATCTTCATCAATAAATTCTGATTCAACGTATTTCTTTATACAAAAAGAGTGCGGTAATATTCATTACCATACTGAGTGCGGTAATATCTATCCATTACCGCACTGAGTGCGGTAATGAAGCTCTTAAAGATACTAAAATTAATTTGGTTAAGAGGCTATAACAACACTGATGAAGATAAAAATCATTTACTGGTGGACTCATGGATCCGCTTGGACCTTTCATAAGATCACGAGCCCCCCGTACATTAGAAAATGCCTTAACTATTGTTAAAGAAGAATTGGATGTTAGATATTTCCAAAATTCGCAAAATAAACCCCAAATTTTATTACAACAACCAACAAAAACCATTCAGAAACCTCACTTTTCGACCCAGAACTCTCAACCTTCGCACTCACGTGCCCCGCAAAATTATTTTCCACGATTTCAACCTAATGTTACACCCGTAACGCAATTAAACCCTAACCAACCTCCAACTCAATCTTTTGGCTACCAAAGACCAGCTTCATCTAATCGTAATGTATTCGCACCAAAGAAAAATTTTCAACAGACACATAAACCTGAACCCATGGAAACCTCAACGATCCAGAAGCGCCCAGCTTCACAACAAATAGGAAACTTTAAAAGCCAAAGACCATTTAACCAATTTCACCCTTTCAATCGAACTTTTCAGAACCAAAGCAATTTCCAACAGAAAAACAATTCCCCACATTTTCCATCTCAGCAATTGCACAACATGAATGCTGAATTCCAACAAGATCCTCACGAATTACCTAGCCACCCAGACGAATTTGAAAATTTTCAAATACAAAACGACAACAACTTTGAATCATATTACGCAACATTAGATCCAACCATAGATTTCTCCTGTTTACCTGAAACAGATTTTCCTCATTATCAGAGTCCCAATGAAGAAAATTATGACAATGAAGACCCTGACGAACTTGTAAATTTTCGTTAAAGGCCTCGGTAGAACACTTCTCTATAAACCCTAAATCAAACCTACCCTTCATAATAATTCCACAAACCAACGAAAAACTCTTAATTGACACTGGATCATCAAAAACGATAATATCCCCAGAATTTGTTTTTAAAAATTTCCCAGATTCTGTTTATCAACACAACTTTGAAATTACAACCTCTTATGGCACCTCTAAACATAATCTAGTCGCCGACATTCCTTTAACTACACTTTTTCGAAAACCTGGCAACCATCAAGTTTACCTTTATAACTTCCACGACGAATATGTAGGCCTCATAGGATCAGACCTATTGGCCACCCTTCCAGCTAACATTGATTACAAATGGATGCATATACAAACCGAAAATACTACCGTACCATTCTTTTATAACACATCCATAACAAAACAACAACGACAAAAACGAAATGAATGTAACTTCTTAAAATTTAAAAATCCTGCAAATATTCTGTACCAAAAAACAATTTTACCCCGTACCGAAACGACTATTAGATTACCAGCCATTGGACAAAATGGAAATAAATTATGTCCAAAAATAAAAATTTCTGACACTTTAACCATACCCCCGCTATAGTACATTTACACAACAATTGGTTTACAACAACTATATTAAATGTGTCCGAAAAAGAACAAGCCATATACATAGACACCCCTTTATATTTAGAAGAATTTCAAATTCAAGACACTGAAACGATATCAGTTAATAACCACAATTTTTCCTTTAGTAACGAAAACACCGCGACCTCAAAAAATCAAATTTTGGAACAAAATTTAAAAACAAACCTACGTTTAGATCATTTAAACGAAGAGGAACAAACACTCCTAAAAAACCTTTGTTTCGAATACAAAGACATTTTCTATACTCCAGAATTACCTTTGACTTGTACTAATTTGACTCAACATCATATTCGAACGAAAACTAACAACCCCATTTTCACTAAAGCTTATAGATACCCACATTGTTATAGAACCGAAGTTAAAGCACAGATAAACAAAATGTTAAAAGAAGATATCATAGAACCGTCAGAATCACCTTACAATTTCCCCATTTGGGTGGTACCCAAGAAAAAGGATGCCTCCGGCAAACAAAAATTCCGTATAGTAATTGATTATAGGAAATTAAATGCTGAAACCATTGAAGATAAACACCTTCTCCCAAACATAGAAACTGTACTCGATACTTTAGGACGAGCACAATATTTCTCGACCCTAGACCTCGCAAGCGGTTTTCACCAAATTAAAATCAAACCAGAAGACCAAGAGAAAACGGCCTTTTCAACCGAAGAAGGCCATTACCAATTCAAAAGAATGCCTTCAAATTAAAAAAATTCCCAAGTTACCTTCCAAAGAACCATTAATACTGCCCTACTAGGACTAACAACCCAGCAATGTCTTGTATACCTGGACGATGTTATAATATTTTCGACTTCCCTACAAGAACATGTAAATAGATTAAAAAACGTATTTCAAAGATGCCGTAACACAAACCTAAAAATTCAACTCGACAAGTCAGAATTTTTGCACAAATCGATAAATGACTTAGGTCATGTTATTACCCCCGACGGAATTAAACCAAATCCCGACAAAATCCATGCTATCACGAAATGTCCTCTCCCCAAAACTCGTACAGAAATTAAATCATTTCTTGGACTTTTCGGTTATTATAGAAAATTTGTAAAAGATTTTGCTAAACTAACAAAATTTTTAACAATCTGCTTGAAGAAAGATCACAAAATTGTTCATTCAAAAGACTTCATTGATTCCTTCAACCACTTGAAAACGTTATTAATCAACGAACCAATTCTAGCCTATCCAGATTTCGAAAAACCTTTCGAATTAACAACGGACGCCTCTAAAGTTGCTCTTGGAGCCGTTCTTTCCCAAAACTCTAAACCGATATGTTTCGCTTCAAGAACATTGAACGAGACAGAACAAAAATACAGCACGATTGAACGTGAATTACTGGCTATTGTTTGGGCTACCAAAAATTTTCGACCTTATTTATTTGGCACAAAATTTGTACTATACACCGACCACAGACCTCTCATATGGCTCAAGAACCTAAAGGAACCCAACTCAAAATTAACTAGGTGGTCACTTAAATTAGAAGAGTATAATTTCGACATTCAATACCTACCAGGTAAATCTAACAAAGTCGCAGACGCCCTTTCCAGAATTCAAATATATCCAATGTCCTTGACCAACTCAATTAATAAACCGAGACTTGATACCCCTGAACCAACATATGAAAACATAAGTATTTTACCCGAACGAGCAGATTCCCCTAACCTAGAAGATTTTATGACAGTCCCAACGTTCACATTGCCCCCCGACATTTCTCAACCTTCAAAAACACCTGAACAAAATGTTGACGATAATTCCCTACCAGACACAATACACACACAAGCTAGCTCTTCACCTGTCATGGATATTTCCGAAAAACCACTTTAACACTTTAAAAATCAGATTGAATTCATCTCAGCTAACATGCCCAGAGAAATCAAAATCACAACTTTTGATAATAACAAACACATTTCAGTATTTATTAATGAATCAAACATAAGAGATAAATTTAACCAGCTATTGATTGAACATTGCCAACCAAAAACTAATTATTATTGTTATTTTTCATCAGACCAATTATATGATGCATTTTCTCGATACATTAATGACATAACTAATGAAAATACACCAAAATTTCACAGATGTATGACACAAGTAATATACATCACTAACCCTGACGATCGATTAGCACAAATACAATTATACCATGAAGGAAAAACCAATCACCGCGGAATTAAGGAGACACTCGAACACCTACAAACGAAATATTATTGGTCATCCATACAAAAAGGTATTAAAAACTACATAGACAATTGTGTTACCTGTAAAATACAAAAATATAACCGACATCCTATTGATCAACCCCTAAATTTGACTCCCACAAACAATCGTCCTTTTTATTCCATACATATGGACATATTTCAAATTAACAATAAGAAATTTCTTACTCTCATAGATCCATTTTCCAAATTTGCACAAGCTTACCACCTTCAATCTAGTAACCTTGTAGATATTGTGGACCGACTATTTAATTTTATTACGACATATCCTATGCCTCAATTAATCATAGCCGACAATGAATTTAATAAACAACCTCTGAAAGATTTCTTAAATTTTCACAAAATTCAATTTCACGCTACTACCCCACGTCATCACAACTCAAACTCACCCGTCGAAAGACTCCACTGCACTCTAATCGAACAATATCGATTATTTGAAGATAAAGTTCCTGAACATCAAAAAATGCAATATGCCATTTTGGCCTACAACAGTACAATTCACTCTAACCTAAGAATGACCCCTAACGAAATAGTTTTTGGACACACAGAAAACCGAAACCCATTTGACTTGGAATTTGACCGAACCTTTCTAACCGACTATGTCAATGACCATAAAAATAAGATGAAAAAGATGTACCAAAATCTAGCAGGTATCCAACTACAATCAAAATCTAATCGAAATTCGCGGATCAATGCCAAAAAGAAAGACCGAAAGTTTACAATAGGAGACCTAGTCTACGTGAAAGCAAATAACAGAAGCAAAAACAAACCCCGTTTTATTGGCCCTTACAAAATCCAACAAGTTTTAGAACATGACATATATATTTTAATTCATGAGAAAAATCAATCCACTTTAAAAAGACACGCTAACGAGTTACAACCTTTCACAGGACAATCTACACCCTTATCGCATTCACCTGGTCCGTCAAATCCGACGTAACCATCGAAACCCTGACAGACAATCCAGGCCTTTACCCCCTAGTGAAAGGCACAGCAATCTTAAAGGACAATGAGTGGACATTAGTGAAAACTCTTGACTATTCCCCTCTTTTACAAAATTATATCCATCTAAAATCCAACATAGAAGAGACTATTAAGACCCTTCAAGGACATAATTATCGCATATACTATCCAACAGGAAATTATAATACCCCCGACAATCAATTATTAATCCTTGATCAGTACCTGAAGAAATCCGATTTATTGATCAGACAACTCTTTCCCGAAATACAAATCACCCGTTCCAAACGCGAACTCCTAGACGGTATCGGAACAGTGATTAAATTCTTCACAGGAAACCTTGACGCAAAAGACGGAAGAAGATATGACGAGACTATCGAAAAATTAACCAAGACCACAGATTTACAGAAAACCATTCTAGAGGAACAGACAGAAATTCTCAATAATTCTATCGCTACATTTAATGATAATATTCAAAAATTATCCGAAAACCAGAAAACAATTGCGCAAAACTTACAAAGTTTTATTTTGGAAATCGAAACTAACAACGGCAAAATCCTAAATACTTTGTCGACTTTTACTACCCTCGTCGAAACTATAGAAGCCCTCCAACTTTTCATAAATGTTTTTATGGAACTTGAGACATCATTAACATTCGCACAAAATCAACAAATCCATCTCTCTTTAATCGATGACAACAATCTTCTAACTTCGTTACTTGAAATCCCGAAGTACCTTAATAAAATACAAAGCAAAACCTTACAATTACCTTACCCTGTTGAACCGTCAACCCTACACTTGTATGAGAGTTTAATCAAAATCAAAGCCTATCAGACTAAAAGCAGTTTCACATTCATCTACTGTGCTATTGTGCTACTGCCCTACTTAATATATTCTTACAGCTAGTGACATGAATAAAGCCACAATACTCGTCTTGCTTGACTATAGTAAAGCGTTTGACACATTGAACCACGACATATTTGTTGCTGTACTAAAATACATAGGTTTCGATCAGTGTGCAGTGCGACTATTGCAAACGTACATGGATAATAGAACGCAATGTGTAAAGTTAGGTACTATGCTGTCAAACTCGGCTATACTTGAGAGAGGTGTACCCCAAGGATCAATACTGGGACCACTATTTTATACTATATATACCATAAATTTCTCAAAAACTTTAAAGTTTTGCAAATCACATCAATATGCGGATGACACACAAATTTATCTCTCGTTTAGCTCGAATGAGGCAGCTATGGCTAATGATCGTGTAAATGAAGATATTAGCAGTATCATTAGAGAAGCTGAAAAGCATTCGTTGATAATAAATGCTTGTAAAACGCCTGTGATAGTGTTTGGACCAGCCAGGTGTATTAGTGAGTCATTGCCATTTATTCACACTGATATCAAAGGAAAATTGATTAAACCCGTAGAAGTGATCAAAAATCTGGGTCTTACAATTGACTCTTCTTTACGATTCAGACAACAGGTGACAAATATTCTTAAGTCATCTTACGCTATCTTGAAAAGTATTTATCCTCACCGACAGGTCTTAAGTACAAATGTAAAAAAAAATCTATGTGAATCTCTGGTGCTCTCGCGCATAAACTACTGTGATGTTGTGTATGGACCACGTCTGGGAGTGGATGATACAAACAGATTACAGAAATTGCAAAACTCATGCCTAAGATACATTTATGGTATACGAAAATACCAAAGAGTATCACATAAATTGCAAACTGCTGGTTGGCTGAATATTCGTAATCGACGTTTATTACATTCAGCCTGTCTATTTTATAAAGTCGTTACGACGAAATGTCCGTCTTATTTATATAATAAGATTACATTTCGATCTGATGTACACAACATTAATATTCGCAGGAAGGATTGTCTGTCTATTCCGGAATATAGAACACAGAAATTTAAAAGCTCTTACTCCTATCAAATTGTTCATATATATAATAAATTAAGCTGCTCCCTAAAAACTCTACAGCATGCGTCATTTAAAAAAAAAATTTAAATCATTTTTAATCTCGAAGCAGTGAGCTGGATTAGTTCTACGTGTGGTATCTGCTCATTATTGAAGATACATTATGTTACAACTGTATTAGGAATTGTTTGTTTTTTTTTGTTTTTTTTCTTTGTTTTTTTAAGGTTAGGTGGAAGAACGGCGACGCATCTTGATGCTATGCCGAACCGCGCCTTCATTTCCGCAAACTTTGTAGTTACTTTTCTTATATGTATGGATAATTTTGGTTTTTGTGGAAATAAAGGACAATTTATTATTATTATTATTATTATCTACGAGATACCACTCGTACAAAAATCGATAAGTTACCAATTTATTAATTTGATACCTATTCCTGCTTATTACAGAGATCAACTCTTTCACATGACATTACCCACTTTTAACTCAATACTGTTTTCAAAAGAATATAGTATCCCTCTGGAACCTCAATATTGTTCAATAATATCTAACAACCAATATTTCTGTCAAAAGGAAAATAATTTTTTCATACCCAACGGTAAATTGTGTGAAACGCAACTTCTTAGCTTTAATCCAAATCAAACTTGTAAACCGTTTACGTTTCCCTTATCTCACTCTAAATTAATTAAACTTACAAAAAATACTTGGATCTTTAGTTCACCTAGCGAAGTTATTTGTGAAATTCAATGCGATAATGTTCAATACCATAAAACTCTCGTTAACACCCAGTTAATTCAAATAACACCGGATTGTTCGGCAATCATAAATTACAACGATGTTTTATTCACTTTCGAATCATCCTCAAAAACTTCAGTAAATCAATTAACAACAACCATTGGTAGACTAAAAACCAATACAATCAATAACAGCATAAAAATAAACAGTTCATTAGACTTATCCTATGTGGACGTAAACTCATTAAAACATGAACAATTAAAATTGAGTTATCACAAGGAAAGACTACAACAAAGTGATTCTTCACCCATATATAATTATTATAGCATAAGTTCCATTATTATTATAATCCTATTTGTATTAATCATTATTTGTCTTTTTATATATGCCTATTTTAAACGCTACATCTTAATCAATAAAATAATCGCAAATTTACAAAATATAAATACTCCTACTCCGACTGTAGAACAACCATTAAATTTATTACAATGTAAAGTATGAACAGCATATAATTAATCATTGAAAATCAATTTTCCAAATATGCTTTTCAAACTGGCAAAGGAGGAGTTATATATATAGAAACTGCTTAGTTATAATAGATACTAGTTATCTGCTTCCTGTTGATTACCATTATCAATGCTTAGATGCAACTTTGCGAGTCTGCATTCTCGCCTTTTAATGATAGCTTATTTAGTCTTAAGCCGAATGTACTAGTTAATAGATCGTTCTACTTAAGCTCCGCTTTTCTGTGTATGAAAGAAAACAATAAAGTTTTTTTTCGATTTGGGCGTTACCAAACTTATCACTAGCGTACGCCGTTTTTGCATGTCATTACAAGGCAATTATGCATTTACGTCTTTTTATTTTTTGTTTTATTGACACACTCGATTTATATAAGTATACGCCCTTCTGGCATGACATGCCTTTGCCAAGTGGAGTTACGTGGGACAGATAAGGCACGTTTTGATAATCTTACGAGGTGTCATTTCCTTATCTTATCAACTTGCTTGCTTGCTTGTAGACAGATAGTAATTAGAATTAAGTCAGTTGTTATGCAGCATTCTTTATGTAAAGACATTGTATAATTGCTCAGTGTGGAAATTAAATAAAGTTTTTTTTATTTAAATTTCGGCACTTAAAATATCACTGGCGCAGTCGGTAGGATTGCGATAAGGCAAATACTAAATCGATTTGTCGTTCGTGTCAACGATTTAATTCGCAATCGAAAAACTTTGTTCGGAGTGCACAAAAATCGGCAACTTCGGGCAACGCAACAACAGAACATCGGGACGAGGACATACATCGCCGAGTCTTGAATCGAGAGGAGGACATCCATCGCCGAATCTTGAATCCAGGGAACCGGACCGAAATTGCTGGACCTATTGGACCACCTAGGTTTAGGACATCGCATCCAAAAAGGGGACTTCCAAGGACAGGACAACGCAGAGAAGAATCAAAGTGAGTTTATACGCTTTTTATTTGTTCGTTATTCCTTTATGTGCCTTCCATAATTTTATTATTACCCCTAATGTCAATTGAAACCCTTGTTGACCAAATATCTAATTTAAATATAAATCAAGAGGATTCCCAAACTTTAAATTCTATAAATAATACCACGCAAAATATGACTTCACCTGCAGCTGATTAAATGCACGTGTAATCGGCGAGGTCAAGCGGTCGAGTGATCGTTGCGAACAGGCCCGGCTTCAGTTTTAATTTTAGTTTGAACTTTTACCAAATTTATTATGGGAGACGAAGATGATGATGGTTCTGAGACTGGCTCAATTTCATCTAGGGCTAGCACGAAGAAACAAAAGAAAAAGAAATGCGATATCTGCTATTCTGTTCTAAATTCTACAATTTCATGCACGGGCTGTAATTACAAAGTTCATAAACGATGTTTGGAATTGATTTCGGGTTTTATGGATGTTGATTTGGATGATTGGAAATGTAAAGACTGTAAACAACCGAGGGTGCAAGTAACTGAAAACGCATTGACGTCGGAAAATGATTTGTTAAAGAAACTAAATGTGGAGTTGCAAAATGTAAATACCTTACTGAAACTACGGTTAAATGATGTTGATCCTAACTATAAGCAGTTTTCTGACTTATCAAACTTGAACAGTAATTCCAGAATTTCAAAACATTCGGGAGATCTACAAACCAGTTTTGCTGATGCGCTTAAACGGCAATTTAAAACTTCAGCCTTAAAAATAAAATCTACGGTAAATGAAAGTGTTAGCGAA
Source organism: Agriotes lineatus (assembly GCA_940337035.1). NCBI lineage: Eukaryota > Metazoa > Arthropoda > Insecta > Coleoptera > Elateridae > Agriotes > Agriotes lineatus. Next base: position 110,376,479 of record OW679196.1, on the reverse strand, counting down.
TTTAAAAAGCGCATAGACCCGGTTAAATTGGGACAAGGCATTACTAATGTAGGGGTAGCAAAAGACGGTTCATTCATTGTAAATGTTAATCAACAGTGCATGGATAAAGTTCGAACAAGTCTGGAACAATCTATTGGTGGAACCTGCAAAGTGTCAGTGGTTCAAACTTTGCATCCAAGAATTAGAATCAATAACATGGAAATTTCGAATGAGGAAGGTACCGATATCTGTAAGAAAATTTTAATTCAAAATGATTTAATTGAAAATAAGGATGTTAAATTAGTCTGGAAGCAAAAAACTGGAGATTCAATGTTTGTAGTTTTGGAAGTGAATGCCAAACTATTTAAAATTATTATGGAAAAAGGTTACTTATATGTTGGGTGGAAAAAATGCACTGTTACCGAGCATTTTAATATTAGACGCTGCTATAAATGTTCTGCCTTTGGTCATATATCGAAGGACTGTAAGAGTAACCAGCAATACTGTCCTATTTGCACTGGAGATCATGCATTGAAGGACTGCAAGGCAAATATTACAAAGTGCATAAATTGTGAAAACCATAACACGCGTCAAAAAGCAAATATACAGACAAATCACACGGCTACTTCTCGTATGTGTCCCTCATACATACAACAGGTTAATATATTAAAATCGAAAATTAATTATGACCACATATAGCAACCAATTATTAAGCCGATAGATTTTTCGAATGATCATTCAGTCAAGCTCGATTTCAAACTATGTCATCAAAATATTCAGTCTGTGTCAAATAAAATTGCAGTACTTGAAGTATTTTTGGAAAATGAAAAATGTGATATCCTATGCCTAAGCGAACACTGGCTGAACGATCCTCATTTCCCAATATCTGGTTATTCCCTGGGAAGTTCATTTTGTAGAAGTAGGATAGATCGTGGTGGAGTGGCTATCTTATTAAAAGACCAAATTTATCATGAAGCAATCGATCTGAAGCATCATTGTAGTGAAAGACTTTTTGAGTGCTGTGCGGTAAAGTTTATGTCGAACTCAAAAACTTACATTGTTATCACCATTTATAGAAGTTCTGGTCAAAATAAAGAAGAATTTCTAAAACACTTAGACAATTGTCTAGAAGAAATTACATCAAAGTATAGAAATATTTCTCTAATTCTCTGTGGTGACTTTAATATCAATTTCATTGAAGATTCCAGTGACTGTAGAAAATTACTTGAAATACTGAATATTTATAATCTAAAGCATACGATTAGAGATATAACTAGATATTCTACAGACTCTGGCTCTTGTATCGATAATATTTGTATAGATTTTCAGTATCAGTCTATTGAATTTGAAGCAACTGTTATATTTTCATGCTTGTCTGACCACACTGGTCAATCATTGACAGTATATTCAAAAAACGTAGTGGAAAAAAGCCAAAATAAAATTTTCCGAGTTATAAATTCAAATACTATAAAAACATTTCGCGATAACCTTAGTAAAGAGAACTGGGATGATTTGAGAAATGGCACTATTGATGAAAAATTTCAGTCTTTTATAAATATAATTAAATATTATTATGAAACTGCATTTCCTATAAAAAAGAGTAACAGTGACCATTTCAAACAAAACAGCCCATGGATAACAAACGGTATAAAGATATCTTCTCGAAATATTAAGCAAATTTATTTTGATGTAGTACATGTTGGAACTGTTGAAATTCTAGACTATTATAAAAAGTACAAAAAAGTCTATAGGAAAGTTATTAATCTAGCGAAGCAAATATATTTTCAAAAGAAATTAGACAATTGCAAAACCACTAAATCAGTCTGGCAAGTATTAAATACACTCGCAAAAAAGCCGTCAACGAAAAATGAATTTAATATTGTTACGAATGACGGGACTGAGATAAGCGATGTAAAAATTATTTCAAATTTATTTGCTCAGTACTTTAATGAAGTTGCGATCAAATATTTTGATAAAAATATTACCACAACTGGAACACTACCAATGAATAATTATATATCTTTCTTTATGACACCCATTACAGAAAATGATATACTGAGTGCTGTCAAATTCTTCGGGGAATGATAATATAACTACTGAACTTCTTAAAAAAGTATTAGATATTGTCATGGAGCCTTTGTTGTATTTATATAACCTATCTATTGAAGAGGCGGTATTTCCAAGTTGCTTTAAATGCGCGAAAATAGTACCTCTTCATAAGGCGGGCCCGAAATCGAACGTTGAGAATTATAGACCAATTTCGCTTTTGTCTACATTTTCAAAATTGTTTGAAAAAATTGTTGCGTCAAAACTAGTTGCTTTCTTAGATAAGTATGACTTGCTCACCAGTTTTCAATTCGGTTTCAGGGCAGATGTAAGTACGGCTGATGCTTTAGTGGAATTTTTATATAATGTTTATGCCGGTCTAGATCGTGGTGAAAATGCGATTGGTGTCTTTGTGGATCTCACAAAGGCATTCGATCTGGTAAATCACTCGATACTGTTGACCAAATTAGATTCATATGGCGTCAGGGGTATTATGAATGATTGGTTTAGGAGTTACCTCCATAAGAGGTGCCAGGTCGTTGAGATAAATAATATCAAATCGGATGTAAAATTTAACTACTGCGGCGTTCCACAGGGATCTGTTCTCGGACCTTTATTATTTATTATTTATATCAATGATATGCACAGACATGTGAATGGAAATATCCTAATGTTCGCAGACGACACGTCTTTGTTCCATTCAGGAGCAGATCTACATACAGCTAGCATAAATGTAAGTACCATTATTGCAGCAATTGATGACTGGACCACTTCAAATGGTCTTGTTATGAATGTAAAAAAGACAGTGTTGATGCAATTTAAGACATCTCGAAGTATACATGATTACAGCATATTAGTTCGTCATTGCCATCAAAGTATAAAACATTCTGATGTAACTAAATTTTTGGGCCTTAATGTTGATCGGCAATTAAATTGGAGTACACATATAGACATTGTTTGTAATCAGGTATCAAGCCGATGTTATATCATGCGCCAATTGGCGACGGTTATCAATGTGATATCATTGAAGAAATATTATTTTGCCTTTGTCCATTCTTGTATTTCATACGCTTTGCTGTGCTGGGGTTGTGCATCGGATGCTCGGAGAGTTTTTGTGTTGCAAAAGCGTTGTCTGCGTTATATGCTTAGGCTAAGATCTAGAGATTCATGCAGACATATTTTTAAACAGCACAAAATTTTGCCATTGCCTTGCATTTACATGTTGCAATGCTTATTGTATGTGAAAAAGAATATAAGTAAACTTCGTACGTTATCCATGTTTAGTAACTATAATACAAGAAATGCAGATACTCTTGAGATACCGATGCATCGCCTCGAATTATTTAAGAACAGTCCTCTCTACAACGGTATAAAAATGTACAATCATCTGCCAAATGTCATAAAAGTATTGCCAATGCAGTGTTGCCAGATTTTTTTTTGCGTAAGTCGCCAAACCGGTCATCAGATGTCGCCAAATCTATCTAAAAGTCGCAGCCCAGGGAACAAGTTAATAATAACAATAATAATTACACTATTTTAAAAAAAATGTTTATTACTTCATCCCACTATACATTTTCTTCATAAAACTTCAATATTTCGTCAACTTCTTGTTCTAATTCTACTGTGTTACTTACGTCAGTAATGTCATTAGTATTTGGAATATCTTTTTTATTGTCATACATTTCGGATGAAAATATAGACAGCATTTCTGCCGATGGCACAAAATCCTTACAACATATTTTATTGACATAAAAGTGAGATCTTATAATCATTATAGAATTTAACATTCGCACCATCATTTTGTTTCGTACCTTACATTTTATAAGATTCATGACTGAAAAAGCCCTTTCTACAATTGCATTAGAAGTAGGCAAAGAAAACATCGTAAATGCAAAAATACTTAAATCTTCAAACAATAAGCAACCAGCAGCATTTTTTAAACTTACAACTTTTTTCCAAAATACAATTGGATCATCTGGAATATTTCCATCAAACTCTTCTAACCAATCAACAGATAGGATATTTCTGTATTGAATCTCTATATCGTTAATTGCGATTTTTTTTGCAAATTGCAAAGGCAACTCTGAAAATTTGGGCCTTTTGTGACTCAATATAACACTAGGGCTAAACAGCATTATTTTACTAAAAACCTCTAAATGTGTAGGCACACGCTTAATCAATTCTTGGAGAAAAACTTTAATGAATTCGACACATTTAAATTTTATTCCATTCTGCTGTTCCAAAGGCAAATTAACTGTATCCAGTTCTTTGCTGAAATTATATCCTAAGTCACAATCATTAACCCCCAAGAAATTATTATCAAATTTTAAAGAATTGCTTAACAATTCCAGATTACTATTCAAGTGAGCAATAATTGCAGGTTTAACAATTTGTCTACTTAGAGACCATATTAAAGACACCAATTCATTATATCCTACATTAGAGTCAACAATATCTTTTTGAAAATATAAATTTATGGTGTATATTTGCTTTAAAATAGGGCGTAGAAAAACTAAAATTAACTTGTTCTGTTTATCCTTGTATGCTGCACTTAATAACTTTGCTGTATGACATCTTTCCCTGGAAAACTGAATAGAAAAAAAAGTTTCTAACTCCAAGTATTGGTCTAGAACTTTATCAACCGCTTTATATCTTGATAACCATCTTGTTGCCGACAGTTGTGTCAATCTTGTAAATTTTTTGTCATCAATATTTATTAAGTCATAAATCTGTTTGTAAGAAGCAATTCTCAAAGCGCTGTTTTTAAACCAATTATAGGTTTCTCTAAGCAAAAAGTCGACTTCATCTTTGAACACTTCAGACGCCTTGGATGCGCAAAGATGCAAACTATGGCAAATACATTTGGCAAGGACTAAATTATCGAAGTGCAAATTTTTCTTACAGAGTGCATACAATGAGTGGTGTTGTCCACATAAATTATTGGCTCCGTCTGTACCAATTCCTAGTAGGTTATTTAGATCACAATTAATCTTCTGTGTAAAAAAGTCAAAAACAACTTGGTACAAATTTTCAGCAGTTGCCTGAATAATTGGTAAAAATGTTAAAAAGTGATTGGCAATATCATTTCTCTTACGAGAATAATACCTAATACAAATGCAAAACAATTTTTCTGTAGCCACATCTGTCGATTCGTCAACAATAATTGAGAAGGGGGCAGTTCCGATATCCTTAACTAGCTGCTCTAGTAAGGTAGGCGCAATTACATTCTTAATTAATGCTGTGCATTTAGTTCTATGAAGACGTATAGGCTCTAGCTCATTGTTTCTTGAAGTTGAGCATGAACTGCCAGGTTTGGATTTGGAATTCATACTGTTGATGTTGATAATATCAGACAAATGATCCACACTTTTAATAGAGCAATGCGCAGCAATATACGATGCAAGAATTAGTTCTTTTTTTTTTCTTTCGTTTTCATCAGCCAATGATTTACCTAAAATAGGAGCTCATCAGTAGTTTGCAAGATTTGATATTACATTTCAACACAATTTACCATATTGACGTATGGTGGTCTGATTTTTTCCTATTTTCAGCATATTAAGTTTGTGTTTAGCTGTCTTTCTATGCTTTTGTAAATCCCCTTTATGTGACCCTAATTCCACACAGCAAACCTTGCAATAACTACCGCCGGAGGTTCCTGTGCTACTGGCTGTTAGCCACCCTACAAAACACGACATACCAGTCATACCCCAACCATCAACCTAACCCAAACTATTTAAAAGTTAAAACACATGCTTTTCATCATAACCTATAAAAACAAATGTAAAACCACCAATAATAAAATAAGGCTCACCTTTAAATTGTTGGTCTAGCTCCCAATCTTTACAGTGCTTTTGAGTATATTTTGCCCACTTTCCCATGACTGCAATGTTAGGCACAGTACAAATAATTATTTGAATTATGATCACTACACACACCAGCACCAGCCGAGCCACCATAGATAAGCTAACTACAAAAACGTCACTGACACCGCGTTGACCGCTTCACTGCATAACCGCTGACCCCACAGAACACAGAACAGTGTATTCTTTGTATGGCACGTTTCCCGGCCACCGGGGATTCCCTGGTGGCCGTTCGCCGTGATGCCGTGATTACTAAAACGCGAAATGGCTATGGTGGTCGGTGGTTTTGGCTTAGGGAAAAACAATGTTTTTTGCAAAATAATAAATCACCAAATTTGCGACTTGCGACTTTGTAACAAATCGTGTCGCAAAAACTGCTTTAAATTCACCAAATTTGTGATAAATCCCGGAATCTGGCAACACTGTGCCAATGAAACAATTTAAATTTCAGATCAAAATGATGCTGCAAAAGCATTGTTTTTATTCTGTGGAGGATTTTCTTAACTATAGTTTAATTTAGTTTGTAGAGATATTTTTTCATTGACTAGTCCTATAACATATCATTATTTATATACATAGTTCTATTGTATTTATGAACATGTTCCTGGGATTAATAAAATATCTATCTATCTATCTATCTTCATTCCACGTCGAATATTTGCGTACTATCCCGGAATTTGACGGCAATCCTGCGCGTCTATCCGAATTTATTAGGGCTAGCGAATTGATAATTAATCAATTCACCAAATCAGATACACCGGATCTTTTTATTAACCACTTCATTCTCTCGTCGATTAGAAGCAAATTAATTGGCGACGCCGGCATAGTTACAAATGGTAGAGATGTCAATTCTTGGGACGATTTAAAAGACATACTTCAAAAGTCTTTTTCGGACCAACGAGACGAAAATTCTTTGCTACGTGACCTCATGCTGCTTAGACAAGGAAACGAAAATCCACAACAATACTATAACCGCTGTCAGGATATTCGTGGATTACTGTTTTCACAATTACGAATAAATACTAACGACGCCGCTACTAGAAAAATCAAAGGTGATCTCTACGATCAACTTACTTTAAAATCATACTTAACCGGGCTACGTGAACCACTAGGATCGCTAATACGAGCGCAACGACCGGACACCGTTGAAAAAGCATTAACTTATGTACTAGCAGAGGAAAACATAAATTATGCGAAAAATTCTACTCAGCAGAGATTTCCATCAACTTTAAGAACCCAGAAACCAAGACAACAAACTCCTAACAATTTTTATAAGCCGCAATTTACCAGAGGACCTTTTACCATGCCAGTTCCAGCAGCGATACCGCAGCCCATATCCAGACAATTTCCACAATTTTCACAATTGCCACAATTTGGATATTCAAGATTGCCACCCCAAAACCCGCGCTTTACTGGATTTGGTAACCAACAATCAAATTCTCCACAACAGCCGAAATTGTTCACCCCAGCTACAACAAATACACAAACATCTTTTCAACAATTTGGAAATCAACAAAGGCAAAATACAAATGTATTCAAACCCCGAAATTTACCGCAACCAAAACCAACACCAATGGATATAAGCTCCGGAAATACTAGGCAACTTTCGCGAGTTAGTTATTCCCAGCCGAGACCAACTTTTACATCCGAAGAATTATTTTACCAAGACACACCAGAAGAGGAGCCAAACTTCGAAAATCCATTCGAAATCGACGCTCAAACAACCCAAAATTGTCAACCAGAATATGAAGTCTATGAAGAGTACCAACAGGAAGCTAATTATTTAGACCCAGAAGAAACACCGAATAATAATTACCATCAGGATTTTTCCATGGACCCTGCGAGAACACAACCGACGTAATATCGTTAAATGTAACGCAAAATGTACACCTTCCCTATATTATCATACCGGAACTTCAAGCTAAATTAATGATTGACACTGGATCTGCAAGAACTTTAATAAATCCAAATTTAATTTACAAATACTATCCAAATCAAATTCGTATAGAACCATTTGCTATACAAACAGCGCATAATACTAGCTATCATAATGAGGTTGCTAATATTCCGTTACCTCCCACATTTAAAAAACAGGGCTATCATAAAGTATATCTATTTAATTTTAATCCTAAATACGACGGTTTAATAGGACTTGATCTTTTGAAACAGTTAGGAGCCACAATTGATTTAAAAAACGACATGATAGTGACCCCAACAGCTAGAATACAAATTTATCATAATGAAATTCAAGAAAATGTGCTACGTACACTAATTATTCAACCAAAAACGGAAACCGTAGTGGAAATACCCGTAAATACTAAATTACAACAAAGAATTTTGGAACATCAGAATTTTGGACCTGACATAGAAATGCCAACCGCGTTACTACAAGTTCAAAATCAAGAAATTTTAAAAATATCGAAACCGTTAAACTTAGTACAAATTGAACCGATACCAGTTAACAATATTAGTAATGCCCCAGTCAATGTTAAGAAAATTCAAAGAGAGAAAAATCTTAAAGTACAACTCGACAAAAGCGAACTTTTGCGTAAAGAGGTAAATTATTTAGGTCACCAAATAACAGCTGGTGTAAAACCAGATCCAAACAAAATCATAGCAATACAACATTTTCCAATACCTAAAACTCGAAAAGAAATCAAAAGCTTTTTAGGGTTGCTAGGATATTACAGGAAATTCATAAACAACTTTGCGAAATTAACAAAACCGCTAACAAAATGTCTAAAGAAAGACGCTAAAATTGAGCATAATACTGAATTTATTAACGCATTCGAAACAGCGAAACAAATTTTGACAAATGACCCAATTTTAAAGTACCCAGATTTTACAAGACCGTTTATACTGACAACTGATGCATCAAACGTAGCATTGGGAGCAGTATTATCTCAAGGTAACATAGGCTCCGATTTACCAATCGCCTATGCATCGAGAACCTTAAATGATTCCGAACAAAGGTACAGTGCAATAGAAAAAGAACTACTGGCAATAGTTTGGGCTACGAAACATTTTAGGCCATACCTATACGGACATAAATTTACCATAGTTACCGATCATCGACCACTTCAATGGCTTCATTCACTGAAAGAACCTAACTCTAAATTAGCTAGATGGCGAATCAAACTAGAAGAATTCGACTATAATATTGTTTATAAGAAAGGTACAAGCAATACGAATGCCGATGCCTTGTCAAGAATTCCAGCCAATCCTATTATAGCAGAGGATCAGGTATCATTAATAAATCACGCAGATGAAGAAATCGATAGATTAGTAGCAGAACTCCAAAGACTCGAAGAACTGAAAACACCAGAACCTATATCGAGTGTAGCAGCAAATCCACCCTCACCTCCGGATTTTGAAGACATGATACCTATAACCAGGATACAACTAGAAGAAAATTCAAATAATACCGTACATACACAAGAAGAATCCACAGCTACAGTAGAAATTTGCGAGAAGCCCCTAGAAACTCATAAAAATCAAATAATTTTTCAACCTGTATTTGGCATACCTTTGACGCCTAAAATTGAGAAAAAAGAAGAAAACGAAATAATTACAGTGCAAGTGCCAAATGAAAATTTAGAAAATTTTACTAAACAACTAGTAATTCATTATTGCAAACCAAGAACGAAGTATTTTTGTGATTTTCCTAACCAGCAATTTTATGAACAATTTTGTAAAATCGTGACGTCAATTATGAATAGCAATTCGCCAACTTTCTACAAATGTACATCACGAGTGGAACACTTAATGGACCCCGAAGGTAGAAAATTAACAATAAAAAATTATCATGAAGGAAAAACCAACCATCGAGGGATTAACATCACGGAAGAAGCAATAAGAAGAAAATACTACTGGAAAAGTTTAAAGCAGGACGTGCAAAACTACATTAATTCATGCTATACGTGTAAAAAATCGAAATACGACAGGAACCCGACTAAAGCCCCATTAAATATTACAGAAACAGCAGAAAAGCCGTTTGAACAAATATTTGTCGACACATTTCAAATTGACGGATCAACGTATCTGACAATAATTGACGCATTTTCTAAACTGGCCCAAGCATATCCTATTGAATCAAAAACAGCAACCATAATTGCCGAAAATTTATTAAAATTCTTTTCTCACTATGGCATACCCAGGAAATTAACATGCGACAATGGAGTAGAATTTAATAATAAAGTTATACAGGAATTTTCCCATCTCCATAAAATCGAATTACATTATTCTACACCTTATAATCACAATTATCAAGGAATGGTTGAAAGATTGCATTCGACCCTAATCGAACATTATAGATTGCTACGAACCGAAAAACGAGAAAACCAGCCCCATAATCTTATGGCACATGCAATTGTCGATTATAATAACACAATTCATTCAACAACAGGATATTCACCATTTGAAATTTTATTAGACCATACCGACAGCAGAAATCCATTTGACTTATTTTATGAAAAAGAATATTTCCAAAATTATGTAAAATCTCACCAATCTAAATTGCAAATAATTTACGAAAAAATTAAAGAAAAATTGCAAACCTCGAAAGAAGCCATTATCAACAAAAGAAACGCAAAAAGAAAAGAGCCACAATTTAAAGTAGGAGACAAAGTATTCGCAAGAACCCACATTAGGAACAAGAAAAGCAATAAATACGACGGACCCTACACTATTCAAGAAATCACCCCCGAAAATACTTGTATATTACTGAATAATAAAAATCAAACAAAGAAACTTCACGTAAATGATCTGCTGCCTTTTGTTGCAGACGAAGACAACAGAAGTGTAGCTTCGACAAGATGCTCCTCGAATACTCGATCATCGCAATAATATCAATCGCATTTAGTTTTGCACTGGACCAGCCTAAATTCATCAACCTCGAAAATAATCCAGGACTTTATTACGACAAATTAGGAATTGCACAAATAAAAGAAATACAATGGACGCTAATAAAAACAATAGATTGTTCACCAATAATAACCGAATTACAGAAATTGGAAAATAACATTAGGAAAATTCAACTGTCATTTGAAACTCATGCCAACGGCGAAACTTACAAAACTGAATTTCATAATTATCAAATAATATTGGAAGTATTATTACGAGAAAATCAAAGAAAAATCGAACACATATTTCCACATGAACGCAGTAAGAGAGGTGCAATCAATGGAATAGGAAATATTCTCAAATTCATAACAGGTAACCTAAAGATGGGGAACGAATCGATAACGCCATCAATACACTACAGAAAAATCAAGAAAATCAAGCTAATGTTATCATAAAACAAACTTCGTTAATGACACAAGCAATAGAAAAATTCAACAAAACCATGCGGCAATTAAGCACCAATCAATTGGTATTACAATCAAGGATTCTGCAGCTTGAATCAGCGATCAAAACGTCTACGTTACACGAAACCGAAATGTACTCATTTATTAACATGCATTCGATCCAGTTACAAATAGCAGCATTATTAAACCTTTTATTACATATTTTAAACACTCTGGAGGAAGCCGTCACCTTTGCAAAATTGAAAACACTACATCCTTCAATAATAGAAAGAAAGGACCTAACACGAGAATTAGAAGAAATACAGAAAAATGCCTTGCCGTATAAATTGCCCTATTCTACATCCAAAGAATTAGTCGAGTACGAAGAGATTATCACCATCAAAGCATACAGAAAAAATTACAGCCTTAATTTTATATTAGAAATTCCACTTTGTAATGATATCCAATATGAATACTATCACCTTTTCCCTGTACCAATAAGGAACCGTAAAAATTACCAAATTATAATTCCTTCCAAACCCTATCTCCTATATAACGAACAAAATAGCGTATCAATGGTCAAAAAGTGCAAACAAGTGTTAAAAGACAATTATTATTGTGAAGTGCAGTTTCACGAGTTAATAAAAATTAATTTGTGTGAAAGTGACCTTTTAAAATTCGTGAAAAACCCGAACTGTGAAGTGCATCATGCGCAAGTGGATAAACTTAAAATTCAGAAAATAGATTTAAACTCTTGGATTATTGTTAGCCCCCAGGAATTAATTGCTTCTATATATTGTATTAATCATAGTTTTAAGTATCCTTTAAACGGCACATACTTATTACAAATTCCGGAAAATTGCAATGTTACTATTGAACACCATTTTCTCTCAACTTTAAAGTATTCCAACAAAATTAAAGAAATAATTAAATTGCCTGTTTTGGAAAATATAAATATTACAGGTTCGATTGGAATTAATAATTTACCGAAATTAAATCTGGAACATATAGACCTGGATGATTTAAAATCAATTAAAATTCAATTTCAAAAGTTACCTACAAATTTTGAAAATAATACGTATTCTGTAATACATCATTCTTTTAATTATTTTACTGCCTTTGCCGTAATTACTTTTATAATAGGTATAATAAGTTATAAGCTAAATGTTTATCATAGAATTAAGATGTCATGTTTTAATCAAAAATCAAAAAACAATTCACAGGAAATTTCATTAGAAGAACTCCGTGTACCCCGAAGTTCCGTTTAGGCCGCGAGGAGTTACGTGGGACAGATAAGGCACGTTTTGATAATCTTACGAGGTGTCATTTCCTTATCTTATCAACTTGCTTGCTTGCTTGTAGACAGATAGTAATTAGAATTAAGTCAGTTGTTATGCAGCATTCTTTATGTAAAGACATTGTATAATTGCTGTGTGGAAATAAAATAAAGTTTTTTTTATTTAAATTTCGGCACTTAAAATATCACTGTGGCTATCGAAATATTCAAAAAACTCAAAATCGCAAAAAACGTTGATACGCCCTTCTGGCATGATGCCCTCGATATGATGTAATCAGTGGCATGATATGTGTCATTGACCCCTCTACTTCTGTATAATTATGGCTGCATATCAAAATCCCTGACAAATCATGTTTTGACCTCTTATTACTATCAGCTATAACTGCTACATTAATGCAACCGCACAAAACGAATATTACCATATTTTTTCAAAATTGTTATTTTAGTATGCCTGTGGTACGAAATACTTGAATTTGACCGAAAACTGATGCTAAAAGAAAAAAACATAACAAAAAAATATATCTTCTTGTTGCAAAATGCTATTATTGTAGTTATGACGTCATTTGGCTTGTGCAACAGGAAAGAAAGAACATTTTTCTTTAAATTTTTTTCTAAGTTCATTTCAGCCCAAATGGCAACTTTTATCATCACAGGCATTTTAATTTGAGATTTTTTGTTAAAATGTTCCACCCTAACGAACAGTGCTCACCTCTGTGCAATCAATAATAATCCGGCAATTTGTAAAGGTACTAAATGATGTTGGTATGCAGAATTTATTTTTATTGCGTGATGGAATATTCTGCATAATCTGCTGGAACAATATCACGTTTCCCAGCTAATGCTAAACCTAGCAGCCAAATCATCATTGTGAAGATTTAGTGTGAAGATTCAGTTTCAACTTCAATAGGGTCAGGAGCAACTGATCAATTTTTAGTATTCTAATAACCTGCCAGCTTCTAAAATAATCTAACTGGAGATTTTCAAACAAAGAAAACTGTTAAAAAATCCTTTATGGAAGACCAGTATACACATTTATTAAATTGTTGTTATTTTCGATGTGCTGAAATAATAACCTCAGAGTCTGCTTTTCGAGATCTTTTTTTGAGGTTATCAATTTCTTGTTTCAAAAACAAGTTTTCAGCTATTGTACATACATACGTGATCAATCTTATCCACTTCCGACGCACCTTTTTGTCTTTTGGGAAGACAAAATAAGTGCACTGATCTCGTTCACTGTAATGTTTTCAACTTTGCGCAAAGCATATCACTATACTGTTCTTTTTGTTTTGTTTCCTAAAACAATGTAAAGCGTGCACCTGGCAGACTTCTCTTTTCTACCTTCCAAATATAACACAGATTTTAGTAGCAACAAAAACAACTATTTTGTCTGCTGCACTCACAATGGTATATAACCTCACTTATTGCGCATCCAAATTCTACACAGTAAATTATTTCAGCTGTTCAGTTTTTTCCCGATAAATAATTGCTTTACGTCGACAGAAGCGTGCAATCGTACTTACTTCGGGGAAATGTTTTATTATTCATTCACGTTTTTAAAAACTCAGTTACAGATGTCGAACTTTCTTTGTTTGGACCCTGGTCTGCCTCAACAACATGGCTGCCGTGACGTAGGACTTGAGCAGTCCATTATCTTACAAAGTAATACGTGCGGATTGAGCACCGATCGCTCAGCGTCAGATTTATTTATTTATTTACTAGACTGACAAAAATGGGACAGGCCCAGTTACATTTGTCTGCATTCCCACATACAAATCAAATAATGGCATCAAAACATTGATAGGGATCAGAATTAAGTTAGCGTCAAGGACGTATAGGGTGTATCAAATATATTAATATCTTGCTCTGAAAGTAGTACCTACACTATTGATACCAGCGAGCATTCTTAAAATAGGGGAATTTTGTCTTAAATTGATACGAGAAGGCGCACCACGCGGCCTTTAGGGTGCGGCCGCAGTGCAAGTTGTTTACCTGGAGGGTAGTGGGTGGCGACTCGCCAAGCAACCCACCGAGTAATCCTCGAGGTACCTTTCCGTCACGTGCTGCCGGATTGGCGCCGGCCGCATTGCTCCCTCCAACCTACCCAGCTAGCCTAGCGAGTCGCCACGCGAGTAGCAAGTGAATCAGTTGTGTTCGATAATTGCAGCTACCCACCACCCGTTCAATCATGGAAGAAATGCTAATCTCGGCCGGTTACAAGCGGAAAGCGATATGGGACCCGGCAGACGAATTGAGGAAGAATTAAGATCCTTCAATCGTTGTGGGCAGAAGCTGCCAAGAAAGTTGCCGTTGATGGTAGGTAGAATTTTGGGTTTATTGTCTTAATGTATCTTTATTTTTCTAAGTAAATACATTTAGTAAAAAATAATAAATTACACCAACTATGCCCCATTATTTGAGTTTCTGTTGTGCCGACGAATTATGTTTTCTGGAAGAGCATAGTCTGCTTGCCATGGAACTGCACCAACACCATTGAAGTAGGCTTTGAATATTTCCCTGGTTCTGAGGGCAACTGTTGGAAAGCGATGGTTTACAGGTGCCGTGTCTTCATCTCTTCTGCCTGTTGGGTGGCCCTGTTGTGGAGTACTATAGATCTCATACCCAGCATGTGTCTGAACGTAGTTGTGCAAAATGCAAATTGCCTTTACCATTTCAACAGCATGCTGTACACTGCTCTTCTCAATTGATTTGTTCAACAGTCTCCATTTAGCTGCCATCAAGCCAAAAGCACATTCAACACTGTTCCTTGCACGACTCAACCGATAGTTAAAAATTCTCTTCTGATCATCAAACTCCCTGCCAGGATAAGGTCGCATCAAGTAAGGGAGTAAAGGGTAGCCTTCATCACCAAGGAGTACAAATGGTGTTTCTGTATCTGTAAAAGGGAGATGTCTGTTTTCTGGAACATCTAGTCCATTTGCCTCTAGTCGACGAAAGAGAGAGGACGTCCGAAAATTCCCACCATCACTTTGTCTCCCTAGAGTACCTATGTCAATAGAAATTAGTTTGCGGTTGGCATCCACAACTGCTTGAAGAAGAATGGAGAAAAATTGCTTATAGTTGTAATATGTTCACCCACTCCTAGAAGGGGCTCCCATTCTTATATGCTTTCCATCAATGCACTCAATACAATTAGGAAAATTCCATTTTTCGTAGAACTTATCTGCAACTGAATACCACATATCTGTTGTGGGAGTTGGCATGTAGTCATCTTTCAACTCATTCCATAAAACCATACATGTGTCAATAATGATTTCCGATACTGTTGTCTTTCCCATTTTGAAACGCCCAGCAAGTGAAGTAAATGAGTCCCCAGTTGCCAGGAATCTGGAAGGAAAATAACAATAATAATTATAATTTAACACAGAATTTCATTGAAAAATAAAACTTTTGTTCTTTACATTCGTAACTACACTATAGTTTATGTTCTGTTTCAGTAAATGCTGCCAAAAACAGATGGAAGAATCTCCGCGCTTACTTTATGTCACAGCTGCGTGAGTTGGATAAACCAAGAACTGGAAGTGGTGGATACACCAAAACCACAAGCACATGGGAATTTTACACTCAGCTTTTGTTCCTTAGGGATGTTTTAATGCCATTAAACGATGCAAGGGAGGACAGTCTAGTTTCGACACAAACCTCAGAATTGTCCGATCAAACTCTGGTCGATAATGATGGTTTTGATGCAAACAATTTTCAGGATTCGTCTGTAGAAGTAATAGTACTATCAGAGAACGACACTGGCACTAATATAAGTTCTGTTTTGGCAATGGAAGACAAACCAGTTGCTTCGACAGATCTGCCAGGAACTTCAAAGGCAAAACCGACCCTTAACAAGGACGAAAGCAACTCGCAAGCTGGAAAGAAGGTTGATTTTCGTACCAGAAGAGCTAATATCAATAAACGAAAACTAAACGCCGGAACCGAAGGATCCATACAAAGTAGAAGCGGGGAAATACTCGATATTGAGAGACGGAAGGTAGAGCTACTCGAGAGAGGAATCAGTGAAGACGACAACCCAGATCTGCTATTTTTCAAAAGTCTGCTTCCATTTATACAGGAATTTACCCCTATGCAAAAACTCCGGCTTCGGTCAAAAATGCAAAATTTGATTTTGGAAGAGCATGAGCAAATGCAGCCAGGTTCAGGAGGAATCAGGGACTGCATCAGTAATGAAACAGGAATGATGACACCGTATCATCAGTCATCACAGTACTATCGTCCACCCTCTGCATCATCTATATCTGCTGACACTGTTCAGTATCAAACTTCATCCACTCCTCCTGTACCACAACCGGTGTACACCCATTTGACGCCCATGGAATTTTTACAATAATAATAATAATATATAATATTATTTACAAGTTTTAAATGACCATACCTTAAATATTATTTTACATTTTTTTCATTGGAAGCAATTCTAATGTCTTTCACAAGTAATGAATAATAATAGTTATTTGTTTCAAAAACAAAGTAAAGTTGTCTATCGGAACAGGAACAGGTACATAATATTTATTAATAAATAGAATATACAAAGCAGTGCGCCACCATCGCCGAGTTTTTCGTTTTTTATTTAATAAACTTGATAGTAATAAAGCACCACTACACAAAACTAACAAAGCTGCCATTTGTTCCTCGACGTCTGACATGTTTGCAGGTCTAACTTGTTCCCTCGCCTGGATAGGTACTAAACCTTGCTATGTACTTGCACTGGGAATGTAAATGAAAACACAGTAATTGTAGCGTACTTGTGCCTTTATTCTACGTCGGAAAACATGTGGGTCGCCGGTTACAACCTTAACCGACGTCAACCCGCAAACATACACTAAAACTAACCCCACTTGTTGCTTACTAAAACGCTGGCGTACAGTTGCTTTATTTACTACAGTTTGGCCATACGTGGTCACGTTTTCTATTGGTCGGCGCCATTTTGTGTCTTCCGTCATCTTGACAATTACATGTTGAAGACATCAAGTTGACGTTTAGGTACACATGTTAATTTGTCACCAGGCTTGCCTAAAATTTGTATATCTGTAAATATAATATTTGAAAACTGCTGGAAACAATACATTTTGTTATCGGTAAGGTAATAAGTCAACCCTAAAACTGATTTTATCAAAGTTGGAGTTTTAGATATGGGGTTTTGTTGTGCATTCGGATGCAACAATAAAACTGCACATGGAATTAAAATGAAACGTTTTCCGAGGAACAAAACTAGGCGAGACTTGTGGGCCAAGCAGGTGAATCGGGAAAATTGGTATCCTAATGAGAATTCACAAATATGTGAACAGCATTTTGAAGAATCCATGTGGGAGAAAGTGCGTGTTGACGGGAAACGGAAACTTAAAAGTAATGCTGTGCCAACGTTATTTTCTTTCACGCCGTCCACATTAGAGCCTAAAAACACTGAAAATGCCCCTGCCTACACAGAAAACGATAACATTTTTGATATACATGTGCCATCATCATCATCAATAAAAAGTTCAAGCGACTGCATTCCAACTGAGGTAGATTCTCGTTTGCTGCTAGAACAAGAAATTAGAAATTTGAAGGAGAAGCTAGAACAACGTAATAAAGGTTACAAAAAACTGCTAATTCAAAATCTCAAGTACAAAAGGGTCATTCGGAAACTGAAACGAGAACGGAAATATCTAAAATCAAACAATTTGCTTAATACGATTTTCAACGAAGACCAAATTAGGGCTGCTAACAGAAAATCTACCAAATTTATGAAGTGGAGTAACATAACAGTGAAAAATGCCTTAAAAGTAAAATTTCTGTGTGGTACGAATGGATACGAAGAACTTCGACGTCAACGAATTCCGCTACCATCAGCAAGAACACTGAGAAGGCGTTTACAAAATCTGAAATTTGAATCAGGCATATTAGACGAAGTCTTTACGTTCCTACAACTAAAAGTGAATTGCTTTACGACACCTCAGCAAAGAGACTGCGGAATCACTTTAGATGAAATGACTATAACGCCGGGAAGAACCTACGATGTTTCATTAAATAAATATTTAGGTCAAATAACTTTACCCCAGCACACCGGAGAAGCAACTCACGCTCTTGTTATAATGTTAGCTGGTATTAGTTCCCGATGGAAGCAAACTGTGGCTTATTATTTTACTGGCAATTCTGTGGATGGTTCGATTTACAAAAATATATTAATTGAAATTATTCGAAAAGCAGAGGCAATTGGATTAAATATTATTAGTATTACATCGGATATGGGAGGATCCAACCAAGCTTTATGGAGAATTTGGGATATTAAAGCGGACCGATTTTCAAGAAGTAAAAATTTTGTTATGCATCCTTGTGACCCTTCTCGTAAAATATATATATTAGCCGATGTCCCGCATCTATTTAAAAATATTAAATCTATGTTAATCAATAACAATATTATCGAAATTCCTCGATGTATTCAGGAACAGTACAATTTACCCAGTAATTTAGTGAAGTCTGAACATATTAAAGAGTTGGTCGATCATCAAGAAACATTGAGATTTATGTTGGCGCCTAAACTAACACAGGAAGACTTATATCCTTCACATTTCCAAACGATGAGAGTGTCTACTTCTGCTCACGTTATGCATCACGATGTAAGCAGTGGCTTAAAATTTCTGTCACACGAATTAGGTAAACCAGAATATGAAACCACTGCATGGTTTATTGACATAATTGAAGAGTGGTTTCAGCTTATGACATCGAGACACCCCGTTATGGCTATAAGCAAATTACGACCAGATGTTTACGACAATACTATTAGAAAATTGAAAGACTTTATAAATATTTTTTCCGATATTAAGGTTGGTGAAAAAGGAATTTGGAAACCGTCGCAAGCGGGTGCAATAATTTCGACTATGTCCATACTAGACATTCAAGAGGAATTACTTAGCAAAAGGGGATACATATTTTTACTGACATCGAGGTTTACTCAAGACTGTCTTGAAAATTTATTTAGCATTATACGATCGAAACAAGTTATTCCTAATGCTTGTCAATTTAGATGTAATTTAAAATTAGTTTGTGTTTCCCAATTTCTTAAAAACTTATCAAAAAGCAATTATGAAGACGATGATAGAAGTTTTCTAGCAGATTTTTTGGACTATATTCCCAAGAAAGTTTCCAACGACCAACAAGATGTTTACTTACCAGATAATTTAGAAAACTGTGATCAGCCTAGAGATCTAAATTACACAGAACTAAATTCATTGTATAACATTTGCGGGTACATTGTTGGCAGCATTAAGAAGAATTATACTGTGTGCAAACAATGCTTAGGTAGTATAGGATCAAAAAAATATGATAAATCTTTAAAGTATGCTAAATTAACACATATCAAGTGCTTTAGAAGTAATACGCTGTTTTTCTGTAATAACGCAACATTCGAATATTTTATAAAATTGGAAAGACTATTTGTACATTATTGGAATAGCATAAAAGATCAAAATATAAATATAAAATCATTTTATATAAAGAAAATGCATACTGTGGATGTCAAACATATTGCGACTTGCCATCAATTAAAAAGGTTTATTATATCTAAATTTATAGTTTTTCGTTCGAAAATAGCTGCAAAGAAAACTAAAAAGCAAAATATGAAGTTAAATAAATACAGCAGCAAATCCGTGGCAATGCACACTGCATAAATAAATTCAGTAGGAAGATATGAAAAGTAATTTTAAGCATACATAGTTCATTAGTTTGGTAATTGGTTTAAGTTTTGTAGATTTATTATTATTCAGCTGTAAATAAAATTTATATTTTGTTATTGATACAACATTGCTTATTTTATTTTTTCTTATGTTGTATTTACTAACTTCTACTTAGGATTTAGATATTTAGTTGAAATATTAGTATTTCCCAACACCGCCACTGGTTTTGACCCGCCAATGGAGGCGGCCATTTTGTGTCTTCTGTCATCAGTGACATTTCATATGGCCAGACTGTTTCTATAAAGTGACTGTACGCTGGCGCAGATTGAGGCGCCATCTACATATCGAAGCACGCAACAACAAACCATATACTACACTTCCCCCCCTAAAATAAAATGCAATAATTCTTAATATCGTTACGCTTACTTATTGTAATATAATACAAACATCCTGGAACAATGTTTTGTAAAATATGAAAATACTGGAACAATAATAATTCTCAATATCGATACGCTTACTTATTGTAATAAACTACGAATATACTGGAACAACGTCTTATATACTCTTTAAAAGCAACAAAGAAAAACAAATCGCTTTCACAAATTTAAACGCTTTGGTTTATGACGAACTCGCTGGGACCTTCGGAGTCCTGGACTCACTGACTCGCGGTTTACAACAGAGTTAGGTGTTAACCCTTTTGTTTCCCCATGTTCTTGTCTCACTGTACTATTTGGAGTATCCGAACTCTTCGTTGATATCTGAGACATCACTAGGGAGGTGATCCATCATGCTAATAGTGGAGGTGTCTTGATACGTACGTGGAGAAGACTACTGTGTTTTATTGCTTTGTACTGAGACATTATTTTCGCTGATTCAACACTTTCGTCGGTTGATGACGTATCATTTTTCGGAAGTGTACTATCTATATTTTGCCCATAAGTAATTTCATATTTTTTCCCCTTGTATTACCCCGAAGAGCCTTCGAAAGTGATAAATCAACTTGTGGTTCTCTTGTCTTCGCTTGATCTACAGTTTGATTTCGCTTTAATATTGCTAGCGTGATAGAGTCTTTCTTTTTTGTTCACTAAAACTACATACGTTCTGTA
This sequence comes from Agriotes lineatus, assembly GCA_940337035.1. Taxonomy (NCBI): domain Eukaryota; kingdom Metazoa; phylum Arthropoda; class Insecta; order Coleoptera; family Elateridae; genus Agriotes; species Agriotes lineatus. The sequence continues at coordinate 110,355,230 of OW679196.1, read as the reverse complement.
ACTTTTTCGCTCTAAAATTTTTGCTGGCCACCACTTAACTTCTTTATCCATAATTGACTTAACAAAAACAGACTGTTCTGGTACAAATGTAGGCATCCGGAAATTATTAGTTCCTTTTGTCCGTGTAAAATTGAATTCTGGTTTTAAAATCGATAATTTTGTTCGCGGTAATTGCTTCAATACCAATTCTGCAGGAGCGACTCCTGTTTTGACACAGGGTGTGTTGCGAGAATACAATAAATATCTATTTACCTTATTGGTAAGGCTCGAAATGGCTTTGCAATCTAACAAACTTTTCTTCAAAATATGTTTTATGGACTGTACTGCTTTCTCCGCCATACCATTACTTTGTGGGTGGTATGGGGGACTGTGTGTCAACTTAATCGCATTCTCACAACAAAACTGTTCAAACTCTACTGAATTAAATGGTGGCCCGTTATCTGAGACTAACTCTTGCGGAAACCCTAGTATGCTAAAAGTCCCTAACAACTTATCGCTTGTCTTTGTGCTGTCTGTACCCTGCATCACGTGAGCATCTACCTATTCCGAATAAGCATCTATATAAATCATCATCTTTTGGCCTTGAAAATCTAGAAAATCTATGTGAACTCTTTGACCAACGCGTTGCGCGAATTCCCAACTCACCAGATTTTTCCCAGTCGTAACATTCTGTGTAACTTGACGTACATTGCAACCTTTTATTTTCTTCTCGATTTCGTCATTAATTTTTGGCCAAAAGACATATGCGCGTGCAAGAAGTTTCATTCTCACTATACCTGGATGATTTTCATGTAACAAATTCAGAACGCGGTCTCTTAATTTCGATGGTATTACAATTCTGTTTCCCATACATAAACACCCATTTGATACCGAAAGTTCGTCTCTTACATTAAAATATGGTTTAACACTCTCGTCACCCATGTGATCTGGCCATCCCCTCTTCGCTAAATCTACCACTTTACTCAAAATAGGGTCCCTTACCGTTTCCTTAGCAATATCTAAACTACGTAGCGGTTCCTCTATCTGGATCTGTAAAATTTCGTCCCCCGTGCCCCGATTCATCGGTAACCGTGACAGCATGTCTGCACATTTTAAATCGTGTTTGACTATGAGTTCGTTATCGTAATTACTCAGAATAACTGCCCACCGTTGCAGTCTACACGCAGCCAAAGGTGGTATGCCGGTTTTAGATTCCAAGATTCTATTCAAAGGTTGTTGTTAGTGACTAAATAAAACTTCCGCCCGTAAATATATTTATGAAAGTGTTTAAGAGCGAATACCAATCCCAGGGCTTCTCTGTCTAATTGACTGTAATTTTGTTCTGCTTTGGATAATGTAGCAGAAGCGAACAGTATAGGTTTTTCAATACCGTTAATAATGTGACATGAAACTGCTCCCACTCTATCTGGGCTTGCATCCGAAATTACGTAAATAGGGATATTTGGATTGTAATGTGTTAGAATGTTATTATGTAATAAGAGCTGTTTACTCAGCTCAAAAGCTTTGTTGCAGCATGCCCCCCCTACAAATTCAGCACGAAGTAGCCGGTACAGAGGTTGAAGATTTGAACTTAAATTTGGTATGAACTTACCGTATAAGTTAATCATCCCTAGGTATAACTTTAGTTGTGTTACGTTTGTAGGTGTTGGACACTCCAATATGGCCGTCATTTTTGCAGCTGGTCTAATACCTTGACTATCTATAATGTGTCCTAAGTACTCAACGGATTTAAAAAAAAACTACATTTTGACAAGTTTACTCGCACATTATGTTTTTTAACTTCTGTAGTACTTTAAACAAATGTTGCTTACATTGTTGTTTATCAACCCCCGCCACAACTACATCATCCAAATAGCAGCAAACGTTTGGAATATCTTTAAGGATTGTGTCCATAATTCCGGCTGCGCTACTGACACCGAAAGGTAAACGATCAACTCTAAACAACCCTCGGTGTGTATTTACTGTCAAAATCTCTTGACCTGCTTCCAATAACTTTACTTGCGTGTATGCCGCCGAAAGATCTAATGTACAAAATACTGAGTTACCTGACAATGAATTTAAAACATCATCTAATCTTGGCAAAGGGTACCGGTCTCGTATAACATTCTTGTTAACTGTGTTCTTATAATCCACGCATAGCCTTATAGAATCGATGTCGGGCTCCTTTTTGGGTACGACCACGAGAGGGGATGCCCAGTCACTGGTGTCCACAGTCCATTTTCCACGAGTTCGTCGATCTTTTTGTTAACTTTTTCAATTATTCCGTATGGAATAATGTATGGTTTCCTATAAACCGATGTTGCCCCTTCCTGTAAAGTAATGTGTGCTGTAAATTCATTAATACAAGAACTCAACTCGTTAGCAAATACTCTGGGGAATTTTACTTTCAAGATGTCGGTAATTGGACATTATTGGTTAATCTGATTGACCCTTAACAAATTACTTCTCCATTCTGGATATAAAGCATTCAACCAGACGCGACCTAAAAGGTGTTTTTAACTGACCTTGAATTATTACAATAGGTAAATACATTGAATTTATACGATCCCCGCTTTCTACTTTAACTAAAGCTTGACCGACTACATTTAAAGAATGACTAGATGCCGCCTTTAATGAAAAATGTCACTTTTCAATTTTTACCGAATTATTAAAATATTTATCAAAGTACTCTTTACTAATAATTGGAACCGCCGCACCTGTGTCCACTTCGAACACAACACCTTTGTTCTCAACGAAAAATATTTATCAAAGTACTCTTTACTAATAATTGAAACCGCCGCACCTGTGTCGAATTCGAACTCAACACCTTTGTTCTCAACGATGAGTGATTTCGTCAATCTCGGTGTAACCATGTTGACATCTTCTATGGTGTTCACCTCGTTGACGCACAAACTGCAGCCGCAGTCCTCTAAAGTTCCCTCTGTCGGTTGATCTTCATGTAGTTGGTGTACTCTATACTGGTTCTTCTTCTTGCATTGTCTGCCGAAATGCCCCTTGATTCCACAAGTATGACATGTGGCATTCCTAGCCTCGCACTCCAAAAAATGTTCTGGTTTCCATGGACCTCCACAACGGACGCAGATTTCTTTATTTTTATGTTCTGTGGCTCCTTGTTTTTTCTTGTAATTCGACGCTTAGTTAGATGCCCCTTTCGAAACACTGAATACTGTTTCACTTGCAAACTCCTTTGTTTAGTTGCTTGCTAATTCCATGGACACTGCTGTTTTTACTGCATTATTATAGGTTAGGTCCGCCTTGACCAATAATCTGCGTCGTGTATCCTCACTCATGATTCCGCAAACAAACTGGTCTCTGAGAGCGTCGTCCAAAAATGCTCCGAAGTTGCAATACTGAGCTAGTTTCTTTAGTTCCGCTCCGAACTGAGTGACTGTTTCCTCTGCTTTTTGCAAACGTTTATGAAACCGATAGCGCTCAGCGATAACACACTTTTCGGGCGTATAATAATCCAAGAGCACTTTCTTCAAATCGTCGTACGTTTTTGTGCTTGGTTTATCCGGAGCCACACTGTTCCGTAGGACGTCATAACACTGTGGTCCGATTATTGTCAAGAACAGAGGCACTCTCTTTGCATCCGGCACATCGTTTACGGAAAGAAACTGCTCGAATAGTTCGACATACGATGCGAACAATTCTTCACTCGAATATTCCGCCATGTGTCCAACGTAGCCTGCTTTGCTAGCAACAGCCTGGCCCTGGACTGCCATTGTATTATTTCCCGCACGGTGATCACTTTACCTCGTCGCCAAATATGCTATGTACTTGCACTGGGAATGTAAACGAAAACACTGTAATTGTAGCGTACTTGTGCCTTTATTCTAGGTCGGAAAACATGTGGGTCGCCGGTTACAATCTTAACCGACGCCAACCCCCAAACATAAACTAAAACCCCACTTGTTGCTTACTAAAACGCTGGCGCAGACTAACGCGCCATCTACATTTCGAAGCACGCAACAACAAACCATATACCGGGTGGCCATAAATATCTTATATTCATTACCTTTGGAATCAACACCGCTTTATTAAAGTGATGAATCTAACTAAACTAAATGTCATTAATGTCATCACAACTAAAATTCCTATCTGTCAAAAATTATTACAGATTGCGATAAGTATTGAAGTTAGAACAGGATTTTGATAATCGAGTCGTAGGCTAAACTGCAGAATCTGGGACACATTCCCCTCCTCTTATTTGCATTTTATTACATTTAATACCAATACTTATAATTGAAATATGTATAATGCTAACCTACATTTATAAGTAGCTAATTCCATGGCTACCGGGCTCTCGGATGTTTATGTCCCGGTACTACAAACCTTTAAGTTCGTGGGAAGCTGCCGTGGTGCTCAACTTGCCATGCGGATCAGATAAAATTCGCAGGAGGCTCGCGACAGGCTCGACTCGTGCGCGTCTCGCCAAATGTATACGCACCCTTATGCTGTTATGCTGGGACGTATAAACCCACAAGGGGAAGCAAGTTGGGACAATCAAAGGTGCGTTCGTATATCGGGTTCCGTAAGCTCCGTTTAGGAGTGTCCCGCGCCCGTTCGTATATTCGATTTGAGGCTAATAGCGCGAGTGCAATCTACGTGCACAACCTCCGCCAGCTAAAGCTCGAGGAGCGTGCAGTTTTCGCTCGAAAATTTGTACAGCAAAAACACGAATTCAATAACTCGCGATGGATATCCTTGCAGAAGGCAGTATTGTTTATATTTGTAATACATGTAACGAGAGCAGCATGGACCAAAAACACGTCACCCAACATGTTACGGAAAAACATGGCTTTGGTGGTAAGTAGATAACCTTAAAATTTTGCGTGAAAATTTAAGTTTTTTGCTGTGAAGGTTAATTCCATTTACTTAATAAATATTTTATTTATTAGATAACTACTGTTAAGCGTGCCTCTCAAATCTGCGCAAGAAGTGGGGGGAGGGTGCTTGCGCACCCCATGCTTAGCTGGGTTTTAAGTAAGCAAATAGTTCAGTAAGAATAAGGCACGGCTGCGACATTAACGCAGCAAACACCCCAAATTAAGGAGGTGCAGTATTCAGTGTATTAAAGCAAATAAACAGTTTTTTTAATATACAGTCCACTTTTTATTCGAACGGCCCCATTGGCCGAACATTGGTCCAATCGACCGGATAGTGAATTAAGTGAATGAAAGCCGATTGTTGTGTGCTTGACGAGGGATCTCAGTTTTTTCCTTCAGTCCAGAAGCAGCATCAGCGATCCAGTGCAGACAAGAACGAGCAGTCCAGTAGCTACTGAAATGTCCTGTAAGTCACATTCCTATTAATTCCTTATTCGATTTGTTTGAGTTAATACAATGACTGACAACAGCGAAATTTCAAAATTAAAAGCTAAACGTGGGACAATAAAGGGAAAGTTAACGCGTTTTCAAAATCATGTCGATAAATTAGACAAGGATGTGTTAAATAGTGACATAACAACTCAGTTAAATGATAGGTTAATGAAAATAGATCCAATATTAGACGAATTTGACGAAATTCAGACGCAGATTGAAAACGTAGACCCTGAAGGTACAGATGAAACCGAGCGGGAAGAGTTTGAAGATTTATTTTTTAATGTAAAGCTAGGACAATTTGTAATCAATATGAAAGGGCTAGAGTGCAAGATTCTTCCTCAAGTATTCATAACGGAAGTAATAGGTCATCACATAATAATTCAATTAAACTACCGACAATTAAATTAATGATGTTTGACGGGAAATATTCAGATTGATGGAGTACAGAGACGCATTTACTGCCCTTGTAGACAGTAACGAGTCACTATCAGATATTCAAAAATTTTATTATTTGCGCTCTTCGTTAGAAAAGGCTCCGAGGTAATTAAATCTATTGAAGTCTCGACAGTTAACTATAAATATGCTTGGCAATTATTATTAGATCGTTATGAAAATAAAAATCTTATGATACATAATCACATAAAAGCCATTCTTGAATACCCGGTTATTAATAAAGAATCACATACGGAACTTAGGAAATTGTTTGATACAATTACAAGACATTTGCGTTCCTTAAAAACATTAGGGGAAAATATAGATTCTTGGGATCGCTTAATTATTTACATAATAACCAGTAAAATGGATAATACAACCCGGCGCGATTGGGAATCTTTTAAATATGAAAACCAATTGCCAATAATGGCAGATCTAAATACATTTTTTAAAGGCTAGGTGCGCGGTTTTAGAGAAGTTAGAAACTAATAAAGTTGAAAAACAGAAATGTCAAAATTCGCAATTTGTTAAAAAGCAATCATCTAATACTTTTGTCGCCAATACAGGAAACAAAATCCAGTGTTATCACTGTAACGAAGGCCATGCCATTTACAAATGCACTTCGTTTCTAAATTTACCCATTGAAGAACGAATTCGTGCGTTAAGCGGCTTAAACTCTGTCTAAATTGCATGAGAGCTTCACATCCTTCTTGGAAATGCGATGCGAAAAGATGTTTTAAATGTCATAAACCGCACAAATCCTTGCTGCACTTAGAGCCATTTGACAAAATTATTAAGCCGGAAACGAAAAACCTTTCAGGGATTACGGCAAGTTCTGAAGCTAAAGCATCCAGCGAAAGTACACAAATAACCCATAGGTAACTGGTCAAAATGAGACAATGACCACTCATATTTTAGAAAGGGTAATACGATGTCCTTGGTCACTGCAACTCAAGTTTTATTGTCAACTAAAAATAGTAAAAATGAATTTGTTACTTGCCGTGCATTATTAGATAGCGGTTCTCAAAGTAATTTTATTAGCGAGAGGTTGAAAAAACAATTAGATCTACCATCAACAAAGATTAATCATGCAGTAAAGGGAGTTGGTGGTGAAACACTGTCTATCATAACTAATCAAGTTAATTTGCTAATTACATCATGTCAAAATCATTTCAGCATGAACATTCACTGCCTAGTAATTCCAACAGTTACTGAAAAATTACCCTCTATATCATTTAATAAAAACGTATTAAATATTCCAGGTCAAATTAACTTCTCCAAAATTCTATACTGCAGATGAGATTGATATTATGTTGGGATCAAATATATTTTGGCTAACAATAATAAATGGTCAAAAACAACTTAGAAAAAACATGCCCATTCTGCAAAATACACAGCTTGGATGGGTTATAGGTAATTTAAATTTTAATGTAAATACGAGTACGAGTACTAATACATCAATCAACTGTTTAAGTATTAGGGATGACGTTGATAGGAAGATTTCGAAGTTTTGGCAATTAGAAGAGGTCGGGAATAATACTTTGCCGTTATCAATATCCGAAAGATACTGTGAATCACACTTTAGTAAGACGACAATACGCGATTGCGCAGGTAAATTTATTGTTAAAATTCCCTTTAAGTATAAGCTAAGTCAATTAAGAAATTCGCAGGGCAACGCATTAAATCGTTTCTATTCCTTAAAAAGAAAATTAAATAAAAACTCAGAGTTAAAAAGGATTATATATCGTTTATGAAGGAATACGAGCAATTAAATCATATGAGTGAAGTACATGATACAAATCGTGTACATACCTCGAATTACTATTATTTGCCTCACCACGCGGTCACTAAAGATTCAAGTTTGACTACTAAATATAGAGTGGTATTTGACGCTAGCGCGAAGGCAGATTCAGGGCTCTCACTAAACGATGTACAATTTAGCGGTCCTACATTGCAACAGGACTTATTTTCTATTTTGTTAAGATTCAGAAAACATAAATTTGTAATAGCAGGTGATATTTCAAAAATGTATCGGCAGGTGCTCGTTGCCGAAGAACAACGAAAATTTCAAAGAATATTTTGGCGCGCTAATTCCCATGATACACTAAAATGTTTTCAATTAAATACGGTCACTTACGGCACCGCTTCCGCGCCATATCTAGCAATAAGGTGTCTTTGGCAATTAGCTAATGACAATCAATTACAGGCTCCTATTGCAAGTAAAATTATTCGCAATGATTGTTATGTAGATGACCTGCTAACGGGTGCGGACACGGTAGCGGAAGTACTACAAATTCAAAACGAGATTTCGCAAATACTTTCTGGAGCAAACTTTGAACTACGTAAATGATTGTGCAATAATCCAAAAATAATAGCTGAATTTAAAATTAATCATTTAGAAGCCAGCGGCCTTCAGATAGGAGAGGACGAAGCTAATCAAGCTTTAGGAGTATATTGGAATCCAATCAATGACACGATTCAGTATGCAGGAAGTGATTCGATTAACGTAGGTGCAATTACAAAGCGATCAATTCTATCGATCATTTGCCTAATATTTGACCCTTTGGGATTATTGGGGCCCATAATCATTGTTGCAAAAATTATAATGCAGGAATTGTGGAAGGCACAGCTTTCGTGGGATGAAAGGGTACCAGATTCCCTAAGGACCAAGTGGTCAGATTTCAAGGCAACCTTGCCAGTTATAAATGAGTTCAAAATTCCTCAACACGCTATAATCTCAGCTTACATTACCATCGAACTGCATGGAGTTTGCGACGCATCCGAAAGGGCTTACGGGACGTGCCTGTACATGCGAAGTGTTTCCGGGCGAAGGGGAAATAATTCAACAATTCTTTGTGCTAAATCACGGGTTGCTCCTCTTACGCTCGTTTGCACCAGTCACCCTCAAGTATTAAGTGTCACTTAAACTGCGCCTTAACTTAAAACCACATTGCACCAGATAAAATAAGGTCCACTTAGACATAAGTCACGCTTAACTTTAAGTGATGGATTTCCTTCGCCTAAAGTCGCCCTTAAATATAAGCTGCAGTTATACGCAAGCGTGACGCGGATTGGGCGTGTTTTTGGTGGTAAATTAGAAGTAAACATAACCTAATAGGTACCTACTTGCCTGTTTTTTTGTTGTAAAATAATTATGGCTCTACAACCAATGTTTGATGTAGAAGATGATGATTATTTAGATGCCATTAATTTTATTTTTAATGGAATTCCACGGCAGGTTTATGAACGTGCAGATTATTATCATGATTTAGACGAATTAAGTTTTTTCAAGCGATTTCGATTGACAAAAGAAGTGGTATTGTTTTTGCTGGACATCATTGTAGAGCGACTAGAAATTCCATATGACATGTAAGTAGCTATATGCATACCCTACAATAATTGTGAAACTTATAGAATGGATATAAATCTGCACAGTAGTACACATCGATCTGACGCTGAAGCATGCATTGATTTTATACCTGTCAATTTATAAATTTTAGTAACAATTGTGTATCTCCCACCAACCAACTGCTAACGTGCCTAAGGTTTTACGCTACTGGGACACATTTGCTCAGCGTTGGAGACTTTGGAGGAATGCATGTATCAACGGCTTGTAGAATTGTCAAACGAGTCTCTGAAGCCATAGCAGCTCAATCACAAAGATTTATAAGATTTCCAAATACAGCACAAGACAATCAAAGCACTCAAAATATGTTTTACAATATATCAGCCTTTCCTAGAGTAGTTAGTGCGTTGGATTGTACACATATTAAAATATTATCGCCTGGTTCGTATTTTGAAACTTACTTTAGCAAGAGCACTTTTATAATTAATAAGATTTAATTGGGTCCAAAAACCTCGGTAATAAAGGATTTTTATTTTCTTTTTATGCAGGTGGTGATGATGCAGAGGTTTTTAGAAATCGGAAACAATATTTTTCAATCAACGTACAAGGTATTTGCAACAGTAATTTGGAATTAATCAATGTTGTTGCAAGGTGGCCAGGCTCTTCCCATGATAGTACAATTTTTAACAACAGCAACATTTGTGCAAGTTTTGAAGATGGAGCATTTAATAATTGTTTATTGTTGGGTTAGTATACAGTCTATTTTACTAGCTCATATAATAATTTATTTAAAAATTTAGGGGACAGCGGTTGCCCTGTACGGTCATATTTGATGACACCATTAGCAAATCCAATTGGAGAAGCTGAACAATTGTATAATGAAGCACATATCCGTACAAGAAATACAATGGAAAGGTGCTTTGGAGTTTGGAAGCGAAGATTTCCTGTTTTAGCGTATGGCTGCAGATTAAAACTAGAAACAACTTTAACCGTTATTGTAGCTACTGCAGTGTTACATAACATAGCAATTGCCATGGGTGATGTGGAACCCCCACCTCCGGAGGGTGAACTGCATATACTTGATCAACTAATCCAAGATCGTCATATTCCAAATTTGCCACATCAAGCAGCTGGTGCTGGTGTGAACGCCAGAACAGCATTAATAAATAACTTTGGAAATTTTGGAGATTTTAAGTCAATTATTATGTAAAATTTAGCATGATTTATATTTGAGGAATAATACAAATCAATAAGTCGTAATCAATTTAATAGTAAAACGTTTCGCCAATAATATTGGCTTCATCAGTTATAAAAATTATGATAACATTTTGAAGAGATAAAGTAATTAATGGATTATAAAGACATTATTATAGTTACGTTAACAAAGGCAAGGTTACCTACAAATATTTGCGCTATCAAAACCTGCGCAGTATGCATAAAAGTTAGAGGATCGAATATAAAATTAAGGCGGGGTAGTTCAAAGAAAGTTTGAATTTCAGTTTGAACTACCCCGCCTTAATTTTATATTCGATCATCTAACTTTTATGCATACTGCGCAGGTTTTGATAGCGCAAATATTTGTAGGTAACCTTGCCTTTGTTAACGTAACTATAATAATGTCTTTATAATCCATTAATTACTTTATCTCTTCAAAATGTTATCATAATTTTTATAACTGATGAAGCCAATATTATTGGCGAAACGTTTTACTATTAAATTGATTACGACTTATTGATTTGTATTATTCCTCAAATATAAATCATGCTAAATTTTACATAATAATTGACTTAAAATCTCCAAAATTTCCAAATTTAATTAAAATAGTCAAAAATTTTTAACATATACCTAATATTAATAAATAACTACTTTGCAAATTTGTAAAAATTTAAAAATATATTTTGTCCTTTGATTTGTACAGAATTTTCCCTTTATTATGTTTTGTATTTATATAATTAAAAGGGCAAAGCTTGATATTGATAAAAAAATAATTATAATTAATCTAAATCTTACACTAACTAATAACTTATTTGTTTGAAGTTGCTAACTTCCTTAATTTGAGCCTTTTAATGGCATTGTCCAACCGGAGTCCAATTTTTCGTAATTTAAACTCCTCCGCTTCACGTTGTTCTTTGACTGCGCGCTCTTCTTTTTCCCTGGCAGAGGATTCTCGCAGTTGTTCGAGTTGTAGTTTAACCAACTCTAACTTAGCTTCTGCCAGCTCCGAATAATTTTGAGTTAAGTCGTAGGAATTTTTAAAACTGGCAGCAACAGGCCTCTTACGCGTTCTCCATGCATTAGGCACGACGTCGGCATTGGCTTTTTTTAGAGCTGGCTGCAGTTTGCTGTTCTTTGGCGTTTTTAAATGGCCTACCTTGTAATCGCCCCAATCTAAAGCTTTAGGCTCAACCTGCCCCTGAAAATAACAAAAAACCAAGTCAATACGAACAGCACAATATCTAACACGAAATCTAACTTACAGCTTCCTTTACTTCACGTACAACCGCAGTACTGGTTGATGCAATTGGACTTGTGGTTCCGATTGAAGTGGCATTCGCATCTTCATCCACAATCTCAAATAGCTGGTAATTTTCTTGTTCACCATGATGCAACGGAAAGGTGTCGGCATCGTACTTATTTACAAGACCCGTTACTGTTTTCTCACTTATGAGGGACATGGTGAAATCATGTAACGGGTCCTTCTTGATTCCTTTTTCCCACCGCCAGTTTTTATAAAACCACGCCTCTCGGCACATGCAGCAACGCGTGTTGTTTTTTTTTATTTTAATAGCACTTTTTTAAAGACTCTTTGCTCCTTGGAACTTGGTTAGGCGCTTGGCCATTAAGGTTCGATCCACACTACCGGGCTGATCTCGGTTCGATCTCGCTCCGATCAAATATTTATACATTGTTAGCAATGGGCACATTCACACTATAGGTAACGCTCAAGCTCAGGTCGCGCCCATTGCTGACAATGTATAAAAAATTGAGCGGAGCGAGATCGAACCGAGAGCAGCCCGATAGTGTGGATCGAGCCTAAATTCGCAAGTCACCTTGTCCCAAGCAGCATCCTTTTCCCGCCAAGTAGTGCCATTTGTGATTTTGCACTCCACAATATTTTTATATTTTCCCACTACGTTTAACAACACCATAATTTCATCATTGCTAAAATTAGCCCCACGCTTCTTCTTTTCGGGTATAACCACACTCATTTTTAATCGGTACAGAAAAACTAGTCGCTCCCAAGAAAAAACACGAACACAATACGATTGAGATAGGTTATGGAGGTTATGTTTGTTTTCCGTCCAGTATTTCTACATTATTGTATAAAAGTTACTTTGTAGAACGAGATGAACATATACAAACTCTAACGATAAACAGAGATAACAATGTTTTAACGTTTTCTATACACCAGAGTGCGCATCATTCAACGAGCATTTGCAGCTACCTTCACACAACAAATATTTACATTGTTGCCATATCTAAGTGGTACTTAAACAAGTGTTGCTTACAAAATGGTGGTGCAACGTAAAGGAAATAAAAGTTACACTTAGAATTAAGTTGCACTTTACTAAGTGCCACTTGTAAGGGTTACAGGTGCAAACCAGCATTAAGCAAATAACTCTACCGCGATTGGAATTATGCGGAGCAGCATTATTGGCAAATTTAGCAAAAAGGGCAACATGTTCGCTGGAGCTAAATTATAATAAAACATTGTTTTGGACGGATTCATTAATTACACTTGCTTGGGTTAGAGGGGCCCCAAACCGATGGGAAACGTTTGTAGCTAATCGCGTTAGTGAGATTCAGTTATTAACAGATATAAATGATAGGGGTCATGTCAAATGTAACGACAATCCTGCGAACTTGCTTTCCAGAGGTGTCAATCCAATAAATCTTCAAAATTCCAACTTCTGGTGGCATGGCCCAGATTGGCTGAATAAAGAGAATATAATGTGGCCAACAGCAAGTAAAGGGGAACCAATTCTAACTGATATTCCCGAAGAACGATCTATTTCGTGTACTATTACATCAGATAGACAATTAAATCTAATTGGAACAAAAATTAAACGGGTATTAGCGTATATATTACGCTTCGCAAACAATTCACGATTAACTCGAAAGGAAAGGCAGCTAGGGGTTTTAACTCCCCTCGCGGCATTAAAATATTTAATTAAAATTGATCAAATCGAAGGGTTTCCAGGTGATTATAATAATTTAGTAAATAAGCGCATCCTAAGTAACAAAAGTAAAATTTTATCCTTAAACCCATTTATGAAGGATGATTTAATATGCGTAGGTGGTAGACTAACAAATTCAGATGAAACTTATGACAAAAAACATCCTATTCTTTTGCCTAGAAGCAGCAGACTAACAGAACTAATTTTAAAAGATGAACATAAACGCCTTCTTCATTGTGGCGCTCAAAATCTGCTGTATTCTATTCGTGAAAAATACTGGCCTATTTCTGGACGTAACTCATGCAAAAATATAATCAGAAAGTGCGTTATCTGCGTTAAGGCACGACCGAGGGCTCTAGAATATTTAATGGGTAACTTACCGGAAGTAAGAGTAAACAAGAATACACCATTCGAAAATGTAGGAGTCGATTTCGGTGGTCCTTTTCTAATAAAAGACCGGTTGACCAGGGGAGCAAAAATAATAAAGGCGTATATATGTCTATTTGTGTGTATGTGTACCAAGGCAGTACATATAGAATTAGTTTCGGAATTGACTGCAAGCATTCATGGCAACTCTGCAAAGATTTACTAGTAGACGTGGGAAACCAAAGAATATTTATTCAGATAATGCATTGAATTTTGTCGGCACTCACAATGAACTCCGTAAGATTTATGAATTAGTTGAGGCTGAATCAGACAATATAGCTAATACTCTTGCAAATGAAAAAATAGTTTGGCATTTCATTCCCGCTAGATCTCCTAGTTTTGGGGGAATTTGGGAGTACTAAATATAAAACGTGTAATAGGGAACAATTCATTAACCTTCGAGCAATTCAATACAGTATTAACTCAAATCGAATCTATCCTAAATTCTCGCCCACTCTGTCCTCTATCATCCGACCCCCAAGATATATCTGCCCTGACGTCTGAGCATTTTTTAATTGAAAAATCGTTGACTGCCCTTCCTGAGGACAATCTAACAGCAGTTCCTGAAGGAAGGTTAGGCAAGTACCAACAGCTGCAGGCTATGGTACAGCATTACTGGTCTCGTTGGCAAAATGAGTACTTGACCGAGCTGCAAGGGAGGACAAAATGGAAGCAACAATCCCAACAATTACTGAAAATTGACTCCTTAGTGCTAATAAAGGATGACAGTGCTTCTCCGTTTAGCTCGAAGCTGGGAAGAATATCCCAACTTCATCCTGGCAAGCATGGCATTGTGCGCGTAGTTGACGTAAAAGTGCATAATGGTGTTATACAACGAGCAGTTAACCATGTGTGTGCGCTTCCAATCGAGTAAAAACAATAAAGGACAGATACATTTATTATTTTTAATTTATTTTCTTTTGTGTGTTACGATGTAATTATATATCTAAATTGTATTTTCTATATTCCATGTAAGATTTATATGTCAATATGTTGTGCATGTTTGTATTGAAAGTCAATTCTTTCAAGGCGGGCGGAATGTTAAGCGCGCCTCTCAAATCTGCGCAAGAAGTGGAGTGAGGGTGCTTGCTCACCCCATGCGAGCTGGGTTTTAAGTAAGCAAATAGTTCAGTAAGAATAAGGTACGGCTGCGACATTAACGCAGCAACCACCCCAAACTACGGAGGTGCAGTATTCAGTGTAATAAAGCAAATAAACGGTTTTTTTTAATATACAGTCCACTTTTTATTCGAACGGCCCCATTAGCTGAACAACTAACTACTATGATCAGTTTAATGTCATTTCAACTTCTGTTGTTGCGAGTAAAGAAGCATCAGAATCTAGACACACGCTTTCGCAATCTGATCCAGAAATCAGTGTGAGTGAAAATAATGCCCTTGCCTCAGAAGAAGAAGAAGACAACAACGATGCAAATTCACTTTTGATTAGTGACAAAATATGGTCAAGGGATACTGTGCTGTTATTTATAAGTGAAGTAAAGAAACATGTTGCAAAATTCGAGTATACTTTAAAGATTTGTGTGGGGAAAGATTTCTACTATTCGTTCAGCTAAAACAAATATCAACAAAACAGTGTGATATGAAATGGAAAAGCCTCAAACGCACATACAAATTAATTTGATCCTTTATCTAATAGACTTGTCTGTCCGTCCGTCCGTCCGGGACGCTGTTTCAGCAGCCAAACCGTAAGAGATAGAGAAAAAAGTTATTAAAGTTATATGTTTGGAATGGTCATGTCAGGTCAGGAACCGTTGTGATAGAAATGTCAAACAGACACCAATGAGTCATGTATTTTTCAATTAATTTCAAAATAATGAGCACCCCGTATGTACTGCAGAAAGTTTCTACGCGAATAGATTGAAAATTTTAAGACCTGGCAGAGAGAGGGCAACATTATAGCCACAATTATTCGTAGTGAGGTTATGGGAACTGTTATTGGTTATATGCAAAGCTTTACGTTATTCTGTTAATTTGAGACTTTTGTGGAATTTTCTGGAGTAATGTGTGCATCGACTTTTCTAAAATGGAAAACATAGAACACCGTGCAGTGATTAAATACCTACCTGCACAAAAAGGACAAATTCATGAAGACATGGCAAACGTTTTGAGAACATCTTGTCCTCCATACACAATGGTCAAAAAGTGGGCAGCCGAATTTAAACAGGGGAAGAAACGGCATTGAAGATGATCCTCGCAGTGGAGGACCTGCTTCTGCTAACACTGAAGAAAGCATCGATTTGATTCACGATACGGGCATGGCAGATCTGCGAGTCAATGTTCGAGAAATAGCAGAGGCTGTGGGCATATCCTATGAACGGGTTCAAAACATTTTAAGTAATGAGTTAGGAAAGTCGAAAGTTGTTGCGAGGTGGGCTTTTTGGCTTCTGATACTTGATTAGAAACGTGTTCGTTTTCAAACGTCGCTCCTCTATTATGAGGCTGATCCTAATAATTTTATTCAAAGATTTGTTATCTACCACCAATGACACATAGATTCACTACTATCAGCCTAACTCAAAGTAGCAGTCAAAACAGTGGAAGCATAAGGGTTCACCACCTCCCAAAAAAGCATTGGTGGTGCCGTCCTTCAGTAAAGTGATGGATTTGGTTTTAGGGACGGGAAGAGAATATTGCTGGTGGATTTTTTCTTAAGGGTCAAACCATAACAGGACAATACTACTCTAACTTGTTACATCAACTTCGTGAAGAAATTAAAAGAAAGCAAACTGAAATGTTAACGAAACGTATCCTTCACCATCAAAATGAAGCTTTGGCGTAAACATCAACAGTTGCGATGGCTGAAATTCATCGGTACGGTTTTGAATTGGTACTTCATGTTCCCTATTCACTGGATGTAGCTCCATCAGACTTCCATCTATTTCTGAAGGTCAAAAACACCTAGGAGGGCAAAGATTTTTGTCCACGGAAGAAGCTGTAGTAGCCATAACGGGGTATTTTAAAAACCAGGACGAAGCCTTATCAGACTGGGATCACAGCATAAAAGGGGATTACAGTAGGTTCGCCAAATTGTGACACCTATTTTGCAGGTTTGAATATATATTTAGTTTGTTTTTAAGCCAACGGGAAAAATAATGTTTTTATGCTATGGTATTGAGGAGTGAACATCATTTTACCATTACAATAAATTAAACAGATGAAAAAGTATATATTAACAATAAAACACATTTTTTTTAAATACAGGGTGTAAAAAAAGTCTGGAATATAGCAAATATTTCAAAAACTACCGGAGATGAATTTTTCAAAATTTCCAGACTTATATAGGTAAAAACTGCGCATCTAGGAAGGACAAAACCGTTTCTGTAACTATACAGAGTTAGTCAGAAAAAATACCAACTTTTGTATTGTAAATTGGACACCCTGTATATTACCGAGGAATCAAATAGTCCTTCAAAAGACAAATTCAACGATATAGGGTTTGACGGACTTATCTGTCAAAATGACAGATGTGGGGTGACTTAAAGAATAAGGTTTACAACAATATGCCGGTTAATATTGAAGCTTTAAAGGATCATATTAGAAATGAGATACCTCAAATTCGATCGGATACTGTCTTTAAATTCTCGTAAGACGTTGTCAAAAGTATCCCATCGAATTTGACGTATCTCATTTCTAATATGATCCTTTAAAGCTTCAATATTAACCGGTCTATTGTAAACCTTATTCTTTAAGTCACCCCACATCTGTCATTTTGACAGATAAGTCCATCAAACCCTATATCGTTGAAATTTGTCTTTTGAAGGACTATTTGATTCCTCGGTAATATACAGGGTGTCCAATTTAAAATACAAAAGTTGGTATTTTTTCTGACTAACCCTGTATAGTTACAGAAACGGTTTTGTCCTTCCTAGATGCGCAGTTTTTACCTATATAAGTCTGGAAATTTTGAAAAATTCATCTCCGGTAGTTTTTGAAATATTTGCTATATTCCAGACTTTTTTTACACCCTGTAAGTGAAAATAGTTTACCATAAGTAATCAAGCCAGAAATGTACACAGTTAGCTGCAGCGGGACACAGGGGCGGACCTATTTTGAAAATGTAGGTGTTTCTGTCTAGGTCAGGTTCGGGAGGAACGTAAAAAGTATGTAAGACCAATTTTCCTGCCGCCACTAGGTTATTACTTCTCGCCTAACAGATACTGGACTTCTCCTAACCCAGAAAGAAAAGGCCTCGGCGTGTGCATGGACCAAAGTCTGAACCGCTGTAAAACTACCTCGCCTTAACCTACTAACGTTTAATTCGCTCAGTAATTCGCCTTTCCTACGATTGCACAAAGTACAGTTAAGCATAAGGTATAAATGAAAATTATATGAAACACACAAGACTACAGGAGAAATATTCGACGGCAGCTGGAGCAGGCCGTAATTCGATGTTATTACTATCAGGAAACAGTCTTGTTCAATCGCTGGTAAAGAACGCACGTTCTGTGAGAGTGTAGGAACAAAACATATTTTGGGTTCGTTATAAAGATAATTAGTTATTTTTATTTTTAAACTTCAAATATATAAATAAAGAATTCTATAAATTTATTAGAAATATTTTCTAACTAGTAATAATAGGTGAAGATTCGGACGGTGATAAACCGCCCCCGGATATAAAGATTGATAAAACTAAGAAGGAAATAAATTTCGATTTATCAAATAAATATCAATCAACAGATGCAGGCCCATATTTTGTCCTTTTAGAACATAAAGAGAAAAACTTGGGCCGATTATTCCCGGTCAGAGTGGGCCATTTCTTATTAGAAAATGAACAGTTTAGGAATAATGTTTCTGATATTAAGCCGTTAGGTTTAAATCGAGTAAAAATTATTTTAAAACTTTTGATTCAGCTAATGCCTTAATCAACCATGAAATTATTTAAAAAATAATCTTGTAGCTTACATTCCTAAATACTACACTCATAAAAAGGATGTAATCAGAATGGTAGACACTTTCTTCACGGAGGATTATATTAGTAATGCTATAAAATCAAATATTAAGATCACTGAAGTTAAACGCATGAAACGTAAAGTATACGACGAAATATCTGAAACAACATCACTCGTGGATAGACAAATGGTAGTTTGACTTTTCTAGGAAGTAAAATCCCCGAAAATGTAAAAATAAATATGGTAAACTTTCTCCGTAGACCCTTACGTGTATCCGGTGGTCCAATGTTTTAAGTGCTTGCGTTATGGCCATACTAGTCGACAATGTAAAGGGAAAAAAAGATGCCAAAAATGCGCCGGAGAAGAATGCAGTGATAATGGGTGCCAAAAAGAGTGTAAAAAATGCGTACATTGGGTAACAACACATAATCGATTACTTAGTTACGAAAATATATTTCGTATGGTAACCGCCAAAAGCTTATATACCCCTTGGAAGTTCACGCATTTCAATTGTTTTAAATAATAGCCTCATTTGCTCCCATTACGTCAAGCCGTATTTGATTTGCTGACTTAATAACGGGCGACCGCGCGTCGTTACAAACAAATGCTAAAATCGGCGGCAATATCTGCTAAGAAAACTGCGAGGGGTGCTACAAAAGGCGTGATAAGTCGTAAAAGCCCGCGAATTTTAGATATTAATTAATTCCAGGCTTACATCTCTTAATTATGCTAAATTACGTATGCGTACATGTTGCTACAGCTGCTATATGTCCTTGGCGCTATTCTGCACAAAATCCTTTGAAGGCTTGCTATGCAATTCCAAGCCTTACATTTGCTGTTTGCTGCTGCCAGGGCAATGACCCCGGGTTCCATCTCGCTGCTGTCCGTATGTTTTTGTCGCTTGACCCAGTTACCCAAATTGGTCGAAACTTGACCCAGGTATGTCATTCAGGTAAGTATGACTTTATTTTATAATTTCTGGCTTTCAACGTGGTTACTGGGTTTTCAGGAAGGTCCAGCTGTGGTCGTATGCTGTGACCACGAGGGATTGAACGAAACACATCTCGGACCGAATCGTCCACCGATCACATACCTTCGCACTTGACAGTGCACATTCCACAATGTATTACTTTGCTATATTCACGCATATACATTTTGTGTAATTTCGAATGCTCGTTGTTATAAGATTGATTTAAGACTACATCTTATTGCTGTATGTCTATGACTACAGACGTTTAATTTAATTTTAGAAACCTTTTCACCTGAGTCCTTTATCAGTCATGTTGTAATTCATCAGTTATTCTTACTAATTTGTAAAATATTCCTTTCATATCGAACTTTTGCTTGCGAAAAATTAATGTCTTCGTTGTTAATAGGCTGTAAACAATCTGCGCTCTGATGAAAACATAGCAATATAAAAATATGACGTAAATTTCAGAGGTTGAGTACATTGTTCCAGTTCAAATTGCATTTCTACTGGCGTGTTACATTTCATAACAATCGATAACATCAGCAATTTAGCATAACTGCAGTTTATTCACTTGGTCAGTTACGAGTACGGGCTGCTTGTTATGCATTTTCAACGTGCAGCCTTTGTTTACGAAATCTAATCCGTACAATTAATTATAAAAATTTAAAATAATGTTTTGTTTTCTAAACAGCTTCCATGCGCAATATTCACAACATTTATTTATTGTGTTACAATTGCAAAATAATTGTGAATTCCACAAAATCAAGTCGATCAAAAGAACATTGTTCACTTTATATTATAGCTTATTATTAGTTTTATAGTTTCTTGATAGTTTGTTACCGCGACTATTGTGATATTTTACGTGTTTAATGAACATGTTTTACTTTACAGTTTTCCAGGTATTTTCAGATTTCAGTCGTAAAGATATTGAAACTATTCTTATTTTAATCTAAACATTTCCCTTCTAGTCAGAGTGCTTGAACTATTTATACAGGCAGTCTAGCTCGTATATACACAAAATAAAATTGATGGAAGAAGACGCTAATAGAGCAGAAAATATTTATTATTCAACTAATCTCAAAATTTGATACATTTATAATAACATTTCAACACATCGAAGCCCATTATGTATAAATCTTCCGGGTCTGAAAATGGTGATATAGCTATAGAAGTTAACATCCTTCATTTACGCTATGCTAAATATATACACTTATACATTATTTTACTTCTACAACAGTTATGCTGTTCTATTATAATATTAGTCATCATTAATCAATATTTTTGTCAATCAATGAACACTGTACGATAAAATAAAAAAATAGGTGTATCAGGTTTTCAATTTTTATGATTTAACCAAAGGAATGAAATGATAGAACCTAGGTGAAAATTCGTTGCTATTTATTAATAAATACTGAAACGGGATCAATGAACTCTAGAATATTTACTAAAGATACGCACACGAACCACTTAACACATCTGGCTTACATATAGATGAAAAATAGATAAAATTACAATATCATACAGTTGAAAACGAATACTAGTGCCATTAGCAGTACAGTAATGTTGCTCTTTTTATTAGATTATATTAAAAATATTTAAGTTCTTAAATCCTCCCAGGGCATTTATTTAAAGTACACTATTACTTATGTGGCCTCGCTAATTTTGTGTTGGACAAATTAGGTCTTATCAACTCAGAAGTTAAAATTATTCAAACAATAAAAATTCCTACCTTTTATCACTTGTCGCTGAACTTCCTTCTCTGCCCTCATACTCATGTGAGTTCCAACGCTGAAGTAATTCAGATGATAGTTAACGAATATAAGCTCATTTGCTTTATTTAATTTTGCAGGCAATCGATGACCTCGCCTTCCCTTTGTATGTGCACGAAGATTTATTTTTGTATGTGCTTGCTTACTTGAGAAATTACTGCATAACGTCGTCAGACTTTTAATTCCAGCCGATACGATATTTATAATCAGGGCGGTCACTCAGGTGAGCAAATAAAATGTTCGATTGTTTTTCAACTGTTTTATTATTTTGGACAGTCAATGTTGTCCGTCTTGTGTTGGTTGACAACAGTACAATGACAAGGAACTGTTGATGTGGACTAGAGATCCTATACTATACAGGTGCACTTAGATTTAAATTATTTATTAAGGGGCGGCCGGGATTTTTTTTTTTTTGAAAGCTTTAATACTCTGTATCTTTGAACGAAGCGTTTCCGGACCCATGTTTATTAGGACTGTTTTGTTTGTATTGTTGAAATCTATAAGTGGGTAAAATATCCAGCTTCCCCAGTGGAAAATTGTTTTTGTACTGATTAACACTGGCCCGAATAGGCTGCAGTTGGATACTTTTACCATCGATTAGACCATTTTCCTCTATTTCCGAATGTTCACATTTATTTAATTCTGGTTGCCAAAAATTAAATAGTGTTGGAATAAAGTGTGTTTCAGTATCGTTTTTCCATGTTTAACCAACCACTGATCATCCGCAAATGTTCATTACATAAACGGCTTGTTGCGTTGCAATTCTTAATTTTGCTGTTATTTACCCAGAGACGACTTATTTTCTCATTCCTTGGAAAACTATGCAAAGAATATCCTTGCTCTGTTCGATTTTTACAAATAGTCAGTCTACAATATTTTTTGTTTTAACAAATTGAAAGTGCCGGGCTTGGTAGCTCAGTAGTTATGTACTCTGGCTACTGATTTGAGGGTCGAGAGGTTGATTCCCGATCCCGGTGAGGTTTTTAAAAATTAAAAAATGCCGATAAAAACTTCAAAAAATGCCATTATTCGGAAGTGATGTAAATCCGGGGGTCCCAAGTTACTACTATGTGTAGCATGTAAAAGACCCCTTGGTAGGATTGGAACTCCTTAGTCTCGGCAAAATTTTAAGTATGACTTGACCATATGACCACAGCAGTCGGTGTCTAAGGTACCTGGCACTTCGCCTTAGGGTGCCTTGATGTCAATTTGACGTATTTTTCCTTTCCAGGGTACAGATCGTTGTCTCCTCTCACTATAAAGCACTTTAGAGTGAGAATGGGCAACTATCAGGTTACGGACAAATGCGTCAAATTGACATAAAAGGCACCCTACCTAGACGTTGTCCATAACAAACAAACAAAACGAACAAACAAATTACAAATATTTGGTAAGTATTTGTCACAATTGTCAAAAAATTTGATTTTAATTTGTAATGGTTGCGATAGTCGCAACTGTTATCCATGATCTGCATAAAATTTAAATTCAACAAAAATCAGTTACTTACTCCATGGTTTGTGGATCCAAAGTGAGTCGCCTACATTTTCCAACTGTTAATATACAGAGACTCTAATGTGGACCATTTTTCCTTATATATAAAAACTATCTTTTGTTTAAACAACAGAGAAAACTTAAATTCATTGGCCGACAAAAAATTCCTGATAATTTATTTTCCAATGAGAGCCAATCAACAAAATTGAAAATGATTTGAAATATAATTACTAATAACTTTCTTACATTTAAATCCCTAACAAAATAATTTACATGATGAATTAGCTGCGTCAAACAGATTATTTTGATATTTCAAAATCCCTTACAATTCAAGTTGTTTACATTATAACAATAAATAAATATTGTCCATTTTCTTTATTTAAAAAATTTCGTGAACTATGGACTCAACTTAATAGAAATATATTAATTTCAAAGAATCATAGATGAGAAAAATTTTCAGTACAATTCTTGCACTATCGTCACTTGCTAGGCTACCAATAACCTGAAATTCGGATTCTACACCTCCAATTACCCATCGATATATCTTTTTTATAGCTTACAAAAGAATTAAGATAACATATAGTTTAATTATATTTCATTTTAGGTGTTTCTTTGTTATATTACGCCAAACATCGTACTTATACAAGATGGAAATTAAGCCCACAGCTAAGGTATGGAACATCAAATATGCATTATGGACTATAGTCTATCTTTTTTCAACATGACTCAGAGTAGGCCATGGCCATACATGTTTGTAAGTGTGTAGATCATATATGTAATACTTACTATATTGCTAGCGGCTATGAGTGGGAAACTCACGAAGGAAGTGAGACAGACAACCAACTCTTCAATGTATAATGGTGAGCTGTACGCAAGCGCGTCGTCCGCGCGGTGGGGAAGTGAACCAACCAAGTTTAAAATTCGCTTCTAAAGGCGGAGTTCGAATTCTCACGCCTGCGCACGAGACGCTTTATACTCTAAGTGAGTAATGTTTTCGGGCGTTCCGAGGCCCTACTAGCAATATAAAGTACGTTTTTTTTCTATAATAACTGTCAAAGTGTTGCAATGTTGGTAGATATGTGATTAAAACGTTAGGAAATTTTTATACCTCGTGTTGGTAGAACTTTTTCAAAATTATGGTTATGTGTCAATTTTGAATGTCAAAGTTTCTTAATTTGAACTCTTGACAAATTTCTTTTTTAACATGGAATCATCATCATCATCAATAAAATCGGATAAAGAAAGAAAACCAAGAAATATTTTAAATGCAAAAATGAAGCAAGCGATATTAAATTATGACATATCTGTCAAAATGACAATTTTTTTTTAGTGGAAGAAAAGAACTAAAAATCTATGTACCAACATCATTAAAACTAGGGACCCTATAGGAATGCAACTTATCCCCTAGAAAGTTGACCTTGAAAATTATTATAGAAAAAAAAAGTACTTTATGTATAATACATATATGGTGTAGATAGAAATTTAGTTAAAAACTAGAGTTCCTGTTTAGGAACTCTATTACAAACCAGGTTTTGATGTTGGTTACAAATGAAGTTAGCAAGTTAACACAACTAAAATTTGCGCTTTTTTCAAAAATTTGTCATTAGACTTACGAAAGCAACAATGAATCGCTTGCTTAGTTTCCTTCGTTAGCTTTATTGGCATTTTCAAGGTATATTTTACAAAATCCTGTAATAACTTACAGTGTTCAAACAGTTGTCAAATGTGACTTTAATTGCTTTAATGCTTTTAATTTTATTTAATTTAAATTTGCTATTGTTCTGAGTTTTATCAAAATTGGTTCTAAATCTTATCTTTCTGTCCACAGCTTGAGCATGCACTTGTAATAACTTTAATTGTTCGACTCTTAATCTCTGGGTTACTGTTGAATTTAATTAGGACATACACAATAAAATTTATAATACTTTAAATTGAGGCAATTGTATTTATTAAAAATATATCTGCATTTGTCATAAGTATTTAATAACCTTTGTTTATACATATACATGTAAACTAATTATTTGCATTCAATTCAATTTTATACTAACTATGCTGTAGGTTCACATAAGGTAATTATTTAATTATTAATGTTTCTTTGATTGAATTATTTTACTCAATTTATTATACGTTAATATTTCTGTGGTTCAGGCTGCCACAGGACGAAAAATAGACCCAGCACGAAATTGGATATCGCAACATATAACATAAGATCTTTGGCTAATGACGAAAAACTTCACGAATTGGAGGAGGAACTATCAGAAATCAAATGGGACATATTGGGATTGTCCGAAGTCAAAAGAAGAGGTGAAAATTGCCTTATACTACCATCAGGACATACGTTTTACTATAAAGGGAAAGATGACGAAACACTCGATGGAGTTGGATTCCTAATAAATAAAAGAATTGCTGGAAATGTTACCAAATACCAAGCCATCTCTGAAAGAGTAATATCCGTAATACTAATGATCACACAAAAAATCTCTTTACAAATTATTCAGATATATGCACCTACCTCAACGCACGAAGACCAGGAAGTTGAACAAATGTACGAACACATTAATGAAGTCATCAACAAAAATAAATGCAATTATATTATAATAATGGGAGATTTCAATGCGAAATTGGGTTGCAAACAGAAAGACTTAGAAGATAAGATTGGAGACTATGGCTATGGAAGAAGAAATAACCGAGGCGAAGTACTAATGGCATATTTAGAAGAGCAAAAACTATACGCAATGAATTCATTTTTCCAGAAAAAATCACAGAGAAAATGGACATGTATCGCACCAAACGGAAGAACGAAAAACGAAATTGACTATATTCTCACTAAAACGAAAGCAATTGTTCAAGATGTTACAGTACTTAATAACTTTTCTACGGTTAGCGATCTCAGATTAATAAGAGCAAATATATTTAAAAATAAAAAGAAGTCTAAACCATACAAACATTGACACACAAACGCTAGACCAAAAGAAAGAAGAATATCAAAATATTCTAAAAACCAATATACAATATGACGTTCTGGAAAACATGACAATAAATGAGATAAATACGACAATAACAAATGCTATGTTGGAAGCTGGGTTAAAAGTTGCTAAAAGGAAAAAAGCAACGAAAAAAGGGTTGAGTAATAAGTCACTGGAATTGCTCAAAAAAAGAAGACAACTACTAAATGAGAATAAAAGACACACTGTAGAGTATACTGACCTCAACAAAAGAATTAGAAAACAAATAAAGAAGAACTAAGGAAAAAACAAGAAGAACGAATTGAAAAGATTATTGAGGAAAACAAAAACTTAAAATGCCTAAGACAAGGAAAAGGCAGAAAGAAAATGATTGGGCTAAAAAATAACACAGGAACAATAATACGTGACACAAAAGAAATGATTACAGTAATCGAAAACTACTATAAAAAACTTTATAAAACAAAGAACCAACCATCAGAAAACACGAAAAAGTCCTAAAGCGACAAGTCCTTAACGTTAACTCTGAAGAACTACCCAAAATAACAGAAGAAGAAATTACTAAAGCAGTCGCAAAAATGAAGCGAAATAAAGCTCCAGGTAAAGACAATATACTACTGGAACTCATTAAAGACGCGGGAGAGGAAGTGGTCAAATGTCTAAAAGTTTTGTTGAACAAGTGTCTTTTTGAAGGAGATATACCGAAGGATTGGTACGACTCGTTAACAATATTAATATTCAAAAAAGGAGACTTATATAGTCTGGAAAATTATAGGCCAATCTCTCTATTATCCCAACTGTATAAGCTTTTAACGAAAATCATCACAAAACGATTAACAGGAAAGCTAGACGATTACCAACCAGTTGAACAGGCCGGATTTAGAAAGGGGTTTAGCACAATAGACCATCTCTTAACAGTAAAAATACTTATCGAAAAAGCTAACGAATATAACTTCCCACTATACTTTACGTTTGTCGATTATGAAAAAGCATTCGACAGTATTGAGTTCTGGGCAATAGAAGAAAGTCTAATAAACTGTAGAATTGATCATAGATACAGAACATTATTAATGAACATCTATAAAAAGGCAACAATGACAATAAAACTAGACCCATCTCTAGAGACAAACCCTATTGAAATATCCAGGGGAGTTAGACAAGGCGATATCATATCGCCAAAACTGTTCACATTAGCGTTAGAGGACATATTTAAACAGTTCGAGTGGGACAAAATAGGTGTCAAAATAAACGGACAAAGACTCAATCATTTAAGATTTGCAGACGACGTTGTCTTAATAGCTGACACATTTGAAGATCTACAAAAAATGTTAAACGAATTAAACGCAGCATCAAAACTTAAAAGCCTTAAGGTAAACTTAAATAAAACAAAAACTATGACAAACACTAATGATGATAGGCAATTGTCACATATAATCTCATAAGAGCATGAATTCTTTCCGGAAATTTTTTTGAGTGCGTTCCAACAACTTCGTATTAATTTGCCCGAGCGGGACGCGAGAGCAAATTAGGACGTTGTTGAATGCACGAAAAATAATTTCCGGATATGAATTAATGCTCGAATGGAGATTCGGTAAGAAAATCGTAACGACACAAACCCTAAAAAGAAGTAATGTCTACCTACAAAAAAATTCCAAGAAATTTTTTAGTTGTCTTGGTTACGACTCCTGAACTAATTTTTCTATTGGTCATTAATGAGAGTCGTACGATTTTCACATATAATCTCATAAGAGCATTAATTCTTTCCGGAATTTTTTTTGAGTGCGTTTCAATAACGTCGTATTAATTTGCCCGAGCGGTACGCGAGGGTAAATTAGGACGTTGTTGAATGCACGAAAAATAATTTGCGGATATGAATTAATGCTCGAATGCAGATTCGGTAAGAAAATCGTAACGACACAAACCCTAAAAAGAAGTAATGTCTACCTACAAAAAATTTCCAAGAAATTTTGTTGTTGTCTTGGATACGGCTCGTGAACTAATTTTTCTATTGGCCATTAATGAGTGTCGTACGATTTTCACATATAATCTCATAAGAGCATTAATTCTTTCCGGAAATTTTTTTGAGTGCGGTCCAACAACGTCGTATTAATTTGCATGAGCGGGACGCGAGGGCAAATTAGGACGTTGTTGGAATGCACGAAAATAATTTCCGGATATGAATTAATGCTCGAATGCAGATTCGGTAAGAAAATCATAACGCCACAAACCCTCACAGTTAGGTTGGTCTACCTACAAAAAATTTCCAAGAAATTTTTTTATTGTCTTGGTTACGGCTCGTGAACTAATTTTTCTATTGGTCATTAATGGGTGTCGTACGATTTTCAATAGAATTAACTCCTCTAGAAATGGTCGAAGAATATATATACCTGGGACAATCCGTTAAACTTACTAAAGAAAACCAAACAACGGAGATAAGCAGAAGAATACGCTTGGCGTGGATGGCTTTTGGGAAAATGACATTTATTCTCACAAATAAAAACACACCAATGAAGTTTAGAACTAAAGTATTCAACAGCTGTGTTCTTCCCGTTCTAACTTATGCGGCACAAACGTGGACATTCACAAAAGCTAATCTTGACAAGCTGCAGAAAACACAACTAAGTATGGAAAGAAAAATGATCGGTGTAACACTAAAAGACCACAAGAGAAACACTTGGATCAGAGAAACAACCAAAGCTACCGATGCGGTAGAATATGCAGCGAAATTAAAATGGAAGTGGGCCGGGCATAATGAAGGACATAAAGATAATCGTTGGAACCACCACATACAAAGCTGGCGCCCCTATGATGGTAAACGCAACAGAGGAAGACCACAGATGAGATGGGTGGACGACCTAAAGAGACACGCAGGGTTGACATGGAGACAAACAGCTAGAAATAGATCAAAATGGAGAGATTTGGAGGAGGCTTATATTCAGAAGTAGAAATCTGAATGAAAAATAAGCTAAGAAGAAGAATATTTCTGTTGTTTAATTGAATTCAATTTCATATTCTTAAGTAGCAGATAAATGTTTGTGATTACTGCTTTCCTTTCCAGATGTTTCATTTCTAATTGAAGGTTTTATACACTTACTTGGTAATGTCTTCTTTCTTCGAGTTCTATTTGTCTTCTATGTATTCCAATCCACTTGACATCTGCATCAGCTATCCTTCTCGTTGTTGTCAGCAATCCTTTTTGACCATAGGCGTTATGCACTCAATTAGTTTTTCACGATTTAACACTTATCTCTTCTATATAGTACTACTTATTAGTATGACATTATACGTATAATTGTACATGCCAGTATTTTATCATGTAAAATTAAATATTTAATTTAGTTTAAAATTAAACTTGTTAATCGAATTAATAAAATTTACACCCCATTTGTCCTTTTATTTTTACAATGCCCGCCAAAAACCTTGGCTATACCAATCGATAATACAGAGTTATATTTTCAATCTTTATGACTTTTGTATTTGTCATTAATCTACTTTTTAGGTTAACAGTTCTCAACTGTGTCTGTCTCCAATTATATGATGATATTAACTCTTTTATATACCAAATATGTAAGAATTAAACTTTTATGTGTTTATAACCCACCTTTATTTTGGTTGATTTGAGTACAAAATTATTTGGCCAGACCACTCATAACTGTTCAAAAACCATTAAACGAGTCTCTCGGAATACGTAAAACTAAGATCGTAAGCTTTTAAATTTCTAAATTTAGGTTGAAAAGCCAGAGCGTAAAGAGTTGCCATAAGCTTTTTTGTGTATCTAATTGTTTTGAATACTTAGAGCCTTTATTAAAACAACTAATATTGCCAATATTGTCATTTTGACCCGAGTTTTGCAATCATTCTTCCGGTTTCGTGTTTTCAATAAAATAGTTCGGGTTAACTAGATTCGTGCATAAAGACATGGATTACAAAAAGTTTTACTCTTAATTAAAAACCCCAGAGCACAAGACGATGGTAGAAAGTGGTCAAAGAGAAAATATAAATTAAAAAAAACATTTTTTATAAAAACTTAGTTCTTAATAGTTTACTTAACTTTTAAGATAGAATTTTATTTACTTCAAACTATGAAATGTAAAAAATATATAAAATTGGTAATTTTCAATGAAAATTATCTGTTATTAATCTACTTAATTACAAAGACAAAGTTTGTAAGATTTCTATTTATGTTATGACTAGTGAATCAGCCGAGCTACGTTTCGCTTCGCTAATTACACGGTTTAATTAAATTAAATATAATTTAATTTTACTTTACTTTTTCGTACTTTTTTTGAAAATATAAACTGGCCTACGATCTAAGTCAAAAATTGTTGAAATCATATCTATCTTTAAAATGTAAAAAAAATTATTTTACAATGCGTGTGCTGTTTATGCCCATTAAAGTACGGAATTCATTATAATTGATATAAAATCAATCATAGCATGCCTACGTTGGTCTCTATCCACAAGGGTAGATACTGTTATTGCTAGCTGCATCCTTTTGTTAGGACTTAATAAAAGGTAGATTGCATTTTAATAAATCCAGACTATAACCTACAAAAGGTTACCTTACAATTTGCCAAAGTTTCACTGAGAAACATATATATTGTTGAGTACCTACCTATCTGTTTGCCTGATCTACAAATAAATAGGAAGTGGGATATACGGCAATAAATTGATGAATACACAGAATTTTATTCAAAATAAATGAAGAAGTTCATGTACGTACATAAAAGGATTAGAAAATACACTGCCTGCTCACTTTCTCCGTTATTACACGTTTAGATTACCTGTCTCATATATAAAAGCTCTGTTTGCTTCAGGAATTTTGCTATACTCCACCTTTACCTTAGGATCCAAGTTAATCCACATTTTCATCAATTCCACGGTTACTTCGTTTACATGCCAATCAGGATGTGCCTTCTTGAAGCCTTCGCGTTTGTCCAAGGCGAACACAGCGTAATCAGATCTGAAATAATACACTGATAATAAGGTTTTACTTTGTTAGAAATTTGAATTAAAGATTTTAAAAAGCAATAAACGTTATTGATGTGAGTCTTATATAGCATATTTTTAAAGGTTCTCGTTGGAAAGAGTTTAAAGAAAAATGATAACCAATATACTTTTTGTGAATACCATTTTAAATACACATGTGCCTACAATGAATTGAAATTTCTGATACTAAAGTTCAAATTACGCCTGTTTGTATCTAACTCAAAACAGTGATCAATCAAATGCTTCCATTTCTGAGCAATCAACCAATAGCCACTTTATTTTTTTTTTCTTATTTCGGCAATATTAATGTCAACAACTCTTATAGTGGCAATATTAACGTCAAAATAATATCAAAGTAATAATGTAACGTTTCACTCCAAATTAAGCGCGATCAAAGTTAATTTAAAATTAATAGCGCATAATTTTCGTCTAGGCCAACAATGAACGTTACAACAATGGAAATTTTTCAAAGCGCTCGAACTGGCAAGATTAGCGCTAGCCCCTCGATCGACGCGAGCGGTACGGAGAATCGATTCTCCGCGCAGTCCTTCCTTAATAATCGAGAAGTCCCGAGAGCCGATCGCCGCGTTTAAAACAAAATTCGAGCAGCGTACTCGAGGAGATCTTGACCAGAAGTTAAGCGGGCTTCCAGCCGCCCTCAGCGGCTGGCGCCGCAAAACCATCCCGGATCTCCGACCTAAATTAACCAGGGCCTTCAGCCAAACTCAGACCAGAAACCGACCTGAAGAATTCGAAATATTAACTCGATTTTCCCCAGGTACCTGCCTACATAAACGTATTTCTGGACTCGGACTGCGTTTATTAGGATTTATTTGTAAATTGAAATCAATAAGTTTGATTTACACAAATCTGGGAATCGGATTGTGTAAGTTTTGTTCCTACAATTCCGTAAAATTTGTCACGAGCGTTCGCATGCGAATTAAGCTTATATTTGGGCTATCGAAATAACTTAATTTCGTAGACGAGCAATCCAGGTAAACTTACGGAACGAATAAACCCCAATTGAACTTGGCTGGGATATCGGCGAGTTTCAATTGAGTTTATTCCGTAGGAATAAAGCTAACATTCAAATACAACATCCACGAACGTTGAAATAGCAATAAATTCAAATTCAGTAAAGCCACAAAACACCTGTCAGAATACAATTAACGTTGCATATACTTCAGAGTACTTTAAAGCAAACTTCATTTGCATTAAATATTTGCAAATTTTAGAATCAGTTCACATTTCATGTGGAAGATAGTAAGCAGTTGTACAAATTTGATACTTACCCTGTGATAACATACATATATTATAGCGGCCTTCACACGCGCCGTTTTATAAGATAACCTCGAAAGGAATTTTGATCCACGGTCAAAGGTCGACCGCACTCTTAACATATCACAAGGAGGTGCACGTGTACAGATGTGTACTTAATTTAAACAAACTATAGTTCCGATCCAGTCACTTCATAATTAAAATAAATCAGAATTTTCCTTTTGTTTACACCGACACGCATTGACATATTTAATTTTTATTTTGGTTTCCAGTTGTACCAACTTGATCTCGCAGGTCTTATACGTCGAAGCTCACGGGCATACATCGGTGCACACGAGGTGGCCTACCGTCTCCGAAAACCAGGACGAAAAATCAAATACAATTAAACTGTAACTTTATACGAAGAACACATTCATTTTATTTTAGTTATGTACATTAGTAGGGAATAAATGTATATAGTAGTCAAACCTGTTTCTTTAAATCAGTCTAAGTGTGAGTAGTCAGGACCTGGACCCAATAAGCAGCTACCCGTCTTAAATGGGCATATTTGCTAATGCTACAGGGGCATTTTCCAAATTAAATATAACTTGAGATTAGTACGAAGCCCCAGATAGCGTTGCAATAATAATAATAGTTTATTGGTTTTGAAGAACACTAATATGTTTTTTTGGTTTTTGATAAAAAGATTGTAATTTTGAAAAAAATAATACAAGTTGCATCTTTATAGTGCTGGTCCTTCTATTTAAATCATAAGCTTAAATGATAATATAGTTTATAGTCGTCATGGTAATGTCATAAGCTTACTAAATTTTGTACATTTTAAAAATCATTTTTTAAATTTATTTCATCTTTTCAATTAATTGTCTTCCAGAACACAATTCGTGATCTGATTTTTTCTTCCAATATTTGTCGTTCAGACCTTACTCCAGCTGTTGTTTTTGGAGCTACACTTGCTCTGTACCATAAGTATGATCGGTCATAATCAGACAGCTCGTTTTTTAGCCATATAGCCTGGTTGGATTGGCTGCATTGAGAAACATCCGAGGTGTGCAGACACCGAACGGGCATTCTTATGCTGGCCGGCCTTCCTAGCGTAAGCGTGGTTATCAGTTTGGGCTGCATTGACTGAGTAAAAAGTGTGAGTAAATAGAAATGATTTTATTTCGAGCAATATCCAACAATGCTAATCACAATAATTGTGAAACAAATCTTTAGCTCCTGCTATTTGTTTCGCCATTTATTTATTCTTTTCCGGGCCAGCCTGTACATTCCCACTTGAATTATTTTCGCTGTATTTCGAATAATATCAAGTTTTGTCCGCGCGAAGGCGCTAGATTTGGTTTTCCCGAATTCACTTGTTATCGCTTTACGCCAGCGAACAGCGATTCGATTATTTTGGGCCATTTGATTTTCGCTTTCTGTCGAAGTAACTTGCTTCTTCGAAAGTATTCCCACGTGCTACAGCACTAATTAATAATTAATTTCGTTAGTGAGCTGATAACTAAATCAGGTATGTTTACGCTAATTGCTTGTTATCCATTTTAGTAATTTCTCTTTCTTATCAGCTTTTAGTTACCGCTTTTAGTTACCACTTTCGAGTAACTCTTTTAAACGCCGTTTTTGAGCGACTGGTTATGCTATTTGGCATCATAATTGGTAATCTTGGACCCCTCACAACTTCCTCTGGAATGCCATTTTGGGGGCTTGCCGTCTGTAACACCGAGCGCCTGTCCTTTTATCAACTTTGGCCACGAGGTCTGCGCTGTTGGTGATTGTTACATTAAGATAATCCTGGACCAATTCAACGCATGCCACCGGCGTTTCTTTCAATCCAGGTTAGTCTTATTTCAACGCCCACGAATTATTGGCTGAATCGATTTTTTCACAACGCTTCAAATTTATAATTTACTAATTTAAAACTACGCCTTATAAATCTAAAACGAAATGTACTAACCATTCATAAATCTGTGTCTCATAAATCTAAAACATAATGTATCAATTGTTCCCTAATTTACAATTTACAAATTTATAATTTTACTAATTGAATACATATTAAGAATTTTGTAAAAAAGTGCTTCACGCTATTTTATTATCATTACCGAGATAACGGATAATACACACAGACAGTGATAAGCTTATCCCTTCAGTGAATTGCATTCAAATTCAATCTAAGAGCCTAAAGGAGGTTCACATATTTTCGCTGTGCGTGCCGCATTTTCAGCACGTATAATTTATTGTATTCAGGTTATTTAATATTGTGATAAACAATTTTCCGACGCATTATTGATGATGCCACCAAACATGATCTGCTGATTAATAAACTTAATTGTTTGTTATTTTTTATTTATTTCTTGAAATCTGTGATTTCTGGCGCCCTGTGTTTTTTTTACTATTATTAAAAGAGCTTGCAGCAGCTCAGCTGATAATAGAAATCTGCGACCCAAGGCCATCGACTTTGACGCTAGCTAGGCCATTGCGGTAAGTAAGAAACATTTCAGAGCTACCGTGGTGTATAAATGATAAG
The DNA here is from genome assembly GCA_940337035.1 of Agriotes lineatus. Taxonomy (NCBI): domain Eukaryota; kingdom Metazoa; phylum Arthropoda; class Insecta; order Coleoptera; family Elateridae; genus Agriotes; species Agriotes lineatus. The sequence continues at coordinate 110,320,631 of OW679196.1, read as the reverse complement.
GGGGTTGATCTGCGATTGTACTACCATTGGTTATTATTAGTAATCAATCGCAGGTTGGCTTTTTTATTGTTTCACTGGCGCCCAACGTGGGGCTCCCGACTTTGGTATTACATCAGCTGTGCAACCTGCAATTCTCATTTAATATTTTGACAAAATTATCTATTTAAAATGAATGTCAACGCACTTCGTGTTGATGAGCTGCTTTACGAACTACTGTTCAGGGGTTTAGATAGAGACACGGTGGAAGGTATGAACGTCGACCAACGTCGTAGAACCTTACGTGCTAAGTTGTTACTCGAAAAGGCTGACCCTACGCTGCTTAACGCTTATCAATTAGTGGCACCCTTCGATGTACAATTAGAACTTGATACTTGTAAAGGCAAACTAACTGAACTTTCGGTATTAGTTACTGCTTTCTCTGCTGCACCTTGCAATTCTGAATTTGCTCGGCTCGATACGTGGCTAACGCATTTGTATTCACGACTAACCAGGTTACAACCCTCTTCTAAATTAGAACAGGAGCATGCTACCCTTACCAGTCAATGCTTAGATTTATTACAGTCACTTAGTAATGAGCATGACGATTCGCAATTACAAGTAGATCCTTTGCCTTCAAATGTTGATGCCACTAATTTTGTCGATTCTGTTAATACAGTAGCTCCACCTAATTCTGACACTATTGAACCTATGGCAGATAATATTGTTGACGACCCTAACATAACTGAAGCCGCCGGTTTAGCTTCATCTACGTTCCAACGACCTAGGGTATCTTTTTCTAATGAGCACGTACATCCGTATCCTCCTTTTACACAACAACCTAGTATGTCCGCTACTGCTAATTTGCGAACTGAACTAGACCAAATTAATTACTCTACGACGTCTTTTCCTAGACATGTAGGTTTAGTTTCTGTACCGGTATGCAAATGGGGTTTATCATTTAATGGAGACACTACTACTATGGGGGTAAATTCTTTCTTACAACGTGTCGAAGAACTTAGGGTAGCGCGTAACATTTCATACGACCAATTATTTTCTAGTGCTGTTGACCTTTTCTCGGGTCGTGGGTTAGTATGGTACCGTGCTATGCATCACCGGGTTTCAAACTGGCACGACTTGGTAGCTAGGTTGCGATCTGATTTTTTGCCTACTGATTTTGATGAGGAATTATGGGACGAAATTAGGAAGCGTAAGCAGGGGGCCGATGAAAAACCCTCACTTTTTATTGCTGTGCTGCTTAATTTATTTGATCGTTTACTCATTAAACCATCCGAATCAGTTCAACTTAAGCATATTATGAAAAACTTGCAACCTTTTTACGCTACTCAATTATCCTTAACAGTAGTCCACGATATTGAACACCTTGCATTTCTGTGTAAAAAGCTGGAAGATGTTAAGATTCAGAATATTAAATACCGCAATCCTGCTGCTGCCTCATCCTTGCAACTGGAACCTGACTTGGCCTACCAGCCTACTCCTAAAAAACCTGTGACACAGACTGCACAAATGACAATTAAACATTCTGGTCCTAGAGCTAACCGTGCGAAAAGTACAACCACTTGTTGGAACTGCCGTAAATTAGGCCATACTTTCCATACTTGCTCGGCAGATAAGACTATTTTTTGCTATATTTGCGGTCATGCAAATAGTTATTTTGCTACTTGTCCTAAATGCCATCCAAAAAACGCAAAGTAAAGGGTAGATATCACAGCCGATCTATTCCTTATCCCTATTATACTAAGGCTGATACTTTATCTTGGGAATCTTGGTTACGAACTGTGAATGAATTTTGCCGTATGACTTGTAATACTTCAGCCACCTTTACTAAACAACTTTCTGACAACCGTCCTTATTTAACCATTTATATTAATGGCGAACCTATTCACGCTCTTTGCGATACAGGGGCCAATCAAACTTTAATTGGGCGCAACGGTCTATATTTACTTCAGAGACACGACCTCAAATTGTGTAACAATAAGTCTCCGCTTACCTTGACTACTGCTGACGGTCAGCTACAAAATATTTTAGGTACTGTTGCCTTACCCATTACCATTGATGGTATTACTAGGTCCATCGATGCGGTTATTTGTGACTCAATTCCGTCTACACTAATTTTAGGTGTTGATTTTTGCTACGCTTTTGGAGCAAAGACTGATTTTGTCGCTGGACGCTTCGATGTGGCTGAAACTTTTTCGCTGCAGACTATTTGTGGCGTAGTTGATTTGTCAGTTCAACAAAAACTTTTACTAGACCAAGTTGTTGGGAAATTTGCTGAAATTTCTGGTCCTACTTTAGGCTTAACTAATTTAGTTGTACACACTATTGATACGGGTGACGCATCTCCTATTAAGCAGAGATACTATCCTTTGTCTCCTGCTATGCAAGTCCATGCCGACCACGAACTTGATCGCTTGTTAGAGATGGGCATTATTCGTCCCTCGAAATCTCCTTGGAGTTCTCCAATGGTCTTAGTCAAAAAGAAAGATGGTTCATATCGACTTTGTTTCGATGGTCTAAAATTAAATTCGGTTACCAAGAAGGATGCTTATCCTTTACCATATTTAAATAGCATTCTTGATAAATTGCGCGATGCACGTTATCTTACGTCCATCGATCTTAAGCAAGCTTTTCACCAAATTCCTCTGCATCCCGATTCGTGCGAGAAAACAGCTTTTACAGTCCCTAGACGTGGTTTGTTCGAGTTTACAGTTGTACCGTTTGGGATCGCGAACGCACCAGCTAGTCAACAACGTCTCATGGATAGCATTTTTGGTCCGCTATTGGGTGAAAACATCTTCGTGTATCTAGACGATATTGTTATCGTGTCTGGAACTTTTAAAGAACACTTGGACACCTTAGAGCAAGTTTATACCCGTCTTAAAGACGCTAACTTAACTGTCAATATCGACAAATGTCAATTTTGCCGTCCCAGTCTTACGTACCTCGGCTTTGTTGTCGATAAAAATGGTTTACGCACGGACCCTGATAAAATCTTGGCTATCACCAAATATCCTCAACCAAATACGGTGACCGAAGTCAAACGCTTTATTGGCTTAGCTTCTTGGTATCGTCGCTTCGTTCCAAATTTTGCCACTATTACTGCTCCTATTTCGGACCTAATTAAAGGTCGTATTAAAAAGCAGCGTGTGCATTGGACTGATGATGCTCTTAAATCATTTAATCAAATTAAATCTTGTTTGACCTCCGCTCCTGTTTTGAGTAGCCCAAATTTTTCGCTACCGTTCACGTTACAATGTGACGCCTCGAATTTTGGCCTCGGTTGTGTCCTTACACAAAATATTGACGATGAGGAAAAGGTAATTGCTTATGCTTCACGTACCCTTAACAAGGCCGAACGCAATTATTCTGTCACAGAGAGAGAGTGTTTAGCTGTCATCTTTGGCATTGAGAAATTTAGACCGTATATTGAAGGTACACATTCCACTGTGTTAACTGACCACTATTCCTTATTGTGGCTTACTAATATGAAAGACCCCACCGGCCGTTTAGCCCGTTGGAGTGTTCGTTTGTCGCAATACGATTTTACAATTCAACACCGACAGGGCAAACATAATGTAGTTCCCGATGCCTTATCGCGAGCTCCTATTCAGGTTTCCGCTCTAGAACTTGTTGATGGTGACTTAGACTCTTGGTACTTAAAAATGCTGGACCGCGTTAGCCAAAGTCCTAATCAATTTCCAACTTGGCGAATTGAAAATCATCGACTTTTTAAGTATGTTCCCAACCGTCATGCCATTGTTAGCAACTTAGTGGAATGGAAACAGGTGATACCTCGTTCTCGCCGAACTGAAATTTACAAACTCTTTCATGACAGTCCCACATCTGCTCACTTGGGTGGTTATAAAACCTTTTGTAAAATCTCCGAACAATATTACTGGCCTAAAATGCGTGCCGATGTCATCCGTTACATACGCCATTGTGAAACTTGTGCTGCGAGTAAAGTTAGTCAACTTGCTAGACCTGGTTTAATGGGCCAAAATAAGAAGATTTTATACCCTTTTCAATGTTTGTCAATTGACATTATGGGTCCCTTACCTCGCACGAAAACTGGTAACACCTCTATCATAGTCGTATGTGATTGGCTAACCAAGTTTACCTTAGTTAAAGCTGTTCGCGCTGCCACTGCTAAAGCAGTAGCCAAGTTTCTGGAGAACGAAGTATTCCTTATTTTTGGTGTTCCTCAAATATGTATGGTTGATAACGGACCACAATTTATAAGTTCCCAATTTAAAGCCTTGATGAAACAATACCAAGTTCAACAAGTTTGGTATAATGCTTCTTATCATCCTCAAGTCAATTTTGTTGAGAGAGTTAACCGAGTTATCGGTACTGCTCTTCGTTCTTATGTTTCGGATAATCATCGTTCGTGGGACGAACATATTTATCAAGTTGCACACGCTTTGCGTAACGCCGTTCATGAGGTGACGGGTTACACCCCTTCTTTCTTAAATTTTGGGAGGACTGTACCAGTTTCTGGGACTTATTACGGTCGTCTTAAGAACTTCCAAGAAGAAGAATTATCTTTAGAAACTCGTGAAGACCTGGCTTTAGACGTTAACCAACTTTCTGAACTTTATCAAGACGTTGTTAAACGCCTCAATAACTCCTACCAACGCAATTCCAAGCACTATAACTTGCGTAAGCGTCCATTAAAATTTAATGTCAATGATTTGGTTTGGAAAAGGAACTACGTCTTATCTGATGCATCTAAATCCTTCAATCAGAAATTGGCTCCTAAATATGTCAAATGCAAAGTACTAAAAGTCACCGGCCCACTTACCTATCAGTTAGTGACCGTCCCCGACAATAAAAACGTTGGAGTTTGGCATATTAAAGATTTAAAACCTTACTTTGGAGAAGGACAAGTGGAGGAGTGAATTTTGGTGTGCCTGATTGTGTGTACGTGATTGTATGTATGATGATGTATGTGCATGTTTAGCTTATCTCGCCTATTCACCCTACGGATAGTATTATACTATCAACATTATTCTCACCCTTTTCGACTTGTTAACCAATTTCTATTATTATTATAATTATTATTATTTATTGCGTGCTTTTTAAGCCGCATATTTTTTGCTTTTGAGTGCTAGTTAGGCACCTTGAGCGACTCCTTAATTACCGATTTGATGGTACTTTTCCCTATCATTAGATTATATTAGGTGAAACCCTTTTGAGTGACGGATTTCCTCGCTTCTTTATAGATAGCGATTGGACCTTTTGTCGAACTCTTCTTGAGTCTTTTGTTGATAGTGAAGCAAGTGTTTAGGTGAGTTGCTTTCGTGATGAATGCGTGAGTCTTCTTTACTTTTTCGAAGTGTGTCTTTCTGACAATGGAGTTAGTTGTAAAAGAGTTTCTAGACCTGCACGATTTACTTAGGGTGGTTGGTTGGGCATGCAGGGTCGGTCTCTTTTTTGGGAAACTTTTCCATCAAATATTTTATTATTTCCTTTCCCCATCTCGCTTCACGAGATATTTCCCAAGCGTCAGGTCGACATTATCAGTTTCTTTAGTGGCCTGTATTGCTTGTGGTACGCACGAGTTTATGTTTATATTTCATTTTTTAATAATTTTTCCTCCATACTTTTGCTATTGGGTTACCTTGGTTTTAGGGTGAGTATTAATGATGCGGTTCGAGTTTTTCGGATGTTTGTAGTTTCGGATGTTTGTAGTAGGGTGGATTGTGTCCTATGTGATGCAATCGTTTTTGCTGTGTTTAGCAGTTTTTTTGGCTTCTGTCCGGTTTAGACAGAACGTCTATTTTTGGCGGTGTCCTATGTGGTGCCCCTGTTATTTTTAAGCCGATTTATAAGGGTTGTTTCCCTTGGCTTATATTCTCGAAAGAGGATTTTTCGATAGCGTTTCGCTTTGTGTGGTGGCATCATCGATCTCACTCTCTAATTCCTTGGTTTCCTGCATCTTTTCATGTTCCATACTTTAAACTTTTGTATGGTTTTTAGGGCTTTTTTGTCCTGGGTTTTACCCGAATTTTTCGTCGTAGTATTTTCACTTCTGCGATGTTTCATACAGGAGTAAGTTTTTGTGACTTATCTCCGGTGTTTCGCTGTGTGTTAGTTCACACGGTGTTTTAGTGTGCAGTCGTTCCTGGACTGTCCACTTTTCCTCGACCAGCAGGGTGTAGGGTTTTCTGCTTTGGCGCTCTTCTTCATAGTCGCTTACATTCGCGGTGATCACTACGGGGGCCCGCGCTGAGTGTCTGTGATTGACAGCGTCCTCACCTTTTGTTAATTTCTCATTTCACTGCAATAGCTTCTTTCAAACAGCCCTGCGTTGACTGACTGACTGACGGACATCGGACTTATCCCTTCCAAATCCCTCTTCATTATACTATCGTCCTTTATTATAATCTTTTAATACCCAAGTATCCCTTTTTCCGATTTCTTTTCTTCTCTACCTTATTGGCTAATTCCAAATCCCATTTTTTAGTTCCATGCCAATTTCCGGCTGCTGCCACAGCCGTTGGCTAAATCTCAGCAACTTTTCAGTACGCTGACTTGGTCCATGTGTGTATTCTGCCAGTACACATTTAAGGTAACCTTCTGATTAGTTCGTTTTCCGTTGGCTATGGTACGGAGCTAAGCGTCTAACTTATCCACCGACGCGCCTTTTTCATCTAGCGCGACGGATCGGTTTAGCACTTTGCTCACGACTATTCCCTCCGTAAAACTTCCTATCCCTTCTTCTTTTCTTAACTTTACTCTTTTATTTCCCATCTATTTCCCTATTTTCCTTTCGCCTTCTTTTGACTGACGATGACCTTTCAATTGCTTTAGCATAATCATACCTCAGGTATTTCTCTTGGCCGTGGGGAGTGAAACAAATCTTTAGCTCCTGCTATTTGTTTCGCCATTTATTTATTCTTTTCCGGGCCAGCCTGTACATTCCCACTTGAATTATTTTCGCTGTATTTCGAATAATATCAAGTTTTGTCCGCGCGAAGGCGCTAGATTTGGTTTTCCCGAATTCACTTGTTATCGCTTTACGCCAGCGAACAGCGATTCGATTATTTTGGGCCATTTGATTTTCGCTTTCTGTCGAAGTAACTTGCTTCTTCGAAAGTATTCCCACGTGCTACAGCACTAATTAATAATTAATTTCATTAGTGAGCTGATAACTAAATCAGGTATGTTTACGCTAATTGCTTGTTATCCATTTTAGTAATTTCTCTTTCTTATCAGCTTTTAGTTACCGCTTTTAGTTACCACTTTCGAGTAACTCTTTTAAACGCCGTTTTTGAGCGACTGGTTATGCTATTTGGCATCATAATTGGTAATCTTGGACCCCTCACAACTTCCTCTGGAATGCCATTTTGGGGGCTTGCCGTCTGTAACACCGAGCGCCTGTCCTTTTATCAACTTTGGCCACGAGGTCTGCGCTGTTGGTGATTGTTACATTAAGATAATCCTGGACCAATTCAACGCATGCCACCGGCGTTTCTTTCAATCCAGGTTAGTCTTATTTCAACGCCCACGAATTATTGGCTGAATCGATTTTTTTCACAACGCTTCAAGTTTATAATTTACTAATTTAAAACTACGCCTTATAAATCTAAAACGAAATGTACTAACCATTCATAAATCTGTGTCTCATAAATCTAAAACATAATGTATCAATTGTTCCCTAATTTACAATTTACAAATTTATAATTTTACTAATTGAATACATATTAAGAATTTTGTAAAAAAAGTGCTTCACGCTATTTTATTATCATTACCGAGATAACGGATAATACACACAGACAGTGATAAGCTTATCCCTTCAGTGAATTGCATTCAAATTCAATTTAAGAGCCTAAAGGAGGTTCACATATGTTCGCTGTGCGTGTCGCATTTTCAGCACGTATAATTTATTGTATTCAGGTTATTTAATATTGTGATAAACAATTTTCCGACGCATTATTGATGTTGCCACCAAACATGATCTGCTGATTAATAAACTTAATTGTTTGTTATTTTTTTATTTATTTCTTGAAATCTGTGATTTCTGGCGCCCTGTGTTTTTTACTATTATTAAAAGAGCTTGCAGCAGCTCAGCTGATGATAGAAATCTGCGACCCAAGGCCATCGACTTTGACGCTAGCTAGGCCATTGCGGTAAGTAAGAAACATTTCAGAGCTACCGTGGTGTATAAATGATAAGGGGGTTGATCTGCGATTGTACTACCATTGGTTATTATTAGTAATCAATCGCAGGTTGGCTTTTTTATTGTTTCAAAATTAACTGAAAACCACTTCTGTTTTTCGTATTTCTGTTTTTTATCTGGATAGAAATGTGAAAACACAATTATAATTTGTTTAAATAAAAGCTAATAATAAAGATACCAAGTTCGAATCTCTGGAAAGGTTAGCAATTTTAAAAATATTGGAAAGCTCACTGAAACCGAGCTAATTTATAATGTGCTTTAGCTCAACTTTAACTGCCTAAAAACCCTCATTATATAAAAAATTGGCTTTCCTTTTAGGGTATTGTTACGAAATTACACTTGTTAGCAAAAGCAAATTAATGATAATTCGCGCTAGAAACTGTTAGATTATTTTTTGTGTTCATTCTATGCGTATCCTTTTCAGAAGATTTTGAGCCAACCCGGCTCTGTAAGTTTTAAAATGTCCCGCTTAGCACAATTAAAGGAGCCCAACTTTAAAAGAACTATCAACTCCATTCACTATAGTCCCGGATTGTCAATGTCAAAATCCAATTAAAAACAATCCTTTATATAATTGTTAATACTTTTAAGTCAAGCTATGGGTAACTAGAAACAATTAATTAAGTTACTAATGTCAAAACTATAAATTATAGGTTATGGTTAAATCAAAATATTTTTTATTTCGAACTATATGTATGCATGATCTGTAACTTCAATTATCTTTCGGTGTAGAGGCTGGCTGACTTAACCAAAAATAAATAAAAGTTGCCAGGTAACAAAAACGCAAAATTAAAAAAATTAAAATTAAAAAATTACGAAAAGGTCCCGGGTGGTGTAGCTTGAGCAAGCGTCCACGTTCGATCAGCAGAATTAAGCAACGCTCTCTCTGGTCAGAACTTGGATGGGAGTTCCACGGCTGCATCTCTCGGCACCCCGTGGTACGGCTATCACGGAAAAAGTTGGTCTCGGATATCATAATAACATCATGATAGTCGTTAGTGGGGTTGGTGACGCCTATAATTGCCTACCGGCTGTTGCCGGAGTACGGAATAGAATAAAATAAAATAAAATTTTGCGTTGTTTAACCTAGTAGTAACAAAAAAGCCAACAGAAATTCAACAGTGCTAAAATAAAACGTCATTTTTGACAATCTATAGTGAATAGAGTATACTTCATTGTTCTAGTTAATTGCCATCGAATCACGCAACGCTTACTTGGGCTGTCCACGTCGCCATTTGGAAACATGCAGGGGCTTGTCTAGAAATTTACCGCGTGTGTCACTCACGCCCGTTGTGAATGTACCCGTGTTAGCATTTTTAAACTTCGTAGTCGTTACGTATTTAAAATTTCGAAGCTGTAGGTGTGAAAGAGGGCCCATAATGATTAGAAGCAGCTAGGTAGAGACGCTCAAACTACCGCCAGAGAGGTATAGAACTTCATGCGCAAATAGGACTCACTGATTATCCTCCACCGAGACAGTTGTAAGATGTTTTGTGCGCATATATTTATTGTGTCTGTTTTACAAACCCTAGTCATTTTAAGAACAGAATAAATTACGTTTGTCACGTTACTTGTGTTTCGTTTAGTAAGAATGAATTTGTAAAAAGTATAACAAAGTACGCCCTTCAAGCGTTAACTAGACAGAAACTTCTAAATAAAGATTGTAAAGGAGGGCTGAACTGTTCTAGCCAAAGCATTTACATCTGTGGCTAATGAACATTTAGCAAACAAATAGAACTCTACGTAAGTATTGTACTAGACATTCTGCCTGATCGTGAACACCGAACAGACCAGATCCGAACAACTAAGGGTTGAATTTCTGTCACGGTGGCTTCTGGCCCCGACCAGACTTCACGATTACGAGTATTGTAAACCATAACCACCCGCGAGCTAGCTGTGGACGCGTTACTAACGTTGCCACTCAACGCAAACTGACCTGTGGTAAGTGCGGTCCGGTGTTGTCGTAAAATCCCGATTATACCCTAACAAACGAAAACCCGCAATGACATAATTTTTGCCTATCTCTAGTCTTAGGCTCTGAACACACGGGATTCCGTATCCGAGATTTGGTATGCGAGATACAGAATCTGGGTCTGTTCAGACGCGGCGACTGAATCTCAAACGCGGGCCTTCAGTCACTTGCAGTGCCGTGCTGTTAAGGACCTAGCATTGCTGTTCTTTGTTTCTGCCGAATTAGTCTAGAAGTGCTGTATTTAAAGTCAGGGATTGGGCTCTACTAAGCTAATACATTTTTCATTGTCAAATAATGTACTCTCTATGATCGTTGTATAGTAAGGAACGCCCTGCTTATTCGATTTAAATACAAGTTGAAGAAAATCTGCTACGCCTATGATATGATATCATATGTTCTGGCTGGCAAAAGTAGGCGTGTCTAGGCCCTGGTACACGTGGACTCATATGCTGCGTATGGTCCAATGGTAAGTTGGTATCTGAGATACAGAATTTGTCGCCGGCGGCCGAAAAGGAGGGATAAGGAAAATTTGCAGCCAGATACTGTATGCGTCGCTGAATGCCGTCTGAACAGCTCCATTTGAACGCGTGTATTTTCTGTATCTGTGATTCCGTATCTCGCATACAGAATCCACGTGTGTCCAGGGCTTGAAAGCGCATACTTTGGCGAGCCACAACAAGCGATATCATATCATAGGCGTAGCAGATTTTCTTCACCTTGTATTTAATCGAATAATCAGTGCGTTCGTTACTAACAAAGATCATGGAGCGTACATTATTTGACAATGAAAAATTTATTAGCTTAGTAGAGCCCAATCCCTGACTTTAAATACAGCACTTCTAGACTAATTCGACAGAAACAAAGAACAGCAATGCTAGGTTCATAACAGCACGGCACTGCAAGTGATTGAAGGCCCGCGTCTGAGATTCAGTCGCCTTGTCTGAACAGACCCAGATTCTGTATCCCGCATACCGAATCTCGGACACGGAATCCCGTGTGTTCAGGGCCTTACTCTCTTTTTCTGAAAAAAACTCGTGTATTTTCTGACGCTACATGGCTTCACCATCGCGTATTTCGAACCTTGCACATGCTCGAGTAAGACAAATTTGAGCAAATATAAAGATTTGAATATTGACTGCGTGAGAATACCAGCAGTATGAATCGACTATTCTTTCATGGAGTTCCAACAGTTTCGAGGCGCTCGGCGCCATCTGCCTGCACCGAATAGAAAAATACAAATTCAAAGCAACAAGACTAGTAAAAACAGCGGTTAGCTTCGCTGCTTTACAGTCTGAAATCACTGCTTCAAACCTCGGCAGGCGCAAGATTTTTTAAAATAAATACTACAACTAAGACAAAGAGCATAAAGCAGAAAGCGAAAGCGGATTCCAGGAGGCAGTGCAGATAGGTCGAGGGGGGCAAAGTCCTGTTAGAGAGAGAGAGAAGCGAGTTTCACGAATTAACTTACGCATGCGTAAGTGGCTGCGATAGGTATAGTGTGAGTGGGGGAGAGATAACAGGTAGTAAGAGGGAGAAATCGGGAATTCTAGGAAAGGTGATGGCCGTCATGCAGGCAGGGGCAAATCAAAGTTTAATCAACATAATTAAAATCTAATTAGCATATGTGATTTCACTTACATATGTGGATTAGTTAACATATGTGCGCGCGGAATAAATTTAATTAGGTCATTTAATTGGAGCACGTTATTTAATCCACTGCGCAATAAATTTGGTATAAAACAGAATGGCAGCCACGAAATACCTATTCTACTCACAATTTTGAAAAAGTAGGGGAAAAGCAGTTCATCAGGGGGGGGGGGGGCACAGTACACTTCAACAAATATGTTGTATAGACGCACTACTACGAGAACAGATCCCTCTTAGAAGGCTTTGGATCATGTGCACACAGTTTGCCTTGAAATAAAACCATGTTCTTAGAAAAAATGTGTAGGGTTATGATCTAGACCTCTAGACATACATTGTGAATATACTGCGAAGAGAAGTGGACACATGAATTTGAAAGACTTTGAGAGGGCCTGATATGGCTAGACTCTGAGGGGGTCATGAGGAAAAAATGTTGAGAGCCACTGGTGTAAAGAAGTCGCTGTAGTTAAATTTTATTTAAAGGATATGCAATATTTATTTAAAAATCTACACATCTACAGGGTCACGGTTAAAGATCAAAGCGCTGTTACCACTACGGTTTTTAAGGATATTTGTGTTTTTTAAAACCTAAAAATCAGGGTGATGGAACACCAAAGCAAATGAATAAAATCAAAAGCTACTGACCCAAAAGGTAAACAAGGTTTACCTAATTAATCAAAATTTTTTTCTCGTTTTAATATACCAAGTTTTCTTACTAAAATTTACAAATCGACAGAATAACACCAATTTTGCTATAGTTTTGCTATAATGTTCTAGATACTCAAAAAAATATACGAACCTTAACCTAAACAAAAGAAAACAAATTTATACAAAACAATGTAACCCAATGCAGATACCAATGACGGTCCATAACTAAAGACCTTTGTACAATAATTTCCAAAGGAAAAACAAAGAAGGGACAGGAAAAAAAATGTGTTGAAGTAAGTTAAATAATTTGTTTTAATGTGGTCTTAATTTAATAAATTCAGAAAGTAATATAACAAGAACATTATTTTGGTGAAACCCAACGATGATGTACAGTTGCGGCCAATAAAAAATGGGACAACTGTTATAACAGATTTTTGTCGAATTCTAGCTGCTTGAATTTGTTCTATTAATATGTCATATTGCAACATTGAATATTTGACATCTTCCAAACAATTCCGAATTAAAAATAATACGACAAAGTAATTTGAGCCGCAAAACCTACTGTATCGCAGTTCCAGAAAACCTATAAACTAAGGTTAAAAAACATCCAAAATTCATAATGATATACCTACCTATACCATCATAAAATATTTTTTAATTGTGCAACAAATTTATTGAATGGGGAAAGTGAAAAACAGCTATGCTGATCTTTCCCCTTTTGAACATAATGTAATTCCTTTGGTAATATTAGAAATAATTTCTATTTAATTTTTTTATTATTATATATAAATTTGCACCGGCCATAGTAAGTAATGTGATTTTTTTTTTGTAAATTTTTAGAAATAATTTATTATTTAATATCTTTCTATTATTAAACCGTTATATATTAATTTGTACTGATTAATGTAATATATTATTATAACCCTATCAAAAATTATGTTCAATAAACAATTTATCTATCTATCTAATTTATCTATATAAATGCGATGACGAAAGGTGGAATAATCGCGAAAATAGACGCAACTGTCCCATTTTTTTTTTGGCCGCAACTGTACCTGGAAAGAAACCAAAATTACAAAATAAAATAAAATTTTCCTAATTTGAAAATGTAACAAAGTAAGAGGAATCATATTTTTTCACATAGCTAATTTAAATATGTTTTATTTTTAGGTGTCTTGATACAAGTGTCATTTTAGATGTATTTGTCCGATTTTGAAATGTCTGAAGAAGCTACAATACATATAGCGAAACGTTGCTCAAAAAAAGTTTACTTTTCTTTTAATATGTAACCCTTTGACACAACTAATTTGTTAATTCATAACAATTAGTAAATTAAAACAAAATTTCACTATATTAGCTGAAAAATTTTCTTCTAATAAAACTAAATCAGTTTCAGTTTTTATTATAAATTTAAACAATACAGCTGCAATCAAAATTAATAAATAACGGAAAATATTTGTATTAGCAATGGGTTGGTGTAATTTTTTAGACATCCAGAAATCTGTGCAATTGATAGAACCCATAAACGAGTATTAACTTTAAATTCTGTCATTAGGAAGTTTAATTAAATCGTTTTTGTAATTTTCATACTACGAGCATTGTTTTAAATATTTTATTAAATATGATCTGTTCTGCCTTTAATTATTTTTTTTAGATTCACTGTCCTTATTTCTTTGCTGTCTTAAAGCAAATTACATCAGCTTTCCAATGTTTAAATGACCTATTTTTAAACATCCAAAATGATGCACGTACTCAAAAATCAGTCATTTCAAAAGGTAGCATAATTAATGAATATTTGGATATACTACAGCCTTGTATGAAACAGTATTGTCTATTCCTATTAAATAGAAGTCGCTAGTAACGTTTATCAATGACACCCAATGACTGGCCAACTTAGTTTTTCTTGAAGAAATTAAAAAAAGCCACCGCTAAAACTAAATTTTAAATGCATATCAACAGCAATCATTTAACTCGTATTATTTTTGTTTGCTTTTTTAAAGACCTTCTTTGCAAATCGATATTAATTACACAGCAATTATTATTATGTTACCTGTAATCACGTCCTGCTCACCAGCCCATGCCTTGTTAGCTACTAATTTTTAAATTCGCAGAACTTATGATACACGAGGCATTTTAATTCGGATTCTAAAAATCCCAGCCTGATGACAATCCAAAATTCGAGCATAATTAAGCAAAAAATGGCTAAATTAAAGCTAAAACACTAGTCACTAATTGAGAATTTAGCAATTTTCCGCGCACTATGATATTGTTAACAAGCAGCTACTGGTGCTAAACTATTTTGCAAACTCACGTGTGTCAATTAGCATAAGCCTTGAACGCGCTGGAATATTTAAACACTTGTTGCACTCATCAAAATAAATAAAAACTTCGTTAAACTAACACAAAAGACACATTACAAACGCGTTCGCTTTTCTAGCCACACTTAAATGTAACAAGTTTGTGCATGTTCGGCGTCTACCAAGTACATTTGGTTGCCTAACTGCCCAATTTACTGAGATGTTACCAGTGGCGACTGGCGAGAAAATTAATATTGTTTATTTAAATTGTCACCAGGAGGGGGAGGATAGTGTACAGTGGAAGGGAGAGGTATTTGTAGCAACAATAGAAGTATTATTTTATTTTTGCTGCAGGGAAAAAGTTAGTAAAGATTTTAATTTTTTATTAGGAAATACAACCAATCAAAGTCATATATACAACAACAAACGCAAACAATTTCATTAAGTTTCTATTAAATTATCACAGTTACTTTAATTAAAAACATTTAACATGTATTAATCGTGTTTGACAGAGGTACTAAAGAACCAAAAGTGCAGATAAAAATACCTGCTGGAAGTGCGTGCAGCAGAAACGTGACTTTCACATGCCGCCGAACTATTCCCTGCAGGACTCAACTCAAACTGCTGCTTAAATTCGAATCAGTGCAAATACTTCCAAACTATTAATAGTAGCTAGGAAAAGGCATCAAACCGCTTAAGATACAGAACTACTCAGAATGCATAAAACTTGAGTCAGAGCCTCTAAATCGAATTGCAAGGTACTAGCACCCAACGAAGCGAATCCCACAAGAAAATTTGATAAAAATACGCCAACAAATAAATATTTATCTCTACAGATCCGTGCTTGGTTTATTTGATAAAGCGCCTATTTCCAAATGTTTGGATGAAATATATAAATAAACGGTTTGTAAACGTAGAGGTTTAACGTAAGATCTTGCTTATATTGGGAGTATTGAGTGTTTTTACAGCAGTCTGAGTGCACTACTTGAAGTAAATATAGCTTGTAGCGACTGAATAAAATTTAAACTTCTCAGAGCTATAAGTGACGTATGAACGCTACTTAGCCTCACTCAGATAAGAATGAGTTTGTTTTCTAGATACTCGTACATTAACAAAAAAATAAAAAATAATAATAAACTTAGACTGGGCAATTAAAATACATGCTTGAGGTAACCAAACGAGAGAATTATTATGCTTATTTTAAAACCATTACTAACAGTCTAAGTTAGGAGGTTATGTAGTAGTAATCTACAACACCATAAAGTCAAATATAGTTGCTTTATAATATGTGCACTCCAAGATTTGATTTTAGAATAATTTCAACATACTTAAAAAACTAAAAGTAATCTTAAAGCTAGAAAGTTATACTTCAGTCTTAGGCAGAATGGATTCACTATAGTACATTATACTGTAAAAGTACTTTTTCTATAGCACATGTTAAAGTGTGCTTTTATCAACTCAAAACAAAAGGTCAAGTTTTACTTTAACAGCAAGGGTAGATAAAGTAGCACTTTAACATCAAGGATAGATAATAGTATATTATGTATCAAGTTTTATAAACGTCATTTTAGACACGAGTTTTATTAATCACGAGCGAAGCGCAGCGGAGCGAGTGTTTAATAAAATGAGTGACTAATAAGTTTATAAAACGAGTTGCATACTATACTTTTTCTACGACCATAAATTTAGAGAATATAACATCATATTATTTCATTAAAATTTTGACATTTATTATACTAGGTTAAATTATGCTTGACAAACGTCAAAGTGACGGTTGAAAACTAACTTGATTTTAGTTTTGGCTGTGGCTAATAAAGCAAATACTATTTAAACCTAACTTCACCCCATGACTAAAACATCGTTGCCAACTTCAGCTCATGACTAAGAGGCTCTTTAGTCATAGGTTATGAAGGCATGATTAAAAGGTCACTTAGCGACGTGTATGTTAGTATGTTAAATGGCATTTTAGTTACAAGAGTAGAAAAAGTAATTTAATTTTCTAACTTTTGTTTAAATTAAATATGACAGCTTCGTATTATCGTAGCAACCCGATCTAGCTACTGACGTTTTGAAATGTGATTGACTGTCATTATTTTCTTTTGAAATTGTTAAAGTTCTTGCACTTTAACATCAAGGATAGATAATAGTATATTATGTATCAAGTTTTATAAACGTCATTTTAGTCACGAGTTTTATTAATCACGAGCGAAGCGCAGCGGAGCGAGTGTTTAATAAAATGAGTGATTAATAAGTTTATAAAACGAGTTGCATACTATACTTTTTCTACGACCACAAATTTAGAGAATATAACATCATATTATTTCATTAAAATTTTGACATCTATTATATTAGGTTAAATTATGCTTGACAAACGTCAAAGTGACGGTTGAAAACTACCTTGATTTTAGTTTTGGCTGTGGCTAATAAAGCAAATACTATTTGAACCTAACTTCACCCTATGACTAAAACATCGTTGCTAACTTCAGCTCATGACTAAGAGGCTCTTTAGTCATAGGTTATGAAGGCATGATTAAAAGGTCACTTAGCGACGTGTATGTTAGTATGTTAAATGGCATTTTAGTTACAGGAGTAGAAAATAGTATATTATGTATCAAGTTTTATAAACGTCATTTTAGACACGAGTTTTATTAATCACGAGCGAAGCGCAGCGGAGCGAGTGTTTAATAAAATGAGTGACTAATAAGTTTATAAAACGAGTTGCATACTATACTTTTTCTACGACCATAAATTTAGAGAATATAACATCATATTATTTCATTAAAATTTTGACATTTATTATACTAGGTTAAATTATGCTTGACAAACGTCAAAGTGACGGTTGAAAACTAACTTGATTTTAGTTTTGGCTGTGGCTAATAAAGCAAATACTATTTAAACCTAACTTCACCCCATGACTAAAACATCGTTGCCAACTTCAGCTCATGACTAAGAGGCTCTTTAGTCATAGGTTATGAAGGCATGATTAAAAGGTCACTTAGCGACGTGTATGTTAGTATGTTAAATGGCATTTTAGTTACAAGAGTAGAAAAAGTAATTTAATTTTCTAACTTTTGTTTAAATTAAATATGACAGCTTCGTATTATCGTAGCAACCCGATCTAGCTACTGACGTTTTGAAATGTGATTGACTGTCATTATTTTCTTTTGAAATTGTTAAAGTTCTTGCACTTTAACATCAAGGATAGATAATAGTATATTATGTATCAAGTTTTATAAACGTCATTTTAGTCACGAGTTTTATTAATCACGAGCGAAGCGCAGCGGAGCGAGTGTTTAATAAAATGAGTGATTAATAAGTTTATAAAACGAGTTGCATACTATACTTTTTCTACGACCACAAATTTAGAGAATATAACATCATATTATTTCATTAAAATTTTGACATCTATTATATTAGGTTAAATTATGCTTGACAAACGTCAAAGTGACGGTTGAAAACTACCTTGATTTTAGTTTTGGCTGTGGCTAATAAAGCAAATACTATTTGAACCTAACTTCACCCTATGACTAAAACATCGTTGCTAACTTCAGCTCATGACTAAGAGGCTCTTTAGTCATAGGTTATGAAGGCATGATTAAAAGGTCACTTAGCGACGTGTATGTTAGTATGTTAAATGGCATTTTAGTTACAGGAGTAGAAAATAGTATATTATGTATCAAGTTTTATAAACGTCATTTTAGTCACGAGTTTTATTAATCAAGAGCGAAGCGCAGCGGAGCGAGTGTTTAATAAAATGAGTGACTAATAAGTTTATAAAACGAGTTGCATACTATACTTTTTCTACGACCACAAATTTAGAGAATATAACATCATATTATTTCATTAAAATTTTGATATTTATTATATTAGGTTAAATTATGCTTGACAAACGTCAAAGTGACGGTTGAAAACGAACTTGATTTTAGTTTTGGCTGTGGCTAATAAAGCAAATACTATTTGAACCTAACTTCACCCCATGACTAAAACATCGTTGCCAACTTCAGCTCATGACTAAGAGGCTCTTTAGTCATAGGTTATGAAGGCATGATTAAAAGGTCACTTAGCGACGTGTATGTTAGTATGTTAAATGGCATTTTAGTTACAGGAGTAGAAAATAGTATATTATGTATCAAGTTTTATAAACGTCATTTTAGTCACGAATTTTATTAATCACGAGCGAAGCTCAGCGGAGCGAGTGTTTAATAAAAGAGTGACTAATAAGTTTATAAAACGAGTTGCATACTATACTTTTTCTACGACCGCAAATTTAGACAATATAACATTATTTCATTAGGATTTTGAAAATTATGTTAGGTTAAATTACGCTTGACAAACGTCAAAGTTGACTTTTCAAAATTGAAAACTAACTTGATTTTAGTTTTGGCTGTGGCTAATAAAGCAAATACTGTTTGAACCTAACTTCACCCCATGACTAAAACGTCGTTGCCAACTTCAGCTCGTGACTAAGAGGCTCTTTAGTCATAGCTTATGAAGGCATGACTAAAAGGTCACTTAGCGACGTGTATGTTAGTATGTTAAATGCCGTTTTAGTTACAGGAGTAGAAAAAGTAATTTAATTTTCTAACTTTTGTTTAAATTAAATATGACAGCTTCGTATTATCGTAGCAACCCGATCTAGCTACTGACGTTTTGAAATGTGATTGACTGTCATTATTTTCTTTTGAAATTGTTAAAGTTCTTGCTATAGAAAAAAATATTGTATTATACACGACGATAAAGTTATTTCTATCCACTCTTGAATCATTAACGTCTCGACTTCGTCTCAACGTTAAACGATTCACTTAACTTTATCGTCTTGTATAATAAATTACTATTATTATACATAATCTTACGATTGTCATACTAAATTCCGATTTACGTCATAAATAAGGTAGGTTCCTATACACATTCGTCTGAAACAGTGTCTTAAGGGCTTTACAGCCCCGAAAAGGATAATAGAAAAACCGAGAAAAACATTACTATGCGCAGATTATGCTCCAGAGCGAATTTCAATCTTTTACAAGTTGCAATTGCAAGCATCCTCCTACCCTTACATAAATTACCTCTTCTGAACATTTTGGTCAAAGTAATCGAATTCAGCATAACAAGTCTTCTTCTTCTTAGTCGGTAGCTCGATTTCAAGCCTCGTGAATTCATCAGCTTTGTATGTATATTGATATGATTATTAAATGATAAAGCATTCAATAACTACACAATAATAAAGCAGCTTAAAATAATGTTCCTAAAAGGAGTGATGGTTTCGTTTTATCATTGGAATTTCGGTTTCTTACAACGGTATTTGCAATTCATTTGTAAATAGTCCAGTTTTGATTTCATTTGTAATACAAATTAGTCAAGCCTTATCTGAAAGAAGTAATTATTATTGTAAAATGTAATACAAAAGTTTAATTCTTACATATTTGGTCGTGTAATTGAAGACATACACCATGTAAAACTGTTAACCTAAAAATATAATTTATGACAATTAGAAAAGTCATAACAAGTAATAAAAGACAACTGTATTATCATCTCTTTGATAACCATTGGTTTTAGCGGGTAGTTTAAAAATAAACAGATCAAATGGGTTGTAAAGAACATAAATTGAATTGACACAAGTCCATTTGAAATAGCATTTAATAGTCAATTTTAGACTTTAATATACTGGTATGTACCCGTTTATATTGTCATACACCTAAACAGTGTGATAGACAATATTTAGTGCGAAATTAAAAACTTAGTGAGTGCATCGATTGCTACTACACAAGGATGTGCTGCTTACCACAACGAGATAGCTGTAGCAGAGATCTGGCGAATAGAAGACTATAGAAAATTAAAAGCTCGAAGATAGAAGCTTACAAAGTTAGTATATTAACCTTCGACTTAAAACAAGATACATATAAATAGAAAGTAGTAATATAAAATATATCTGCTACTTACAAAGTTATTTAAATTGAATTCAATTGAATCATAAATTAGATAATCATAAAATTGTAAACAAACAGTAATATTAATCTAAAACTGATTTAACTGAAATTAAGTATCAAATCAAATATTATTAACAAAGGTGTTAAACGTATGATAAAGACAGATATTAATTGCTTAATAAATACCGTTGTCCTATATCGTGCATTATAGTTATTCATTGTTTATGTCTTAATCTGATTTTAATAGTAACCTTGAATTAGAATGGAATAACTAAAGTTATTACAATTACATGTTAAAAACTGTGGACAAAAGGTAAGATTTAATTCAAAATTTTAAATAAAACCCTGAGAATAAGATTTAAATAAAATCAAATCAAATAAAAGCTATAAGACCACAGCAATATATATTATTTCTAGTTAAGCATAAAGATTTGAAACTGTGGCGGTTCGTACAGTTTGTTCTCAAATTTTCACACTTCCAGATACGAAATTTCGTTTCAAGAAAATGAAAAAAAATCGAAGTAATAATAAGGGCAACATTGCCAAAATATAAAATCATGTAAATACAAAATTTTACAATTTTCGGGGAGTAAAAACCAATTTATTTTTCAATAGTTTTGTTTTTCAAAAAGTTTGTTAGGTTCTTGGGCGATTTGGAATTTTTACTACACCTATTTTTCTTTCAAAAACTGTTTAAAAGAATGATATCGTTAATACCTAAACTTTATTTTAAAAATCAAGATTGTTATGTAAGAAAAAGCTGAAAATTCGGTTCAAAATATTCTCCCCCGTCCTCAAAATTTTTCAAATAACTCTATGATTTATTTTTGTGGAAACTTAATTATTTTACTATTAGAATGTAAATGCTAATAATTTCATTTTTGTACAATTTTTGAAACAGAAACTCCCATATGAAAAACGAATTTACCTGATAACCTATGACTTAAAATGAAAGTAAAAATGTAAGAAGGAAATTAAATTGTATTTTATTCTGTTACTTGCCGCACCCCCAAGTATCGACCCACATAAAACAAAACGGAGAAAGATGCCAGGTAGTTTCGAGTTGTTTATAGAAACGGATTGTACATCTTGATATGTATTAAAATGGCAAAGCTTTATGTTTTCTGTTTAAATTATTAAATGGTTATATAAATTGCCCTAAGTTGTTATCTCATATTTATTTTCACATTCCTCCTAGAAATATGAGAAATCCACTTATGGACAATACTCTCCTATTTCTAGGTTATGTCATAGCGCTAATAATGTTTGTAATAGCATATATTTCTTTGGTGTAAGCATAAATATATTAAAAACTTCACTTAGGGTAGTCTTGCAATAATATTTTATGTATGCAAAGAAGTTTTAGTTATTTTGTTATTAGGGTGCTTTGTACTATTACTCGATTTGTTTGCCTTGCTTTAATATTTTGTGTATGCAGAGAATTTTTAGTTTATTCTGTTAATAGGGTGCTTTATACTATAACTCGTTTTGTTTTCATGCATTAATTCAATTGGGGTTTCCCGTTAATAAATAAATAAATAAATAAATAAATAACATGCAGCTTAATTATAGAGCAAATATAAAGGATATTGAGTCAAGTAACACTGTTTCATCATCCAAATGTTCTATGTTCTACAATGGTATTGGCAATTCATCAGCAAATTGACTTTCCATTAGCTAAAACAAATATAATTTAGATAGAATCATAGTTATTAATTTATTTTACATGTGAATTGATAATCAATACCAGTTATTTGTCCATTTGTGGTTGCAAATGTAAATCAAATTAGTTGAAGATGATCATTTTTTTACTAAGTTGGTCTGTGAGCCAGGCATTATCTGTAAAAGCAAATATTATCAGAAAAGATAAAACATAAGTTTATTTCTTACATATTTGTTATAGAAAAGGGTCAATGATGCATTATAATGGGAAACCGGAACATTTAAGAACTAGTTAACCTAAAAATATGACTTGTAAAATTAAATAAAAGGTTGATAAGTAATGAATCTGTAATTTTAATGGAGTTATATCCACGGTTTTGGAGGTAATTATGAAATAACAAGAAAAAATAAAAGTATGTAAAAATAACATTTTAATGACATCACTTCAGAAAAATTGAGTTAATGACATAAAAATTCAGTTTAACTAATATCATGAGTTTCAAAGAAAACTTATTCGCAGCATGCCATGATCAAATTGACGTTTGTCATAACTTGATAGAACTTGAACTATTTTTCTAAAAATATACAAAACACTAAATAAAATAAATTTTCATTGACTATTATGATTAATACACTCGTTGTTGTTGTGTAAATGCTATCTTATTTTCCTTCTTGCTTGATACAAGTAAACTTAATGCAGTGTAAACTTTTGCTTGTCACAGTGACAGATGATGTTTTCATAAACAAAATGCAATCTGACATTCACCTACAGACTTAAGTTCAGACATGACTAGATTTTCTATCTTTCTTTCCAAGGCCTACCCGAAACTAGTTTTGTTTTAAAACACGATATAAATACTGGTATGTAGAGTCACAGAATCAAAACAGTATACACCTTAGTTTTTCAGTGTAAGTTCATAAAAAATCAGTAGACTTTGCAATAAATTTTTTTCTATAGTACATGTTAAAGTGTGTTTTTATCAACTGAAAACAAAAGGTCAAGTTTTACTTTAACAGCAAGGGTAGATAAAGTAACACTTTAACATCAAGGATAGATAAAGTAATTTAATTTTCCAACATTTGTTTAAATTAAATATGACAGCTTCGTATTATCTTAGCAACCCAGTCCAGCTACTGACATTTTTAAATGTGATTGACTGTCCTTATTTTCTTTTGAAATTGTTAAAGTTCTTGCTATAGAAAAATAGTAATTTATTATACAAGACGATAAAGTTAAATTTTATCCACGAGTGAATCGTTTAACGTCGAGACGAAGTCGAGACGTTAATGATTCAAGAGTGGATAGAAATAACTTTATCGTCGTGTATAATACAATATTTTTTTCTATAGCAAGAACTTTAAAAATTTCAAAAGAAAATAATGACAGCCAATCACATTTCAAAATGTCAGTAGCTAGATTGGGTTGCTACGATAATACGAAGCTGTCATATTTAATTTAAACAAAAGTTAAAAAATTAAATTACTTTATCTATCCTTGATGTTAAAGTGCTACTTTATCTACCCTTGCTGTTAAAGTAAAACTTGACCTTTTGTTTTCAGTTGATAAAAGCACACTTTAACATGTGCTATAGAAAAAAATATTGTATTATACACGACGATAAAGTTATTTCTATCCACTCTTGAATCATTAACGTCTCTACTTCGTCTCGACGTTAAACGATTCACTCGTCGATAAAATTTAACTTTATCGTCTTATATAATAAATTACTGTAGTTTAACACGTTAAGCGTAAAAAATTTTTAAAAGTACTTAAGTTCACTTAAAGTACCTCGAAATTATTTAAACGATGGGCAAAAAAGAAGAATGATTGCAGAATGTACACTGTATTGATTCCCCAACTGTACCAATAATCAATGTAATACGAATAAGAGTGTTATTAAGCATAAAGTTAGTGTAAAAACGAATGACGATGGTAAGTATGTGTGCGTGAAGCCTAGTCGAAAGGCGTTGCTGACGACGCGACGGCAAGAGAAAGAATCAGGATATAGCTGGTGCAAAGTCCATTTTGTCAACTTATAAAACATAATGAGGTTAACGAAAGAAGATTTAATCATGTAAGTGTACACTAAATTTAAATAAATATATAACAGATCTGAGAACAAAAACAGTAAGTAAAGGAAATAAATTGCTATTTATGAAAGTATAGAATTGATTATAATCAAGTATTTGAAAATGAACGATAATTAAACTTTAAAAATAAAAGTCTTCATAAAATGCCAGTTTACTAAACGATATAAGATGAAAAATTATTTCTAACACATTTAAAAATAACCCTTATGTAAACTGCCTCATATTAAAGCGGTATGTGTTTTATTTGCGTATGTTCTAATTAAATTCTGTAGTAACCCAAAAAGATAGAAAGTCGAACAATTAAATTTGTTATAAATGCATGCTCGAACTGTGGGCAGAAAAAGTTAAGAAGTAGAAACGTGAAAGTGATAAAACCCTGAGAATAATAATTCATTTCAATTAAAATAAAATAAAGTCATAAGAACCATAGCAATATATAAATAATAATAATAATAATAATAATAAAATCTGCTATTTATTCTTTTGGAAGCCAACGGAGGGTACATTGAAAAAATGTTAAAATGGGAAATAAGGTATGTTTAATAATAGTAGAATCTACATTGTGGGAGGCGGGATTTCTTATCCGCCCAACATTCAAGTCTAGATGTCGTCCTTGGGAATTTTGCCTCGTGGCCCACTGGGATCTGCTTCCACGTGAATTCTGATCTCGAGTAAGCCGTGTATTTGGCGATGGTAGGTTGTTTACGCTATCAACCTCTTATGCGAGCGTAAATTTTAGGCGCACACATAAACTTTGGCCCGTTATCGATCTTTGGGTAAGCACATATCGTACGTTAGGGTTCTGTATTAAGTAAATTAGAAATTAGGCCATTATTGCTGCACCTTACATAGTGTATGCTGCTGGACAATGCTGCCAGTTGACGTGACCCCAAGAAACATTTTCGGCACGCTAAGGACTGTAGATTATCACTTGTCAGCCGCGTTACCACCTGGTGGAGGCCTGCGTTGAAGCACTTCAGATAGCCACACAGTAAGTGCACGCTGTTTCTTGTTAACTTTCAGTGGACTTGTTGTTTGACTGAACAGTCGGTTCCACCTGCGGCAACCGCAAATTAAAGTAATCCTGTGACTTCTTTCGATTTTATTAAATTGTGATCATTTTATAAATTGCATTTTGTTGTGGCTCTTATTATTTGGCACAAAAGTTTTAATTTGAAATCAGTGCTTTTACGTAATCCTGTAACTTCTTTTGATTTCATTAAGTTATGAACATCACACACAGTTACGTACTTCTGTTGAAATTGAAACCACTTTACTTGCTTCTGCGATATCATGTTAAGTAAGGCATGCTAACCAACTACGCACTCAGTGCAGTAAGCGATACAATTACTTTGCTAAATTTTGTAATGGGGTACTCTAGAAAAAAGTTTAAGAACCCCTGCTCTAGATAAAATCATCTGGATAATTTATTTTGATTGTTGTATTATATTTATCCAGGATATTTCAAAATCCGTTATCTGTATCTTTATCTAGATTAAAAAAACGTTATATAGGTAAAAAGTTATCTAAATAGTTGCAACATAATGCAGCCACTAACATTATTCTATATGGATGTACTGCCCATAATATTGATTATTTCCAAAAAAACTTTTGAAATGTTTTACTTAAAATGTTGTTTGCACATTAAACTGGCCTGGAAACAAAAATTCATTTTTTACTTTCCATCCAAGATTTGAAAAATTAATTCTTACCAGAAATTTAGAATCTAGTATTTTTTGTCTGAATTAACGATTTGTTTGTGGTTAAAAATAAAACAAAAAGTAACCTCATAATCAACAGAAAAAATTTTATATCAATTTTTTATAGTTTATTAACTGAGCCAGCTAATTTGCAATATAAAGCTGTTGATATTAGAAATCTAAATAATAATAATAATATTAGTGTAGAGTTACTTTCATATTTTTTTTTCTTCCTCTTACATTAGGCCAGTAGCCTGCGTGTGCCACAAACTTGTGGTTCTGTGAGCCACTTTCACTCGTAAATCGGGTAGGTGGCTAGCTTTTCCAGTCGAAATTAAGGAAGAGTTCCCTTGTTAGAGGCAAACGACTACCGCAGCGTGGTAGCTTCTTATTTAAATTTAAAAAAATCTGTAAATGGCTTATTTGAAACTTCCTTTACTATACGGATAAAAGTATCTTAGCATTACTAATAATACTCAAACCATAAAAACGCTTGGTAATGCGAAGTGCATCAATTTGCAAATATAAAAAGATGCAACCGATGGGATTCGAACGCGATTTCAGCGTCTGCCAGCACACCGTGCAGACCCGATCGCTAGAACCGTTCGGCCATGACGGCCAGCCTCTAATTTTCTCTTGCGAGTGTTTTATAGGACGTACTAATCGTTACACACGTTTATCCTTTTTACGACATTTACCTTGTATCTGCTGGGACCTATTTTCATCAAGAGTAAAAGCCTGACCTATATGCAAAATATTGCTTTTATCTATTTCCGAGTTAAAGCAAAGATAGCTATCATTTTATTTTTTAAGGTGCTCGACCTGTATATATTTCTCCGAAATTTTCTCGATTTCTAGCTGGAGGACATATAATTCGCATGCATAATATCCAACAAAATCGTAGATTTAGTTCAATGTTGTCGTGGCCAAATAGGTTATCATTTTTGACGTTTGATAAGTACACTTATAGCTAGAAGTAGGGTGCCTTGATGTCAATTTGACGTCTCACTCTAAATCTCTCTAGAGTGAGAGGAGACAACGCTCTGTCCATACCTTAAAAAGGACTATTACGTCAAATTGACATAAGTATAGTTATCAAAAGTCAAAATTTATAGCCTAATTTAAAAGTGTATAAGTGACATTTTGTCAAGTCAGTTTCAAGCAACTAAACATGACCTACTGGAAATACTTTTGCCAAGAACCATGAAAAATCGATACACTTCTCCAATTTATTATTTTTTTGATTTTCAAATGTTTCCTATTTTTGTAATATTGTGAATAAAAATTAGAATAATTAAATTATCTAACCTCTTTAGATAATTGTGATCTTTTTATATAGATAATTTCTAGAAAAGGAAATATTTTATCTTATCTAGATTAACTAGTTAGTTTTTATCCGTTATCTTATCTAGATAAAAAATATTATCTTTTGCACAGCACTGAAGAGCACACATCTCTAATAGTGCCGTGCAATTTTGAAAAACTGTATAATTTGGAAACTATTTAATCTGTGGCATTGCAACTAACCGAATTAACATTCAGGTGCAGCGGTTTCAAAACATTTCAATGTTTATTAATGAGTACGACAATAATTTGTAACCTAATATTATATTGTGTGCGCCTTCTTATATAAAGAGTGATATAGTAACGCATAAAATAGATAATCTCTGAAACGTCTTTGTGACACTTCAATAATCATGTTATTTTTTTGGGTATTTCCCCAAATTACAAAATGAAAAATATTAAGACATGAACATGAAATAAAAGTTAAAAAGCTATAGATAAAAAGAGTTTCCAGATATAGGTAAAGTGTCTCTTACAGTGAAGTCTAGTGTATCAAACACTTTTTACTAGTGCAGTATATAATAGTGCTCATGTACACCAAAATTCAAATCGGCATCTTTACATTTGTGGAAGTTAGCATAAAAATAAAAAATAAAAAGTTGAACCCCAAGGCCCTAGAACTTCTTACTGAAAAAACTTTGTACTAAGGTGTATAAGGTTTAATCGATTTATTATAACCTAAGGAATCTACGACTAATCGGTGGGGAGGCAGTTCTGGGACATCCGGTATATTGCTTTTATCGCATATTTTTACTTTTAACTGCACATTAAGTGCATATTTAGGCTGTTTTGTTGTGCATATAAATTGTATATTTTGTGGTTTTGTAGTGCATATTTGTCCGCGCTCTGATGATCACTATTCCTTGAATGCTTGTTGTCATATTACGCTGCTAGGTCATGTTTTTGTGCTTTCGGGTATTAGTTTGTATTATCCACACTTCCTGAGAACTTTGGTGCTTAGAAGATTCAATTGTTCTTCTCAAATAACCTAACCTAGTTTTGTGAATCGTATGCTCTATGACCACTGCTCACTTGGTATTTCTTTTGATTTTCACAGTATGAGGGAATAAGAGCATGAATTACTGTGGATTCATGTTCTAAGGTAATGTTTTTCGAAACAACTACTTACACTAGACAGCTGAAACTACTGTTACTTCACAATGTTGACGCCATGACTTTGTGGCCGCTCCGAACGATTCTTCAAGGGTATGTTTTGTCCGCAGAAAAATCTCTAATACAAGGGCGGCACGACTGAAGAATAACTGACAAAGGAAACTGCTCTTCGGCGTTAGCAAATGCCAAAAATCGCTGCAAGATCAGGTGAGTAGAGACGAGGAGAAATTACTTTGAAGTTGTTCCAGGAGCGTTGTCTTGATGGAAAAGCACACTCTCCATTTTCGATCGTCTTTTGTTGCAATGCTGGAAGAAACTTCGTTTTCAAAACATCTTCGTCACTGTATTGCCCTTTGGAGCGCAACGAGTAAGGATTACGCCTTTACTGTAAAAACATCTCTCAGCAGTAGTGGAAACACGAAATTTCTTCGATGGCCGTTCGATTTCAGAATTGAAACACGACAGCCATGTAGCATGGATTGTGATAGTTGATATAATGAAAGCACCGTTCGTGTTACCGTCATGTGTCAAAATTGCCTGACAGCATTGTGTTCGTCGGTTAGCATTCGCGTGACCCACCTAGAAAAAACTTTCCGAATTTGCAGGTTTTCGTGAAGGATGGTGTGCACAGATTCCATGAAAATGTCGGCTTTGAAGGCAATCTCTTTCACAGTCGATCGGCGGATCTTACCAAGGACCTAATAACCAATTGCTTCACATATTGCCGGATCGCGATGCTCGGTCTTCTTTGAACTGTTCATGAACATATAATGTCCATAATGCCATTACCGCATGCCTCATTCAACTGTTGATAAATGTTGATCGATATCGTTCTACAAGTGGAGAAAATGAATAATTACACGCATCTTTTAAAATGAACATGTTTCTGCGTGCCACCATTTTCGAGTAAAAAATTAGGAAACCTTTAGAACTTGAATGCACTTCCTGCCTTGGACAAAACTGCACGAAATCATGTAAAATAACGAGAATACAATTTCAGTGATGATCTTAGAAAACACATACAAGTTAACTTCGAATCTCCTGTCGAATTATTTTAGAACTTTATCTGCATTTTAATGACAATACAAAAATAGCTCAAAGAGATTCTCCTGGATTTTCAAGATATGTTCTTTGGTGGGTCATCTAAACCAAAAGTTACTATAGCCTTTCAACCTTCAACTACGTTAGCTAGCTGCAGAGAAAAGTGCAGTTGGCTTCAAAAAACATACTACCTACCCTGAAAAAGTACATGACGTTGAAACTAACCAAAAAGGGTATAAAATTCGAGAAATTGCTTGTTCACAGTCACTGAGCTCTGTGGAGTAGTGGGTACCACGTCTGCTTAGCATTCGGGAGATCGTGGGTTCGATTCCCGTGGCCGTCTGCTCTGATTCAGGTTTTTAGGTGGTTTTCCTGAGTCAACAGAATACCTTCTTTGAGGCGAATGCCGGGGCAGTACTTCTCCACCTTTCCTGGCCTCTCTTCCATTATCTACCTCTCCTTTCTCTCGCCCATCTTGAAATGCCCGTTGTTGGCTGAAGAGGTACGCAAGGTCCCTATAGCAGCCAGCCCCCAGTTGGGGGAATTGAAATGACCCTGAACCTTTACCTTACCTTGGTCACAGTCAAGATACTTGCAGGGTTTTGAAATCTTAGAAGGCACGGTCAATGACTGTTTAATACAGTCATTCCAGGTCAAATATTAAATTCGGTAATTGAGCATCAAATCTTGTGAAATATAGTAGGCCATGAACGATTTATGAAAAACAACCGAAGTGTTGAATTAAACCCATAAGCTTAAACTTTTTTTCGATGCACCATGGTTATAACGGATGTTGCTCCCAAGGACCGTATACGCACCTACGTACAAAATAATTACTCTTCATGTATACGGAACCAAACAATAGATTATTTTAAACGATAACAACAGGTAATCTCTAATACATTTTATATGACAACTTTGAAGTGCTACTTGTACTTTACTCGCACCACTTCTTATGGAGTACATTTCTATTAACATACAAAGTGAAAATTGAAATAACAAAATATTCGTAAGGTTCGATCACTGCAAACCATTAAAATTCGTCTGCAGCTATTGCAATAGAAACCCATATATTTATATTTAATAATTAAAAAATGTTATTTATTATATGATAGTTGCTTTGACTTTTCGTTCATAACAAGGTCCCGGGTGGTCAGCTTGAACAAGCATCCAAGTTCGATCAGCGTAGCTAACGTGATTTAGTGACCTTAATCAGCAGAGTTAAGGAACGCTCTCTCTGGTCAGAACTTGGACACAGAATAATACAGAATGGCCTATCGACTTAAAATTCAGCTAGTTTTTTCTTTGCGCATGCGCGAGTTCTGGTGGTGTGTAGTCAGCTGTTTTCCATATTTTACACGTTTACTTGTGGCGGTCAATGACCCCTTATTAGAAGGTTATGTTTTTTTGTGCAAGTGGTTTTAAAATATTAATTTAATATGAGTGCACAGAAAAGATCTTTTGGTGGCACATGGTGTATGTGCATTTCCATATAAATTTCATGGACTTTAAACGTACGGATTATTTCTGTTCAGTTTAAAATTTAGGCGCATAATTTTGAATTTACCGCTTCTGCACACCACTAGGATCATGGCGGACAATTTCAAGGTCACAAAAATTGAGTATGCTGACATCAAAAGCGCCGACACAGAAAGACCATTTTGATTTAAGGTATTATTCTGTGACTTGGATGGGAGTTACACGGCTGCTTCTCCCAGCACCTCGTCGTACGGCTGCCACCGAAAAAAGTTGGTCCCGGTTGTCATAATAACATCATGACAGTCGTTAGTGGGGTTGGAAGTCCCCATAAAATGTACAGTGACGCCTATAATTGGGCTAACGGCTGTTGGCGGAGTGCGGGACAAAATTTTAAAAAATTAAAAGAGCTTGGTTTTAAGTAGCCATCATGAGCAAAGTTTATATTAATCATAGCATCGAGTTTCTTTAGCTATGAATAATGTCATAATGTAATAGTGTTTTAAGTTTTAGTTTAGTTCGAAGAAATATTATTACTATCTTTGGATATGACAATTACGAAGCACTATAAATACAATTTAAAAAATGATCCGCTACTAAAAACATAACGGGTACGTCAATTCTGTAGAGAAACTAATACAACTGGAAATTTTACAATAATAAATACCTTAACAATGGCTCCACTACTATTATAACTTTGATTTTCCTTGTTGAAGCAGAACCTTCCCAGATTCAACTATGTATTTTAAACTATCACCACTGTTGATATACTACATGATTTTGGAAGCTTTATAGATGTATATTGAAGTAACTTATACTATACACAAGAGAACAAAGTTATTTTTGGCAACACAAATCTTATTTTAAAATAATAAGCTTTGAAAATCCAACAAACCTACGATTTATGGCAATTTAAAAAAAGCAAAAATTAAACAAAAATGAACTTCAATTTCCCACGACCACATTTTCACTTTTCAATTAACATCGGCGTGATACTTAGATACGGAAAATGTTTATTGTGAGTTTGAACGTCATTATGATAAGTTTTATTGTTTGCTATAGATTGCTATGAGGCGATTTATGTGAACAACGTGTAATGAGCTATTTATTTTACTTCTATTTTTTTCCTGAACATGTTCCTTGTTACCGTAACAACTAACTAACACATTTGAAACTCACCATTTTGAAAATATATTTTTAACACACACTTAAAACATAAACGTCACTTCATTAACACGTAGATTACACAGTAGAAAAAAGTTGCAGTCCTATTAACACCAACAGTATACACTGTGCACTCATAAACGGTCTTTCAATATATTACTGAGAAAACAATTACCTTATTTTGATTTACCAATTTAATGATTAATACGTTGTTCTAAAAAACAATGTATTTTTCCATTAATATTTCTAATGATTACGATAAGATAGGGATTTGTCTGATAATTTTAAATATATCTTTCTTTGTTCATTGTATTATTCACATTGTTGTTGACATGTACACTAACAAAGAAAACGAATGTCACATTTACCTACATCACGAAACCTTATAACATAAAGCCAGTGATTTTAAAAGATATAGATACAAACATAAGCTTCCTCTAAAGGTCAACCTAATCAATATCTACTGTACGGTGCCATCTGTACCAGTCGCGAGCGCCAAAATTGTTAACACGTTATTGGTTAACACATCATATTTTGAATTAGTTTCAAAATAATGAGCAGAATTTCTGCATTGTAGAAAATTTTTTATAAAATCTTAATTGTTTTCTCTGTAGTTTTTAGTATAATTCGTCGTTCTTAAAGGTGGTTTTGTCATACTACAAAATTAGAAATTGTTAGGAGTGCTGCAATGAAATTAACACATTAAAATTAATAAATTAACTTCTGAATACCATGTGCAGCATAAGTATCTACGATCATATTAATCCTAGAGTAAAACGTAAATACAAAGTTTAAGGGGTTACTTTACTTTGCCCAATTCAATTATTATCTTACCTTCCAACTTTTCCTACCAAACAAAATAATGAAGAATATGCCATTAAATCTTAGTGGCATACCAAACTTACTTTTTCTTAAATAAATGGTCTATATTTAAGTGGCTTGCAGGTTTTTCATTGAAATAATAACCATTTTAATCTGAACTAGTACAATTAGTCGCTGGAATGTATCAGTGAATATTGTAAGATCGTGAAAGTGTTTTGTCACTAGTCACGGGAACATAATAGAAACGTTCCCATTACGTACACGCAACCACAATGGAGAACAAGTTTTGGTGGCCGCAACGTTTAGGCGACGTTCCTGGAACTAGTCCGGATACGTTACGATGGCGTTGTGGTTACATAGAGGCGACGTTGCTGCTTCGTAGCAGCGAATTTCAGGATACTTTTGATAAGTGTGGCTTGTTTTCTCTTACAGCAAACCTTTTATACAATGTTTCATTCCTCCATAATTATTTGTTCATTTCCTTAGCTCAGAAACTAAATCGAATTCTGTAAAAGCAATATTAGAAAGCAAAACTTGCATTCCTTTCTGAAACTTTAAGTGACAAAATTAAAACCAATGTTTTCTGTCAAGCATAACAGTGATACGTCCAAATCAGACTACGCGCCATTCGAAATTGCATTTTTTAAATTAAAATGTTAGCTTTAAAATATTTTTCCCTAAAACCATCGTTTAATGTAGGCTTTTCGATACACATTTTAGTATGGAAATTAAATATTTACACAAACAGTCATGAAAATATTTTCCTGTCTATTCTCTGAGGTGCTACACATTGTTTTGCATTTTTTTCTAAATTCTGCGTGTATCTAAACACAAACGAAGTGATCAATCACGTTTTCTTCACCGCAACTGGAAAATGAACATTATTTTTCGTAAAATGTTCATTGACATCATCTCTCAACATACGTTTCAGTTCCTCATTAACTTTCCCTCTTAATGCATACGGAATAGAATAAGTTTTACTATTAAAGCTTGTTTTTTTCATCAACTATGAGTGTATTATAACATATATTTTTCTGGTTTTGCTGTTTTATGTACACATAATAATTGTGCTTGATAATTTTGATTGACCTGATCTTGTATTTTAAATTGTTCTGTTGAAGTACGAGTACCTTATGATCCAGTAATTCTCTTGCGACATTAGTATTATTTATTATAATAAGATTAGTGATGGGCATAACCGGACAATTTTCATAACCGAATTATTTGCATTCGAATGATATTAATAACCGAATGATTATTTGAATAATCATTCGAATAAATTTTGGCTCTCGATTCGTTTCGATTAAGTCAGCCGGTTTGCCGGTTGGCGGTTCACCGTCATCTGCATCGAAATCGGTTCACCGTAACTTGCAGATAGCAGAGGAACTCAGTTAATCGTTAATTATTATAATAATTGTATAAATGATTTTTATTTGATTTCTAAGAAGTTTGTGCAATAAATAATTGTGGATATGAATGAAATATATCTGGTTACACCTTTATTGTTTTCGATTGCTGGCGATTTGTAATAATATAATAATATATTGTTGTAATTGTATGTTTTACGGCTTTTAATGTGAGATGGCATTTCATAATTGACAAACAATAAACAATCTGACCTAACAATTAAAACCATAATAACTGCAAAAACCCAGTTTATACACTTAAAAAAATACATGCAAAATATATCATAATAGTGTATAGTGTCTTCGATTTCTAAGGCGCCGACCGTACATTATGTGTTATGTATTGGAAATTAAAAGGTATTTATTAAGAAGTGTAGAAAGAAAGAAATATGCCTGACTGCTTGCTAATCGCAATAAAAACAGTGGTAAAACGTTTATCTTTATCGATCGGGCGGGTTAAAGGCGCCGCCTCTTGCTTTGAACCTTTGGAGATGTAAGCAAATAAAAAATTGTTTTATAGCTTGATGCGTTTGCAGTTTTTAGGCGTTCCGGTTTCAGGTCCCCAGAATTTGATAGTTTAATATTTTTTATGATAGGAGATAGGTACGCGATAACCAAATGGTGTTTTCAGTACAACCTGATTTGTTTATGAGTTATGACGTATTTATATTTACAGAATATCGAGTACTGCGTAGGTCGCTGAGATATAGCACGTAGTACCTTTGAATAGAGGTTTTATATTCAAAGCGTAG
Organism: Agriotes lineatus; assembly: GCA_940337035.1. Classification (NCBI taxonomy): domain Eukaryota; kingdom Metazoa; phylum Arthropoda; class Insecta; order Coleoptera; family Elateridae; genus Agriotes; species Agriotes lineatus. Next base: position 110,285,396 of record OW679196.1, on the reverse strand, counting down.
TGCGTATCAGCATAAAGTTATTTTTCATTCGAATACTTGGAACGAAAACCGAGTTACATAGGTTATGTCAATAACCGGATAACAGGTTATTTTTCATTCGAATAAGCCCATCACTAAATAAGATTCTGAAGCTCTCCATATTATATTGTTGAAGGCTCACTCGGATCATTCCAAGGTTTAATTAATTTATTTAAGTCGAAGCATTTTAGCTTTCCATCTAATTCCATGCCTATTTGCTGAATTATATCAATTCCCAGTACAAAATGTAAACGTAAAGCTGGAACAAAAAAAAATCCATTATATTATTGTTCATTAATGCTTCTTTTACAACATAGAATGTGTAGAAATAAATGCTCTTCCATGGCACTTCAAGGTTTCTGCTATCTTTAGCCCCCCACGACACACATTATCATCAGATGAATATAAAAACTTCTTCCATATTCTTGGTAATAAATTCATCGTAGAGGACGATTGGAACGCCAAGCATACCAATCGGGTCTCGAGAATTATTACAACAAAAGGCCGAAATCACGATTACGACCATCTCACTAACGGAGTACCCACATACTGGCCAGCCGACCCAAATATTCTACCCGACCTCCTAGACCACTTCATCACATACGGAATTCCAAGAATTAATTGCCTGATAGAGTCAAACTTAGATTTATCTACCGATCATACAACGGTCATATCCAGTATAAGTATCATTGTAATTAACAAACCACTTTTCCCCAAGCTGACTTCCAAAAATACTGATTGAGCCCAATTCCAAGATTACCTAAAAGGAAATATTGATCTTAGGTTACGAATAAAATCCCCCAAAGGCTTAAACAAAGCAGTACAGTACTTGACAAAAATAGTGCCACAACGCATCAGGCAACTAATCGCTGAGAAGAGACGAAGCAGAAGAGTCTGGCAAAGATCGAGAAACAATATTGACCTACACCATTACAATAAGCTGTCTAGAGAACTAAAGGAAGCAGCACTTAAAGAAGTCTAAAACAATATTTTTGAACAATACATTACTAAACTCTCACAAAATGATAACACTTTGTGGAAGGCAACAAAAAAGTTGAAAAGACCACAGTCAACCATATTGTAGCGTAGCGGTGATGAATGGCCTGAAAACGTCTTTCGTGCAAGAGAAGGCCATAAACTAAAATGTAATTGTACAGTGCGACTAAACGAGCTAGTAAAAATGAAATTCGCGATGTGGCAGTTCTAGTGAAAGAGTTAATTGTACGCGTGCAGTAAAAAAGATCTGCAATGCCAAATGTGATGTGTGTCGTCGAATTGAACAATCAAATCTAACTTGTCTAAACGTCACTATGCAATTTCTAGCACAGCCGAATCTATGTCGTAAACGCAGGGATATCGGCCAATAAACGAAAAGAGTTGCGTTAATACCCTTTTGCCCCAAATAATAATAGACCAGACGAAAAGGAAAAGTCAACCCGTGTGGACAATACAGTCGTAAACGCTCGAAATGGGAAAATCCTTTTCGACGTTAGTTATTTCAACCTCTTGTGCTATAATAGAGCAAAGGGAGCCTAGCTGGACAATCCTATTGTGCGCAAAAGAATAGGAAATGTTCCTTCCATTCAGGAGCACCCTATATAAACGCAAGTAGCTTAGTTTTCGAGCACTTCACGTAAAATCACTTCGCATAATATCACTTGACTTAATATCACGTCTTCTGCAATCCGACTTATATTATTTTGGGCAAAGTCGAGGACCAAGGTCAGTTTCCAAGGTCTGTTATTAATAAATAATTCAGTACAAAAACCAGGCTACTCACAATTCGTTCTATATTTTAAATTAATATTAACGAATTTGTATATGCTGTATTTCGTTCGTGTGTTCGAAAGTAATGAAAGGAATGTTACTGTTTTCCACAAACGGTTGTATTTTACTAAAATTCCACAGTAATAAACAACATAATAGTTCCAATGGTGCAAGCCACTGAAATACCACCAATTCAACAACCCAACGGAGAGCGGGCGCGTAGTGATCAGGAGAAAGACGACACGTTTGCCACGCACCTAGCTGCATTGTTTCAACCCGAGATTGGAAATCCAGACAACGAAGTAGATAACTCAATCCATACACCATGCCAAATTTCTCTCCCAATTAAACCTTTCATACCTCCAGAAGTTAAGAAGGAAATAAGCAAACTCAACATACATAAAGTTCCAGGATATGACCTGATTGCGGGACAAATACTAAAACAGTTACCCAAAAAGCTACTGTACTTCTAACAGTCATCTATAACCGAATGTTACGCTTAACCTACTACCCAATGGCATGGAAATATGCCGAAATAATTATGATCCACAAACCAAGCAAACCTCCATATGAAACATTGTCCTATCGACCAAATAGCCTCTTGCCTAGACTCCTTCTAAGAAGAATTAAAGAAGATGACCTTCAATCATTACTCCCCAACCACCAATTTACATTTCGAGAACGATTTTCAACAATCCAGCAGGTGTATAGAATAGTTAATTTGATCGCAAAGAGTCTAGAAGAGAATGCATTTTGTAATGCGGTATTTCTGGATATCCAACAGATTTTCGATAAAATGCGGCATCGTGGCCTTCTATTTAAGTTAAAAACGCACTATCTAATCATTTTTATCTCCTGCTAAGATCCCACTTAACTGACAGAAACTTCTCAGTAAGACACAACGTATGTCATCCAACTTTTATCCTGTATAATCTGGTGTCCTACAAGGTAGTGTCCTTGGACCAATTCCTATTCCTAATATACACCACCGACCTACCCGAAACAAATACCACTGCAATTGCCTCGTTCGCCAAAGACGTTGCTGTGTTAACCAATAGTGAAAACCCAACAACAGCTTCCGAACAACTACAAACTCATTTGAATTTTATTAAGGAATGGTATACAAAATGGAGAATGAAGATAAACCAAGCCAAATCTGCCCAAGTTTACATTTACGAATCGACGAGCAACTTGTCCACCTGTAACAATCAACAACGCACCTGTACCTACGAAAACTGAAAAAAAAACATCTGGGAATAACCCTCGACCTAAGACTTACATGGAAAACCCACATCAAGACGAAGCGCAAGCACATAGACCTCAAACTTCGTCAAATGTATTGGCTTCTCGGACGCAAGTCAAAACTCTCATTAAACAACAAAGCTCTATTATACAAAACTAAACCTATTTGGACCTACGGGCTCCAGTTATGGGGAAGTCATCAACTCTGGCGATCATACAAAGGTTCCAGTCAAAAGCACTCAGAAGCTTAGCTCCTTGGTAGGTTAGCAATCACACACTCCATACCGACCTGAAAATCGCTACCATCAAGGACGTGATCGAGCGAAGTGTTACCAAATACCACGATCAAGTAACTAATCGCGAAAACGACCTAATAGAGCAGTTATATAACAATGGTCCTAACACAAGAAGACTCCACAGAACCTGGCCTAAAGACCTAATCTAACAAAGAGATAGTAGCCAATAAGGAGAAGAGTTAGTGAATGCTTCCCTTACATATCTTGTACTTTTATGGCATTTACGTATACTTAATTCTCCTCTAGAAGTATATTATAAATCTGCAAATAAACCACTAACAAAAAAATTAATGCTTCTTTTAAAATTGTATTCTTAGTAGAAATCGTTCTTTTTGTAACTGATAATAAATCTAGTTTTTTCTATAGCACATGTTAAAGTGTGCTTTTATCAACTCAAAACAAAAGGTCAAGTTTTACTTTAACAGCAAGGGTAGATAAAGTAGCACTTTAACATCAAGGATAGATAAAGTAATTTAATTTTCTAACTTTTGTTTAAATTAAATTTGACAGCTTCGTATTAACGTAGCAACCCAATCTAGCTACTGACATTTTGAAATGTGATTGACTGCCCTTATTTTCTTTTGAAATTGTCAAAGTTCTTGCTATAGAAAAAAATATTGTATTATACTCGACGATAAAGTTATTTCTATCCACTCTTGAATCATTAACGTCTCGACTTCGTCTCGACGTTAAACGATTCACTCGTGGATAAAATTTAACTTTATCCTCTTGTATAATAAATTACTATTATTTCAAAATCGTATAACTTAGGGTAGGCCATGATAACACATTTTTAGTTGTGTAAAGGTAAAAACCGCCGGGCTCGGTAGCTCAGTGGTTAAGCATTCTGGCTAGCGTTCTAAGGGTCGAGAGTTCGATTCCCGGTGCCAGTGAATTTTTTAAATTAAGAAATTGCGGATGAAAGTCTGTGCATAATGCTATGATTCGAAAGTGATGTAAAGCTGTGGGTCACATATGACTACGATGTGTAGCATGTAAAAGGTCCCTTGCTAAGGTTGGAACTCTTTAGTCTCGGCAAAATTCTATGTAGGACTCAGTTTTAGAGAACATGTGAAGCAAATCATAAAGAAAGCCGAAAGACGAGTGACAGCTCTGACTAAAATAATGCCTAACATTAGCGGATTGGGTAGTTATAAAAGAACTATGCTAAATGGAGTGGTACAATCCACAATAATTTATGGGGCACCTATATGGCACGATATACTGCGATACGAGAAGTACTTATAAGAAAATTTTAACGAGCCTTTAGAGAAAAATGCTACTACGTGTGGCTAGCGCATACAGAACAACGTCAGCAGAGGCGTTATATGTTATCACAGGGGTTACACCAATTGACCTCCTAATTAAAGAGAGAGCATATGCATATAAGACCAGAAACGGTAATGGCAGGGAAGAAGAGGCAGCCATTCAGCAAAGAGCCGATACCATGACCGAATTGCAGAGGAGATGGGACAATAACACGCAAGTAGCACAGTGGACAAAAAGACTTATACCACAGATTGACATATGGATACGGTGCAAATTCAGAAAAACAGACTACTTTATGACCCAATTTCTTACAGGCCACGGGTCATTTAAAACATATACCCACCGAATCGGTAAATCAGAAACGGAGAATTCCATATACTGCGGTCAAATTGATACAGCGGAGCATACGGTGATGACTTGTAATAAGTGGCACAGAGAGCGGTCACAGTTATACATAGAACTTGGAAGGAACTTAACCGTACATAACATAATTAAAACAATGACACAAAACCTAGAAAACTGGAGGAAAATACATCAATTTATAAGAACGATTATGAGTAAAAAAGAGGCAGAAGAACGGAGACTGCAGGGCCTTTAGCGAAAGAAATCAAAGAAAGTATGAAAGCTACTGATAGTTGGAACTGAGTTACCTGACTGCCAGATGCACCTGATGTATGCTACACACAACCTTTCCGGGTGCCTTATACGTGGCAAAATGGGGGAGTTTTAGCAGGTAAGAATCCTGCACGCCAACACGTACGGGCGTATTGGTCTCTTAAGAAGATTTCTCCTCCGAAAAAAAAAAATCTATGTAGGAGTTGGACCATATGACCACCGTAGTCTAAGGTTCCTGATACTCTGCTTGCTTAAGGATCGTTCATAACAAACAAAGGTTAAAAACCATTGACACAAATGTCAATTTAGTTGATGATCCACAATGCCTAGGAGAAATGTTTAGCCTGAACAATAATTGAAAACTGAAGCTAGAAAGCGTTTTGAAGAACTAAACAGCTGTTCTAAATTCTTCTGTAGTTCCTCCATTTTGTCTCTAATTTCTCGCCTAACTATTCTCGTTGTCTTTTCTGTATAGCATTGCTGTACTTATATAGTTTTAACTTGTTAGTTTGCAATTGGAATTTCTGTTTAATCTTGGATTTACGTAATTTTATGAAATATCCGCTTCGAAATCCTTACCAATTTTCCTATGCATATTCCAGGCTTTTGCTGGCTTTATTAAAGTTTGAATCACAAGTCTGGCTCCTTTTGTTTATTTACACCTTATTTTAGTTCTTCATTTAAGTCGTCTATTACTATCTCTTGTATTGACTTCAGCATATTAAGGTTATTTTCATTTAAAATTGATCTAAATTCTCCTTTTAAAGTTTTTATCCAATTTTGTGTATGCTGTGATTTTTATTGTAACTCTGTTTTCAATTCTTGCATATTTTGTTTATTCTCTCCTGCATTTAACTTGAATTCTTCTTTTAAATGTTGGTTTAACTCTTGCATCTCCTATCTAACTTTGAGTGTACGTAATTATTGCATCGCTCTTTCATATTTCCAGGACAAGGGGCCTCTAGCTTTTTTGTCGCCGGGGTGCAAAATGTCAGGTGCCGCCCCTTTCATTTCTTATTGTACATATTCAACTTAAATGTTTAATTAGTTTGCTAGCAATTTAAACACTAATTCTATTTTTCAGTAGAATACTATTAACAGTGTCCATTTTGTCCAAAACATTATTCTACATTACTAAATTACTGATAAGGTGATTTTTTAAATTTGCTTAATACGTTTTTTGCTTTGGAATCTTTTTTTAGGTTCATGCTTTTTAAAGTTTCTAAAAACTTTTGCAACTCTTTGAACACCGTATATGTATATAGCTTGTATTTTTATTACAATCGAGTATCACAATGCATTTTCAAAGAAACTGTTACGTGCGACATAAGTCTATCCCACCTTTCAGATGACGAAAAGGATAGAAATAAATGTTAAACAGTACCAACAATTGTTACAACTCCTACCAAGTTTAAAAAATGTTAACAACAAGGGATTTACTTCGATAAGTCGGACTGCTTTATACCATATGTTTTAAAAAGAAACTGCAGGGTTGGCCATGGAAAATAAAAGTAATGACAACAGCAAGCTTTAGAATTTCCAATCACAAAATCAGCTTATGGTATATAAACTTCTGATAGCTAATTGATGCCAGTTAATGAATTCCGAAGTTTGCTGTTGACATTGCTTTTATTTTCCATGGCCAACCCCTATGTAATTTATTTTTGAACACACGGTATTTGACTGCCATATTTGCGCATTGTGATTTACAAGATTGCCGGTCTCTAGTTTGTTCAACATTTCTTGAGTCAGGAAACCTTTCTTCAATAACTTCTATTTTCTACAATCTTGACATATCTTACAATTTGGGTAATTTGTACTTTGCAAGTACAATCAAATTCAATCGAAAAGTACTTTGCTTTATGAATTTAATTCGAAATTATTTTTTTACTTCAATAGAAAGGTTTGTAACTTTATTTTGAATATTCACTTATTATTGAAGTTCTTATTATTACAATTAGCAACAATTACTTTTTATATTTAACTGCTTAATACCATCTATTGATAGTCTTTATAATTTGTAACTATATTTCTCACGCTTTACATATATTAAATAATATTCATCCATCCAACATTTCCTATAACAAAGGGGGGGATATTTCTAAAACTGTTAAATTAATATAAATATTGTGTATGTATATAAAACATGTAAGTATCAATATGGTGCACATTACTAAAATAGTTTTGATTATACAGGCTGTCCCAAAAAAGTGTGGCGAATCAAAGTTACTTTTTCTTAACGGAAGACCTTATATTTAGGTAGCCCAAAAATTGTACATTGAAATACTCATAATTTCGATATCAAGTTGTGTGGGTCTAACGTCAATTGTTTTGGAGATACTAACGATTTTATGAAAAAAAATGCTGAACTTCAGGTGGCTGCTGTAACAGAAAATAATTAAACGAAGGAAACCGTTACTAAAGTGTAAAATGGTGGAGCTAGGTATTAATGCTATACAGGGTGCTCAACATTTGACTTCAGATTTTGTTCAAATGGAGCGCCTCGTATATTTTTGTATTTCTGAAAATCCCTTATAATAAGCTTTCTTTTGATGTGTTACTTCATAACCTTAAATTCAACTGTTTTTCAGGTATGCGTGTTTGAACATAATAAACACAATTTTTAAAAATAATTTTAGGCCTCTTGAGATGCTTTATTTCAAGAGTTAAAAAACAAACGCCATTAAAATGACAATTCAAACATTTAAGCTCCCAAAAAAAAACTTAAAACTAAGTTGACAAACAAAAATCCAGCCACTACTGAAACCAGAAATTACAAATACGAAAAACGAAAAAAGCAGGAGAAAATGAAATCTGAAAAGCGATTGTATTTAGGGCTAAGAATTGAAATGTGGAACGACGGCTCATTAAAAGTACTTTCCAAAAATACGAAAATATACAGAGTGTTCCATTTAAACAAAATAATTATATTTGCAGATTAATAGTTTTCTGTTTAGCTTTAATAGGTACGCAGAGCACGGAAGGAGAAATATTTGAACATTTAACGTAATCACGTACAAGATTTTGGTGGATTAGCTTTTGTTTTTTACAATCTCGTTTTATTTGATATTATAATTAGTTTATTCCTGCATTTCTCGATTTTTGGGTTTATTATTTCTTGTGTCAACACTGACTGGATTTATACTTTCTAAACATGGTTTTGTGTGTTTTTATTGTAGAGACTTTAAGTGTTAAAATTAATATTTTAACAGCGTTCGTTTGTTATCCCATGAAAGAAAGCATATCAAGGGGTTCAAATTGGTTTTTTTAATTTTCAAACCCGCATATCTGACAACCAGTTAAACTTAGGAGTATGAAGTAACATATCAAAAGAAAGCTCACAAAAAGGGCTTTTCAAAAATACAAAAATATACAGGGTGTTCTATTTGAAAAAAGATGAAATTATTAAATTTTCAAATATTGAACACCCTGTGTTGATACCCAGATTCACCATTTTACACTCGAAAGGTAGTTTACGAATTATATAATTTTTTGGTAACGTTCTCCTTTATTCAATTGCTTTCTGTTACTTACAGCACCCGCCTGAAGTTCAGCTTTTTTTTTGCAGCAGAAAATCGTTGATATCTCCAACACAATTGACGTTAGACCCGTCAACTTTATATGAAAATGGTTAACATTTAAAAACAATACTTTAAAGCCACTTAAATATAGGACATTAAAACAAAATAAGATAGGTACGCCACACGGTTTTGAGCCACCCTGTATAATCAACACTTTTAGCTATGTGCACCATCTTCGTACCTACAACTTTTATATACATATTTATGTAACTCCACTTTCGCAACGTTGCCGGACTCTGTATAAAACATATTTTACACCTCATGCCCCACTCTAAAGCTGTTAACATTTTTTAAAATAAAAACGAGGTGACACACCTCATCTAAATATATTTAATTTTCTCCAAAGTTTTTATTCTCGTGTGATACATGCAGACAACTCATTTTACAGCGATCTTATAATTAGTAAAAAATTGTATTTTTAATCATTAACATTTGTCAAAAAAATTTAAAAATTACAAATTCTACAGAAGCCGTACAAAATAGAGCGTTAATTGAACAGATAAGTTTTCTCTAATATTTTAAGCTGAATTCAAAAATGTAATAATATATCGGGTGTTCCATTTAAAATAGAAGTTAATAAAAAAAAATTGAAAAACAGAAGAAACCCATTTTAGAGGTATACAACTGGAAAATCACCTATCTCACATCAATACACACTAAAAATGTAATAAAAATGTAACGTTTGAAAAAAATCGTTAGAGCCGTTTTTGAAAAACGAAAAAACTGAAAAATCACAAGAGTAAACACCATACTTCCGGTTATGCGATTTTCTTCAAAAGTTTGTTGTCGCATCGAGATAATACACAAAATTTATATATGAAGTTTCAACGCCATACCTCTTTTCGTTTTTGAGATATTCTCTTCACACACAGACAGACAGACATACCAATGAACAAAAACATTTTTTTGGGTTTAGGAGACTATAAAACCTGAAGATTTGCTGAAAAATCAATTTCGAGTTTTTGGGGTGAATCCAATACTTTCTTTATTGTAAAAGGGAGTAAAAACATAATCAGCTGTATGGTATATAATTGAAAAGTGAGGTTATGCTGTAGTTTTGGTTTGTGCTTGCCGCCTTCTTTGCAAGTCGTTTTTTCATTTTACATTTAAAAGCTTTTAGACGAATCAAAAATTATTTTAACAAGGTTTACAATAAGTATGATTGGATATGTTCTTAATCAAACACAAAATTAAATAAATAAGTAATAGGTGTGATACGTTGCACTCGTTTTTCAACGCCCTGTAATCTAAGAGACAAATTGAGCTCGCTCGGGAACGAAGTTTCCGGGTACGAGGTGTGGGGAGACGAAATATCCCGGGAACGAAATGTGGGGTACGAAATGTGGGTAACGAAATGTGGGGAACGAACTTTCCGCAAACCGACCGTGTGACACCCCATATAAGATAAGGTGCGTTCACCTTTTATTAATGTGGATGTTTGCTCGCTAGACCAAGTGTAGGGTTACCAACCTTGAGTCGATGCTGACCCGAAGAAAATAATTTGGGGGGGGGGGGGGGGGGTATGTATAAAAAACATAAAAATGTACTAGCTTTTTTTTACATTATAAAGGTATGATTCCAAAAATTATATTTTTTAAGTAGTATATGATATGCGACATTTTTTACCCCTCTGCGAATACACTAAATTTGCACACGACGCGACGTCCCGTACGTCTTAATATTTAAATAATTATTTGCCTTTTTTTATCCCTTAGCTAGTGCAATAAATGAGAAACTCTCTTAATATCTCAGTTAGTGGCTTATGAAAAATCAGTATCTGCCAGAACAGGAATCTGGTTCCCTCTTGTAGTGTTGGTCGGACTTAAACATTTCTTTAAATAACGCCTAAGAACAGCCAATTTGTTTACTTTACCTATTGATTTCAAAACACATAAAAACACAAAGAACACACATCTAAACTCACAAAAGAAATAGAATAAAATAGAATTAAATGCTTAATGCTATTAGCAGGCGTGCTGCAAACATACATGAACAATGTAAAACATCATCAAAAAGAACTTTAAAATAATTGTCTTTGAAATGAACGCATATGTTAAAATGTCTTTACCAAAAACGCAATGTCAAAATTGCCTGAAGCTGATACTTATTTGAGTCCGACCCTGTTTAAATTCACGTGCAAGCTACACACATATTATTCGCTGATAAAACACATTCCTTCGATGTTGAACACAACCTTACCGCGCTGACATAAAAACATTTTACTTGGAACTGGCTGCTATGTACCCTTGGAAACGGCACGCCTCGACTGCATCACCCACTCCTGGTGCACATGATGCTGGGAACCTCCGAGCGCATGCAACCCTTGTAAGGATAGTTGAGTTAGCGCTTCTCAAAATGAAATGATGCTTTAAATGGTCCTTTAAATATAGCACAATGAGTACACTCGGAAAATGAGTTTTAGGAATTTACAAACGCTGGCTCGCTGCACTTTAACACTGTTTGCAGCAAACGTTGGCTACCAGGCCCTTTCCGGCCACTTTCAATTAACTTATATCGTCCGCAATTTGTGTACTTTACTTTTGAGTCGACAAAATTCATGCAGGCTGCGTGAGACAGCCGTCTTTGGCGTCGTCTTTGTTAAATTTGCATAAGTTGAGAATCCCCACAATCCGCGTAAAGCATGTGTTTTTTGCTGCAACCACAAAAACCATAATAATACACGTGCAGCGCAGGACTGGCTTTGCGAACATTTGATTAAATAATAGTTATTTACTATACAAGTGGGATAAGAGCTTCATTAATATACGTGTGTGTAAGTTACAAACGAGTGCGTAGCACGAGTTATGCAAGCATAAAAGTGTATTAATGATGCATTATCACACATGTATGTATGTATGTATGTATGTATTATTGATAACCTCATTTTACCTTGCGGTGTTGAGGCTGGTGCTTTATGCGCTTGCATCTGGAGGTACAATGCTCAACTTGCCCCGGATTCAGGATACAAAGTTGGAGCGCGCCTTTTGTGCTTACGCAGCAACCATTGTGTGAGGTGTATGTCATGGTGATGTGTTGACCTTGTTACTCTATCTCTTACACATGTATTGAACAAAATTTTATCTACAACTGCCTAAAATTCAGAAAAGTGTATTAAGAGAACTGATAGATCTGTCATTTTCAAAAATATTTTAGTAGGAAAATTTCATTATGTCGTTCATTTAACACTATTCAGTTATGTAATGAGCTTCATTACCTAACGGAAATAGTGTCAAATGAGTTGCTTATCCTACTGGAGTAGATAACATACAATACTAAAGTTAATAATAAAACGTAAGAAATTCAACTTGGCTTTTATATTTAAGCATGAAAATAAACGTTATCGGTGAGGGATTCAGCTGTCCCGTTACACTTAGAATGATTATCGGCCTATATAAATCAGGAATTAAAGAAAAAAGCTACTTTATACATTCCATAAAATAAAATTTTAAAAATCCATCTTAGAAGTTACGTAAACTATTAGGAAACTACATTTTTCTGAAAAATAATTTTAAATATTATTTTATGCAATTATATATTTTGTTTCCTTGGGCACTTTCTGCCAATGACTTCTGCTCTGGAACTTTTACATAGGAGTAACATTTTTCGCAATCCATGTATGTATGAACCTTTAGTTAACCCGAAGAATTCAACTGAAAACCCGAAGTCCGAAGAATGATTGCCAAACCCGAAGTCTTCGGGTCGAAATGACAGTGTTGGCAACCCTAACCAAGTGCCTGTTATTATTTATTACATAAAATAAAACTGAAATCAAAATTACACGCTATCTACAACACAACCGTCCAACACCTGGTGAATGCCAAAAATAAGGTTAAGTGTCAGTTAGCGCATTATTTCAAATCCACAGTAGGTTGAGCGAGTCATCAATACCCCATGAAATGCGCGTTTTCAGAAAGATTATAGAAATCATTCTATTCCTAAAGGGCTTTATGCAAAATTTCGAAAACAAAAGATTTTAGCGACAGTATAATGAGTCATGGTAATCCTTGATTTCTACTAGATAAGAAATGTATGTCACTCTTCTGTATTTTGTCAAATAATTTCAAGGTTCAAGTTTAAAAATTTTCAAAATTTTGTTAAGAATCAAAAATGCAAAGTGCATTATGCGAGTTTTTGGGAATCTAATCGGCACATTTAAATTTCTACTATGTATTGACTGTCTGTTTTTAGTATAAAAATCTTATTTGTTACGAATTTCCTTCATTTTAATTCAGTTTCCTATTACAGAAAGAAGTGTCCTCCAAAAACGGCTTCTCGATACACAACAACAAACTAATCGAAAATACAGACTCCATGCCACATAAACGCAAAACACCTATCCAAAAAGCATACTCAGCCAGCGACCATGTCAATCCCATTGAATCTACACGCCAAATCAGCAAAACTGGCACTGTTTATCAGGAACCGGTCTTCATCTCTTGTGTTATATCTTGCGGAGAAATGTTGCAAATTGCCAAAGAATAACCACCGCCCCGCAAACAAAACTGCGATGCGTGTTGCATAGTGGAGTTGATAGCGGGAAAAGGTGCATTGGTGGCATAACACCCAGGCGCATGGCGAGGCGTTATGTTGCTATAGCAACAGCGTGTCGCGACTAAGGGGGATGATGTCAATTGGAATGAGAATGTTGATCTCTTAGCCCTAAAAAACCAGTTTCAGAGTAGCGGACAAAAGGTGGTTTCGCCGGCAGTTAGCACGTCCTTCAAAGGTTGTCTAAACAAAACGCCAATATGTTTTAATGCCAACGCCGGCCGCCGCCGTCACTACAATTTCACGTTTTCTTAATTTCATAGCACAAAACAAATTTGGATAAGATGTTTAAGTTAGCGAATTAAATTTATAAAAAAGGTAAATATTTTCTTTGCATATTTATGCCTTTTAAATTAATGCAGCTGTCAATTTTTGTTAGCTCAATTTTACAAGCCCCAAACCGCTTTTCTTTACTTTCTTTAACGTTCAATTTCCAATAGAAAATTCATTAATGTATTTATTAATAGCAGATTGCTCTACAAGTTAAAGAAAGTTTTCCAGCGAGTATAAACATTTAATTTGCGGGGAGCACAGCAGAACGAGTGGATGAATTTTACATGAGTATGGAAGGATCCTGCGCCAGAAAGAAGTTTCAGAGATTATGGAAGGATCCCTTTTCTAACATGCAATTTTTACTCCTTTTACAATAAAGGAAATATTGGATTCACCCCAAATATTCGAAATTGAGCTTTCAACAGATCTTCACGTTTTAGAGTCCCCTGAATTCAAAATAACATGTTTTTGTACATCGGTCTGTCTGCGTTTGAACCGAATATCTCAAAAACGAAAAGTATGGTGTTGAATCTTCATATACAGTGCTAATATACGGAATACGAGCATAGGCAGTCAAATGAGTTAGAATACAGTGTATGAGCTTTGTATGCGTTAGACAGAAATAGACATATACGATTTAAAATCTCGTATCCAAGGATTCAGTGTTTTCTCAAAACAAAACACCTTCATTCTGCGGATGACAGATGTTAATCGCATATTGGTCTATTTCTGTCTAACGCATACAAAGCCCATAAACTGTATTCTAGCACATTTGACTGCTTATGTTCGCATTCCCTATATTGGCACTGTATAAGCTTTGGGTACTATCTAGGTGCGACAGAAAACTTTTGAAGAAAATCGCATAACCGGAAGTATAGTGTTTACACTTGTGATTTTTTAGTTTTTTTCGATTTTTTCAAAAACGGCTCGGAACGATTTTTTTTTAATTTTACATTTTTACTTCCTTTTACTATAAAGGAAGAATTGGATTTACCCCAAAAATTCGAAACTGAGTTTTTCAACAGATCTTCACGTTTTAGAGTCCCCTGATCCCAAAAAAACATTTTTTTTCATTGATGTGTCTGTGTGTCTGTCTGTCTGTGTGTCTGTGAACAGAATATCTCAAAAATGAAAAGAGGTATGGCGTTGAAACTTCATATATAAGTTTTGTGTAGTATGTAGATAAGACAGCAAGCTTTTGAAGAAAATCGCATAACAAGAAGTAGATGTTTACTTTTGTGATTTTTCCGTTTTTTTCGATTTTTTCAAAAACGGCTTTAACGATTTTTTTCAAACTTTACATTTTTATTAAACTTTTAATGTGTATTGATGTGAGCTAGGTCATTTTCCAGTTGAATACTTCTAAAGTGGGTTTCTCTTGTTTTTTTTTCTATTTTTTTTTTATTAACTTCTATTTTAAATAGAACACCCGGTATATTATTACATTTTTGAATTCAGCTTACAATTTTAGAGAAAATTTGTCTCTTCAACTAACGCTCTATTTTGTACCGTTTTTATAGAATTTGTAATTTTTGAAAATTTTTGACAAATGCTTAGAAATTAAAAATGAAATGTTTGACTAATTATAAGATCACTGTAAAAGAAAGTTGTGTGAATGTATCACACCAGATTTTTTTTAATGTGTATTAATGTGAGATAGGTGATTTTCCAGTTGACTGCCTCTAAAATGGGTTTCTTTCGTCTTTTTTTAAATAACTCCTTTTTTAAATAGAACACCCGGTATATTATTACATTTTTTAATTCAGCTTAAAATTGCAGAGAAAATTTGTCTCTTCAACTAACGCTCTATTTTGCCGTTTCTGTAATTATTGAAAAATTTTGACCAATGCTTAAAAATTAAAAATCAAATCCTGTAAAAGGAAGTTGTGAGCGTGTATCACAGCAAATTTTTTTAATACCATTGCGAAGTCTAGCCGGAAAGAAATTTTGACGTTTAGTTGATCTTACGTATACATTATTACTTCCTTTTACACTAAAGGAAGGGATTCACCTCAAAAATTCTAAATTGAGTTTTCAACAGATCTTCACGTTTTAGAGTCACCTGAACCCAAAAAACATATTTTTGTTCATTGGTCTGTCTGTCTGTCTGTGAACAGAATATCTCAAAAACGAGAAGAGGTATGACGTTGAAACATTTATAAGTTTTGTGTACTGTCGAGATGCGACAGCAAGCTTTTGAAGAAAATCGCATAACCGGAAGTAGGTATGGTGTTTACGCTTGTAATTTTTTAGTTTATTTCGATTTTTTCAAAAACGGGTCTAACAAATTTTTTCAAACCTCAAATTTTTAATATGTATTGATGTGAGATAGGTGCTTTTCAAGTTGAATACCGCTAAAATGGGTTTTCTTTTTTGTTTTTGTTTTTTTTTTTTATTAACTTCTATTTTAAATAGAACACCCGGCATATTATGTCATTTTTGAATTCAGCTTAAAATTTTAGAGAAAGTTTGTATCTTCAACTAACGCTCTATTTTGTACGGTTTCTGTAGAATTTGTCATTTTTGAAAAAAATTGACAGATGCTTAAAAAACAAATTTTTGGGTAATTATAAGATCACTGTAAAAGGAAGTTGTGTGTGTGTGTGTATCGCACCAGATTTTTAATTAATTTACACGAATTTAGAAGTTATGAAACCTCCATTACTGTAACAATATAACAATAAACATAGGTAGGTACTTTTCCCCACTAGTGAGAAAAGTAACGTTTTCACGTACTGTAGGAAAATGTACTATACTCCTAAATACAAAATCGTTTAGATAAGTGGTACTTTTCTGCATACTAATACTTTTCTGCATAACAACGCATAGTTTAATTTTTAAATGCACAATATTTTGCGTAATTTTGTATATGTCTATAACATTTCTAGGCATTTTTCTACAGTATATGAAATAATAGCGTATGCAACACATAAGTAAATTGTTTTTCTGTGCTCGGCGCGTTGTTAATCCCGGCTTGGCATCGATAAAAAAACATGTCTCAGCTTGTTGTACAATATACATCAATCATACCTGTTGGAAAAAGACTTTTCCATATCAATGTAAGTACATCAATTTCAGTTAGGAAATGGCATACTTTTCCACGATTTGTAAAATAGCTAGGAAATTAACACTTCCTAACTTCAAACATTTAGTTAGAAAATGACATACATTTCTACCCTATTTTAAAAATAGCTAGGAAATGAATATTTTCTGTGTTCAAAGACAGTAAAAAATTAAGATACTAAACGTTTATTGATGTACAAAACTGACGGCTGAAAAATATCATGCCTGCCACAAGTGAAAACTCGTTTATTCCACCACTCGACGATTTGTTGACCTCGCAAACGCTCACTCGGCAAAGATTCGCCTCGTGCTGGAATAAGCCTCATTTCCATATTTGGTAGACAAATAACTATTTCTCTACACTTTTTAAAATGATTAGGAAATGAATATTTTCTAATTATTTTCCAAAACAGTCAAAATGTGAGATGCTGGATGTTTTATGATGTACCTACACTGTAGAGAAATATGGTGTCAGCCACCTGTAGAAACTTGGTTATTCAACACTTGATAGACAAATAACTATTTTGTGCAACCATGTTGATAAATTGATTTTTACAGACATAATTACGGCTGCGAAATTTGTTTTCGCGAACGTTGCTAATAATAACGTTACTAATAACAACAGCTATAAACTTATCGTCACGGTTTCACAAAAAAGGAAATCATTATCACCAATCGGCTGTTTTGAGTCCACTGCTCGATGTTCTTTCTTTCATTTTCACTTCCATTTTCTTCAATATGCTGTACAACCAGCATCCCAACCCCGGGAATACATTTAATATATTTCGTCCATCTTGTTCAGTCGATCTCTGCTACAGTAAGAATCTTATCTTGGTCTCCACTTAATAATTTTCTTTGTTATTTGTTCATCTCTCACCTCAAAACCATGCCATATGATCATCCCAGTTCCATTCCAAACACAATATCGTCTAAGTTGCGTCTGTGACCCTTTGTACCCTAAATATCTTCTTTGAAACTTTGTTCCTGAGCCTACCATAGTCCTTTGAATAACGCAAACTATATTTGCCGAATCAAATGTTTGGTGTCAGAGATGATCATTAGTAAGCTACTAGGCTTTGCACTTCAAGCATACAGTTTGAGACGTATCTTTTTCTATTTCCGGAGTAACGTGTAAGTTATGAAAGGCCTTAGAAAAGAAGAAAACAGGGTGAGCTTTGAAACTGTCATTAAAGTAGAGTAGCTCATTTCCTCAACCAGAACCCTAAATAAAATGTCCATGCTTCTTTATCGAAATAACTGGTATCATGCAAGGATAATAGGATAATCCATAGATAGGCTAAGCAATAAATTACTATGTATTATTCTTGTGTATCGGATATTATAAATAAATGCATTTTCTCAATAGAACTCTAATAAACGACTCTTATATCAAATGGGTCGGGACTCGACATCCTAGCAAATATTATTTTGATTTGTTTCATTATAATAAATATATTTGCTATCAAATTTAATTATTGTGGTATTATTTTTAATAATTTGAAAAGTAAACACTTTCTGAAGTGGTAATTTAACTAACGGGATAGCTACACTACAGGATATTATTTAACTAAAGGGAACATTAAATATAGCATCCTAACCTCACAAATCGCAAAACAAGTTTGCTATTAAACGACAATGATCGTGTTTACGCAATTAAAACGTTACCTAGGTGATAACAAATGCCGTAAGTAAATACACTTCACAAAAGTAAACACACTCAAAGGAGGCTTGTGCCGGAAGTACTTATAAAACCAACGTCACCATGAAATTCCATCTTCTAGGATGAAGTTTTCTGACCTATTCTTGAGCCATTTTCATAATTTCGAAACTCCCCCGTATACAAAAGAGGATATTTAATTTCTTGCAAGTGCAGTGAGAAAATGCAGAGATTTTTATCAAGAATACAATTTGCTGATGAATAGATAATGGAGCAATTTTCCATATGTGTCCAAATGTATAATATTATACAACAATCAAACATAATTACCTAATACTGTCAATCAAACGGTGAGATTATAACAAAGGAAATACTTTGTTTAATTACATGTATTCTAAATGGCACAAGCAATCAACTAAAAAACGAAGAAGTATTAAAAACTACATTGAATGTGAATTTTTGCTATAAAGTAGTGAAAATGAATTAATCGTTCCCATATATTACTGAAATGGGAAAAAGACTTCTTTCTTATAATGCCACAATGCTACGAGTTTCATATAAAAAATACAACTTTATGTTATAACTCGACTTTAGAAACTTTTTTTGAAAAACTGACTACGCCACTGATTACATATCAAAAAAATTCCCAAAAATCATAAAAATTATTTTTCTCTGTTTTCTTAAATATGCGAGATATAACCACAAAACGAAAAATCTAACCTTCGTTTTAGTCAATTTTACCGCCATTAAGCTTTTCTCGAAAAAAAAGATCCAGAATGGAGGGTGAATTTTTCCGTATTTCCTATAGTTATCGAGATTCCCTATGAAAACATTGATTTGCTCACCCTCTACGGCGTCTACGTCATAAAACAAAGATTGTTTGATTTTGTCGAGCTTGAATAATTTACTTTTAAACAACGTTCTAATTATTTGATAAATAATTGCTAAAATGACATTAAGGGCAGTATTTAGTAACGTTAGCCATGGATAGCCATAACGCAATGAGAGAAGGATTTAAATATTCTCAGTGTATATTTTTGAACATATTTCCGTTTTTGATATTTCAGAAGAGTAAATTATTTTATTAGCTTTGATGTTATCTGTTAATAGTCACTATCTCATTTTGTTGTATATTTTTAAAAATTGAAAAACTGATGTTATGTTTGTACGAAATTTGTTATTTTATTTTTTAATCTGCCAAAAAAATTTATAGTGGCTATTAATCGGTAATATAAAAGCTAATAAAATAATTTACCTCTGTACAAATAACTGGAAGTGTGAGAAATGACCAATTTATTCGCAGCCTAACATATTACAATAGTTTTAATTGGAATTTAAATGCTGTCTTTCTCAGGGCTCATTAAAATGATGTTTTTAATAATTACTGTGTAAAATAAATGGTTCATTGCCTTAATTATTTTATTTATTGGCAAATCATCCAAATAATGCTCCGGCTATTCCATGAGAAAACTCTTATCTGCCAGAGTTAGGTTTTAACACCCAGTATAGCATTTACTGTTGAGTATAAATTTTAATCAAGTATGGCAAATACCCATCTTTCTTGCATCCGACAGTTTAACCTATAACTTGACAGCGTAAACAAAAATGAATAATCGCACAAATTAGCGTAATTTGAACACAAAATACCTACAATCAAAGAATTTCGCGTCAGGTAAATATGCAATGCAAATTATGACGTAATAAGGCTAACCTGTTTTGTTTTTCTGACATCGAAAGGACACCGACTTGGCAATTGTTTCAATTTCCGGTTCTGGTGTAAAAATATGTCTGGAACGAAGCGGGAAAACTTTCTCTGGACCTTGTAAAATGTCTATTCTTGCTGCAGCTCAAAACTAATGGGCACCTAATCTGCTTTTCTGTAGGAATTTACCTTATAAATGACGGTTTCTGCTCCAAATCTCTGGAAATAGGCACCAAGGAGGGTCTGCTCTACTCGTTAGTCACAAATTTCAACCCGCTGCAGCCCCTGAACTCGATTAAAAGTGCCCGCGAGGTCGGACGCACTTGATCAAATCTTGCAGCACAGATCGCTCTAAGATATTTTAGCACAATGAAATTCTACACACAGATATTGCAGCTTGCATTATCAGTTCAAAGTTGCTCTAAGAGCTGGAGGACAGCATGGATGTATTTCATATCCTCTGTGACAGCCGTGCAGAACGGCGTAACGTTGATTGGTCGTTCAAGTTCAATGCACTTTGCGGCAGCAGTGCATGGCGGACGTTCGGTGGTTGTTATGCTTTAGGCCGTGAATGACAGGAGTTCAAGTTTTACTAAGTCTAAAACCATCCTCCCTGTTTATATTATTTGGATGGCTTTCTATGGCTTCACGTATCATTCTAGGGAAGTAGTGAGGTACCCTGGCAAGTACTCTGGCCCGTTCGAAATCTAAGGTGTCCATTTGTTAAAGTGTGCTCAGCTACGGTTGATTTTATGATGCGTTTGTGTTTGCAATCGCCTTTATGTTCTTGAAGTCTTAGATCAATGGAACGACCAGTCTGTCCAATGTAACTCGAGCCGCAAGAAGAAGGAATGTGATATACGCCAGCTATTTTTAAACTTGATATTTTGTCTTTTACTGACCTAAAAGCGTTCCCAAAGTTTCATTGGTCGTAAACACAGTTTTGAAATTGCATCGTTTTAGGGCACGTCCTATCTTATCAGTTAAGCCTTTACTGTAAGGTGGGAAAGCTAAGCCCTCCAGACGTGCGGATTTCTCTTTAGTCTTTTGTGCCATAGTGTTGTTTAGCGCTTTGCGTATGGCGGTGGTTGTATATCCATTCTTTTGGAAGGAGTTAAATAAATGTTCCTTTTTTCTCGCTAGGTTAGAACCTACAATTATTTTACTTAGAAACTAAACTGTTTTCGATAACTGTCAATCATAGCACTTTGTAATTTAAATCTCTGATGTTAATCATTTTCGTTTTAATTACACTGTTTTCACGAGGTTTGATTAACACTGCACTATTGTTCTTTGTTCTAACTTCCTTATCATGTTCTTTGCATTCTATGCTTGATTTCATTGCTTTCGTTACCTTTCAGCTACGTTAGCCATTTGCTGACCTCGTAATTTACTTATTAACGCATCATATAGCATTTGTAATGCTTCAAACATTTCAGCATCAATGTAAATTCACATTATTGTTTTGACTTTTCAATATTAACTCTGTCAGTCCACATAAATTAAGAGCGTTTGCCATAACGAGCACATTTTATGAAAATTAAGTTGAACGTAACCCTTTCAATATTGCTCTAATCTAATGCTAACCTCTGTTAATCAAATTATAGCTACTGCTAATCATATCTTGTGCATTTATTCGTGTATAACAATTACTTTAATGTTGCAATAAACAAAATATCAATTCTGTGCCTATTGGAAGCTTTATTTCATTTTCATCTTAGTTATGCAACCAGAATTGCTGTGGGCATTAACACATTGCAATATAAAGAACCAAACAAGATGCTTGAATCAAAATGTATTTTTCAACGTAATCACCCACAGTAATTTACTATTTCCAAACGATGCTCAAGCGCAGCAATTCCCTGCAAGCAGGAATTTTATTCAGTCAACACCAAGATTGGACCACCACATTAAGGTGTATCTTTAGAAGATTCTGTGATGCTTAAACTCTGTTGACCACTTTTTGACCGTATCTGTAAGAAGCGGCATACTCATCCTATGTAAACACCGGTAGATTTCAAGAGGCGTCACTAATTTCACATTCTTCTATTTTATAGGACGTAACACGTATTCCAATACTAAACAATTAATAGCACAGCAACCAATAGATGGTAACCATTAAATTTTGACGGGTGGTACTGAAAAAGACTGTTGTGTCAAAAGACAGCAATTGTTTTTAAAATGTCTAAACTTTTTATGTTAGGTCACGAACACATTGATCATTCCTTATATGTACTCAAATTTACCTTAAAATATTTAAATCTTTAGTTGGTAAAAATATTTAAAGCTTAAGAAATTATTTGAAAATTGTTTTAGAAACTATTTGAAAACTATTTTAAACACGATTTGTGTATTATAGAAAAATAACTTAATCGATTGTTAACATAAAAAATGATTTTGTATTTAAATATTATTGTTCATTGATTTTAATCTTTAGTTGCCAAAAATATTCAACTGATGAGAGAATTATTTTGAAAACGACCTGTTACAAAAAAATCATTTAAATCTGAAAATATCTTAAGACAACGTTACTAATATGAAAAAAGAGTTTGTATTTAATCATTCTTATCTCAGTAACGTATCTTGTAAATACCCTTAAAAATGACTTGTTACAGCTGTGGTTGCAAGTAATTGCATTAGTTTCTATGTTATATTCCAATTCAATCTGCTCTTCCAAATATTAATTCAAAAATACCACAACTGCAGCTAAGTAATTTCCTTTAAGATGCTACTTCCAGCTTATAGATGACGCAACATATATCTTTGTTGTTGCTAAACTAAGAATTTGCATAGTCATGGGTTTTCTCAAACTAACGTCAAGATATGAGCGGTACTTTACATTTATTTTTAGCGTTTAATCTTCGGCATTTTGCAAAACTCTCAGCACTACTTCAGTGTCAGTTTCAATTAAGCCAAAATGAAGCTTCCATGCGTCGTAGTGTTGTGTTTAATATTCACTCAAACTCACTGTGGGTGCTCTGACGGCTATTCAATTAAATGTGATAACCTCGCAGATGTCAAAAGTTACGGCAACCGAGACTGGGTGTCTCTGGTCATTGGCGATAGCACTAGCGATCTTGTCCCGAATGATACCTTGCAAAGCCAGGAGTTCGCAAATTTACCAAAATTAGAAGACCTCGCTATAATAGCAGAAGTAAATGAAGTCGACTCCAAGGCCTTCGACAATTTGCCGAATCTGTTAGTGTTGAAACTTTATAAAAACTCATTAAGGAGCTTGTCCGATTCTATTTTTGTAACTATTCCGCAACTGAGTCGTTTAGATCTCCAGAACAATAACATCGAGCAACTGACCACTGCAGCTGGTTCGCCCGTGAACTCTTCTAATCTGATCACAGTGAATCTGTCCCACAATAAGCTGAGAAAGCTGTTCGTAAATGCTTTTAAAGTACCGAGTCTGAAAAGACTAATAATTACTCATAACCAACTCTCGGAGCTAGGACCCGCAAGTATTTTTTCATCAGATCTGAAGTATTTGAATTTGAAGCACAACAGCCTGTACCAGATTAGGGAAAGCGTGTTTAGAGGGATGGACAACCTACAGGAGCTGGTTCTTTCTTACAATCAGTTTGCGACTTTTCGGGATAAATACACGCTCAAAGGCCTACAAAGATTCGACCTGTCCCATAACAGGATAAGCGCTATTGGGCCTGGAGTTTTCGACGGAATGCCAAAGCTGATGCAGCTTCACCTAAACCATAACCTTCTAACGGAGTTGCCAGTTGATATTTTCCAAGCCAACTTCAACCAGTTGAAAATAAGATATTTGAACCTTCACAACAATAGGTTTCAGAACATGCAGTTCTTGGTGAAGGGTATATGGCCGGAACTAGTAACGTTAACAATCATTAACAACCCTTGGCCATGCGACTGCCTAAATCAGTTTCTTACATCTACTATAGCGCAGTCCAAAGTTAGACTTAGTTATTGTGAGCAGAGTTTTTTTAGAGAGGGAACTTTTCCAGTCTGTGTTGAGGTCGAGACTAAGTGGGACGATGGGAAATGCAGTAGATGGGCTCAAAATCAACCGTATGATGCGTATGACAGGTTCTTCGATAGTGTTGACAAGTTTCGTTGCAAAGTGGGTAGTCTATAAAATGAGACTAGATGTAATTAGCATCGTTGCTAGGGAATCATTAACTGGCGTATTTTATTAATCTACAAATGTGTAGACATAATTTATGTAATTTTTAATTTTGTAACAATAAAGAGATTCATAAATAACGATGTTTTCTTTCGTTTTATCAGTGACGTTCATTGTAAAACAGCACATAAAAATTATATGACATGGTTTATTACTCTAGTAGGGAAACTTAATTGCTGTTTACGATTAATAACAAAACCATTAATTTTAATTCATATTTAAAAATTGCAAATTAATGAGTGGCAATCAGTTCTTCTAAGTGAAAAACTGTGTCGGAGAAGCAAGCAAATCATGCTATTTCTTAAACTTATAAATAGTTAGTGAAGCGACTAAGATAATACAATACTATTTCATACAGTAAAATTATGCTGGATCCCAGGTCACCAAGGTATTGAAGGAAACGAAAAGGCGGACAAGCTCGCAAAAGAAGCAGCCCGGAATGCAATGACCGGTCCAGAACCTGGTCTAAGCATTCAGAAAAACCAAGCCCGCTCAGCCATTAATGAATGGGTCAATACCGCACACCAACTAAGGTGGAGAAACTACAATCAAGCAACACATTGCAAAAGATTGCTAAAAACTCCGAATCCACAAACCACCAAAACCCTGTTGAGACTGAACAGAACTCGAATCAAGCAAGTAGTCAGTCTACTAACAGGCACTGGAGCATTCAAAGAATTTATGCACAGGATCAATATCTATAGAGATGAACCTGTTTGCAGACTATGCCAAGAGGATGATGAAACAGCCTATCATATCCTCTTTGAATGCCCAGCATTAGAGCGTAAAAGACACCAACTCGCTTGGAACCTTAACTTTACAACCGCAAGCTAGTAGGGGACATTGCAAGTCTAGTAAAATATACGGATGTCGGCCTGCTAACTTGAAAACTCCCGACAGTACAAAAAGCCCAAAGAGCTGACGTGCTCAGGCCAGCAAAAGGCAGTCGTGGAATCTAAATCTAAATATAAATCTAAAAATTTCATAAACAAATGTACTGAAGAATTTACTGATTTTAAAAATAATAAAAAAGCAGAATTTACAGGACCCTTCGAATATCTATTACATTACAAGGCATGAAAGTGATACTTTGCAGATAAGGAAGCTTGTTTAATAATACGAGGACACGAAGCGTCTTAGTACTTTTTCAAAACCTCCGAGTCCAGCATAGACACTTTCATGCTGTGTAATGTACGAGTATTACATTTTTTTCTGAAATCGCTCTTTAAAAATTTAAAAACAAAATTCTATCGCAATCTTGACATGACCCGCTTTCTTGACGATTTCAAGAAAATTTTATTTTAATTTCATACATACATAAGCAGGTAGTAAAAAAGGTAGCTAAAGGTTCAAGGTAATTTCAATTCCCCCAACTAGGGGCGGACTGCTATAAGGACCTTGCGTCCCTCTTCAGCCAAGAACAGGAGTTATAGGATGGGTGAGAGAAACGAGGGGTGGAGAATGGAAGAAAGGCCAGGAAAGGTGGAGAAATACTACCCCAGAATTTGCTTCAGAGAAAGTACTCTGTTGACTCAGGAAAACCACATAAAAACCTGAATCAGAGCAGACGGTAACGGGAATCGAACCCATGACCCCCCGAATGATATGTAGACGTGCTAAGCACTAAACTACAAAGCTTGGTGCAAGTAGTAAAAACGAAATGAGTTTATACCATTCTTAAAATTTTATGAATTGGGGGTCCCTACCTATACATTTCAACAATGGGGGAAACAATATGTTATTGAGAATAGGATTTGAATTCGATAAGGAGCGTACAGAGTTAGTGAGGAAAGTACCATAAGATAAGTATATTATACAGGGTGACTTTAATAGTTGTGCAAATAGTTTAACTGGTAAAAGCGGATGGTAAAATAACATGATTAGTCCAAGAATGTCTTATGCAAAAACTTTTACAGCCGGTCTTATAAAGACCATTAATCTGACGTTAAATTTAATTCCTTGTTAAAATTACCAAAAGCGCATCAAAACGTTAGTGCTTATGATTACATAAAAGAACCTTCGGAAAGAGAAATAGAAGGGATAGTAAAATGATTAAGAAAACAATAAAAGCACGGGGAAAAGCACATTACAACAGACACTCTCGAAGAAGTTCAGCTGGTTTGAAAAAGAATCGTCAATTTATTTGTGCAAATATGGAGGAAACTATTGTAGAAATCAGTTTAAAGAAAAAAGTAAATAACAACAAAAACTATGTCACGTTTGCAAATGTTTTTGCACACCTGAGACGTTATGATTGATTCCTTGCAATGTTTGGCCGACGAATTTTCACTTAAGCGCAAGCATTTGCTTCAAATTAACAATTTACCTTAGTTTAGGAATGTTTTATAGAGACTTAGAAAGGTAAAATGGATTTCTAGCTCACTCGCATATTACGAATTTGTATGGTAAATTTATCGAACATATCTGGGTCTTGTCTAGCCATCGCATTCGGTTGCGGATTTGCCTGACGTCGCGATTCAAGTCCTGGAGCTGTAAGCTGTACGTGTGCTGCATTTGTCCTTTCTCGTTCTCCTTTGTAATTAGACACTCGCATTTTAGAGCCCTGGAGTCGTACAATTATGAGCTGCTAGTTTGTGCTACTACTTTGGCAGCCTGGTTTATATTAGAATTCCTGAATTCCCGTCGTGAGTTGAACGTTTTCGCTGCATTTGCCCATTTTACTGTCGAAGCCGCTGGAGGCACTCTTCATTGTTTGGCTATTGTTTTTCTAAATTTCCTCGTATGTTGTGGAGTACTATACTGTGCTTGTCTGCGAAATCAGCGGAAATTTATAATTTCCTGTGCCGCAACAGAGTGGACTGTATTTGTAACTTACAACTGTAGCATGGGTAGTATTTATAATTTATAGGAGTGCCGAAATTAACTAATGTATTTTGCATTATATTTATTGTCGTTCTTAATATAAACCTGTTCGTGTTTACTATGGTTTTGTGTATGGCTAATGCAAGCAATTGAGGTATCGATTTTTTTAAAGTCTAATTCAGGTACGCATAGTACCTTAATGAGTTTAAGAGTTCTGGAAAGCTAGTAGACTTAATGATTGTAAAAGACTCTTTGGCGCCTTCTGGTAATTTTGAATACTCTTTATTACTTATAGAAAAAAGAACGCACCCCGTTTTCACTGTAGATGGTCGGCCCTCCGATTTCTACATTTAGTATGAACGTTTATTTGGTACAATTTGAAGCTGTGAGAATAATTGAATCAGTTTAGTCTGAGGCATGAGTTTAAAATTCGTTTGCCTTTCGTAGTAAAATAATTATACCCGAAGTTGGTTCTAAGATGTGGAAGTAATAAGAACAGATGAAACTGAAAAAATGCGGAGATGACAAACCATTAATCAATAGAAGCAGAGGTCTGCAAAAACTTTGAAAAGGATATCTAGAAAATCGAAGTTGAGTTAACAAAACACTAATTAGAGCATCACATACATGAGTAAACATGAGTTTTAAGCAAGAAGAATGAAATAAAAATACAGATTTGAGACAAAGAAATCTTACGCAAACTTTTTGGTGGAAAGAAAACAATGATGGACAGAAGACACAATGAAAAAATAGAAAAGTGATGAATATGTATAGTGCAATGGTTAGTGCCTTGTGTTTGTAATATCATAATGAAGATGATAAAACAAATAGCAAATACCACCTGCAAATATTCTTTTATTTAGGTCAAATTTCGACTGATTAAAAATACTTACTGGGTTCGTTAATTATCTATAAAGTAAACAGTATTGTGTCCTTTATTATATTTTATCCTTCTCTTCTTCTTTTTCAAACTTTTCCTGTCCAATATTGAACATAGTTCTCCCCTTTTGACTTCCATGTTTGTCTTTCGCATCCATCTTTTCCCAGCTATTTCCTTGATATCATCGGCCCACCTTTTTGTGGGGCGCCCTACTTTTCTAGCGTTGCCTCTGGGTCTCCAAGTTTGTTGGTCCATCTATCGTCAGTTGATCTGGCAGCATGCCCAGCCCAGCCCCATCTGAGTTTCGCAGCTCTCTCGATCACATCTGCTACACCAGTCTTCTCTCGTATACAGGTGTTTCTTTTCTTGTCCTTTAAGGAAACTCCCAGCATCTTACTTTCCATCGATCTTTCTGAAACAGCGAATTTGGCAACAATTTTTTGTGTAAATACGATGTAAATACGTGTAAAGATAGATGGCATATTTCATGCATCTGCAATTTAATCTTACAGAGGCTAGCTAGGTAAAGCAAGATAACTCGTACCTCAGGGTTGGATTCACCGGCACATTAATATTAAATTCGTGTGATACGCCACTGGAATATAAATTTAACTCGAGCGCGCAGGCGCTATTTCTGTCAAACTCCTACTACAAATCGGTTTATTTTTGATTAGTGTTTCGTTTTTGTGATTTAAACTAATAAAAGGTGTTTTATGAGCGATTTATAAGGTAAATTTTGAATTATCGCGCTCTTAGCGTCACTGATTCTCATTTGTTACAGGAAAAAACCTCCACTTCGTTGTTCCAACATTAATTTGTTTTTTGGAGAGTCGATATGGAATCAACATAACCTCAAACTTGATTCTAGCAATTACTGGATATTTGGTTTTTAATGGATGCTTAACTCTGCCTGGGTCTCGTTCATGAAGGTTTAGTCTAGTAATCATGCGAATTTCCGCTTGCTAACATTTTATTTTGGTTGGAAAACTAACCTGACTTCTTTGCAGGGCTGCGGTAGCTCAATCGGAGTGCATCTCCTGCTGATTTCTGCCTGAAGTTGGAGCCCTGGGATGCTGTGACTGCTGTAGATGCTTCCTACACGCTGTGCGGACACACTGCAGTCAAAATCTTGGGCCCAGGAACCTTATCTTGCCCGTGGCTGAAGTTCGTAAGCTGCGCTGGTCCTGTCGGAGTCCTTGGAATGTGACAACGGTGAAAAATTATTTGTGGTAAGGAAAATGTTCCCCACACTCTCACAGGTGCATGAACAATTACTTGGCACAGTGGTGCACTTTTTATCAATATTATTAATGAATTAATAGGGTAAAACTGTAATTTTTGGAGAGCACATAAACTGCCTGTCATTAATAATTTTATTTAATTGTCTCTCTATGTTGGTCGTTAATAACAATTGCCTATCTAAATTATACAAAACGGAAATTGACCAAATGTAATACAAAAACTTCTTATCCTATTTTAACTTATAACTAAAATTATGTACAAAAACTGTTATTTCTAAAATATTGTTCTTGTAATTTTGGTTTTAAACTGTGTCATAGCGCCACTCACTTTGTGTTATTTAATTGTCCTTATCACTCACATAATTACACTGACTTGTTTTTTTTCGATAGTTCAGTCCCTGCACTAATTTGTTTCACATCCTGTTGTGTCCAATTCTTGTAATTATTTATTAACTGTTCACTTTTCACCACCGTTTATGCTCGTTGCAACATATTATCATAATTCTGCTTCAATTACCTTTATTTAAAATACTCATAAACATATCCTATTTAATTATTCTGACATCTACGCTTCAATTAACACGCACATATGATAAACCTTTCTGTAACAGTTCTATTTATTTTGGTTCGGCTTTAATTTTGCACAAACCTCTTATTTTTGGCTAATTTAGAATTATCGATTCCAATCTATGAAAAACGAGCTCTGCCCTTTGCCTTCTCTATTCAAATAAACTCATTACTACCAGAATTTCTTTGCAAATGTAATTACGGATTGAAATTTACGTTAAATCTTGCAGTTGCATGAACTACCCCAACTCTGTGTTATCTGACTTGCTTTATTTATTTGTTGTGCTGCAAGCGGGGATGAGTAGCGGGCTCAATACCATCTCAATGGGTATAGCCATCTTGTATTACCAAAATAATCAAATCACAAAGAGTGTCATGGGTCGGTCCGGTGTATATACAGGATGCTAGACAATAAACATGCAAAAAAAGTACATTTCAAAAAGAAAGAAGAAAAAAAGAAGGGGCAACCGAAAATGAAGTGGTTAGAGACAGCAAAAGAAGATTAGGGGAATTAGGCATCAGAGACTAGGAAATAAATACATGGACAGAAGAAAATACAAGCAAACAGTTCAGACGTTTGCCATGAGCCTCTAAGGTTTGCAGCTCTGCTTTATAGATTTTAAATGTTTGTTTTTAAAATTAGTCGTCTCTCTCTCTCGCCTTTATCTACATAGTCCCTACGCCAAGCATCATACCATATCCTTTACTCTTCATATTCTTCAAATACTGATAAACTTCTTCCTAAGAAGACATTGTAGTATAGAAAATAGTAAAATTTTGGTTACACTTCTTGATTGACCAATTGTCTGGATATTTTTATATCCTTGACGTTACATATTACTATATTATTTAAATCGTTAACTTATATTCTTCAACGTTAATTAATTATATATAATAAAAGTCTAAAAAGTCACAAACAATTTGCCTAGATAAATGTCAGCTACGACTTTGGGTTGCAAATGTTTCTAATTTTTTTTTTCCAAACCTTTACATCGATATATTGCAATGAACCTTTTTGTTTACGTTGGTTCTTATTTAAAATCAATATTTGACTGACTAATAATATTTACGTGGTTCGTTCTATTCAAGTGTTAATCGTCTTTTGCCCTTTTATTTCAAATTCACCAATCCGTAATTAGTAATTTGGCTAGCACCGGAATTAAGCATGAAAGACTCAAATATCTTTACGGGTCTGAGGTTCCTTCTTTTTAATAAAATTGTACGCCACTGAAATGCGTAATTCAAATGCTCTACCATAACCGTGTAACTAACTCAGTCTAAATTGACGTTCTACAGAGACATTTAACTAAGTGCAAGTCGCCTGAAAGTTTAATTGTTTGTTTACTGCAATTCGAATGAGCAAACGAATTCGGTAAGATTTGAATTATCGCGCTCAATCTACGCGTCGCTCTAGCAATTGTTTTGCAGATCGAAAATTATGCTTTTGTTTCGGTAAATTAGGAAGAATCGCAAATTTTCTAACCCAACTTTCTGATGGCGGTTATAGCAGTTTTAAAACGTTCCGAAGTCCTGGATTCTGCTTATATCGGCTCCGCAGCGCAGCTTTTGGGTCCTTCAGTAAGTTGTACGCTTACAATAATAGAATTGGCTTTACCACTGACCTTTTGAATTTTTCCCAGACGGTCTCCGTTGAGGTTCCGCAGGTGAAAATTGCTCACACCTTCTCTTGCGGTCGGTTGCCAGATGTGCGGTGCTGGTATGGTCCTCGTAGGCCTCGGCTGCTAGTGCAGGAACTCCAATATTGCCCCTGGGTGTCCTCGAATGGCCCGAAATGACTTGTCAAAGCTCGGTCGTCAGGAACGGAATGATGGCCGAAGATGAATTTAACTTTAGGTGAAGGATTTTATTGCCTTTATTTGTGCACGAACACTGACACGTTATAAACACTTTGGTGCAATTTTCTTCTTCTTCTTCTTATTATAAGACATTTGTCCTGTTAATATCGACAGTTGCATTTAGTCTTCCTGGGATGCTGAAGTCCAGCATTCCTTCCATCTCTTGGGTGGCCTTCCAACTGGTCTTATTGTGTTCGGCTTTTGTGTCTTTACCCATTTTACTAATCTTGTCTCGTCCATCCTGTCCACGTGGTCTCTCCATTGGCGGCGTCTAGTTCTTACCCATCTCACGATGTCCTGAACTCCGCAGTTTTCTCGTATCGTTTCACTTCGTTCTCTGTCCCTTAATGTCTTCCCCGATATGTTTCTTAGTACTTTCATTTCCGTTGTTCTCAATATTTGTTATTCTGTCGATTCTTTGAGCATAGTAGGTTTTCTCGTGGGTAGGATGCTAGTCTGTCCCAGTTTATGGTTATTGTCCTTTGATTTTCACTCGCGTTTCGCTAATTAACAGGCCCTTTTGTTCACTCATTTCACTGATCACTACCTCCTTTCGTTCATTTCCTCCTTAGCTACTTTAGAGTTCAATGTAAGTTCCGCTTTCACTTAGGTACTCCCAAACCAATACACATTTTAAATCCAGTTATTTTCGAATTCTTGTTGATCCATTTTTAATTCATGATTCGCCTTCTAAATCTGCCTTTGGGTTCTTTTACCCATTCTTTCATAAGCCTTCAGCCTCTCTAACCTTTGTTTAATTTGCTCAAAGAAATTAATATTTTATTTACTCTAGTTCAAATTCATTTGCGACACACAGTTAATTATTGCTCTCTGTAAGAACTTGCTTTTTCTCTGCATATTTTAAATAATGCCATAAGTTTAACTAAATTACTTTAAGAACTGCACACCCTAGTGACAATCAAGCTTCATTTCCTCCTAGCTTATTTAATTTATTTCCAATAATAATGGCTCAATTTGTCCATGTAATTTCATATTGACAACTTATGTGAAAATTATACAGATGTGTGAATTCTATCAACTCTGTGCTTTTCTATTTTGATTTAATTTGTTCGCACTGCTACCAGAGCTGCTTTGAGGGCTAAAGACCATTGCAATATATGCCTACAGCAAAACACAATAGTGTAACAACCCAGAAGGCTCTTACAAGGATTATATTGATTTTCTTTTTCAGCTTGTTGTGCTAGCGAACTACTTAGATACTTCAGTATTGGTTACAGCACTTTTAATATAAGCCATGTTAGTACGTCATGCTGAATTGCAGAATTCTATTATGTTTACAACCCGTAGACCTACGAGTAGTTTATAAACAGTACTTTTAATATAAGTTACGTTACCACGTCATGTCGTATTGGCAGTAGCATTTAAAATTTAACCTACTCTACTGTTTAAATACACATTTCTTAAAGAGAAAGTTTGGCTTGGCTTTTCTGCTTACAAGGATCATCCTACCCCGAGTCATCAACGACGGTTAAATTTGTTTCCTTAAAGTATGTTAGTTTTAAGTAAGTCTGGGCCCTATTTCATAAAAGAACTATGCAACTTTTCACTTTGCAATTTTACGTTTTATAAAATATAAATTTGCTAGTTTTCAGCTGTTTACTTGTACTTTGCGTAATATTGATGAAACTTTACTTTCAACTTTTTAAAAATATTTTTATGTAGCAGAAATTGATCGAAATTTGCGAAGTGAAAAATTGCAAAGTTGCTTTCTGAAATTGGGCCCTGGTGTTATTCCTGTACGGCAACTAGCGCCCATATGTTTAGTAGTTACCAAGAAACATTTCGTGAATTCAGGTCACGACCGAAAATCGCCGACACCCATCTAAAAATTGCAAAGCCGCGAGAAAAATCATTTACACATATTAACAACAATCAATAATGACATTGTCTAATTTTCAGTGGTACAGTAAATTTTTTGTAAGCCCGTACATACAGTAGATATATCCTTAATTACATTTTTCCCGGCCATTTTAACATTATTAGGATTTTATACATTCATACAGATTGATGCTAATTTCAAAACTCAAGAGAAAATTCTTATTTTGAAAAACCTGTTCTCTTAAGGGGCTTAAATTACTTTGTTATATTCAAATTCAAATATTCGAATAACGGTTAAAGTTAGGAAATGCTAAATTATCAATTTGCACTTTTGACAATCTAGTATATAGCATTAATATCCAGAGCCACTACTTTACACCCAAAATATAGCTCATGTTAATCACCATTTTGTTGGTAACATTTTATTTCATTCAATTGTTGTTTG
The DNA here is from genome assembly GCA_940337035.1 of Agriotes lineatus. Classification (NCBI taxonomy): domain Eukaryota; kingdom Metazoa; phylum Arthropoda; class Insecta; order Coleoptera; family Elateridae; genus Agriotes; species Agriotes lineatus. The sequence goes on along the minus strand of OW679196.1, from coordinate 110,251,552 downwards.
TTATTTACAGCAGCCCCTGATAGTCAACATTTTATTATTCATCAAATCGTTAATATCTCCAAAGCAGTTAACGTTATACCCATATATAACTTGATATTAGATGATTAGCATTTTGACACATTTTTGAGGCACCTTGTATAATTAAATATATTTTAGTAAGGTGCAACACCTTTGAACGTACAAATAAGCTAATTTTATGTAACACCTATAGTTTTATAAATATCTTCCAACCTTTCATCGTTACCGGACCCTGTACAAATAAACTAAAGTAAATGAAAACCCTCTTTCTCCTGGAATAATTGTATAGTATACTCGAAGGTTTAGTATCCTGGAACAGTATTCGAGTACTTCATTTTGTAAAAGTTATTTATATTTTGTGTTTATCAAGAATTTGTATCTATACCAAAATGTCGTAAGTTAATGTACAAGTTTAGATCAAATTTGACATCATCTAATATTCCCTTATTTTTATATAACTGGATAAATATTAGATAGAGCTTATTCTATAAATATCTCCAGCAAAAGTCGAGTCTAATATGGTAACGTAACAATAATTATCTATTCGGTATTGACTTTTAAAATCACGTAGATATCAACTTATCAAAATAAGGTCACGCCATTACGTAAATTTTGTAAATATTACACGTAGGATATATTTAAGACGTACTTTTTAGTTTCTCAAAAACGTTTCTTAAATAACACAAACAATTTGGGTAATATACAGGGTGTTTACGGTCTTGTGATTTTATTTTTAAGGGGTGATTAAACACCTTAAAACAAGGTCATTAATGCTAAAATGCCTTAACAAAAGTTGTATAATAAGAGAGATATGAATTTTTAAAATTTTCTTTTAGATTTAATTTTCTTATTTTTAAGGGGTGATTAAACATATTAAATTAAATTAAAGAAATACACCTTTTATTTTAATTCTTATTTTTTCGTGAAAACCACCTTACACTAGTTGTTCGAAGTTATCGCCGTGTTGTTGAACGAAAAATTTGACGTATCCATGAGTTGGCATAACTTACAAGGCTTAGATCTCGAATTGTTGTCGCAGCTGCTCCAACGAGGTTACGAAGATCAATTAAATCAATTATTTCATTGGTGTATACCATGGTCTTCATAAGGCCCCATAAATAAAAGTCAAGGGGGTTAAGGTTGGGTGACCGAGGAGGCCATGGAACAGGACCACCTCAGCCAATCCATTTATTTTCGAATACATTATCCAGATGTTAGCAAGCTAAACGATTAAAATGCGGCGGTGCGCCATCTTGAAGTAACCACATTTGTTGACGTACATTCAAAGGCACTTCTTTTAGCAGTTCTAGCAAATGATTTTGCAAAAAAAAAAGAGAATCATTTCTAGTCAATCGCTTTGGCAACACAAAAGGACCAATAAGTTGTCCGTTGACCAATCTGGCCCAAACGTTTAACGCGAATCTATGCTAGAAATGATTATGACGAACAGCATGTGGATTTTCAACTGCCCAGATATGAGTATTATCACTGTTAGTGCTATAGGCCATTTTACGTTCCTTATTAGGATTTATTTGGAAGAATTTATGTTAAAAAACAGTGCAAAGACAACTACTGAAATAGCTTGACAGATGCGAAAAGTTATCGGCATCAGTCTACTTCGTAAAAAAAATTTAGCGTTCATTTTTTGATCAATTGTTTTTGCGTTAACCGTTTTAGTGTTATTGACAATCATTTTAGTATTAATAACCTTCTTTTAAAGTGTTTAACCACCCCTTAAAATAAAAAAAAATCTAAAAAAAATTCAATCATATCTCTCTTATTATAAAACTTTTATTAAGACATTTTAACGTTATTGGCCTTCTTTTAAGATGTTTAATCACCCCTTCAAAATAAAATTACAAGACCGTAAACACCCTGTATAACTGTCCAAATAATCATAATAAACATTTTTTTTATTTACGTAAAGTGTACGTAACAAATACGTATTAATAAATAGTTCACTCAAACATCGAAGTAAATGTGACTTACTTATTCTACTTCTTGATTACAGGCATTGCATATATTAAGATAGCATTAACAACATTTGAAAAAATATGAGCACATACCTACTATTTTCCCTTTGTGTTTTAAAGTTGCTGCAGTAGACGCAACCAGGGCAATAATTAATTAACTTCTTATAATAAATTAGCTGACCCGGCAAACGTTGTTCTGCCCAAAAATAATTTATCCTTGAAACACCGTTTCACCACTATAGGGTTTTAATTTTATGTCATGTCCACCGTCTTGAACTTAAAAATAAATGCCATTTTTGCAATCAACTTCCCAAAAAACCTCAATAACGACGCCCATATCGATTTTTAGGCTTATTGACTCCATTTTACCTACTAAGGGGTTGATTTTCGGAAAATCACGAAATACGTGTTTGCTTATTTGTTTTTAGGAGAACTCCTACGAAGTTTCAAGTCAAATGTCTATTTAATATTATTTTTCCATATAAAATTGGAACCCTCATTTTACCTTTTTAGGGATTGAATTTGGAAATATCCTTCCTTATTCCTTGTGTACATCATAGCTGTGACCTAGTTGCCCGAGCATAACTTACGTGGACCTATGCGTGTATGTTTTGAAACATGACTTTTCCATTGTTTCGGTTTTCCATCCTAAAAAAATCCTAATTTTCCAAATTTTTCGAGTTTTCTACTCCGATTTTTCAATCTTTTTCTTCGAAAAGCCATTCAAAAACGAAAACATACGAAATCCCATACGAAATCCCGTACAAAATACCACACAAAATCATCTTTTTTATTTTTCCGAATTTTCCGACTTTTCCATTAAATTTTCCCAAAATTTTCTTTCATACTAACCTTGTCCTGACAATTACGAACACAACAACAAAAAATGAGCCAAATCGGTAGAGCCGTTCTCCAGTGATGATGTAACATACATGCGGCAATTATTTGTTATTTTTTTTTTTTTTTAATATATTTCAGACCAGCTCAACATACAGAATGTTATACATGGTTTTGTTGATATATTGTATAACATGAAGGGTCCGTTACTAAACATCCCTGTGACTTATTAATAGGATAAATATTTTCTAAATAACATGTTAATTAGTGATTGTAACAACATATAAGTATATGACTATTTAACTATACATAACAAAGATATTAACAAATATAAAAATATAATTTGCAAGCTAGTAGTACAATTTCATTTCAATCGTTATTGGTTAGTATATCTTGAGGTAGTCTCTTTTTTAGCCGAGTGCGTTGTGATTTTTGGCCTAAGTTGTAGTAGGTTGCTCCAGTACTGTTTTGCAATTGCTCGAAAAAGACTAGCGGACCCGACAGACGTTGTCCTGCTCGCTGCCTGCTATTAGCGGACCCGACAGACGTTGTCCTGCCCGCTGACTGCTATTAGGGGGTTCAGCAAACGTTTTTTCGATATTCAAATTTTCGATTTTTCTTATTTTAAAAAATATTGGGGGGTGGTGGGGGTGTGAAATTTTGGGGTTATATGTTCTGATAAAAAAATCCTAGAACCCGATTGCAACGCCAGCTACCGGGCCCAATTGTGAATCTAAACCATCCAGTGACCCACTCAAACACACACACAAAATTTCATCAAAATCTGTCCAGCCGTTTAGGAGGAGTTCAGTCTCGTACACACGTACAGAACAATTATATATATATATAAAGAAGAAGATAACAAAACAACGTTTAACGTAACAAGTTTTAGAATCATCTTTAACAAACACAAATATGAAAATACAGGGTGGATTAACAGTCAATGGATGGACTATATCTCCCACAGGGTTAAAACTAGTTATAGTTATTATGTCTCAGTAACCCCACTGCATTTACAATATATAAGGGAAACAAGAATTATAATCTACCTGGCATAAAAATTATTGACGCCATTAACAAAATCTCTCCCCTGCTTTTCAAAATATTCTACTAGAGATGATATAACCTGCTCGTCTGAGCGTTGAGTTTTAGTAGACTAGACTTTTTATTATATTTGAGTCTTAGTTGTTGACTGTAGAGGTCAGTTATAAAAAGTATTAAAATCAGACAAAAAGACCAATTTTCTGACCCAGTACTGGAGCTTGTTAAAACGGTTCAAATTGACGGAATTTATAGATTTGTTTGAATTTGTCCTCTTTTGGGGATTGGGATTCATCGCTCTATTTTGGGTCCAAAACAAGTGACTGAAAATGATGATTTTTTGATAGGTTTCTAGGCTCTTTTGAATCATTTTTATATGATTTTCTCATGTACCCAATCCCCTTGGTCCAGAGATAATAACCATTTTGAGGTATAGACTATATCAGTAATTTTCAAATTTGATGGGTGGTAAGCTTTTTTCATACGATTTTTAAGTGCCCAATCCCCTTGGTCCAGAAGTGAAATGCTAATTTGAGGTTTGTAAAAGTCTGAAATTTTTGTAGGATTTAGAGGATTTTTCGATCAGTTTTCATGGCCCAATTTTTAGGGGAATTTACTCGTTTGCGTTTATTTTGGGGTGTTTAAAAATGAAAATGTTTTATAGAATTTTCGCCCATTTTCTATGATGTTGAAAGTTTTTTGATATGCCCCAATTGCCCTGGCCGAGAACATTTCATATACCATTATATGCCATTTCTGCATTTAATCGACAAGCAGAACACTCTCCTGATCTCAGATGTCGTAGCCATGTACATGTACCCCAACTGCATCGACTCTTGTTTTGTTTCCGGGTCCCAATGTTGGACCCAAATTTCATCTCCAGCTATAGGTATGGATAAAATCTCGGGAGGAAATTTCAAGCCGACATTATTTCTGGTCAAGAGTCCGACGCCTAGAAACCTACCTCTCTGAGACCTTGGTCATACCAAGCTTCTCATGTAAAATTCAAAATAAGAATTCAACTTTTGGCGCATGTACGTTGCAGACATATTAAAAAATATCAAATAGCATTAAAATAATTGCCCTTAAGAAAATAAAATGTCAAACATGTCTTGAAATATGGCTCAGCCGTAAAGCCAACCCTGATCGCGCCTACATGCATGAAAATCGGGGGCGATTTCCACACAAACACATTCTTTCGCACTTACAAAAGCTTCTCGCAGTTAAATGCAGACCTTAATGCTTCAAACCGGCAAACAATCGATGCCCCCAAAATTTACTAGACAGTAATTATGTGCTGAAGGCTTCTTGCTGCTTCTATTTAATTCGTCTTTGGACGGTTTCTCACAACGCATTCTTGGAGTCGTTCGTCAGCATGCGCCCTCAGTCAACGCACGCAAACAACTAAAGCTACACCTAAAAATGTCTGCTAACGATATTTGGACCATCCCCTCGTGTTGACAACGGGCTTAGACATGCGTTATTGCTGAACCTTAAATATTCTTACAGCGCAGAGTTGGTTTTATTCACTTTTATTATACTAGCATACACTACTTAAAGCTAATTTACAAAACATAATATAGAAAAAACCACTTGGCCTACCTTTTAAGTATGAAAATAAGCACCACAGTCCCGCATATCAACACTCGTTTCTAGTATTAAAACTTGATATTAGCTAAGAGTACATCGTGCCTCCACCCGTCTCTAGCTGCGTGTATAAGTCTTTCCCTATTCAGACGACTCCAGTTTCTGATGGTGCTCATCCAGGATATTTTACCTCTAAAGCGCCTTTCTTTATTCTTGCCCTTTACTATATATTGAAATGGTATGAGGCCTTGTATTAATAAAGGGTTTAATGCAAATATTAAATAATTAAATAAGGGCAAATCACCACAATGCTCAGGGTATTTTTATTGTGTTAAACTTTGCCTGTCAGTATTTTAAACTTATTAAAATGAAATGTATTTATTACTTTTTAAATAAAATGGTTAATTGCCCCTTTCTATATTTTATTGAACTGCAATAATAATTTAGGCTAGCTCCAGCAAAACACAAAACTCCTCTCATGTGGGTTCAGAGCTGAGCTTTTGAAATTATGTTTAGTAAATTTGATTCAAAGTAGCTCACATGCCCGATTCTAGTACATTCAGTCTACACGCTCTATTTATTCATAACCTCACAACTTGACACAGAACGTCGTTAATGCAACAGCGTTTATTTGAATATTTAACAGTGAAATTCTGCAATAAATCGTCAGGTAAATTGGCGCAACACTCCCGCCTAGCAACAACTAATTCGATTTTGTTTCAGGGATGACGTCAAACGACGCTCGCAATTCATTTGTCTTGGACTTCCTGTAATGGCTTGGAATTCTTCCAAGAACCGCAAATTCTAGTTACGCCATGCAAATTATTCAAACTGGGACAGTAGTGGACGCTTGGATATGCAATGAATCTCTTCCTTCGGGTGTATTCTAGCAGTTCACTAACTTTCCCGGCTCTCGAACACTCAAGAAACATGCGAAATCCTTCCTCAGATTTGACCAATTTTCACTTCGGAGCTGGTGCAAGGTGACGCTGGCGGATTTCTTCGCTTGAAGTCGCCTCCCTGGCAGCAAATCTTGTTCAGGATGCTCGTGCACACCTCCCTGGGCGGTTGGAATGGAGAACCCTGGCTTTGGCAGCTCAACTGGAACGGTATCGGAGTTGGAAATTCTCAGGTGTCCGCTGCCGTTTCACAGCCGAAGTTGATTTGGTAAATTTATAATTATATGTCGTGGAAACTACCACAAACAACACTACAGCTGCCTGGACACTTGTACAGTAAAATGGTACACTTTTTTATTTAGTAAAACACCTTTTATTATATTAAAACATTAATTTTATGGAGCTCAAATTTTCCTCCCAAGCTTTCAATTTTAGAGCAATTGTTATTCTCCTCTTTTAACAAAACAGCATCGCGTTGCTGGGTAGCAGCGATCTGGTATTGTTTATAGGAAATTAGTTTTAATTATTAATTTACATAAACGGAATAAAATGTGATAAAATTTTTCTAAAATCTGAAAATTGCCTAAATCTAAAAATTGTCTTTCTTATATCTAAAAATTGTTCTTATTCGTCATACAACGTTTTTATAATCACTACTCTGCTATAACACTTATTTTTAAAATGCACTGGACTTGAGTTCAGTTTTACACACGGTACTGTTCGTTCTTTAATTCAGTTGCCCTCGTTCTCCATTGCTCTTTGCAATTTCTATTTTATCGTGCTTCGATTTCATTTACCTTTCAACTTGCCTGCTTTTCGCTGGCCCGTACTTTTATTAATAACCAAAAGCTCATTCAGTATGCACATAACCAACCTTTTGTGTTATTTAATTTCATTTGGTCTGGCTTTAAATATACTCAAACCTTTCATATTGCTTATATTATTTTACTCAAAATTAAAATTCAAACCCTCCACTTCTGCGTGCCTTTATTCCTCTAATTATGCTTCTTGCATCTCGTTACCAATGCATTTAATAACTTCAATTACTGTTTTAAATTGCAATTAAATAATAGTAGATTATATTATAAGTGAGAGAAATGCATCATTATTTGCGAGTGAGAATTTTGAATCGCGAGTGCCCCAGCACGAGCGATACAATTTCTCACGAGCTTATAATGGCATTTCGCTCACGTGTGATATACGACGTTTTATCTTACAGTAGCAATTCTTGTCCCTAAATAGTTTGCGCAGTCGGAATATGTCGCAAAACAGACAATAGATAGTTACAGTAGCACCTATTGCCATGACATTATACAACTGTTTTCAGTGACTAAAATGAAGTTTTATTCACTAGTGAGTATAAAATACATTATACAACTGTTTTCAGTGACTAAAATTAAGTTTTACTCACTAGTGAGTATAAAAATCTTTTATACTCACTAGTGAATAAAACTACATTTTAGTCACTGAAAACAGTTGTATAATGTATGGTAATAGCTGCTACTGTAAGATAAAATATTTTAAGTCTGTGCTTTAATTGACTTTGTTCAATATTTCTCACTGCATACAGAAGCAAATTGTGAGCTTAAACCATTCCAATATATGAACATATCGCATTTATGGCGACGCATGATGTCTTCGAAGTAGCTTAATTTTATGTTTTTATGATGGACACTATTTCAGTTGTCGTTTTTTCTAACCTACAAAGTACGTCAGCGTTGGTAACTCCGTCTGTTTATGAGATCTCGAGCATTCTTCTATAGATCCACATTTCGAATGCAGTTAAACATCTGAAAGTGTCTTGTTTCAACCATATATATGACTTTATGATGTACAACCTTAATTTCATTTTGGTATGACGATTGCAAATAAAATGTCGAGGTTTAAAGAAATTTTTAAGTGCTTTTTCTATCTTAGATATTATTTTTATTACTGGCGTCGGAAAGTTGGTCATAACGGTTCGTACTTGAATTACTAAAGATGCATGGTTAATTATCTCCAAATTAATAAATTATTCAAAACATGAAACTCCATGCTCAAGTTGAGACATGCATTCATTATTATTTTGATTTTTTAAAATTAGTTTTTATATTCAACATTGATATCGGTCATATAGATTCCTTCTATTTAAAACGCACACTGATGGTTCATTCAAATCTTCTTCTCAACTGCTTTTACAAATATCACCCTTTATCTCACTTCAGGTAATTATTAATCAAAGTTTAGATATTTTACTTTTTTATAATAACTATTTCTTTTGAGATACCTTTCACTCCAATCCTTGACAAATCATATCATTCTAACCTTATTAACAAGACCTCCAACTCTGCATAGTGCAACACTCACTAGATAGTGCCTTTTAGTGAGTATATTACAATATTTATGCTTAATTATAAAGGTCGAATAATACAGTAGTTTCTAAAACTAATACAATAAAGTTGTTTCTGTTTTTTATGTGTTACCTTAATAACCAACTAGGTGATGCCGTCACAACATTACTCCCCCCTTCCCCTAAAAAAGGAAAGGCACGAAGGGAGGCCAGGTAGGAAAACTAATATAATCTCTGATGAAATTAGCAGCGTTAGATTTAGCTGCAAAACCTCCTGGACCTTTCAACAATTCTTAAAAACAATAACAATAACAATGACGGTAGCAAATAATAATAAAATAATAAAAATAGTAACAATAAATACTACTTTAATGTCATATGTATAAGTATATAGTCATTACATTATGAATATTGTTTAATAAACAGTTTTTGGTGACTTTCCAAATAATTTTTATATTACCAAATAAGTATACTAAGCGGAAATGCTATGTGCTTATTAATACCTGATACGTGTTTTGTCCACTACTTATTTATTGACTAGTCATTTAGAAAATAAATCTAGGCAATTCAAAAATCTTAAACTGTCTCTATAGCTACATTTTAGTATTTGGTCGTAAATCAAGACCGAAAGATAACACGTCGTTATTTGTCCAAACTACGCATTTCAAAATATTTAATAGCCGTGCAGATTATTGTTTATTATCGGTGTGTTAAACATGTGAATAAATAATTATTTTTAGTTTTATCAACAAGAAGCTTTGTTGCTACACAATCATTTAAAATAATTAACCATGTTCAAGATAAGCTAGCTTGATTTAATTATATGTTTATAAGTACGCGACCTTAATTGCTTTCAATAAATTGACACCGAAATAAAAAAGCAATAAAAAATTTTAAACAAGTATCAGATGCCGTATTAGAGAAACCTTGAAATTTGAGCATAGAATAACTTCGAACAATAAAAATACCGTTAAGGATAAGTTTCTCTTGTTACAAGGATCCCTCAAATTCTTCATGCTTCTTCTGCATGCCAATAGGAATGCTGAAAATGAAACAATAAGTAGTTTAATTAGAACCGCATTAAGTGTAATTCGCCTAATAACGGTACAAATGTAAAGTAACTTAACACATTTTCAAGGTCTCGTGTTTTAAATCAATCACTTTGATGTACGATGACTATAGTTATTAACGACATAAGGCCGTTAGATACCATAACGGCCGTATGTCGTTGAATATTTTTCATAACACCTACAAAAATTGAAATTTTAGAGCAATTTAAATGAAAAAGTTAAATAGTATTAGTAACGGGTGTCAGAAAACTCGTCTTATCAGAGTCACCTATGGAAAAAGATTACGTTTAGCAATACTGAAATGTGTTATTGGTGACACTGTAAGTCTATGTCAAATTCGATGTTAGCAGGTTAGGTTTTGCGTCAGTTTTGACACAAACTGACGCAAAACCTAACCTGCTAACCTCGAATTTAACATAGACTTACAGTGTCACCAACTATACATTTCACTATTGTCAATGTTAAAATGTTACTGTTCCGTTATTTCTTAACGACCTAGGCTATACATTTATAATTATAACAGCCATGGCTGTTATGGGCATCTTTTCAGTCAGGTTGACCGTTTTGTTATTGGCAAATAACAAGTAGGTATTATGAAAAAGTTTAACAGAACATCTTCTTTAACCATTATAAACTTGGTTAATTAAATTTATTTGTGTTTTAAAAAATAGAATAGTTTAGTGAACTAAAATAAAAACTAAAATTCCATCTAGTTGTTTTTAACATTTTTAGTCAATTGACGCTGGTATCGTTCAATCTTAATTATTTACAATATTGCAATTTCTATTAACATATTTCCGTACTTGCTTGTTTATAAAGTTTGATCTGGTTCAGGAAGATGTGATAAAGAGTAGACGACTGAAAACTAAAGACGTGAACTTAAAAAACCCACGGTGCTTTGAATTTTACACAACCACCTTGATATGAACAAAGTGAGTGCAAGATGGCTTCCAAAACTTTTGAGTGTTGTCCAAAATCAACGACGTGTGGAATGCTGTACTAAATATTTAGTACTCTGTGAGGGGCAAACAAATGACATGATCAATGCAATTGTCACTGGAGATGAAACTGGTTCTGTACCGTGATTCCCTGTCTGAACAGGATTTATGATGTGGCGGCATTCTGGATCCCTAAGGTAATTAAAAGCAAAAGTGACACAGTCCCAAAAGAGATCATGATCACAACCTTTTCGGATGCTTAGAGAATTTTGTTAGTGGACTCCAAACGAAATATTACAGTCACTGCTGAATACTGAAGAAAACTGCCGAGGAAAGTTGTCTCGGGAAGTGAGGCTATTGCTTGACAATGCGCCAGTGCACACTCCAATTGCTGTTAATGTTGCTCTTTAGCAATGTGGATTCTAGGAATTAAATTGCCCCCTCCCTCAGTACAGCCACGATCTAGCCCCTAGTGCCTGTTTATCGTTTTCAATATTGAAGTAGGATCTGTGTAGGAAGAAAATTATCATTGATGAAGAAGCCATTTCTGCAGTTTTAGGCCATTTTAAAAAACAAAAATTTTGATTATTTTTTCAGTGGTATAAAACAGTTAATTTATTGAAATAAAGGGTGTCTATCTTCTTTTTAAGAACATCAATTTTTCATCTTTCTGCTATTTGTCAGGTCATTTTGGTATTTTAATTAGCCACCTAGGCTTTAGGGCAGCGTGCCCGTATGCTAAACCCTTTTAGTTACTTATTTGGCTCCATCGCCTAATTCCATAATAATGATTTTGCACATATTTGGCCCCAAACGCAGTATTTCTCGTCAGTTGGAGCACCCCTTTGCTGGTACTTTGGCAGCCGGGTGTTATCGCTCGCAAGAATTCCGAACCTTCTAGAAATCACGCCGTTGAGGCGCCTCGCCATTGGCTGTCTTTGTTACCGGAATTAATTTGTTTTATAGAGCGCATAGCCATTGGCTGCCGAGAGTCACGTGGCAATGCCGTTTGGCTCACGCCACTGCAGGGGCCATAACACGGCTTGCTTGAGGAGTTTAGCTCTGGCCGTTGATCGAAGGAGGTCGCGTGTGATTGTACGAGTGGCACGTCTTTACGCCAAGGCGTGGGTGTGTGAAGGGCTTCTTGGGGCCAGTTCTGCGTTCGTGAGAAAGGGGGCTTTCCCTTTGCAACTCGCTGTTTTCGAGGATCTTTCTAGGCAGGACGAAGTAGGCCTCTTTGCCGCCGTAAGTGTGCTCTCAGGAGAGCGTCCTAACGCCGCCATCTTGGCGCATTCCAGCCCGTTTACCCCTAATGCCGTGTTTTGGCGATTGAGCTGCCACAGACTGCCGCCTTCTACCAACTGACTGCACGCCACCCTCATCGACCGTCTGCGGACTAAGGTATTTGTAATTGCAACCATTTAAACATAGTAACTGTCACTTGTGCGAGCGGTGGTGCTTTTGCGCTCAACTTTGTGTGGGCGGATGCATGCGCCTTGCTTGCTCGTCGCGGCTTTTAATGGCGGTTTGAGGCCACCATGCTTCGAGACGCTACTTTGGTAGCCTACTAGTAAGTTCATGTGCGCGAGTTTCGCGTCTCATCGCCTAAATAGCTAAAGAACTCTGCGCCTATGTCTTGGTGTTACGATTGTGCTAGCTTTTAATTCAGTAACGTTGGGTGCCCGAGCTTCGCTATATTGTACCGATTAATACCTAAGTGGAATCAACGCCTCGCCGCGCTGAGCCTGGCGCGCCCTAATCTGTTCGAGCTCTTTGTTTATGTTTGCGAGGGCTTTGTGCTTTGCTTCCCAGGTGTTAACCGCAGCCAACGACTGCGTGGGCGACGTAGCAGGGGCTGGCAACTATTCCAAATTCGCATGCTTTAGTGAGGCTATGTTAGCCCCTCTTCCTGGTCAAATATTGCAGTCACGCTGCCCCGCTGCCTTTGCAGGTCGGCGTCTGTTATCGCGCACTAACGCGCCCTTTTCCCGGAGGGCGTATTTCTAAACTGTACTCTAATATGTAAAGTGTCGAGCCCACTGCGGCCGGCCACCCATAGTGTGTTGTTTATTAGCATAGCGCGTCCATGAGCTGGTGCCTAACGTAAGCAGTAACATAAGCTCGGCGGCACGATTTGCTACCCAGATGTAGTTATCAACCAATAGACGCATATTTAATTAAGGGACGTATTATTCCTATTCGACCTGTGCATGCTTTGTTTCAGATAGCGCCTTTTACAGTGTAAAGATTGGTGTACGGCGAGACGTGAGAGATCAGAGCGTGCAGGTAGGTCCAGTGGTTGCGCTGTCTCGGCCCAAAGAGTCCCAATATTACCATTCCAGTATTTGCGATCACGAAATTGTTATTTGAGCTTGCAGCTCATGAGAATTCTTATCGTCGGAGTATCTTGAATACTTCGCTCCCGTTTAACCGCTCAGGCCCGGTTATTCGAGTTAAGACAGGCTTGGTGGCGCCCTCATAATTTTGACGTACCATATATATATGCCTCAACACGCTTGCCCAGAACGTATCGTGTGAGTCACGCCCGACTCCCTGAGCGTTCCAGCCGTGACCTTTAGCCTGTTTCTAGCAAATCTTAGGGCAAGTGTGCCAGTTTTCCAGGACTGATTCCGTGGTGCGATGCTCACCTTGGGTGGGTGTCGTAAAGTTGTTTTAATACCGTAACAGGCTAATTTTGGCGCCCAACGTGGGGCCTTGTATGCTTGTTTTGGCACAGAACTGTCTGTAACCATTGTTGGTCGGTAGTAGGCTCGTTAAGCCATTCGTTGACCGCTTAGTTTTGAAATTTGTTCCTTTTAGTTTGTATTCGCTCTTTTCGCAAAGAATATGGACAGATAGTCCCGTTAAGCCATCGGTCGTGTGAAAGGTAGCAAACCACTTTTTTCCGATTTCTCCCGTCTTGACCGCCTACGATTTGGTTCGGATACCTGACGTAATTGACTTACCAAACACGCGCTAACGTTTTCCTTTTATACGACGTATAATATAAGTCGTTCCTCTTCCGTTTGTAAACATGGTGCTAAAGCTACATATTGAACGTCTGCTTCACGCGGAAGCTGAATACGAGTTGAGAATCAGAGGCCGTGATGCTTCCGGCGCGGTTACCTTGTTGCGCTCCCGGTTACGCGACGTATTGAGAGAGGAGGGACGCGCAGATATGGATACGCGACCGACGTACCCGTATAAATTCGAGGAGGATCTCACGGCCGTGACAACATTGATTAGCGAATTAGAGGAAAAGATTCATATATATTTAGCTAACCCGACTAAAGAAGTAGCGGCTACGATCGAAACGAAATTTTATCACGGAATGAACCGTTTGACGAATAGTTTAGCTACAACTGAGGAAGAGCGAGCGCTCAAACAAAAAGCATTCGCGGAATTATCACTCATACGTTCAACCTACGAACTTAACCAAGTAAAGCTAGGGTCGTCTACGACTACGGCTGAGGAGGAAAGCGCCGTAACGCTGCCATCGACGTCCGGTGTCGCACCTATCATTACCGTCGCGACGACGACTACGACTGCGACGGCGGCAACTATGTCGACTCCGAGTTTTGTTTCGCCGATGTCGCGTACGATCTCATTTAAGGCAACCCCTGTTTCGAAATGGAACATACAATTCTCAGGTGACCCGAAAGGTCTATCGGTCAACGCTTTCATTGAGCGTGTTAACGAACTCAGAGTAGCCAGAAACCTTACCGAAGAAGAGTTGTTTATGCAGGCCATCGATTTGTTTTCGCGCATTGCTATGGTATCGCGCGAATAGAGCGACCCCTAACACGTGGCAGCAGTTAGTCGATTTATTGCGTCTAGAGTTTCAACCTGCTAATTATGATGAACGGTTGTTGGACGAAATTAGACGTCGCACGCAAGGCCCTACGGAAAGTATGGGCATTTATATCGCTATCATGCGCACAATGTTTTCGCGCCTGACTGAAGCGATTCCCGAGGAGAGACAGTTGCGTATTTTGTTGCATAATATTTCACCATTATACCAAACCCAGTTGGGATTGACAGAAGTCCGGTCGATCGACGAGCTAGCGCTATACGGACGGAAGATCGAAGAACGGCGCTACGCCATTAAAACTTACGTGCCACCATCTAGAAAGAAGTCTGACTTAGAAACAGACTTGGCATATGTCAAGGTCGCGCCTGTCGCGGAAACGTGCCCAGTTGATGTTGTCGAAAAGCGTGACGTTAATACTCCCGAGAGGAGGAACCGAGAATCGGCACCAAAGTCAAGCATGCGGTGTTGGAACTGTAACGAACCAGGCCATAGAGCCAGTAGGTGTCCGCGAACCCGCGGCAAGAAATTCTGTTACCGTTGCGGCAGACCTGAAGTGACCGTAAACACTTGTCCTCGTTGTCGAGCAAGACATAGGGGACAGGGAAACGACCCCGCGAGACGCTGAACAGTCGAGCAGTGTCCTCGCGCGTGTTTAGCAATTCGACTAAATTTATGAAGGGACTTATCGAGGAGCGCGAGACCAAATTTAAGAAAAATAAAGTCATTCTCGATTACGTATTAGAAAGGTCATCTGATGACCGTCGACCGCATGTGACCGTTGAAATTATGGGCTTTGAGTTGTTAGCTTTGTTGGACTCAGGAGCGAATCGAACAATCTTAGGAGCCAAGGGTTGGGACGTGTTGCGTACTGTAGGCCTGCGCGTAAATAAGAAGCTGAGACCCGTTTGTTCAGTGGCGAATGGACAGACCGTAACCAGTCTAGGTACCCTGCACTTACCTATCCGTTTAAATAACAGAGTGGTAGCTATCGATGTTTTAATAGTTCCGGAGGTTCCGCACACCCTAATCCTAGGTATAGACTTTTGGAAGTCAGTGGGAATAGTCCCAGACGTGTTTCGAGGGGAGTGCGAATTCTCATAACCCGGCTTAGCGGCCATTGATACTCCTACCACTAATTTGCAGTCTATGTTCGACCTGAACTCGGATCAACGAACCCAATTAGACACTCTCGTAAACCGACATTTTACTATCGCTAAACCCGAACTCGGCTGCGCCAAGTACGTTCAACATAAAATCACTACTGAGGCGGCACCGATTAAACAAAGGTACTATCCGGTCTCTCCCTCGATGCCGGCGCATATCGATGCTGAGTTGGACAGTATGCTTAAATCAGGCGTGGTAGAACGTTCTCGTTCAGCCTGGTCGAGCCCGATTTTACTAGTTAAAAAGAAAGATGGAACCTATCGTTTCTGCGTTGACTTTCGGAAATTAAATAGCGTCACCGAGAAAGACGCCTACCCGATACCTTACGTGTCTTCGATTTTGGATCGCTTACGCGATGCCCGGTTCATGACGTCGCTTGATATCAAATCCGCGTACTGGCAAATTGAAATGGAAGAGAAATCTAAGGAACTAACGGCCTTTACAGTACCCGGGCGCGGTTTGTTTCAATTTACTCGCATGCCCTTTGGGCTCCATAACGCGTCAGCGACTTGGCAACGTTTCGTCGACCATGTGTTGGGTCCCGAATTGGAACCTTACGTCTTTGTCTATTTAGATGACGTGATTATTTGTACCCCGACTTTCGAAAAACACGTCGAGATTCTAGACGAAGTATTGCAGCGACTAAACGACGCTGGTTTAACACTGGGACGTGATAAATGTCATTTTTGCCAACCGGAATTACGATACCTGGGCTATGTCGTCAACGCCCAAGGACTTTTGGTCGACCCCGATAAAGTTTCGGCGATTCTTAACTTGCCGCGACCTAGAAACGTTTCAGAAATACGGCGAGTAGTCGGCATGGCATCGTGGTACCGGCGTTTCATACCAAATTTTTCAGCCATTATTGCTCCGCTGACGTCGTTATTGAAAACGTTTCAGAAGTTTGAGTGAACCGAGTCATGCGAAGTTGCATTTACAACCATCAAAAATTGCCTAGTTTCGGCACCCATTTTGTCGTGTCCCGATTTTTCTCTCCCGTTTATCGTACAGACGGACGATTCCAATGTTGGTATCGGCGCCGTGCTGACTCAGACCGTTGATGGCCAAGAACAGGTCATCTGTTACATTAGTCGGACTCTTACGAAGTCTGAGCGTAATTTTTCGGTTACGGAACGCGAATGTTTGGCCGTCCTTTGGGCCATAGAGAAGTTCCGTCCGTATTTTAGAAGGCACTCACTTCACAGTCATTACTGACCATCATTCACTTATCTGGCTAAATAATCTTAAGGAACCCACCGGGAGACTCGCCCGTTGGGCTGTTCGTATCCAACAATACGATTTTACGATCAAACACCAGAAGGGAAAAGACCACGTTGTCCCGGATGCGCTATCCCGTGCTATACCCGAGATAGATGTAGTCTCAGTCGTCGATTCTGGAGAGCCCGAGGCCGGCGTTCGGACGCCGAGTGACAGTCGGACTGACCGTTGGTATAGGCGCATGTGTACGCGCGTCGTGGAAAAACCGTTCAAGTATTCGGCGTGGAAACTATCGCGAGGGAAATTGTTTAAACATGTTAACGTAAAATACCCCGAATTGGACGAAGGCACGAGATGGAAAGAGGTGGTTCCGAAACCTCAACGTGCCGAGATTCTTCGCAAAAACCATGATGAACCTACCGCAGGCCATTTAGGCATTTATAAGACCTACGGCCGTATTGCTCAGCAGTATTACTGGCCTAAACTTAAGGCGGATGTGACCCGTTACGTTAACCGTTGCGCGACGTGCCTAGCGCAGAAACCCGAGCAAAAACGCCCGGCCGGCTTGATGTGTCGTCACCCCGTGGTGGATAAGCCGTGGCAAATGATATCTATCGACATTGTAGGGCCGTTGCCCCGTTCAAAGAAAGGCTACGTGTATATTCTATCCGTGGCTGACTACTTTACTAAATTTACCCTTTTCTTCCCGTTGCGTACCGCCACCGCGATCGCGGTGACTCAGAAAATTGAGAATGACGTTTTCTTGCTCTTTGGAGCACCTCAGTACGTCTTGGTTGACAACGGCGTACAGTTTCGCAGTAGAGAATTCCGACAACTTACCGATACGTATAAATCACGAATTATCTTTAACGCGCATTACCATGCGCAGGCCAACCCCGTAGAACGCGTTAATCGAGTATTAAAAACTATGCTAGCGTCGTACGTGAAAGACAACCACCGGGAGTGGGATAAATATTTGTCGAAAGTCGCTTGCGCAGTGCGTACCGCAGTACACGAAGTCACCGGCATGACCCCATATTTCGCCAATTTTGGCAGAGAGATACAGTTAGAGGGGACGCGCGCCAATAACCCCGAGGAGGTAGATGTTTCGGAACAAATACGAGTAGAGAGTCGCGAAGACTTGTTACGACGGACTCCCGCGTTAAGGTCGGTATATGAAGACATAGTCAAACTACTAGACGTGGCGTACAAAGCCTCCAAGGCGACATACGATTTGCGAAGGCGCCCGGCTCAGTTTGCCGTTGGCGATACCGTCTGGCGACGAAATTACGTACTATCCGATGCGGCAAAATATTTTAACGCCAAGTTGGCTCCGAAATTTGTAGGGCCGTTTTATATCAATCGGCAAGTTTCGCTTGCCACTTACGAGTTGTCCGACGAGACCGGTGCCCCGAAAGGCACGTGGCACGCGAAAGACCTAAAACCCAATCCCACGGACGTTTAGTCTACTAGCGCCCATTTTCCTTACCCCCCCTTTTTTTTGGTAGGCCTTGACGGCCATACCGCCGGCTTAGAGCCGTATCTTCAGTAGTACCTGCCTTTCCGCGAGCTTCCTTGTTGTGGGAACCCCACAATGCGCCGATCCCGTGACGCGCAACGTGCCCTCTTCATGTGGCTTGTGGGACAGGTTGCGAGGGACTTATCCCTTACCCCCCCCCCCCCCCCCCGACAAATTCTCCCTCCCCATGTTCTTTTGGAATGGTTGGTCGGAAGTGTGCATGGGAGTAAGACGTTCTATTGACCCGATCTTGACGAGCGCTAACCGCGCGTTTTTTATTTTTAACGGTTTCAATTTGGAACCCCAAACCCTCCTTCTCTATGTTCTATTTTCACCTTTCTTTTCCCCTTATCATTACTATCTACCGTGTCCCGGCGACAACTACCCAACCCCTTTGTTCTCTTTCTTTTTCCACCTTCCAAAACCGCACTGTTAGGCGACCGTCATGGACCCGGTGTTAAGGTCCAGTCGGCGTTTCGTGGCCGTCGCCGCAGTGCGTGCCACACCCGTTTCGGGTCTGGTCGGTTACCTTTTTTTTTTTTTGTCGTTTTGGTGGTCGATTATCGACGTGGTTTTGTTAACCGTTGTTGTGGCACTCCTATTTTGGGAGGGGCAGTCGAGCCGGATCGGCGAGACTGCCCCCAGTCTGCCTAGTCTTAGCCCGTTTGGTTCCCCGAGGGAGCCAGACACAAATCGTTTTGTGGACCCCTGGAGGAGTACCACTCCTTTGGGACAGCTAGTTTTTTTGTCGCCCGTCTTCCGTTGTCCGGGGAGTGAGTGCTAGCCATCAGCAAACCGCCAGGTCCTACCCAATTTTCGTATTTCTACTGGCGTATCCAGTCTTTCTTCTACCTCTTCTCTCTTCCCTCCTGTCGTACCCTATCTGGTGGCCAGTGTGCGTAATTCCTTTGGGGGTACAGCTATTGTATCAGCGTTTCCGGTCGTTTGAGTTCTCGTGGCGCCGCAGCCAAAATGCCCCGTTGATTTTAAGAGACTTCGGGGAACTCTCTTTCAAGTACTTTTTAAGAACACCAATTTTTCATCTTTCTGCTATTTGTCAAGTCATTTTGGTATTTTAATTAGCCACCTAGGCTTTAGGGCAGCGTGCCCGTATGCTAAACCCTTTTAGTTACTTATTTGGCTCCATCGCCTAATTCCATAATAATGATTTTGCACATATTTGGCCCCAAACGCAGTATTTCTCGTCAGTTGGAGCACCCCTTTGCTGGTACTTTGGCAGCCGGGTGTTATCGCTCGCAAGAATTCCGAACCTTCTAGAAATCACGCCGTTGAGGCGCCTCGCCATTGGCTGTCTTTGTTACCGGAATTAATTTGTTTTATAGAGCGCATCGCCATTGGCTGCCGAGAGTCACGTGGCAATGCCGTTTGGCTCACGCCACTGCAGGGGCCATAACACGGCTTGCTTGAGGAGTTCAGCTCTGGCCGTTGATCAAAGGAGGTCGCGTGTGATTGTACGAGTGGCACGTCTTTACGCCAAGGCGTGGGTGTGTGAAGGGCTTCTTGGGACCAGTTCTGCGTTCGTGAGAAAGGGGGCTTTCCCTTTGCAACTCGCTGTTTTCGAGGATCTTTCTAGGCAGGACGAAGTAGGCCTCTTTGCCGCCGTAAGTGTGCTCTCAGGAGAGCGTCCTAACGCCGCCATCTTGGCGGATTCCAGCCCGTTTACCCCTAATGCCGTGTTTTGGCGATTGAGCTGCCACAGACTGCCGCTTTCTACCAACTGACTGCACGCCACTCTCATCGACCGTCTGCGGACTAAGGTATTTGTAATTGCAACCATTTAAACATAGTAACTGTAACTTGTGCGAGCGGTGGTGCTTTTGCGCTCAACTTTGTGTGGGCGGATGCATGCCCCTTGCTTGCTCGTCGCGGCTTTTAATGCCGGTTTGAGGCCACCATGCTTCGAGACGCTACTTTGGTAGCCTACTAGTAAGTTCATGTGCGCGAGTTTCGCGTCTCATCGCCTAAATAGCTAAAGAACTCTGCGCCTATGTCTTGGTGTTACGATTGTACTAGCTTTTAATTCAGTAACGTTGGGTGCCCGAGCTTCGCTATATTGTACCGATTAATACCTAAGTGGAATCAACGCCTCGCCGCGCTGAGCCTGGCGCGCCCTAATCTGTTCGAGCTCTTTGTTTATGTTTACGAGGGCTTTGTGCTTTGCTTCCCAGGTGTTAACCGCAGCCAACGACTGCGTGGGCGACGTAGCAGGGGCTGGCAACTATTCCAAATTCGCATGCTTTAGTGAGGCTATGTTAGCCCCTCTTCCTGGTCAAATATTGCAGTCACGCTGCCCCGCTGCCTTTGCAGGTCGGCGTCTGTTATCGCGCCCTTTTTCCGGAGGGCGTATTTCTAAACTGTACTCTAATATGTAAAGTGTCTAGCCCACTGCGGCCGGCCACCCATAGTGTGTTGTTTATTAGCATAGCGCGTCCATGAGCTGGTGCCTAACGTAAGCAGTAACATAAGCTCGGCGGCACGATTTGCTACCCAGATGTAGTTATCAACCAATAGACGCATATTTAATTAAGGGACGTATTATTCCTATTCGACCTGTGCATGCTTTGTTTCAGATAGCGCCTTTTACAGTGTAAAGATTGGTGTACGGCGAGACGTGAGAGATCAGAGCGTGCAGGTAGGTCCAGTGGTTGCGCTGTCTCGGCCCAAAGAGTCCCAATATTACCATTCCAGTATTTGCGATCACGAAATTGTTATTTGAGCTTGCAGCTCATGAAAATTCTTATCGTCGGAGTATCTTGAATACTTCGCTCCCGTTTAACCGCCAAGGCCCGGTTATTCGAGTTAAGACAGGCTTGGTGGCGCCCTCATAATTTTGACGTACCATATATATATGCCTCAACACGCTTGCCCAGAACGTATCGTGTGACTCACGCCCGACTCCCTGAGCGTTCCAGCCGTGGCCTTTAGCCTGTTTCTAGCAAATCTCAGGGCAAGTGTGCCAGTTTTCCAGGACTGATTCCGTGGTGCGATGCTCACCTTGGGTGGGTGTCGTAAAGTTGTTTTAATACCGTAACATATTTCTTTATATCCTTTATTCTGGTTTTAATGCTACAATTGCTGTCGTTTCGTTTCGATAACATTTTTTATTAGTTGCGGAATACTTTTGTTGCAGTTGTATTAACCGCCTGATAAGAATCCAACGTGCACTTTTTTGATTTTTAGTTTTTCTTCACTAGCCTCTCTCTTTTATCACTTCTCTCTTCTCCTTTTTGAGGAAATTCTTCTACTTATATTGCCTTCGCACTTTCAATGTAGTGTTCTATTCTTCTATGTAAATTTTACAGTTACACTTAATATTCTCCGTTCCTCATCAATTAGTGAATTTTTGTTCTCATATTTATCGATCTTCTCTGTGAGCACCATATTTTTTGGCAAAATATTTTAACGCCAAGTTGGCTCCGAAATTTGTAGGGCCGTTTTATATCAATCGGCAAGTTTCGCTTGCCACTTACGAGTTGTCCGACGAGACCGGTGCCCCGAAAGGCACGTGGCACGCGAAAGACCTAAAACCCAATCCCACGGACGTTTAGTCTACTAGCGCCCATTTTCCTTACCCCCCCTTTTTTTTGGTAGGCCTTGACGGCCATACCGCCGGCTTAGAGCCGTATCTTCAGTAGTACCTGCCTTTCCGCGAGCTTCCTTGTTGTGGGAACCCCACAATGCGCCGATCCCGTGACGCGCAACGTGCCCTCTTCATGTGGCTTGTGGGACAGGTTGCGAGGGACTTATCCCTTACCCCCCCCCCCCCCCCCCCCCCCCGACAAATTCTCCCTCCCCATGTTCTTTTGGAATGGTTGGTCGGAAGTGTGCATGGGAGTAAGACGTTCTATTGACCCGATCTTGACGAGCGCTAACCGCGCGTTTTTTATTTTTAACGGTTTCAATTTGGAACCCCAAACCCTCCTTCTCTATGTTCTATTTTCACCTTTCTTTTCCCCTTATCATTACTATCTACCGTGTCCCGGCGACAACTACCCAACCCCTTTGTTCTCTTTCTTTTTCCACCTTCCAAAACCGCACTGTTAGGCGACCGTCATGGACCCGGTGTTAAGGTCCAGTCGGCGTTTCGTGGCCGTCGCCGCAGTGCGTGCCACACCCGTTTCGGGTCTGGTCGGTTACCTTTTTTTTTTTTTGTCGTTTTGGTGGTCGATTATCGACGTGGTTTTGTTAACCGTTGTTGTGGCACTCCTATTTTGGGAGGGGCAGTCGAGCCGGATCGGCGAGACTGCCCCCAGTCTGCCTAGTCTTAGCCCGTTTGGTTCCCCGAGGGAGCCAGACACAAATCGTTTTGTGGACCCCTGGAGGAGTACCACTCCTTTGGGACAGCTAGTTTTTTTGTCGCCCGTCTTCCGTTGTCCGGGGAGTGAGTGCTAGCCATCAGCAAACCGCCAGGTCCTACCCAATTTTCGTATTTCTACTGGCGTATCCAGTCTTTCTTCTACCTCTTCTCTCTTCCCTCCTGTCGTACCCTATCTGGTGGCCAGTGTGCGTAATTCCTTTGGGGGTACAGCTATCGTATCAGCGTTTCCGGTCGTTTGAGTTCTCGTGGCGCCGCAGCCAAAATGCCCCGTTGATTTTAAGAGACTTCGGGGAACTCTCTTTCAAGTACTTTTTAAGAACACCAATTTTTCATCTTTCTGCTATTTGTCAAGTCATTTTGGTATTTTAATTAGCCACCTAGGCTTTAGGGCAGCGTGCCCGTATGCTAAACCCTTTTAGTTACTTATTTGGCTCCATCGCCTAATTCCATAATAATGATTTTGCACATATTTGGCCCCAAACGCAGTATTTCTCGTCAGTTGGAGCACCCCTTTGCTGGTACTTTGGCAGCCGGGTGTTATCGCTCGCAAGAATTCCGAACCTTCTAGAAATCACGCCGTTGAGGCGCCTCGCCATTGGCTGTCTTTGTTACCGGAATTAATTTGTTTTATAGAGCGCATCGCCATTGGCTGCCGAGAGTCACGTGGCAATGCCGTTTGGCTCACGCCACTGCAGGGGCCATAACACGGCTTGCTTGAGGAGTTCAGCTCTGGCCGTTGATCAAAGGAGGTCGCGTGTGATTGTACGAGTGGCACGTCTTTACGCCAAGGCGTGGGTGTGTGAAGGGCTTCTTGGGACCAGTTCTGCGTTCGTGAGAAAGGGGGCTTTCCCTTTGCAACTCGCTGTTTTCGAGGATCTTTCTAGGCAGGACGAAGTAGGCCTCTTTGCCGCCGTAAGTGTGCTCTCAGGAGAGCGTCCTAACGCCGCCATCTTGGCGGATTCCAGCCCGTTTACCCCTAATGCCGTGTTTTGGCGATTGAGCTGCCACAGACTGCCGCTTTCTACCAACTGACTGCACGCCACTCTCATCGACCGTCTGCGGACTAAGGTATTTGTAATTGCAACCATTTAAACATAGTAACTGTAACTTGTGCGAGCGGTGGTGCTTTTGCGCTCAACTTTGTGTGGGCGGATGCATGCCCCTTGCTTGCTCGTCGCGGCTTTTAATGCCGGTTTGAGGCCACCATGCTTCGAGACGCTACTTTGGTAGCCTACTAGTAAGTTCATGTGCGCGAGTTTCGCGTCTCATCGCCTAAATAGCTAAAGAACTCTGCGCCTATGTCTTGGTGTTACGATTGTACTAGCTTTTAATTCAGTAACGTTGGGTGCCCGAGCTTCGCTATATTGTACCGATTAATACCTAAGTGGAATCAACGCCTCGCCGCGCTGAGCCTGGCGCGCCCTAATCTGTTCGAGCTCTTTGTTTATGTTTGCGAGGGCTTTGTGCTTTGCTTCCCAGGTGTTAACCGCAGCCAACGACTGCGTGGGCGACGTAGCAGGGGCTGGCAACTATTCCAAATTCGCATGCTTTAGTGAGGCTATGTTAGCCCCTCTTCCTGGTCAAATATTGCAGTCACGCTGCCCCGCTGCCTTTGCAGGTCGGCGTCTGTTATCGCGCCCTTTTTCCGGAGGGCGTATTTCTAAACTGTACTCTAATATGTAAAGTGTCTAGCCCACTGCGGCCGGCCACCCATAGTGTGTTGTTTATTAGCATAGCGCGTCCATGAGCTGGTGCCTAACGTAAGCAGTAACATAAGCTCGGCGGCACGATTTGCTACCCAGATGTAGTTATCAACCAATAGACGCATATTTAATTAAGGGACGTATTATTCCTATTCGACCTGTGCATGCTTTGTTTCAGATAGCGCCTTTTACAGTGTAAAGATTGGTGTACGGCGAGACGTGAGAGATCAGAGCGTGCAGGTAGGTCCAGTGGTTGCGCTGTCTCGGCCCAAAGAGTCCCAATATTACCATTCCAGTATTTGCGATCACGAAATTGTTATTTGAGCTTGCAGCTCATGAAAATTCTTATCGTCGGAGTATCTTGAATACTTCGCTCCCGTTTAACCGCCAAGGCCCGGTTATTCGAGTTAAGACAGGCTTGGTGGCGCCCTCATAATTTTGACGTACCATATATATATGCCTCAACACGCTTGCCCAGAACGTATCGTGTGACTCACGCCCGACTCCCTGAGCGTTCCAGCCGTGGCCTTTAGCCTGTTTCTAGCAAATCTCAGGGCAAGTGTGCCAGTTTTCCAGGACTGATTCCGTGGTGCGATGCTCACCTTGGGTGGGTGTCGTAAAGTTGTTTTAATACCGTAACATATTTCTTTATATCCTTTATTCTGGTTTTAATGCTACAATTGCTGTCGTTTCGTTTCGATAACATTTTTTATTAGTTGCGGAATACTTTTGTTGCAGTTGTATTAACCGCCTGATAAGAATCCAACGTGCACTTTTTTGATTTTTAGTTTTTCTTCACTAGCCTCTCTCTTTTATCACTTCTCTCTTCTCCTTTTTGAGGAAATTCTTCTACTTATATTGCCTTCGCACTTTCAATGTAGTGTTCTATTCTTCTATGTAAATTTTACAGTTACACTTAATATTCTCCGTTCCTCATCAATTAGTGAATTTTTGTTCTCATATTTATCGATCTTCTCTGTGAGCACCATATTTTTTCTTCTAGGGCTTGTATTTCACCCATATATCTTATTTGAACTTTCCATGTTCTCGCTCCTTTATTTTATTTTTTAAATGTAAGTAGTTTGAGCAAATTTATTTCCATGTTGATTTTTTCTTTGTGTGAGATGCCTTTTCTAGTAATGAAATTCGAAATACGGTTCTAACTCAAATTTCCTTACACACAATATGGCCAATTTGCTTGTCAATATTTTCCTGACGCATTGACTCTACTTTAAATGTCTCCAATTTTTCTATGTTTTCTTTACTTTTACTTTTGTTTCTTTTTTAACCTGCATTGTCTGCACATATTATTTCTACTCTTTCCACACTTTTTTACCTCTTTCATTGTATTTTTCAAAATATTACTGTATTTCCTTGATCATCTTTTGGTATCTGCAAAATCTCCTTACTAAGTTCATTGCTATTGGTCAATTATTTATTTTAGCTATATACAGAGCCGGATTAAGGGGGGGGCTAAGGGGGCTGCAGCCCCGGGCGGTTTCTAATCATTTAGATCCCTTTGTACCCGTTGCATAAATGGGAATGGGGCCTCTAAAAAAATTTAGCCCTTGGCCTCACATATCCTTAATCCGGCTCTGGCCATATGGGTGGTCAGAAAGTCCAGATCCGATTTATAAGTCAAGTATATAGACGAAGTACACATTAAATAAAAAGTATTTATTGCTCTGTAAACTACATATCAAGTTTTCTCAAAATTAAAACTATTTACATAATATATTGTAATGGTATGATGCTTACAGCAATTCTGGTTGCATTGCTAACTCACGAATGTTAATGAAATATTCAAATAGGTCCAGAATTGGTATTGTATTAGTTGTATATTTGTATTGTATTGCAATAAATGAAATTAATTAACAGAGGTTAGTAATTGAGTAAAACATTATCGTCCGGGTTGCAATCAGCTTGTATTCAAATTTGTGCTCAATATGGCAAATGTAGCTAAGTTTATGATGTCTGACAGATTAATGGTGTAGCGTCAGGACACAATGATGAAGTCGTTTTGTTTTTAGCGTTACAAAAGTTTAAGACAGCGTTTGCATTCATATCGAAGTGCCAGTAATCGATGACACAGCTAAAGGGGTTTTAAGCAGTGCAAAAATGCACAAATCATGCAAAGAGCATATAAGAAGCAACATGAGAATTACTGAAGATTGTAAGACGGTACTAGTGGCGTGTTAATCAGTGTTCATTAACTAAAAGTGAAAAGTGCGACCAATTGTGAGTTTATAGTTTCCTGAATGACATTTACAAAAGCAATTAAAAATTAAAATCAAAGAATGTACACTTACAGATAAACAATTGAAAATCATGTTGCTATGGTAATTTAGAGAGTCGCTTGTGATTGCTTGTTGGAGAAGCCAATCTGAAAGCTTGTGTGTTAGTTGGCTTCCCGATTTTGATAAATTTTGTTGATAAAAGTAAACATTTTGTGCCCAGTTGTGCGTTTTATTTATTTGCTTGTGTGTACAGGCCAGCTGTGGTTAAATTGGCAGTATTCCGGAGTGTAGTTCCGGAGTAAATTGGACCTGGAGCGTAGTCTGTGTGTGATCGTCTTCGGAGCTGAGCTAAATTTTGGAGCTACGGGAAGCGGACAGCAAAGTGCAGCACCTAGAGGAGGCCTTATTCGTGGTCTATACGCAGGTTGCAGAAGCAGCACGCTCGCTATAAAGCAGATACAAGCTTGACGTCCTTTCCAACAGGAGCCTGGGCGAGTTCGCCTTTTAGAGCCGAGATTATACACGATTGGGAGCTGCGGGAAGCGGACAGCAAAGTGAAGCACCTAGGTGAGGCCTTATTTGTGGTGTATAAGCATGTAGCAGCCGCAGGGATTTTTCCAGGAAGCAAATACGAGCTTGGCGTCCTTTCGAACAGCTTTGTTTGGGATTAAATATTTTGAGGTCATCTGTCACTCGTCAGAATCGAGCATTTGTCATACAATGGTAAAATTTATCAATAGTGTACCAATCCAACCCTGCAGACACGAGTCTCAAATAGCTATATGGCGGAAATTTTTTTAATAAGTTTCAAATGGATAAAATATAGAAACTACAACATACCTTCGTTACAAAGCTAAATTAAATAATCATATTTTAATTACCCACAAAGAGAGGCAATAAAATTCAAACGAAGCTTTGTGTGGATGATTAATGTGATTCGTCAAGATGACGGATTAGGCGGCCGAGTTTGCGTTATGCAGCCGAGTTTGCGTTATGCGGCCGAGTTTGCGTTATGCGGCCCAAAATTTGGGGTAAGTTCTATTGAAGCTTGCTGCGTGGTTTGAGTAGTCTCTTTTTGAATTGCGAGGTATTTTGAGCCGCCACCGTCAGCCTATATTGTCAGTCGTTACTGCTAGAACTTCTGCCCACGCTATCTTTACCGTAGCTGCTATCGTGCTTTGATGCTCCCGTCAGGTAATACTGCTGTCCAGTTTTTTCGGTTTGATGATTCCTTGAATGCGTGGGTTTAGTCTGGCCCCCAGTGAACTCCTGCTGATGATGCAACCTTGGACCAAATGCCGGCCCGACGTTAGGCTAGGTGCTGTCGTCAGGAGCTAAGATTCTACTCAGTGATCAATTACACTGAGGTAGAGACTTTATTAACTGTTTTATAAACTTACGAATTTTCCGGCGGAGTGCTACCAC
Organism: Agriotes lineatus; assembly: GCA_940337035.1. Taxonomy (NCBI): domain Eukaryota; kingdom Metazoa; phylum Arthropoda; class Insecta; order Coleoptera; family Elateridae; genus Agriotes; species Agriotes lineatus. Next base: position 110,223,444 of record OW679196.1, on the reverse strand, counting down.
AACTCGGGCTGAATCCTTCAGATCCACTATTGGAATTAATTGCAGTGCCGATTTGCCAGGGGCCCGGCAGAATCAGTTCAGGGTTCCTCGGATTTCACCTTGTTATTGTGCGATAATCTTGGACTTTGTTCTCCTTACGTTGTGTAATTGCAACAGAACCTTAGATGATTTTTCCCAAGACCTCATCGAAGCTTAAGTTGCCTCAATAATGATGCTCACTCCTTAACCTTCAGTCGCAGCTTTTGTCGATTTAACGTAAGCTCAATTCTATTTATAAATTTAATTGTTTACTGTATATATAATATTGTCGACCGACTTTCGCTGGAAAAGCGGTGATGTTATTAGGCTAGTACCATTGTTGTAAAGCGTATGCTTATTGGGTGTACAAGTCGTATTGAACAGTAAGTACCACATATATTTGTTACCACCTGTCTATTATTACATTTGTTGCTATTACTTGTTTTATTTTATTACTGCAATTTGGCCCACTCTGATTCATTTTTCAGATTATTTTGCGATCGATTGCCTCGTTTTGAGTTTATGGGTTCTCGCTTCTATCTAGGCACTTTTTTCGTAATTAAATATTCGTTGATACCCTCAGAGAACTATATAAACTTAATATTTCATATCAGTACCCCGTCGTCTTGCCTACCGAAGGTTCTGCATCATTTGCATTCTAATTTTCAAAATAGTTGGAATATTTTGAACTCACACATTTCCATCTATTTTTTTATTCGTTTGAGATATGATATTTTTTGTCAGCGGTATTTTCACTGTTTTGGAATTCAGAATAAAGTTGTAACTCAGAATTTCCTATAGTCAACTGTTATTTTTTCAACTTTTTTCTCGTGTATTCGCTCTCCCTTAAATTGTCTATATACACTCTTTTTAAATTTTTTAGTTCCTTTTTTATTCGTTTCATTATTCTTTCATATTTTTACTGTTTGGTTTTCATCACTTGGAAATAATTAATTTCAATTTTTATTTCCACTGGCTTTTTAGGAAGTTTTAAGATGCATTTTCTGCGTTTAAATAAACACCTTTCTTCGTTTCTTATCATTCTGTATACAATTTTTCTCTAATTTTCAGTTTTTTCTTATCGAGCTTGAATTTCTTTTATACTCGAATATTCTTCTTGCGCTCTCCATATTTAGTTTACCTCCTTCACTGTTTTCAAAATACTGCTAGTACTTATTTCAATTTTAGTCGCGATTTTTCACTTTTTTTGTCTCTTAATTTTGAAAAATTAGGCTTTTCGTATTTTGTTCTTATATCTCACTAGTGCGATCTTAATTTCTAAATATGAAGTAATATTCTAAGTATCACTGTTTTTATGAAGTGATTAATACAATCTCTTCCCATTTGTTGCAAACCCTCTGATACACACTGTATAAACACCAAACAAAAGAAAGAAATAGCTCAACCTTACTTCAACCTTCTTGGCAAACAAAAAGTGTCAAGACTAATGCATGCGAGGATGAGGGTGATCGAGCAGTGCAGAGACGTAATGACGATATCAATAAAGATAAGCGAATTTTGCTACCCCAAGCTTTTACGGCCGATTTTTGTGTGTAATTCAATAAAATATCGTAAATATAACTCCCGCTTATATTAACAGCGGGTAGATTGAGGATACCCACGCCGTACGCGTATCTATTTTAAGACATGAGTTAACTGTATTTATACGATTATTTATGTGCAACTTATAAATTGCGGGCATGTGCTGTCCAATTATTTGCTGTTAAACAGATTTAAATAATAAATTAACCACTGCTAGGAGAATAAACACTGATATCCATGTGGCGGCTGTTAATTAAGCATCCAATAAGAGGACGCAGCCTGGTCGTCCACTTTGCAAAATACAGCCGCCTACGATACAAGTAGTAACCGTCGCTAATCCATAAATTTATTTTGAGTATTCAATTAATCCAAATTATTATTGGCTCGCATCCTAGATTTGCAGTTTTTCTTAGAAACCCCACTAACCGGTCGAGGTTGTTTAAATAAACTATTTGAAATAGGATTAGTGCTTCACGTACATCTCAAACTACTCAAAATGATTGAAAGTGAAACCCAATCAAGTAAATAAAGCAGGCGATTGCTAAAAGCTTTCAAATTCGTTTTCTGGTAGATTCAGAGGTTTATACTTTACTAAGCTATCACCCTAGCTACATATCATCATCATAGCATATCATTTCTTAATACTAGTTACTGAGGAAGGTTTCATATTTCTAATTTCCTCCTACTACTAGTTACTGTGCAAAAATTAAGATAATAGATAGAACTGAAAACAATTAACAGAATGGGCAATGTCGGAATTTACGAAAAGTTATTTAACACTTAAACTTCGTCTACTCGAAAAACTTCCATTATGAATTGAGTTGCTTATTGCAATACTCCTTCTTAAAAGTAATATAGGATGCAATACAGTAAATGCTAAAATAGCTTATAACAATTCTTATCTGCTCAAAATCACCAGAACTCTACCAAAGAATTTATATGATACGAAATTCTACAGGACAAAAGCTTCAGACCGCACCTGTCCTCAACGTGGGCTCGGAAGTGTTATGTTATTTTCTTCCCAGTATAATTCCACGAGCATGCCTATGAATTCGCCTGCCTGTGGGCAGCAATGATAACACGTCGAGTACAGGGCAGAAAACCCCGTCGTCGATGCAGAGAGAAGACGAGAAACGCGCAAAGAGATCGGAGGTGTGTTCGAGGCCAGACCCAATTAGTAGTTTTACGCAATGCAGTAGAAGTGATCATCGATAGCTGGGTTCTTCAAATTGTACCGCTTCAAGCTACAGGCTCTCTTTGTCTTCATGTGGGTCTTGTTAAACAACTGCATTGCGTTCTGGTTGCGTTTTACTGTATACATTCCGCATAGTAATTATTTTCCCTATGTGAAGTGAGTGCTCGCAGCTATAACGTGTAGACTTCTTTGAATGTAGAATTGAAATGGACACCAGTTGTGAGCTTTTCCCCATAAGGGAGAATAGTGAACAATGTTAATACGCAGCTTGAATTTTAACTAGCCTACTGGGGCCCATAAAACATTTTCTCGAGTGTCAATATTTAAACAATTAAAACATAACCAATCCTGTTATTTTTGTTTAGTTATTTAAACATACAATTATCAATGGAACAGAATAGCCTCCGGGTACAATACCATACCAACAATTTATAATTCTTTATAAGAACGGAGAAAGCGAGACCTTAGAAAGCTATACGCCTATAAGCATACTTTCACATCTTAAGATAAATTGTAACTAATTGCCTAACAAACAAATTCGACTGCTATAAGCCAATCGAACATGTAGAATTCCGTAGAGGCTACAGTAGAATACACTATCTTTATATAATCCGTTTACTTCTTGAAAAGGCTACTGAGCAAAATAAATTCCCATTCACATGGCCCTCATGGATTAACATAAAACTGGGGGCTGTAAATAGGACAAGAATCGATTTGGGATTCTCAAAACTATGGAAGGAATATTTATGAAAACGCAACCTTATCAGTAAATCTTCAAGACGATATCAAGACAGATAAAGTTAATGTTAAAAGAGGAGTTCGTCAGAGAAATACTATCCCATTAAAGCTATTTACTCTAGTGTTGAAAGACTTCCTCGAGAGGAAAAATGAAGGCATTGACATCGATCGATCCTGTTTAAACCACACATGTTTCGCAAATGATATATATCTTCTTCTTCTTTTCCTCGAAATTTCTTCTGCCCTATAGGGCGTCGGAGAATTAATTAGTAATACCAAGCAACTAAACGATATGCTAGAGCAACTGCATCGAGCATTGCAAGGAGTCAGTTTTAAAATAAATAAAGGAAAGACAAAAGTATTGAATCCAAACAATGATTAACGCCTGATTGGAGATCACATTATCAATGTGATGAAATAATATGTTGAAATGGACTGCTCTATAATTGTCTATTTATTAATTTAATTTAATTGTCTTTTATATAAGTTAGGGCAAATACAAATACACAATTTACTGTTTAATATTTTACTGAACTTTGCCTGTTTGAAATGGTACTATACACAGTCAGTAGTTCAAATACGCGGTAGCTCAAGATCCACAAATCTGTCAAATCACAAATCGGTTGACTAGTGAAAACAGCGGTTCATTGGAAGTTAAAATACTCGTGAAATATGAGAATTCGCAAGGTAATTATTCAAAATTTCGCGCTTAACGACAAATTACAACTTTTGTTTCTAGCAGTTACGTATCTCGTGACGTCCGACAGACGCCTACCAAATTTTGGCAATTGTTTCTGGTCGCTTCCTGTACAGCTTCAACTTCCGCCAAACCACGGATTTTACTGACGCCAGGCTAATTACTTAAAATGCGGCTTAACTAGAGCCTTGGAAAAGATCTCCTCTTCTTTAACAAGGTTTGAAGTCGTCTGCACCTCGTTTTCCGGAAGCTGACACTAATTTTTTTAGGCTAAATCGTACTTTATAAAAATTCGTTGGTTTCCATCGCCCCTTCTGGAAATGACGCCGTTGGATTTTCTCCGCTATTCTTGGTCCGCTTGCTGCCAAATCTGCTGGAGACGTTCTTGCAGACCTGTCCTTTGTCGTAGACTGCTGATCTCTTGGATCCGATGCTCCTTTTGGCCGTAGTCGAAGTTCGCAAAATGGAGTTGATCGGCCCCGATTTCCTCGTAGATGGGATTATGGAATTTGTATGTTTTTTTGTTACGAAACTTGTTGAAAATACACCCACTTGTACACTGGCACATGGGCAATAAACTGGTATACTTTTTATAGCTTGGAAAATACTTTTACTATCAAAATTATATAAAAATATGGAGCACAAATTTCAACAAACAGTAAAGTAATTAATTTTCAATTGTTCTCCCCCGTCATTAAACAAAAACGAATCTGGTTGCTATGTGACAATATTAACGGGAATTATGTTTGATAACTTAAAGTACAAAATGGCAATAAATTTGATTACATAATTTTATTTTATTGTCTTTTATTACATCTGAAATTATTTCAGTAGCGCTGCGCACACTCTTTTAATTTTAACCACTGCTCTGCTTTTGCACTAATTGTAATTTTAAATGCACTGATTTATTCGAGTTCACCACTTCCCATTTGCTTCGTTCATGTCCTGCTGTTTGCTTATCAAATTGCTCCTTTGCAATGTCCTGTTATCTGATTCTAATTTTCTTTACCTTTTAGATTCCTCACAAATTTTCGCTTTTATTGACATTTAATAAAAAAAACTACTCTTCTTTTATACTACACATAGAAAACCTTTTTGTATCTATTAATATCTTTCGGTTCGGTTCTCTATTATGCACAAACCTATTATTTTTATTTATTTAAAAGTCAATTTTGCCCCTGTGAAAACGAGCTCTGCCTGCTGCGTTCCTTACTCAACTACTTTATTACTTCTTATCAATGCATTTACTGTTTGAATCATTAGTTTAACATTGCAGCCACATAAAACACCCCAATTCTGTGCTTATTGAATTGGTCCATTATATTGCACTGCTAACAGAGTCAAGTCGTAGGCTTAATACCATTACAATGTATATCTCGGGCATGAAATCAAATTAGGAAAGACAAACTAAACTACTGAGATAACTCATAGAATAGGTTTGGGCTAGGCAGCGTTTTGCAATTTTTAAAACACAGTCCAATACATTTGAAGCAGAAATCTTACAAAACGTGTATGTTATCAGTGGCAACATATGGAGTAGAAACGGTTACGGTAATTCAAAAAAGCACAAATCGCCTTAGGATATCACAATGCACCATGGAAGAAGCAATGTTAGAGGTGAACCTCTGTTAGTAGATCGGGCGCAACGAGGTCCCTAACTTCTTTAACTGCTGAACGCTCCAATACTCAATAGTAAATTAAAATAAACTAACTAAAACAAAAGAACTCCAAAATGCACTTCAGTGTAAGACAAATAACGAGTTGAGAATATCATTTTGCATTCAGCGGGGTCCACTAGCTAATCCTCAAAGGCAGGGATGAGTTCCCAATAAGCTATATAAATTTCCAAAGGTTCCACCAATTTAATTATTACATCAACTCGCAAACCTAAATTAGAAGGTTCGGTTATGGTCCTAGCTATTGTGAATAAAGGTTCAAAATCACCATTAATAGTTGAAGGCTTTCAGATAAACTGTAGTTATTTATGATAATAACAAATGTGAGTGCAACGTAATCCAAGCAATATTTATTTACATCGACAAAAGCGAGTAAACAATTAACTAATCCATGATGGTGTATTTACACTGGCAGTTTTTACCAATATTATTAATTAGGTACTATAAAGGTTTAATTAGTTATAAAATCTACCCATGATGTGATCACGCTATGTTTACGTTTGGTATCTATCAGTTTACGTTTTTATTAATTAACAGATCAATACACGTTATAAATACCATAAATTTGTAGTGTATTATTGCTTAGTATGAATCAATAGTATCGGTTTAAGATTAACTTATCCACTTTAAATTACGATCACGATAAATATATCCGAATTACAAAATAACTGCATTCACTTATATGATTTCTCTAGCATTGACGAAGTTCTGTAGCGACACGATCAAATCAACCCACCCAAAGACAGCACAACAAAGGGCAGTACTTAAACCGCCCAGTAAAAGAAAGACGAAAACCACAGGAAATAAAAGGCAGGCAACAAAGCCCACCAAAAATCTTGCAACAAAGCCCACCAAAAAGCTTGCAACAAAACCCGCAACAAACAACAAAGTCCCTGTAATAATATTACGTATTAAGAAACAACCTTGTAATTCGGTGATATACCTACTTTGGGTAATTATCGGCCTATTCTTCTATAATCCACAAATATGACCAGCTCCACGACACAAGCTTGGTACAACCGCTATCTTGTCGCGTTGCCAATCTTTTCCAAAACAACGCTAATCCCGTCTTACTATAGACGTGTTCCACAAATTCAAACCATACCACTATACGAGTCGGAGAATAGTTATGAAAGCTAATCAAACATCAGATTTATAAATTGGCGGTCTGCAACCCACTATATACGTCGTTTCTGCCCGGTTGCTCTCCTGGTTCCTCTCCAAGAAAGTTAGGGTTAGAGCTCCGGTGTACTTGAACTAGAAACGATCTGTCTGAAACAAGCGCTATTAATGTCGCCGAAAATGGCTGTTGTTTACGAATTTTGGGTGAGGGCCAATTTCATGGAATAACTAGTTTTACAATGCTGGTGACGTGTGTAATTAAGATGTTAAGCTTGGTATATACGTTTGGGTTCCAAGGAATAACTTAAAAAGAGCCTGTTGGGGGGTAAGTTCTACGAAACGGGTTCTCGTTACAAAACAACTTTGTCAGGTTCAAGTTAGAGGAATACTCTACGAGACAGGTTCCCGTCACAGAGCACAGGTAGGTCAGAAAAGTATTAGGAAAAGGATCCAGGCCTCTGGAGGGGGACCTAGAGCTGCAAGTCAGGATCAGGATCTGAAGCCTCAAGTCTCAAGTGATGGATGCTGTTCTCTTTATCTGTGCAGTCGCTCCAGGTACAATTGGCTTGTACGAGACTCTGCGCACCGCTGGTGGACGTCTTCTTATCTTCTGTTCGATCGCTAGGGTGATGTAAAGGAAGATAGTGACGGAATAAGCGCTGTACAAATTTCTGGCATAATAATGATGTTTTAGATAAATTTGCTACTGGTGTTCGATGTCGAACGGATATTGCTAAATTTCCACAAATAACTCCGCTTCAGGCTCTATCTAAAGTGTAAATTGTTTCGTGCAATGGTTAACCTTACTATAAAAATATTTATGGCTGCCCATTGAGCGTTAAATGTAAGAGGATTTTGGTTTTGGACCATTTAATAGCTTGGATGCCTTCGTAACAGGTGAGTTGGGCCCATAATTAAATCTAGCGGTCAATTTCATCTCATGAATGCCATGCCCTGCAGATTGTACTGTGGACTCCTCAGAAACGCAATCTCGTCGTTTCTGCGGCCCTGTGTTGGAGCACTGGGGGTGCAGAAAGAATAAGTGGTGCACGGGGTTAAGTTCAGGAACGGTTGTGTAGTGTCTTATTTCGCTACCGGTGCCGGAAGGCCACCAATTCCACGGATAGCCGATTCAGGGAGTTATATAGTGCAACGTAACCAGATACCAGCTTCGCCACGCCACAAATACGACAAGGAACGGTTTCAGCGCGGTATTTGCAGGTATTGAATCCCGCAGGTGACACAGATACGCTCCGGGTCTAAGTTTAGGAGTTCTGAAATTTTTCTTTTTTTGATGGATCCAAGTACTCAAATATCTTACAGTTCTGAAAGACTTCTTCGAACAGGTCTGGATCTCACACTAAAGGCGGCTTATCTTTCAGGGCAAGGCAGAGTCTGAATCGGTGCGGTAGGCCTATTTCTCTTGTCGGGATCAAGCGGCCGCATCGAACTCTGAAAAGCCCAGAAGGCCTAAGAACTAGTGGCTCTTCCAGCTAGAGCTGTTTGAACGGGTCGCTAGGTCTTTTTAGCAGCCCATGTATCTTGGTTTTACAGTTTTTTTGGGCAGCCCTATAAAGACTATTTTCTGGGGTAATTTAAGAAGGTCTGCGCGAGACTTGGTTGTACAGTGTACACGTCGCTGCGAAACGCTGGGCCGTTTTGTTTATCTTCAATCCTCACGTACGGAATATTCAAGCGCCGATTGTCGCGCATTAGCGGCGCAAAAATTCGAAACATATTATTTATGCATAAATTGAATTTCGTACAGATGCTAACATACATGCATGACACTTGCACTTTTTATTATTGCAACCCAGATATATATCTATTGAATATTTGCTTCAACATATATTACTTTTTATTTCAGTATTGTTGCTTTTTTTATTGTGCTTCAATATTTGTTTCTCTTGTTTCGTATATCCTTTATTATAATTAACTTGCCATGCCAATACAAACCGCCGTGCACATACGAAGTTCATTCGAATTGTTTTGTGTCCCATGCGGTTATTTATTGAATAACAAGTAGTTGCCGAAAATTTTCTCGTTATATTTAAGATGCTCTTTCCCTTACAAGCAATTTTTTCATTGCATCGCGACTATCTCAGATGCTTCGATGAGATATATCTAACGATTAATTGAACTAGCTTTATTCTTTTTGCCTGCGATCCCTTTCTCTTGCATTTTGTTAGGAACTTGTTGTATTAACAAGTTATGATGTTAATATCCGGCACTTTTTTATTCATACTCTGAACAACATAGTGTGATCAACTCTAAAATAATAATTAGAAAATCTCAAATTGGAATTCGGCTATATTCCCTTCTGATTACGAGGCGAAAGAAATATGAATTATGCAGTGAATGCTTTTGGAAACCAAAACAAAATTGCAATCCGCTCAGCATGGTTTTACCTTAAAATTAAATCACATAAGTTAAGCTCTTGATATTTATTTTATTGCCAAAACCTGTCAAATTGTAATTACTACTTAAATTTACAAGACGTTTTTCATTGCACCGTACCCGTTACTCCGTTACCACAACTGTAACTAATGTAACAATGAATCACTGGCAGTGTTTGAGTTTTATGCAAATATTGTTAGTAAATTTTAAACAAATGGTAGAGCTTATCCTCGTTTGTTTTCCTGTGTACATATCATCAACAGCAATGTTGAATGAAATTTGCCTTGAAGAATGCTACACTGTGTTGTATTCTGCATAGTATTTAAAACACTAATTTTAGTTACATTTATGAAACAATTTTAGAAAAAATAAAAAACAAACAGTTACAAAATGAAATAATAGTAATTTACGATACCAGTGCGTAAAGCTATTCTTTAGGCACGAGTGGGGTAGAGTTAAAACGCGAGTGAGCGAGCGTTTTAAGCCCCACGAGTGACTAAAGAGACTTTACGCATGTGTATTGTACAATATTTTATCTACGATAAAATCTAAAAAATACGGTAAATATAAAAAATATTTTATATGTAAATTAGAATTACTAGCAACCGGTCCTAATTTTGAGTGTTTTAAAAATTTTAAAACACGTTGCTACTAACTACGTGCCTAATGAAATTTTTTAAGCACGTTGCTATTAACGACGTAAACTATTGAAAAAATGTTATTAAACAGTCGTTTTACAAACTTAAAACTGCCAACTAAAAGGCAATTTTATACACTGTCGTAGATAAATGTATTTTAGGAACCCTAAGGTTTGCAAAAAATTGTTTCTCGTAAAAGAAATATTGTTTCATATAGTCAGCTTTACCTAATATTTGAATCTAGCTTGGAAATACTGAAAAAAATTACTTACAAGAGAGATACCTAAAAATACAGTTTACACCAGTGGTTCCCAAACTTTTTTGGGCCAAAGACCCCTTTCCCAAAAATATTGATACCATAGACCCCCCACCGTAACTCGTTTTATTACTTGCTTCTAGCACGTTTGACAATCACTGGTTTTCCATAATTTGTTAAGATCTGATTTTTTGGAGTCGATGCTATTTGTAAACGAGGTTAAATTAAATGACACTTTTTCAAACGCATTGAACAAAGCAAGTTCGGGCGTGCAAAAAAGTTGTTTCAACATGCATTCGTCCTGTATATGTCCAAACTCGTGTACCAGCAGTGTGTTGAGACGAACCTAGCTAGTTACAATTTAATCTACTTAAAATTAATTTTGTGAAGTGTTAATTAGTACTTATATACTTTACCATTAAGTTAACATACGATAAATTGATATTGAAAGATTTAAATAACGGCCTGTTTGGGGATCGATTTTCAAATGCCGTCGCCCCCCATTTTTATGCACTGAATTTATCGACCCCTGAGAGATCGATATCGACCCCCTTTGGGAATCACTGGTTTACACCAAGAAAATCCGGTTTTCGTTATCTTTATGACTCATAATACTCTCTATCCGTTGCTATATTTAACCAGACTGCAAAGTGTTTAATTTTAGTAAAAAGTTTACATTAATATAGTGTACTTCCTGTCTCAGACATCTCATCACGCCGAGATTCTAATGGGCAGAGTATGGAAAATAAACAGTTATCTGTGCTATGTACGAAAATATTTTCGTTGCAAGACGATCCCTTCTAAGCTGTCAGTCAATTTTTTGTTGTTATTTCTCATAATGACATCTATTAAATGCCCATATCCTCAGGGAACTTCCAAATGTTAAGCGCCTGACGTCCGGGGTCACCAGGCGTTCTAAACTTCTTTCAGTTCAGTTCCGTTAATGACCTTAAATTTCAATTCGCACTTGAACAAAGAATTTCCACCATAAATAATTACTATTTAAGTCGCGTTCTAAATTTAGGTTCTAAAAGTTCCAATGTTTTTCTGTGCCTCACGGACAGCTGAAAAATAAATTTCGCTAACCTAAAAATCTGGTATTTACATTAAGTTCTAATTTTATTCCGTCAGTTCGATTATTTATGCGTTTTCAATTAACAGCAGAAACAAAAACGACCGCCGGGAGAATTTATTGCTGTTTAAATTACATTCTAACCGCAATCCGCGGCCTCTGTGGCTCAGTAACCCTTTCTTTGCGATAAAAAGCTCTAACTGAAAGAACAATTTATGATTGTGTTAAATTGGGAGTCTAAGCCTTGGATTTCTACTTTTTGTAGTCTCTCCTAAGGTTGTGAATGAAACTGGAACAGAGTTAAACCTCAAAGTTAAATAAATAGTTCTACTATTGAAATGCAGGTATGCATTGAAAAGTGAAGTTTCATACTTTGCACCGCACTACTCTACGAACGTGTTCTCTAGGTCAAAATAAATTAAATGTTCCTATGAAATTCTTATAAGAGCTGTAGCCCTAAGAAAAATTGCATTTAATTAAAGTAATACAAATGTTAGAAATTTTAACGTAATTTCGCATATCTGCTCGAGTTTTTATTTAGAGTAGGAATTTTCGTCAATTCAATTTCCTTATTTAAAAAGATACACTTTTTTACATAAAAATGCACTCTTGCTTGGAAGGAATATGTGAAGGCCTATATCCAGCAACGAGCTGAAGAAAGGCTGTAAATAATATTAACGATGACCATAAAATATAAAGTTGCCTAATAAATCGAGAAAAGGGGAAAAGATTTGCCATCCTGTAGCTTGTATGCCTTGAAATATAATATATGTTATCCGTCATTTTGTATGTTATCGTAAGTCTGTTCGGAAAGTTCCTTCCCGATTCGTAGAAATCTTTAGATTTTATAGCCCATTCGGTAGAGTATGTTGTGATAGTATCTGGAAATGGATGGAATTAAACATCGGGTAAAGATTAAATTATTGACTAGAGAGGATATACATTTTTATTGTTTATTACACGTCGCCAATTTCCGTGAAATAAAAATGTAATATGCTCGCTTCTTCATAAACAGTATGTCAACATAACTCAATATTTATGACAGTATGACAAAAAAAAGGTTAACCGAGCTACATTTTTACACTTCTGTCACGATCATCGCAAATATATGGAATGTAACACATGCCATAAGCACGAACTTTTTGCACTTGATACATAAATAGCTATTAATGAAAATATCAAAATAAGAAACGTAATACTTTGTCACCACGACATGAAATACAAATGTACATAACAGAGAACGTTAATATGTAATTGTTTGTAGTATAAAACACATGCATTTTAACACTTAAGCACATATTGGTTGCTACTAAATAAACTAAGTTTACAAATTCAAAGGTCGAAGAAAAAATATACACTATATAAATAACACAAATTATCAAAGAGTTTGCCGAAGAGGAAACATTTTTATCTTTGCTATATCTGAAACTAAACTGAGAAAATGAAAATAACTATTGTAAATGCAACAACAAAACACTTGACAAATTAACATGTCTAAACAACATAAAATCACAAACATAAAGACAAGTATATTGCACTTATAAATCAGTTAAACTGTAGAATAATACAGAATTGTTACATTTGTATTCGCAAATGCAATACACAAGCATCAGACAAAATACATTAACGTGGTAACTTTTAATATCCCAAGCAACTAACTAAAAAGTAATTCCGAAGAGGGGCCGTCGTAATTTGCTTCGCCGAACTACACGGCGTAGATGAGTTGCGACGAAAGACAGGCTAAAAGGAGATAACAAATGCAAAAAACGGAAACAACATCTGCTAGTGTCAATCATCAACACTATGCTAATTTGCAACAACGACAATAAACTACGGGAAGACATTAATAACGTCTAAAGGTATAAACAATGAATCCAGAAAATACGTTATTGACATGTTATTTTATATAATAAATTCCATGAACAAATATTAGTGCACAGAACCATGTGAGCAAAAACGACTGACCTGAATAAGTGCGTACGGTATCGATCAAGTGAAGTCATAGGGGCGCTGAATAAAAAACCTTAATCAACGCTCAAGAAAAATTATAAATTGAACTGACCCGCGAACACGATCGTCAAAAAGGCCTTCTCGAACGCAACTCTTTAACACAAAAAATTAACAATATTATTGGTCGTTTTCAACTCACAATCTTCATTATAATCGCTGAATAATGCATATGACTGCATATAATCAGGTTAACCCATTTACTACTCCTGTGAGAAATGAAAACATAATACGAATTCGAAAAGCTTACATGATACAAAAAAAGTAAACAGTGGATGACCAGTAGTCATTCATCCACCAAAAATGGAGGAAAATGATCGACAGCGATACACCCTTCCAAAAGACTCAGACAAAGCTGCAGTTTGTTCCTCCTTCTTTTCAATATCTATCTAGAGGAGTGCTCACAAAATGGGTATTCCTATTGGTGCTAAACACCTCTTCAGTCTTAACTTTTCATATGACCATGTCATACTGGAGCAATATGCATGCATCGAACAACCTTCAATTGGATACAATCTTAAAAAACTATTTAAATACTGCAAAACTGCACGAAATGAAATTCTGGACAGTATCTCGACAAGAAATTAAGCAACATATTAATGAAGGAGATTTTTTTACAATTGAAACAACAGATTTTTCAAAGCGTTGTCAATGCAAGACCACCCCAAATACAATTGGCACTATTCCCCACTGATTTAGCGTCTGCATGCATAATCTACATAGAAGTTTATTATTTTTAGTAGCCCACGCCGACAGGGAGATCGCGGCTGTGTAGCGACATTTTTGGAGGTCTCGTCTTCTACGCTAGTTCGGCGGATCACTGCTGCGAGTTTGGATGGAATTCGGCATTTCTTGGCCCCCTGGTGAGAGTTAATGCACCTTCTGTTCACGTCATGGCTTATACGGATTTTCTCTAATTTGCGCTGTTGGTTTGCAGCCGTTAAAATCGGGTCAAAAGGATTTGGTCGGTTTTACCGATTGAGCGCTCGTTATGTGCTGCGACTCCATTATGTTAGCGTGATCCTGACCCAGTAACCATTTTTTGCAGCTGGTTCTGCCTTAAGCTATGTTACTTCCCTGGAAAGAGTAATAATCCTTCGTGGGTGCTGCGGTGGAGGAGGTTTCACCTTTACAAGTATACTGTTACCTAATTATGTTTGTGACTTTTTTTGTGCATGTTGACCGCAGCTCAAATGGTGCCCCTCATGCCCCAGTGCATGTTACTCTAAATTTGAACTTTGAGTAATTTTTTGGGTTATGCGAATTACTAGAGACTTTGAGAGAAATTCTACAGAGTTTTGTGTGTTTAATATTTGTTAACGTTAACCTTTTTATTCACTATGTTTGTTGGTTAAACGTAAATCTGTAGTTTTACTTACATTTGGTCGTTCATTGTCTGTGATATTTAGGCTAGTAAGATTATTTTAGCTTTTTAGTTATTGGCTGCACCCAGAGTACTTCGGGAATTATATGAAAGTACCCCTGTATCCAAATCGTCTAATACAAGTAAATATGCATTTTTTATCATTTCTGTTAATTGACTCAAACGTAACAACTAGATTATTTGGTGCATTTCATAGTATTAAAACTTTGTACTGATTATAATTTAATATTATTACTAGTTGGCCACATGGGTGATTGGGTGGGTAACAAGCTTAGGTACTTGATGGACATGGATTCAAATCTAGTTGTGGTCGTGATTTTTTCGGAGCAATAGTAGATTTGAACTCATTAGTTAAGTTAGATTAAGTTTTGTTGAATGTGTCGTGCATTTGAATGCGGTAAAGCGTAATGTAAGTCATATCCAACACATTGTCTTCTTTGCACTTTTCACGCGGTATGAATGGTCGCGATACAAAGATGCTAAAGATACGAATTAATGAATGGTTACCTATTACTACATTACATAGTTGATAGTCTTTGCTTAGTAGAAAATTAGAAAGACCTCAAACGTTTCTTGACTGCTTATCGGTGGCTTATTTACTGAATTATATAGTGTAACGAGTTTCAATCTTTACTGTTCAATATACACAATTTTTTGTGTGAAGTTTTATACAGCAATTTATTTCCTGTAGAATTTTCTGGCAGTCTTATGAAATTTTTTACCAATTTCAACCGGTAATGTGCCACCGACTAACTCAGAAGAAAGGGTCGAGTGCAACTTACCTTAATGGGCAATGAAAGAAGCTAAAACAAGCCAAGTGGTTCTAATTGGCACGTTTACCCCTAGATTCTTGAGACGGTAATCACTAAGTGACTCAAACGAAGCCAAAATCAAATGAAACCCAAAAAGTAACGAATACCGTATAATAGCAGTCAATAAAGTTTGAGCATTAACAGATGCAAATAACTGCATTTAATTATTGGTATTCCACAACAGACATGCAACATTTATAAGGACTACAACACAAAGAACCATTCTTAACAAATAAATAACCAAACCTATGTACCTGGAAGCCTCAATAGTAATATGCTGCTTTTTAAATTGTACTGGGAGCAGTTACTAGAATTTATGCTGAAAGGAGCCCAAAACGCTAACGCAATGATGTAATTTCCTTAAAAGGACAATTTAGAGTAAATATTATCACTGAGTAATTATGTTTTACATTTCCCCAAATACAATATAAGCTCCTTTATAGATGATTTATCTAATCCAGGCGTATACATACAGTGTTTCCACTTTAATAAAAAATTATATCATCAAAGTGGCAACAATCGAATATGAAAATGATTAAGTTTCAAATATATTTGGGTGCCAGTGTAAAAATTAGGTAGGCCAACCATCGACTTAATTTAGCTACATAAGCTACTAGTATTGTAGCCTGACGGACTAGTTTAATTTAATTTAATTGCTACAGCTACCAGATTGAAACTGGCTTCCCAGGAATAGCTCAAAAATGCCAAGATCCAAATAATAAACTCAGATAGTAACGTAGGATAGAAACACAGAAACGCGCAAATTAATTTTTAATTTATACAATCGCGTTCGCGCTGGGCGAAACGTTACAGTATAAAATATTTTTCCCATCACAGGAATTACTCCTAATATATTGCATACGTTAACAAACTTAGTTAACCAACTATCATTTAACAAGGTAAAGCCTAGATTTATATAACTTAAAATGTAATAGATGGGACTGACGAACTTGATTAAACAACTGTCATTTATATCACCAAAATGAAATCGACTGAACTAATGTACACTTCGTAACAATAGCCGAGGTTAACGTCCAAAGACAGATTCAAAATCGTACTAAAATTAAATTGAGTAACAGTATATATTGCTAATATTATAACATATACGTAGCTGACTGCCCCATCTACTCGCCTAATTACAGCCGAATCACTGCATCACTGCAGAAATCGAACTTCCTCTAATGGACTATGTCACTAATTTCTTCCTCCAAAAAGAGTCCTCGAAGCTGGATTTGACCCGTCCTCACTTGAGATTAGTCAGAATGTTTCCGAAACTTTCGGCAGCAATCACCACATCTAGTAGATAACCTCAAATATAGTTCCTCCAGGAAAAATGTGGCATTTCAAAAAATATGTAGGCGTGTAAAATGTTGCAACTAAAGGAAGTCCACAAGATGCTTGGTTTCAACTTCGAAAACTAATTTCCTCAATCAAACAACTCAAAAATGTCACGAAGTTCTTAAGAACGCCTTCTCATATGTTGCAATGAGCCATTTGGTTCCAACAAGATGCAACACCTAGGAATCTGGGCC
The DNA here is from genome assembly GCA_940337035.1 of Agriotes lineatus. Classification (NCBI taxonomy): domain Eukaryota; kingdom Metazoa; phylum Arthropoda; class Insecta; order Coleoptera; family Elateridae; genus Agriotes; species Agriotes lineatus. Next base: position 110,206,358 of record OW679196.1, on the reverse strand, counting down.
CCACCAGGGTTACATAAAGCAATACCCTGTTTACCCCACTTAGGTGAAGTGCAAGTAGGCCACAAACGAGTATGAGAAAGCTATTCTCAGGTACTTGACGACACTTGAGTCTAAAATCTAAGAAGTCTTTATTTAGCCTTAGGCCCTGGAAGATATAAAACTCCACCAGTCGTCGCCCGCCTCGCTGAATTCTGCTAAACGAGTAGCCGCCTGTCGAGGTAGTGAGAAGACCGTCATCCAGCGTAACAAGCACCTGGGGCGATAACTTGAGTCAATTCATCCTGGGCAACGAGCTCATGCTAGGAACAAGAAGCTCTAATCTAAATTGGCTTCTCATTGATATCTTCAAGTTTAAATCGCACAGTGCACGCAGAAGATCGTGTAGACAGGTTTTAAGATTTTTCTATTAAAGCCTTCACGTTCAAGTCCCAGAGCCCACAGAAGATCGTGTTGACAGGCTTGATAATAATTTTCCCTTATAATTTAAGATTTCCTATCCCATTTCTCGAATTCGTACTAATCTAGATCGATAGCAACGCCAGGCTGGCAAACCGAGTTCCTGTAGAGCGGCCTGTCGCTCGAATAAAAAAGTGTCCAGCGCAAGGGCTAACCTCAAGTCTGCCAACGAAGCCGCAGAAGTGACGACTAAACAAGCAAAACCAGATGCCTAGACGCGCAAGTATAAATCCTGCTGGCAAACAACTAATTTCAGAGGCGTTAGGATAACTCCCCAAGAATACGCTCCACGGAGCCTGTAAAACTTACCTGATAGGAGATTCCCGCACACGCTCTGTTTGGCCTAATTTGTCCGCCAGCATTTCGCCGGTCTTAAACTTGCGTTGTAAGCAAGTAGAAGACGCCTGGAAAACTTCTTTTTTTCAGCCGATATTGGTGAAAAGACATTCACTTCACTTTTCCAATTCCTGCACCTCCCGAACACTCCAAATTCAACACTTTAAGATAATAACCAGCGGCCATTAACACGATCATGTTTATCCTGTCGTGATTACCTGGTAGTAAAACCAGGGTTTGATTTGGACGGTTTATTAAAGAACCTTCAAAGGCAATACGTTGAATTGCAGCTTCATTGGTGAATAGAACTTTCCAACTTTATAATCAGAAACAAAACTTTTCATTTATTTTTAATTGTAAGTACATTTAGTTCACGTAACAGACATTATTTATTCTGTACCGTAAATTTAAGAATAAATATTTTACAATTTACTCTATTTATCAGTCCAAATTTCGCTACGAATCCTGGTTCTGAGCTACCTTGTGGTAGAGTGTTTAGTTCATTGCATGAATTCCGAGTCAGAAACATTTTACGTCATTAAAACCCTATGGATTACTTGTCGGTTGTCTCCAAGTTTCACATTAACTTCACAAATCCATTCCGAACCTGAGGAAAAGCTAACTTCATTAAGAAACCGGAAGGAAGCACAAACATCCATCTTGTGTCAAACTGATGACAAAACGAAAGCTTGCTTGCACTCATCAAATTCTCCATGCTAGACGAATTCAATACCCGTCAGGCGAATGTGTAGCTGAAATAAACAATTTAAATATCTCAGCGAAAAATAGAAAAGCTATAATCCATTACTAACATTTCATGTTAGTTATTAACTATATTGTCTTGATCTTTAGTAGAAAATAAAACTGCTGGATCAATGTTTACTGGTCAGGGAAAAAATGGCCGTCTGCAATAAATTTAGAAAAATGCAATGTGTTTCAACTTCTGTTAGTTTTATACTATTTAAGAAGTACTCGCATTTCCCTTCCTTACCTTTTTGGATAATGGGAATAAATAACACTTTTTGTACACAATTTTAATTTCTATAGTTGTTATCTGAGAAACTTCTTCTTTTTCATTCTGAAAGTAGGCTGAGAGTATGTTAGTAACCACATCAAGTGTGCTTTTATAAGACATCTTCGGCTGCTGCCGGTGCAAGTGGCCAGCCTAATCCCTTGAATTAAGAGAGAATGCCCTTCTACAATGGTTATCACCACCAAAGATAATGGTATGGTGGCCGATCAGCGTGCGGTGTGGCCGGTGCGGTGTGTCCGGATGTGAAGTTCGAACTTACTACTTTCCTAGTGGAAACGCAAACGCTTTATCAGCCAGCTACCTGTAACTGTAATTTAAAAAAAAATGGGAAACACCTAAATCATATTTAATCTAAATTTGAGAAAGGATTTTAATATACTCGTATTACTGAACACTTAAACATCCAAATTTTTAATCTCTCCAGTATTTAAAACATCAATTAGACATTTATAATTTTCTATCCGTGTCAATAGTATTTAGCGGAAGACACAGTAAATTCATCATCGCAAAGGATCCATTGTGTTTCAATGTAACGGCTATTGCATATTGCTTGTGCATTTATAACGGTATACTTTAATCCTTCGAATGGTAGATTATAATCTTTCTGCTGGAACTAAACAATAACTAGTCATGAATCGTGCAACTGTTCTTAAACCGTACTTTAAAATTTTAAAGAACTGTTTGTTACTAATACTCTTGAAATGCAAGTGCAGGTTGAAATCAGTTCCGTCGACTTTCTCAAAACCTGCAATTAAAATTTGTCGGTACATAAGAGACATTAAGATCAAATCACACATTTAAAAGATACCTCTACCGTGTATATAATGCAGCCTGGTGTTAAAAGAAGTTCGTCTAACTAATTAAGCTCCATTTTGTTTTGGTAATCTTCCATGAGAAAATCTTAAGGAATTATTCAGTGTATCTGGCAATAGAAGTGAGAACTTATGATAGATTTTTTATAAATTAATTACAATTAAAATTCCGATGTTCCTTCGCTTTAAACCAGTCCCATTTCAATAATTCTCTACAGCGGCATGGAAGGTAGTCACGTATCTGCTGTAATACAAATCATGATTATTTGTCCACTAAATTAACGCCCAAGAAGGGTATGCGTAATCACTACTCTTTGAAATAAAACTCAAATTGTATAAGAAATAAAAACAGTATAAAATAAAGTTGTTGTAAACCAGTTGTGGTTAATAGCTTCAAATCCAAGATTTCAAAAAACGAGGAACATGGTTGTTGTAACAAATTAAAATAATAAGAGTGATAATAGGATCTACAGAATTTTCTCGAGAGACTAGATCTGCAATATAAAAAGTCGCCTTCCATTCCATTGTAATAAAGGTTATACTAGTATTTAGCCGTATTGCAGATAGTTAGGAGTTCTTAATGTATACAGAAACGTGGTTTAATTAAATATTGATATGGCTCCTTTACTTAGTTAATGCTTGGTTTGACATTTAATTAATTTAATTATATTTTGTATGAGTTAGAGCCAAAATTTAAATACACAATTTACTGTGTAAAATTTTACTGTGTTCGAACTTTGCCTGTCATTAAGTGACTAGGCTGGTTAAAATATGAAATGTACTAATTTAGTGCACAAAATAAATGGTTGTAGGCCCCTCTTTATATTTTATTCAACTGCAATTAATTAGAAAAACGCTAGCTCTCAGTAGAATACAAGCTCTTTAATCTCAGGGTGAGTACCGAAGTCAACTGTATTTTAAAATTGATCTGAAATGGTACTATACACAATCAGTAGTTCAACTACGCGGTAGCTCAAGATCCACAAATCTGGAAAATCACAAATGTGCACAAGTGCAAACAGCGGTTCATTGAAAGTTAAAATACTCGTGAAATATGAGAATTTGCAAGGCAATTTTTCAAAATTTCAGGTTTGGCGACAAATAACAACAGTTACGTAGTTGGTGACGTCAGACAGACGCCGTCCAAATTTTGGCAATTGTTTCTGGTCGCTTCCTGCACAGCTTCAAACTTTCGCCAAACCAGGGATTTTACTGACACCTGGCTAATTACTTAAAATGTGGCTTAGCTAGAGTCTTGGAAAGGATCTCCTCTCTTTTAACAAGGTTTGATGTCATATGCACCTCGTTTTCCGGACGCTGACACTAATTATTTAGGCTAAATCGTACCTTATAAAAACTCGTTGGACTGCATCGGCTCCTTTGTAAGATGACGCCGTTGGATTTTCTCCGCTATTCCTGGGCTTGATCCCAAATCTGCTGGAGATGTTCTTGCAGACCTGTCCTCTGTCGTAGACTGCTGAGATCTTGGATCCGATGCTCCTCTAGGCCGTAGTCGAAGTTTGCAAAATGGAGTTGATCGGCCCCGATTTCCTCGTAGATGGGATTGTGAATTTGTATCTTTTTTTGTTACGGAGATTGGTGAAAATACACCCACTTGTAAACTGGCACTGGGGCAAAAAACTGGTATACTTTTGATAGCTTGGAAAACACGTTTATTATCAAAATTGTATAAAAATATGGAGCACAAATTTCAACAAACAGTCAAGTAATTAATTTCCAATTGTTCTCCTCCGTTATTAAACAAAAACGAATCTGGTTGCTATGAGACAATATTAACGAAAATTATGTTTGATAACTTAAAGTACAAAATGGAAATAAATTTGATTACATAATTCTATTTTACATTTTTCTTATATTCTAATTTATTGTCTTTTCTTACATCTAAAATTATTTCGGTAGCGCTGCGCACACACACCTTTAATTTTAACCACTGCTCAGCTTTTGCACTAATTGTAATTTTAAATGCACTGATTTATTCGAGTTCACCTCTTCTCATTTGCTTCGTTCATATCCTGCTGCCTGCTTCTCAAATTGCTCTTTTGCAATGTCCTGTTATTTGATTCTATCTTTCTTTATCTTTTAGATTCCTCACAAATTTCACTTTTATTGACATTTAATAAAAAAAACTACGCTTCTTTTAACCTTCACATAGCAAACCTTTTTGTATCTATTAATTTCTTTCGGTTCGACTTTCTATTATGCACAAACCTATTATTTCTTACTTACTTAAAAGTCAACTTCGACCCCTGTGAAAACACTGCCTTTTGCGTTCATTACTCAACTACTTTATTACTTCTCGCATCTCATTATCGATGCATTTACTGTTTGAATTTTTAGTTGAACATTGCAGCTACGTAAAACACCCTAACTCTGTGCTTATTGAATTATTTTTTTTATTATGTTGCACTACTAGCAGAGTCGAGTCGTGGGTTTAATACCAATATATGGAAAAAGTAATATCATCTTTCTATAACCACCCTTAGACCCAGACAGTGAATAAACCTAACCGAATAAAAATATGCTTGATTTTAAATCGTATTTAGTCGGTTTCCGCCAGTCCTCAGCAGAATTTTGCTATCGTTGTTTTGTAGAGTATACCAAATAACTATAAAATGTACAATGTACATTTAAAGATACTACCAATACATTTCACACATAAATGCACTTCTTGGATTTCTACAAGCATTAACTTTTCTAGAGACAATGAACCTTAATGCTTAATAAACAACGTAACCGCATCGCATAAAATTAAGAGATATTCATGCTTGTATGCAGTAAAGTTGCATTTAATACTTATCCGTTTTGTTACGCAGCGATGACTCTGAAAACGGTGTCGATTTGTCGATGAAGGTTATAAAAGTTTCTCTCTTCCGTAAATGTAAACCTTGTTTACTTAAGTTGGACACACGATAGAGGTATGTAGCTAATTGTAGAATTAGCAATGTATAACAAATATATAATCTTAATTTTTGCTTCTAGATTATGTTGCCAATTCCTAAAGGTAAATTAATGTTGCTATGACAAAAAACTTGCCTGCTACATTCACCAAAGCTTTCCAATTTTTTTCTTGGTGCCTCTAAACTTAAGCAGCCACATCATTACTTCTTTAAACGGCATAGGTACAAGTTGATGCAATAAAATATGAAACATGTACAGCAAATGTTAAGAAACGACACACGTGAGGTAAAATAAAAATTCCTTGTTTTTATTGCACAGCGAAAGATGGTGAAACATACTGGGGATAAAATAACAATGGAAGACGTAGAATATGCTTTAAAAACTATTAAATGTTATAAATCTCTGAGATAAAACTATTCTAAAGACTATCAAAATAAGAGGATCAAAAGACATAATCTGGTTAACATAAACATTTTAATTTCCATTATAGTCATACCTAATCATAAAAATGCAGCAGTAAGACTTGGATGTACAGGCTATATGTCACGAATATTTAAAAAAAATAGCAGTCAGCAACATAAGAGAAAACGAACAAAAGAACACATACACATAATAAAATATATTGTAGTGACCAGCAGGAAAGCACCACGTTGGGCGACCATAAATATGTGTTGGTAGCACCACGTTAGGATAGCTATTTTAAACTACAATGAATATACCTTTGTACTTTTAAAATTATGTAATACATTTGAGACTCTCATTAGGGCGGGGTTTATCAATCAAGCTATCTATTTTTAGATATTCAAAATTTTTATATGAATTATTAATTCAATCACTGTTATTAAATGTCAGTTTGACTTTTAACCAGTACAACAGCACAAGACCATCAAAATTGACAAATATACTTTCTCTTTCACAAATCAATGATTACCTCACCAAAGTAAGTATTGTTATTAAGTTATTTTACTCAATTAATTGTTTATCTATTCCTTATCAAATATAACTACCACAAACCTGACTGCCTTTCACTTTTACAGCTACTCACATCAAACACCAATAATCCCGATTATTCTCAGCCATGGTCAATGTCAGCCTATCCTCAATGTACCTTCAATCAACTAAGGAACTTCCCAAAAGTCAAAACTCCAAGCTCCTGTAGATGCAACTTCACTCCTTGAACTCCTACTATGCGACCGTCAGCCCTCTGGTAAACTCCAACTAGCAGATAATTCCCAAACGAATTTCCTTTATCCACAGCTCCTATCCTGTAGCAACCAAATCACGCCAAACCTTGCAATGCACCAATAAATCCAAATCTATCCAAATGTCGTTTTCTTCTTTGTCGCTAATTAAACTGTATTCCACAATCTCTTCACCGATTGTATACTCACATCAACTCTAGTTTATATTTTAGCTTATTCACCTCGTAAATTTGTTAATAACCCATTTTATTTGCATATAACCAAATTTTATACAAATAAAGGCATAATTTCAATGTTTTTTATTAGTTCTAAATAGATTTTTTCAAAAACGTCTGTACATAATTTAATTTGTTATTCAATTCTGTTTTTAAACAAAACTTCATCTTATATAGTTACGATTATTGATGCCACTTTTAAAATTACCTAATCTGATCTATACATGCTACAATTATATTATTACAGAGCAAGCATATTTGTCTCATATTAACATTATCTTATCTTCCATCACCACTACGAAATACTCAAATGTTATAACTTTCCAAATAAAATTCCAATTTATTTTTAATTAAATCTCTATTACCAAATTCAATTCAGCCAACAAATCTTTTTTAATTTTCTAATTGTGATTGTATCAATATACCAATTTTATTTCTTTTAATTTTAATTTAATATGATTGATCTTTATGTATCATAATAATATATAATAATTTCATGTGCAGCAGATATAAATAACGACCGCGAAAGACTTAAAAGTGCAGCGCAATAAATTCTAGAAGAGAAAACTTTCGATAAATGTGCTGTCCGTCATTTGTCAACAAGTGGCTTGCTTGGAAAGCGCACTAGGCGCGAGTGATTGATAAGCGTTAGAAACATAATAGAAAAGTGGAGCGAATGATGGACAACATCCGCAGATGCAGTGCCAGCCCGCGCAAGTAGCAACGCATGTACGAAGACTTAAAGCACCGTACAGAGTAAAAACGGCCGGAAATCCCGAAAGTCAGACCAGCAATTACCTTACAAGGGTCAAGGTAGTGAAACCCTTTTAGATGCAATAGCAGTCGGCCAAAGTGATAAAATTGGCGGCGCGTCCATATACTAAACTAGCTTAACCCGTCCGCCATAAAACGGACATTCGGTCTTTCTTCTTCAACCACCTTTATCCTTTCTTTCTACCACTGTAAGCCTTTCTTCTAGACTGGGTAGTGCACCTAGTTTTCGGACCATTTTTTAGTCTCCCTACCCGTCCTAGACAAATTCTTCAGTCTGTCTTGTTGATTATTTGAATCAATTCCTATATTAAAATAAGTAGATAGTCGTTTCATTAGAAAAATATCGTTATGATACACTATATGCGAATTTTGAATAAATTTAGAATCTATAAAATAAATTTGGAATATCAGTGCAAGCTATTTTGACCAATTGAAAAGGTAGAGGATGTTTGAAGTAAGTTTATTAAATAAATCTAATTTGGAATAAATTCTTAAGGAAATGATAACTATTGAACGTTTTACATGTGTTTTGAATTTAGAAAGTTAATAGACAGTAGTATCAATCATAACAGAAGCAGTAGTTAAGGGTCAAATGATATTGTAATATAGAAGGCATTAAGAATCAAATATCGTAGTTAGAAAAATTTGTTTTGATTATTAGAAAAACAACTTATAAAACATGTAATTTTGAAAATTTTTGGCTAATTAAAAATATTAAAAGTTACCCTGTTTTGAATATATTTGAGTTGAAAAAGTTATAAAATAGAGATACAAGAAGAATAATTAAGCAAGAAGAATTAGAGATTTGGACGGAATAAGTTTTATTTATAATAATACAAGTACCAAGGAAATACATAATTTTGAGTATTGCTGATTGCTGAATTCGTGGAGACATTCTGGAGACGAGAGGATCCATTCAGGGAAGATAGTGGAGTCAGGACAACATCTGAGTTGGACTTCATCTGTGACAGCTAACTTACCAGACTGTTTGAAAGAAGGTGATTCTGGAAGATAGCAGGTACACGAGCAGAGTAGGACGTGGTCTGTCCAGGTAGTTGTCGGGAGTTGGAATGTTGACAGCTGTTGGTCAGTGGAAGTTTGCTGGCGGTATTCGTGAGCGAAGCATTGCAGCAGAACTAGAAAGGAGTACAGCTGCTTACTTCGGGGAATTGCTGTTTTGAAGGTGATATAAGAGTTGTACAAGGTGGATAGTAATCTTGCTCTATCAACGCTAAAGAAAATAAAAGACAATTTTAAAAAGTGCAATTAATTATAAACAAGTCCTTACTGTGTCATATAATTAAGAGTAAAAAAATAGAATTAAGCATTTATCAGATTTGATATGAGATTGATTGTTGACGGTTGAATTGACATAAGAGGTGACAATTCATTTCAATACACATATGAGAAATATTTGAAAATCAAATTTACATAACTAAGTGACTAGATATTCGAACCCAAAACCTTGAAAGAGTTTTCAAGGTGCATTGCAGAATGTTGCAAAGTGCTGAAGTATAACTTACCTTTGTTAGTGTGGCGGTTTTTTTATAATATAAGAAATTTTCAAATATGTTTAAAAAATGATAGATATGGCTTTTGTCAAAATTTTAACTTGATAATTAATAAATGTTCCTTCTGTAAAAGAGTGCCAAGAGAGGAAATTACCAATTGTTTATGTTTTTGAAGAGATATAAGCTGGCGGGTAAAGAAATTTAATAAATTTTTCTTTCAGAATTAAAGTAAAACTAACTGCAGTGTTTTGTCAGATATCATACAACAGTTATCCTGCAGATTGAGAGTAATATTGAGCTAGCCGAGTAAACAATTATATACGAGAAAGATATCTACAACGAGGTAGGTTTTAGGGTGATTATCTTTTTAAAAGAACAAAAAATACATCTAGCTTTTAAAACAACTTTGTTCGCAGCAATATTAATGTCTCTAATAATATTGCAAAACAGAACACTTAGTAATGTAAATTACATGAATTGGCGAAGACGACAAATTTTTCAATCGGTAAGATTTAAATCTACGCTCCCAGAGGGAATCTGATTAAAATATAACGTTGTGATCTAACATTCTGTGCTGCAAATCAGTTTTGTTTTTGTAAATTAATCATTCAAGTTTACGTTTGACACCTTCCGAATACAGAGTACACTCTGTGTAAAATCTAAAGCTGTGTTCTAACATTTTGTGCTGTAAGACAGCTTTGTTTCTGTAAAATTAAGTACTAATGCAGAGTACACTCTGAATAAAATTTAACGTGGTGTTCTAACACTAGGGCTGTAAGATAACTGTGCTTTGTAAATTAGCCTTTCAAGGCTGCGTTTGACGTATAATTAATGTAGAGTACACTCAAGTACAACATTTCACGTTCGTGTTCTAGCATTCAGTGCTGCAAGGCAGCTTGGTTTTGTAAATTAACCCTTTTGAAGTTTGCGCTTGACGCTTAAATAACGCATAGTACACTCTGGCACAAATGTAGCGATTGTTATTCTCAAATTTTTCACTGTAAGTCAGGCCGTTCTGGTTACTCCAACTCAAGTTCAGGTTTTGCACTCGCGGGTCACGCCCGTTGAGGCCTAAATCGACGTTTCACCTCATCCGGCCTGGTTTTGTTGTTCGGCTCAGCTATGCGCCGCAACCTTTAGTTAAAGCACTTCCCAGCTGGGCGTACCCTTTAAGCCATTCTTACGAGCCGGCATACGTGCCGAAAATACCTATATTTTTATATGATGTTTGGTAGGTCACTTAGAGTGGCCCAATAGATGTATTAACCGAAGGGCTGTAGAGTCGGAGTCGGGAGTCGAAGTCGAGGAGTCGGAACTTTTTGGGTGGAGTCGGAGTCCGTATAAATTACCTGACTCCGACTCCCACTTTACAATTTTTTTTATACAAACACCAAAAGCTAACAAGCTATTTGAACGACTGTAGTACTGAATATTTGAAGACGGACTCAGGATTAATAAAAATCATTTTTCTTTATTTATGTTAGTTTATGAAAATGCACGTACACTAATATGTTAATCCATAGATCCATGAGTGTGCAGTGTGTTCTAGAATCCGTGTGGTCACCGCTTGTAAATTTAAATTCTTACCAAACTATTACCTTATTTTTATGTTTCAACCGTTTCAAGATGTATTTTAAAAGTTAAAACGGTTTCATCATTTTGTTGTATTGTTAGTGTTCATGGTGGCTTTGGTTAATTGGCACTGTTCTTTTGTTTATTTTTTTGTGTAGATTTGGCAAAATATAAAAAATATTATTTAAGTCAATGATTTTTATAATTAAATTACTCCATTAAATTTTATTTTAATAAAATGATTTAAATCTGCTCAACCCTGCTCAGACCACAAAGTATTTGAATTTTCTATGACTCAGTAAACGTGTATTATGTAGGCAGGTAGTAAATGACTCCTTAAGAAAATAATCTACTAAGGAATGTAGTTATTGCTATTAGTTCAGTAGGCAGGTAAGAAGCTTTTGCCATAATAATGGCATTTTCAGGTTTATGAAATTTTGCCAGGAAATGTATTCTTCTTAAAGTAAATGTTATTCTTTTCCTCATTTACGTTTGTAAACCTCCCTGTGTATTTGTACATGAAATCAGTACGTTGCTAGAAACCGTGCATCCAATATTTGCAATTTATTATAATCAACCACAATCCGCAAAACAACTGAAATTCGTCATGAGCCGGTAAAGTTTATCAGGTAGATGAAAAGGAATGAGGAGGGGGGTGGAGTATCAATATTTTAGTACTGTCGGAGTCGGGAGTCGGAGTCGTATTCAAACTAGTAAAATATCAGGAGTCGGAGTCGGATTTTTTGTACCGACTACACAGCCCTGATTAACCGTACTGTCTTATTCTTTTTCTTTTTGTGTCTTGTGCATGTTTGTTTACAGGGTGACTGTGTCACTGTGTTACGACCATAGTAAGGTGAGGCCCGGACGTGGCAAATGAGCATTCCAGGTAGGTCGTTGTGTCTGTCGCTGCACTGTGGCTTCAACAAATAGTTATTTGAGTATTTTTCGGCCCGTGTGACTCTCAAGGTCCAGTTGAACGAGGGTACCCGGATTTGGATCTTGTGGCGCCCATTTCTTTAGCAACACCCTATATACTTATTGACACGCTTGCCCTGTGGTGTACCGTTTTGGACCACGCCCATCTCCCTGAGCTTATTTGAGCCGAGGCCTTTAGCCTGTTCTTGACGTTTCTCAGGGTGAGCGTGCTCATTTCCCGGATTTGTTTAGCATGCGATACTCGCACATACAACAAATAAAAACTCATAAGATTTTTATATAAGGCAATTGTTATTTATTAACTATTTTTATATTGAATCAATTCTTTAGGTATCACTGTAAATTAATATTTGGTATTAAACTAAACTAAAATTGTGTATGGGTCATACTGCATATTTACATAATAACTATCTGTAACTACGTTATACACACATTTTTATCTTATATTGTTTAAAACGCTTTAAAGTTTATTTATCGTTAATTTTCCAAATACTTGATTAAAATTTATTCTATACTTTATTTATTATATAAAGCAGTTTATTTCATTTACTTACTGTTTTATATAATACTTTAATTGGCATTACATTTAATACCAGTACATACCAGTATTTTATATTAGTAAAATTGAATTTTTGCCTCTTGAATCTCAAATTTTACTAACTCGTATCATTAAAATTTTATTTTCCACACATTTTTTTATGTTTATATTTTCGTAATTTCCCTCAAAATCTTTGATATCATTCAGTTTAATTCATATTAAACATACAGATTCCTGACTTATCGACCTTATGACATTTAAATACACAAGTCACATTTTTAGTTTAACCAATTATTAGATGTGCGTGTTTCAGTGACGTAGCCAGGAGAGGGCTCAAGGGACTGAGCCCCCCCCCCCCCCCCGGATTCTAAAATTTCACTGCTTATACGAAGAATGTATTGCCAAATATAATAAAAATAATAATAAGTTGTAATATACTCCGGAAAACATTCTCAGCACCTCTCCTATTCTGTAGCCTTTAGATGGCAACCGTTGAACAAAATTTGAGAGATAACTCCCCTCCCTTCCCTCGAAAGAAAATCCTAGCTACGTCATTGGCGTGTTCCCAACTATTATGCATCATCAACCCTTCATACAACAAACTTATGTTTTATCCTATATGATAACATTTACTTTTCCAGACAAAGCCTGACTGACAGTACAACTATCATCATTTATAAATTCAAATGTAAGATGAATTAATAACTATAATTCTGACTCACTTTTATTAGTTTTAGCTACCGAGAAATCCATTTACTGGTGGAATACCAATAACATTGTAGAAAATAGAGTTTTTGGCTGATAAAACTGTGTTACTTGACTCAATATCTTTTTTATTTGCCTTATAATTAAGGTGGTAATTACATTTTATTAAAATACTTTGCCATTTTTGTTTCAATAAGATTTCAGATATACTGTTAAAATTTCTAACGTTTATTCTCCAATCAAGAAAAATTTGTATTTTACAAATGTTGATAGGTGCATTGAAAGGTGTTTTACGGAAGCGGTCTGAATTTATAGTTGTTTACATTTTTCTGTAGCTCTGTGGCATTTAAATGTTGTGTTACGTGGGTAACTAAGAATAACTTCAACAATATTTGTAATTAGTTAGAAACATTTCCTTTCTAGGGCACACGTGTTTTTTTGATTCTTCTTTTCTAAACGTGACACTTTTTGCGCTTTTAAGGTACTAACTACTAAAACTCCAAGTAGGTTTTTTAGAATCCCCAAATACTGCTTCAAAAATGCAACACTGGCATTGTGTGCAGTTAACTTCTGCGATATAATACTAGATATGTCAATAATAAAGTTCGGCCATGGCCTCACAGACACTTGTTATTAAGTACAAATTACAAAATAAATTTATAAATGCCATTGTCTAAAATTAACGTTCCTACGGTGAATGGCATTATCCGAGGATAACATTGTTTCGTACAACCTTAGAATGCATTCCTGACATATCAATGTTGCAACTATAACCGTGCACTGTATAGCAGCGAAACATAATGATACAAATATTTTGTCGAATACAGCTACATACGGTATGCTCTCACCGTAAGCATTTAGAAAACAAACAACTCGTTAAAATGCAGCGAGCTACTACTTTATAGCTCGAGATTTATAGTTTGAATTTTATGACTAAAGTCCTCATTAATATCTGTTCCCTCCTTACAAGAATATCCCTCAACTCGTACTGCCTCTGCGAGAAAATGCGACATGCAGCAATAGGTAAAATCCCTGCGCTTTGCACTAATGATGACAAAGCTATAAAATATTCATACAATAACGGCCATCAATTTAAATAATAATATGCACAACCTTAATGAAACATGAATATCAAACAGTTCAGTGCCGATAACTAAGGATTTGTTATTCTCGCTAGGCAGCCAAGACAATGAACGAGTCGCCAACAATTCGGGCTTTTGCCCTGCGACGAATTTATAACTGTAGCATACAAATTCTCTTGTAACCAAATGTAATAAGATGCTCTTTCAAAGCGGCAATTGTAAATGATGGCCGCAAGGACCTGAGTAGTTCTCCCCGAGCCACATATGGGGTGAGTTGCAAGAGGGTGATCCAAACAGAGGGTGAGGGCTCCATGGGACTGTTAACATCCCCAGCAGATTGCGGAGTGCTGATAGACAAACTGATTGAGATTTGCTAAATGTACTTTGAATACTGCCGAATCATTTTCTGTTTATTTTGTGGGCTTGTTCGGATGACTTATGAGACAGCGATTATTCTTAGTCCATTGTAAATTCGGGATAAATAACTTGGTCGTTGAATAGAACATGTTTAATTTAAAGAATAAATAGGCTCTATCATTACTAAAAAACTTATTTAACATCGCAACATAATGGTCTCAAAAACATCATTAAGTATGCAAATTGAGTTTGTGGATAATTTCTGCATAGTTTACTACATGAAAACGTTTACAGTTTTATGCAACGTCATTTTGTTCATTTAATTCGACTGATGAATCAGATTGTTATATCGAAGCCTATTATTTTTTATCGGGCTTCTTTCGTAAAAAAATGTTCGTTTAACAGCTGGTCTTGAAGTTGATCTTATCTAAGTATATAGAAATATACAATCAACAAAGAACAAATCATACTTAGCGAAGGTTTGATACAAACTTTAAAGCTACAATTATAACAATTTATAACTAATCAAAACTGAAATTTCGAAATAACTTCAAATTCCAAAAATCCGAAGAAAATTATAAAAGTTTTCACTCTACCCATTGTATAAATTCCGTTCTGCAAATCCTTTATCTAATAGACTTGTCTGTCCGTCCGTCCGTCCGTCCGGGACGCTGTTTCAGCAGCCAAACCATAAGAGATAGAGAAAAAAGTTATCAAAGTTATATGTTTGGAATGACCGTGTCAGCTCAGGAACCGAATTTCAGTCACGTGACACTTCCGGTTTTCGAGAAATCCCAAAAAAGACCTTTTTTCAAATAGAACGCGTATTAAATAAAAATGTTTCAGCAGCCAAACGGAGCTGCGACCCTCTGCGCCTTAAAACGTCGATCGGTTAGGCAACCACTTTGACACCTTCCAGGTCTGGGTACAGTTTTTATTTAATACGCGTTCTATTTGAAAAGCGGTCTTTTTTGTTTTTTTAAATGAGACATTTGTCTCACTGGATTGCTTGTATATATTTAATACGTAACTCGTACTATAATACTACTCGTAATATACCAGGAGGGAACCAAATTCTATTTCTGCATCTGTCTTGACCTTAAACTTATTCTTTTCGATTATTTGTTTAAATACATTATACGAGAGAGACGGAAAAAATTACGGTTTTCGAGAACTCTTTCAACATTTTTCTGAGTATTTTATTTGCTTAACTGTAATTATAACTACCTTCGCTATAATATTATAAAGACTTATTATGAGATCACCCCAGGTCTTGCGTCATCAAGTCACAGAATAATACCGACATTTAATCAGTATAAGGTTTTATGTTTAAATATTTAAATAAAAATAACAGGATTATTTACGGTTTAATTGTTAAAATGTCGATACTTGAGAAAATAAAAGTTGTCTAATAAAATGATACATCATATGTTAATATAAAAATTAAATGGGTTTAGGTAGATAACATTGATTATAACTTAAGAGCAAGTTTTCATTTGAGGGACTGTGACTGGAAATGAATGTGAATAATTGCTTTTAGATCAGTACTAGACGATGTCACATTTAATAATGGCCGATTTCATAATCAATTTTAAAGCTTCATTTAACTAAAGTAACATTAGAATGTGCATGATGACATATGTAGCACATGTCACTATGTACATCTAATGTCACTTTAGTTAAATGAAGCTTTAAAATTGATTATGAAATCGGCCCTAAGGATGGTTATGTTAACGTAATGTAATTAGTAAGAAGTTACTGTGAAATAATCCTTAAAAGTAATGCTAAATAATGTTAATAAGTGCTAAATTTAATAATAAATTACAAGTTGTTTAAAAAGGGTGAGATTGCTCACATAATGCATGATGATAATTATATGGATGTGAGCAATGTTTAAAAATAATTTGGACATGAATCACATAAAGAATGTGTAACTGTAAACAAGGAATAAAACGGAAGGTACCTAAAAACAATATTAAAAACGTAAACTGAAAAAAAACCATTAAAATGTGTTAGTGGTGAACAAATGCCAAATTTGTTGACATTTACAAAAATAATTATGGAATCTAGTATTACATAGAAGTAGAAGAAATAATATGTCAAGTAGTGGGTAATAAAAGAGAGTTAAAAATAATATCTCCAACAAGTAAATTTTTTTAATGTTGAAGCTAGTTTTTAAGTGTTGCTTAGTAAAACCAAGTAATCAAGTGAAATGGTGTTTAATTGAATTAAGGTTGTAAAAATAATATCAAGCGATATAAATTATTACATGACCCTTGAGTAATAAAAGTGGTTCGTAGTTGAGTGCAAGCGGAGGCAATTGGTAGAGTTCGTCTATGAATGTGTGGTGTCGCTGGCAGAAGATGTTGCTTAGTACCACGTTTGCTGGTTCTTGGATCGGTAGTAGTAACTTTATGAGAATGGTAGCAGTCGTACAACTGAAGGTGTTGTTTTTGCAGCCATCCAGCGTCGGAAGAAAATCCTGAGTTTGGAGTTTGTTGCGGTTCTTGGTTTCCAGACCGCATAGCGCAGCAGCGAACGAACAGATAGGTACAAGATGAGCATTTTTTGTCACATGCAAATCAAAAAATATAATACTACAATATTATTTAACCAAGTTTGCATTGAATCTAATGCCAATTTAATAAAATCATTATTCTACCCAAGTGTTAAAACTCAACATCTAACGATTAAACTAAAAAGAAAAAATACTTGGCTACTCAATTAAATTTATACCTAATATTTATACAAGCGATTTTTATTTTTGAAATATAAATTAATGTAAAAAATAACAATACGTTCATTCATTGCATTATATACGAATAAAATGTTTCTACATCCCTATATTCTTAAGATCTCACGATTTGACATTTTCCGGTGTCTAATATGTGTTATATATTATTTAAAAGTGTAAATTCAAATGTTAATATAAAATAAAACAATGACCAGAACAAAACAAGTTTTATTAATTTTTAATCACAAACTGAAAGAGATAATTAAGAATATCGTGTTACAATTTTTGCATAACTATTGAGGAAACGGTGCTTTTTTTCACTTGCGAGTTTTATGGCACTTGCTAACGTTGTTCATGCTCTAAACAGCCCATGTGTAAATAAAATCATATCTTTAACCATACGTTATATAAAATACTGTTTTGTTTATAAATAGAATGTGCGTATCTAATTTTATTCTTACAATAGTGTCATCGTTAGACTATTAATTTAATTTTGATAAAAGGGTTTTTAGATGTCCGCAAGACAGCGTGCATATTTTAAAAGGGAATTTAAACAACTACATTTGATTTCCAAGATTACATTTTATTTAAGGACTTTTGTGTATTTGACATCACCGAAGATGATTTAGAATATATGTTAACTTTGTTTAAACGATTTTAAATTTTTAGTTTCGTTAAAACGGCTATTGGTCTGGTTAAAATTATCTCCGAAAACAATATTGAAACCCATTTGGGTGACTTTTAACATCGTTGAAATAACTCAATCTGGTTACGATAACATTTTCTCCCATTGCAATTATTTTAGACGTCATCAAAACAATATCTTTTTAAAAAATAAGTTAACTGAAAATGTTATTTAACGACGTTCATTTAGTAAGTTTAGTTAAAACGACTGACCATTGCTTAAGAATTTGTTAATTTTGTTTAAAAGATTTTAAATTTTGCTTGAGTGACCCCTACATTTTACCTACTACTTTTAGTTCCATTTCTTTAACATGGCTTGAAATCTGGTTACAACAAATCCCCTTAAAATTATTTTGATAGATTACTTTTGGTCTGGTTAAAATATACCTTTAATCTTGTATAAACAATATTCAAACGTATATTTATAGGTGACCCTTAATATTGTTGAAATAACCTATTCTCCTTAAATTCAATGTTGCAGCTACTTTACTACAATTATTTTAAATTTGGGCAAAGCGTTTGTAATTTAAACGATACATTTTTATTTGAATATGAAATATTTATTACACCTTTATCTGGTTGACACCATGTTTATGGTAGTTTAAGTAATAAAATATGCTCTAAGAGACTTTTATCTCCCCAAAATAATTTTATATATTGTTTAGACAAAAAAATCCTAATACCAAATCATATGAAAAGTATATTTTTTACGACCATGTCAAAAGTGACCCCCTTTTGCATACTAGCTAGCGTCAAAATTGACACATTCAAAATTCTAGCGTGCGAATTGAATTCGTATTTCACGTTACCATTGGTGACGCGCAATAAAAACATGAATCGAGCGCTTTGAATTTGTATGTAACCAGAACTTAGAACTTAGAAATTTGATATTTCTGTTACGATTGTAAAAAAATATTGTATGTAACCCCAGCAAAAAGTGTGTTTTTCTACGACCACCACTAAAAGTATGCATTTTAGCGCAAGCTTTTTTCACTAAAAGTGCCTTTTTATAATTTAGCGTGTTTAAAATGAGATCAGCTGTTTACTTTTAGCACATGCGTTATAAACTGAAGTGAGGGTATAAAACTACACTTTCAAACTGGAAGTGAGCTTGTAAAGTTATTCTAGTTACTTCTTGCGGTAGAGGTAAAGTGTTTTTTAAATAATTAAAGCGTTATGTAATGAATAAAGTCAGATGTGTGCTATTATAATTACATTTGATAACTGACTTTGACAGTACTGGCTCTACAAACATTCACCTGCGCGTCAAGGCCATCCCTTTATTATGACATAAATTATAACTGTCATAAATGCAAACCTTTGTTAAATCGACATTTATGGATTAATAACAGAAAATTCAAGGTCGTAGAAAAAATATTGTATGCAAACTCGTGCTAAAAGTGTTATTGCACTCGACATGTTATGAAACTCAGCCTTCGGCTTCGTTTCATAATTTTCATGTCTCGTGCATAAACATCAACTTTTAGCACTTGTTGCAGAAATAGCTATTATGGCACAGATTTTTTCTAATTTTAATAAAACAAATCTTTAAACTTTAAACCGATGAAATTATAAATTACATGAATTGCTTTTAAAAGTAAGTAGGTACGCTTATTCTACTTCTTCACATGTCAATTTGATATAAAAATTTATTTTTTATGCAGCCGTCTTTGAAGTCAAAATATCAAAATCTATAATTGAAGTTAGTTGACGTTCCCCTTACTGCTACAAATAGTATATGCTGCTAGGCAACAGTTTTAGTTCGTAGGATTGAAACTTCTTTTACTTTCTATGAACTAAAAGTAGGTTCTACTTGTTCGGCTATGGATGCAGTTGTCCTAATGCTTTTTTAAATGCCAAACGTCAAAAGCAGTCAACCATTTAAAATTTTGTATATGTTGTACTTTTCTTGGTTGCAGAAAAAATTGTATGTATTATTCGAATTAAAAGTGGCTCTCTTAGACTCGCACGTTGTTGACATGGAGTGGTTTTTGCCGTGTTCTCTTTGAGATGCTTGTAGTCTTCGTAATCTGTTAAAACTATGCTTACAATGCAGTGTTATGTTATATACTGCTGTGGCTAAAGAAGGCTCTGTAAACTTTTTTTTCTAATTGGTAAACTGATTAAAAATAAATGTAATCTTTATTTACCAAATTATTAATAAAATGGTTATATGCCCTCTATTTTGTAATATTCTATTTAACTGCAAACTCAGTGTGCTAGCTCATCAGTAAAACATAAAGCTAGCTACAGTTTAGGTCCGAATTTCACTCATCAATCAGCTTATACTAGTCCACTGCAGGACATAAGCCTCCCTTGTTTGTTTCCAAAGTCCTCTGTCGTTTGCAGCCTGTATCCAGTTCGTATGGATTCTCTTAATGTCATCAGTCCACCTAGTAGGAGGGCGACCTCTACTTCTATATGCATCTGATCTCGGTCTCCACTCTATCATACGCTTCGTCCATCTACCATCTCTCATTCTGGCCACATGTCCGGCCCAGTTCCACTTAAGCGTGGTAATTCGGTGTATTGCATCCATTACTCCTGTTCGACGTCTTATTTCTATGTTTGGTACTCTGTCGCTTAAACGAATCCCCAACATACTTCTCTCCACTGCTCTTTGGGTTGTCCGAATTTTATTTATTGATTTTTTTGTGAGTGTGAGCGTTTCGGCTCCATACGTCAGAACAGGCAGAACACACTGATCGAAAACTTTTCTTTTAAGACAATTGGGAAGTTTAGATTTGAAAACATATCCTAATTTACCGAAAGCGGCCCAGGTTAAACTTATTCTTCTTAAGAGTTCATGAGTCTGGTTGTCTTTGGATATACGGATTTCATGACCGAGATACTTATAAGTTGTGGTTTCCTCTATATGTTTTCCATCCACAAAAATGGGTTCACTAAGAACTAAGTTTGTCATGATTTTAGTTTTTGAAATATTTATGTTTAACCCTATTTGTTTAGATGCAATATTTATGCTTTCTAGCATTATTCGTGCCTCATCTATTCTATCTGTAATCAAGACAATATCGTCAGCAAATCTCAGATGGTGTAGTCTCTCTCCATGAATGTTTATTCCCATGGATTCCCAGTCTAGATTTTTGAACATGTGTTCCAACAGTGTGTTAAACAATTTAGGAGAGATAGTGTCTCCCTGTCTGACGCCACGTTCGACTCTGAACTTATTGGTGTTTTTATGTAATCTTACACAAGCTGTAGCAGTATTGTATATGTTCTTGAGCAGATTTATGTACCGGTGGTCTATTCTACACTCTGTGAGTGCCTCTAACATTTTAGTTTGGTCTATACTATCAAATGCTTTTTCATAGTCCACAAAAATGAAAGTTAACGGTTTGTTGTATTCTATTGACTTTTCAATGAGACTTTTTATTACTAGAAGGTGGTCGTTTGTTCCATAACCTTGTCTAAACCCGGCTTGTTCATACGGTTGATAAAAGTCTAATTTAGTATCAAGTCTGTTAGTGACAATTCTGGTAAGCAGTTTGTACATGTGGGACAATAAACTAATAGGTCTGTAATTCTCTAGTAACGTATTGTCACCCTTTTTGTGTATTAATGTAATAATTGCGTTCTGCCACTGCGATGGAGTTGTTCCTTTCAATAAACATTCATTGAAAAGTGTTTTAATTGCATTTAATAGTACGTTCCCTCCTAGTTTAATGGCTTCTATTTCAATCTCGTCTTCTCCAGGTGTTTTATTATTTTTCATTTCTGAAAGCGCTTTTTTAATTTCCTGTACAGTTATTTTTGGAATATCTTCAGATCCTTGGTTTACTATTTTGGGCAAATATTTTTTCTCCGTAGTTATTTTGCGCTCTTTATACAGTTCGCTGTAAAAATTTTCCACTGTTGTCAGTATTTCATCTCTGTCTGTTGTAACTCTGCCTTCCTGATTTGTAAGTTTCCATATGTTCTTCTTTCCCAGAGCCAGATTTTGTCTGAATACTTTCATTGATTTGTTATTTTCTATTATTCTAATGATTTCCTCGTTATTATGTTTTCTTACATCCTTTTTTATTGCTTTATTTATTTCTTTATTTAGTCGTCTTAACTCTGTTATATTTGCATTGTATTTGTCCTGTAACTTTCTTCTTTCGTTTAACAATTTTCGTGTATGGTTGCTTATTTTCTCCTTTTCGTTTGTCATCTTGGGACAGCAGTGAGTTTTGGCATCTTTGATTGCATTTATTATTTTTGAATTAAATTGGTCAATGTCCGTTATTTCTTCGTGGTTTATATTTAATTTATCACTAATTCTTTGCTGGAATCTATTTATATCTTCTGGAGTTTTCCATCTTTTGTTTGGCCTTTTACGCATAATTTTGTTTCTCTCGGCTTTCATATTGATAACTATTTTTTTTCTTTTTTTTTCACTATCTTTTAACATATAATCTGAGGTTGACTAACTCGAAATTCAAAGTAGTTCGAATGTGCGGTTTTTAGTGGTTAAGTCAAATAAATCCCGAACTGTCAGATAAACACAAATTAGTCGGTCGTGCAAGACGGCATAACTGAATGTTTAAACTCGTGTAATTATGAACAGCGCATCAGGTAAGTCGTTGGAATTTTTCCCGCTTGGCAATTAAACTAACTTTTTTTCTATGATGACGTCAAGCCCGTCCCTTGATTGTTAGAAGCGACGCTACTTCTGGCATTTGTTTTGGACCCTTCGGTTTTTTGCTGGATCTGCGGAATTTACCCAAGCCATGCGAATTTTGCGAAAACCAAGGCAAATGGACGCTGGGAAACACGCTGGCCGTTTTCGGAAAGGTTGGTTCTCGCTCTATGCTGCGAACCCCGGCGCTAACACTTGAATTACATGCACTTTCCTACCTGGAAACTGTGGGTTGTTCTGTGACGTAGACGATCGTAGGTGCTGCTAGTCAGATCTCCTGCTGGAGGCGGTCCCCTCGCTGCTGCTGTTGATGGTGGCCCTCTTGCAGACTCTGCCGACGCCTTGGTGTACACTCCTCTGGCTCAGGATACTTAATTTCTCCGGGAACGAAGCTCCAACGTCCCAGTTGGTTGCTTCCGATGTCCTCGGAATGGGATCGGAGAATTTTATAATTTATTTGTGGTGTAAAGCCTCACAAACACTTCCACAGGAACACAAACACATGTGCAATAAAATGCTATAATTTATAACTGTTAATATGCTCGTTTATTATTCACAATCAGTTATTTAAGTGGAGCAACAAATCTAACAAACGTCAAGTAATTTACTTCAATTGTTGTCTCCTCCGTTATTAAACAAAATCTAATCTAGGTTGCTAAGTTACAAAGCTAACGGAACTAAGTTTTGATGAATTTTAGTACATAATAGAAATAAGTTTGATTACATAATTTTAAATTTTCAAATTGCTTACAAACTAAAATATTGCCTTTTTCTTATAATTATCATTGTCGTTCTGCCATGGCGCACACAATATTATTTTAATATTCACTCTGCTCTGCTATATTCACTTTGTCTTTAATAAATGCACTGGTTATAGAGTCCCGCACTTTCATGTCTTTCGCTACACTCTTTTGCCAATATTTAATGATTGCTCTTTTGTAACTTCTTTCTCTTCTGTTTCAAATCTGTTTACCTTTCTGCCGAGTACACAATTTTTCACCATCTTATTCTTTGACTTAATAATCTTACGCTTTGTTCAAATTGCACCCAACAAACTATTTGTGTTCAATAAATTTTCTGTGATCTGGCTTTCCATGTGCACAAACCTTTCATATTAAATTATCTTAATTCACAAGCCAATTCGAAACCCTCTGAACAAGTTTTATCTTAGCATGCTTTTCTATACTAATTATTAGCTCTCGCATCTCATTACTAATGCATTTACTGTATTAATATTAGTTCAACATTGCAGTTACTTAAAATATCTCAACTCTGTGCTTATTTTATTTGTCAACCATTCTGCACTGTATACAGAGCCAAGTCGTAGGGCTTAATACCACTTCAATACACGGTCGAGCCATATATGCACTTAGGCTAAAGATAATTCGCAATGGAGACGGGAATTAATAATTACGAAGATGGACGAAATCTGTTTAAAATGGAGTCGACGTTTTATTAATACCGTTAGCGGAGAACACGCATGGGGCAGACATTGCGGAATTTTCAGATTTTAAGGTGAGAAAAGATAGAAATTTGTATCCGCATTTAAAAAAAAATTTTGCCTGGAGTTTCGAACTCGAACTCGCCACCTTATGCACGACAGTCCACGAGTAATCACACTACACCAATCTGACAGCGTAGTTGAGTGACTGCTTAACGTATATTACTGATAGCGACAATACAAATCGATGACTACATACAAAGAAAAAGAGCTAAAACCATCCTGATAGGTTATGTCGTTCTCGAGTTTGCGTGTTTACAGCATCTGAAATGACAAGAAGTCCAAGAAGCAGAAAAATAGAATTTATTTAATACATTTATTACATTTTAGGCAAGGTTGGTTACAAGCCCGGAAAACGATCTTCTTTAAGTTTGTGTAACAATACAGAAACTTTTGGGATAGTTGAAAATTACAATGATGTTGAATCTCTAAAAAATTTTACATTTGCCACCTGCTGGGTTGGTTCACGAGACATGTGCGCCGCTGTACAGTAATACAGTAATAAGTGGCCTGCTACTCTAAACCCCGGTCCAGAAAACCATCGGACAAAAAACCTGCGTACAAAAAATCCCCCGGACACCCCCCCCCCCCAACCGTTTAAACCCCCTTCATATACACACCTCCTCCATATTATGAGTACAAGGTGTCCCATTTTCGATGGAATTAAGTAGAAATCTCTGGGGCAACACGATAATGAAACCATAATTCGAATACATCTTTTGGTTTCTGGGCTACTGTTAAATTTTTTTTAAAATCAACATTTTTATTTGACATCACAGTTCATTTCTTTGTCAAAATTTCAAAACAATAACTGGGATACATAATACCAGTCAGGGCCATACTATGGTACGTCAGTGGTCAGAAATGACAAGCGTCATATTTCCGGCCAATCACGTACCTAAATGCGTCGATGCGTTCACAGCAATAGTTGATCATCCAATATAAGCTTTCCAATCTATTACTTATGTTATTAAGAAACACTAGTAAAAGAGGAAATGCTGTATGCACTACGGGCATTGCTTGACGTTTATACCCTGGGGCGACTTTTAAACCCCCGGGTCAGCGAACCTCGGGCTTGTAAGCAGGTATAAATATCTTCATAATGCCCTTGGTACATAAATAACTATTATAACACTTTTAACCAACAGATTTAGTAGAAACCCTTCCCACGAATGGGCGCTAAATTTGAATAGAATATTGCTATTGGTAAGCCAGTTGGGCACAGTTCAATTTAGTTAAAATTAAACTATTTTTGGGTTCTTCCAAGTTTTTAATTCGTAACGTAACATGTTTCTGCAATCTGGCTCCTCACAGTAATTTAAGTTTTATATCTCTTCGTTAAACGTAGTACAGTCTGAATTAATGTTTAGCCAATAAGTTTTGAGGTACGACCTAAAACTTTGCTTTTCTACATGCAAGTTGTAGTTGGGTTTGATACCATCAAATATCATATGTTTTACCTTTACTGCCATCAGCAAGAACATTAGGTTGTAAATTTCTGAATTGTATATTAAATAAATGCCCTACTTTTTCACATTTATCTCAATTTTTCTGCATTCTTTGCACTCACGTTTTGATTTTCAAAAGCATCTTTGTGTTTACATTTTGGTCGCTGCACATTTCCCTTTGATTCTATCCACTCTCACTTTCGTTCACTATTTCGAACTGTTCTTGTAAGGTAAATGCTAATAGACGCTTTTTTAATTTTCCGTATCTACCGATCAAAAGATGTAAATAAAATGCGCTTTTATGTACAATTTCTATACATGCAACTGACGGTTTGTATCAGGTACGGTGCTCTGGATTATGATAACACTAGCAGTAAATGGCATTCCTTGGGTAGGATTACAATGCTATTCTAAGTAAACATTTTAACAAAAGGGCTTAACCTTTCTCGCTTAACAATGACAGACAGTTTGGCTCCCAGGCGGGGCTTAGGATTATACAAAATAGAAACATTTCTAGTGTTTTAGTTTATGTATACATTAAATGAGAAATAAAATCTAGGGATTAATTTTGTTAAAGTAATGAAAAGATGATGAATTTGAACATTATAACAGAAAGTTCGTAACATATGAGTTCGTTACAAGCGGTGCGTTCGTATGGAGAAATTGACGAGACCTAAGCATTTAGTTCGTTATAACCTGTGGTTTATTATATACGTGTTTGTAATAAACGACTTAGACTTAGAGTGTAGTATAACATTTAACAGTTATGATAAGATTCAATACTATCCACTCTATTTTATGCTGCGTCACACGTAAATAAATAAAATAACGGAGTAAATAAATAAACTGTATTTAAACATTTACAGGTACAAAAGTATTATGTAAACAACCACAGTAAATGCTGACGCGACTGTCGATGGAATGATAGTAGTTCAACACTTTAAAAGCCTAATTTCATACGGTCCTGCCTATTGCCTTATTTTTTTCCGAATTCGGCAAGCATAACCTTCCCCTCTTGTCTTTCAATGAAGTAGCCAAGGATGTCGAAATTCTTCGAAGAATTCTGATGTCGCTCAGCTGTTGCACGGGCCGTTGATACAATCATTTTAACCGTTTTATCATATATACAAGTGCAAAATATATGAATTTAGAAAGTCTTGACTTAAAAATATCTTCGTATTTCGAACTATTTTCAAATATCTACAGTTTTTTATTAATTATACAGTATTTATGTAGGGCACCGGTCTTCCAAAACTTTTTATGTTGATATAAAACCTTCGTTAAATAATAATTTGGTCAACCAATTAAACTTACAATACCTACATGAGCGATATTGCTCTATTTTGCTTGCTAACATTTCAAGACGATTTCTAAATAATGTTACGTTGTAGTCGGTGGACATGTATTGAAGATATTTACTTAATTAGCATGGAAAAGTAAATAAGATACATGCTTTAGAATAATATAAGAAACAAATAGTCTGTGGAACAGTAATATTGTTGATCATATTGTATATAAACGTGTAGAGAAAAAATAGATAAGACTGCCCAAGTACAAGCTAATGAAACTTTTAGGTCTTACATTTTAATAATACATTCTATAGAAAATGAAAAGACATAATGTTATGGGAAAGCAACAAAATTAGAAACGACATTTTCAAAGTAATTAATAGTAATTTATTATATAAGACGATAAAGGTAAATTTTATCCACGAGTGAATCGTTTAACGTAGAGACGAAGTCGAGAGGTTAATGATTCAAGAGTGAATAGTAATAACTTTATCGTCGTGTATAATACAAAAATGTTTTCTATAGCAAGAACTTTAACAATTTCAAAAGAAAATAAGGAAAGTCAATCACATTTTAAAATCTCAGTAGCTAGATTGGGTTGCTAGGATAATAGGAAGCTGTAATATTTAATTTAAATAAAAGTTAGAAAATTAAATAACTTTATCTAGCCTTGATGTTAAAGTGCTACTTTATCTACCCTTGCTGTTAAAGTAACACTTGACCTTTTGTTTTGAGTCGATTAAAGCACACTTTAACATTTGCTATAGAAACAAATTATTTATCCGCAAACGTCACAAAAGTGACAACTTATGTATCTTTATTGACATGGTAAAAGTGTCACTTTATCTGCCTAAGCAGATAAAATAGCAACTTTTGCGTACTTTATCTGGCTAAGCACACAAAATCGTTGCTCTCTTTCTTTCTTTCTATGTTTGTTCGCTATCTCCTCCGAAGATACTGGACCAATTAAATTGTATGATGGCTTAAAAGTTTGCTAATTTTTAGACTTAGATCGTAGGCCGGTTTTTATTTTACTTTAAAAAGAGTACGAAAAAGTTTTAATTTAAATAAACCTTTAAGCAGCGGATCGGAGCATCTGTCGCCGTGGGTTATGGTGTGACAGCTGCTGTGGCCGTGTGCTATTAGCTAGGGGCTCAGTATGTTCATATATCAGTACAGTAGCGCGTTATTTGAACAAGAGAGGTTGTCGCAAAGGTACAGTGCTCGCCTGTCACGCGGGTGGCCTGGGTTCGATTCCCGGCCGATTAATCCTTTTTTTAAAATTTATACTAATGAAATTGACCTGAATACGTTTGCGGATAAAACAGTATATGTTATTCGGAGTAAAAGTGACTTTATGTGGCTTAGCTGAATTATTTCCCTCACTAACGGTCTGCTAAATAAACTTCAGCTTCGCAACATAAAGTATCACTTTTACTCCTAATAACATAATCTACTATTAATTGGAATTCTTATTCCACACATATTTTAATATTTTAATTCCTACATGCTAGTCGCTAGTTGTAAACAATGGGAAAAGTCTAAATGCTAGTTATCTTAATGAGGGATTTGAAAAATTATGTAGGTCGCGCTATCAATGCTGAGCCGGATTCTTATATTGGTTTTTCCATTTATTTTAAAATGTTGCGATTTAACTTAGTAGTAATATCTACGTACGTAACATTTAATTTTTTTAGTTTTTTGCAAATAACAAATAATATTTGCCATTTGTATGATTTAAATTTGCAACATCTCTTTAAAGATTAAAGAGTATCAAATTTCTAAAAATTTGAGAAATCAAGGAAAGATCTATAACATAAAATCGGTGCTCTCTTTGTATGTTTGCGTGTTTGCGTCTATGTTTGTTCGCTATCTCCTCCGAAGATACTGGACCGATTAAGTTGTACGATGGCTTAAAAGTTTGCTAATTTTTAGATTTAGATCGTAGGCCGGTTTTTATTTTCAAAAAAAGTGCGAAAAAGTTTTAATTTAATTAACACTTCTAGGCAGCACGGCGGAGCGCCTTACGCCGTGTGGTATTAGCTCGGGTGCGCGCATTATTCAAACAAGAGAGGTGGTCCTGCGGTAGGGTGTTGGCCTATCACGCGGGTGGCCCCGGGTTCGATCCCGCCGATGCATCTTTTTTTTAAAATTTATATTGATGAATCTCTCTTAATTATGCGAACCGAAACGTAGTTCGGGTGACTCACTAGTCAGACATAAAACCAGTACGTAATTGTGATTGTCCTAATTTGTGATTAGCCACAAAGTGAAACTCCAAAATGTACAAACTATTTTCTTGTAGTGCTAATAATAGAGGAGTTTCCCATTTTAGCTAGCAGAAAACTCTGTACTAAAAACTACCAATATGGAATAATAATGACACATTTATTATTATTTGCTTATGGATTTATAGTTTAAAAAAAATGTAAACACATTTAAAAGCTATAAGAATCAAACTTCATACTAATAAATACATTTAATGAACGGTCTCTTAATGCATGTTTCGTCTACGAACGATATAATTTGCAGAACATTTTGGCAACAAATGAAAGGCCAGACGTTAAACCAGGACGTAACGGCAATTGTTCAAATTTGATGTCTATGATTAGCCACAAACCGAAACAACTTCAATGGGTCAATACTCCACTTAGTTATCTAATTGTCTTGCACAAATGAATCAGTCGCAGACTGTAACGGTAACGTTGTTATTTATGGTAATGTCTTGATTTAAATGGCTAGGCTGCATCGTGGAAAGGTAAATCGAGCACCTTTGAGTCTCCCGGCACCGAAGGAACGCTATCGACACAGTGTTGCGAGATTTAAAGAAATTTCATGGATATAAAGAAATTTTATACTAAAATTTGAATTTTGGAGAAATAACGATTTTAAATTCTAACGTTAGTTATAAAGATTGTTTTCAATAAAAAAATAAAGCATTGTATTTCAATTGCTTACTGTGTTATATTGCAATTCAAAACAAGTTGTTATCTTTAGTTACTTTCTAAGAGAAATACATTTTGCCAATCCTTCAATTACCTAATCAAATAAAATGCTAGAAGTTTTTCAATACTGACTTATATTAAAACTAATTAAAGGAAGCTGAGAGTATGTGCCCTTAATTCATTGTGTTTACTGTGGTATAATTTTCTTAATAAAAACGTAACGAAAGTCTGAATTCTTCAGTAAATAATATACATCATAGCCTTATGAAATCCAAAACATTGCAATCCGAAAAAGCACATTTGTTCATCTGATTGGTTGACGAATTTTGTTATCTGTACATGGGTTCTTTATGTAAAAATTGCACAGGCATATCATTAATAGAAAAGATGTAATACTAGCTGTTATGATAAAAGATCCAATGAAGAATAAGTGAATCATCGATCAAGTGTTATTTTAAAGCAAATCATGATTCAAGACCAAAAATTAACACTACTTATGCTTTTCACTGACTTCAAGCAAGAGTTCGATACAGTGAAATGAGAAAAGTGAAATAAAATGTTCAGGTGACTAGAGGCCTAAGGAAATCTACCGCGAATAACCTTGATCCATATCACTTTAAAAATCTAAACTCAGTTGCAGTGGATCTATTGATCCTGGCGAGGAATAAAAAGAACAGAGCTTTACAGGGGTAATCATACTTAAACAACAACAACAAAAATAACAAAACCAAAGCCTCACTAATGGACACCAGTTTGGTGGGTGAAAAAGCGGTCATTAAATGAACCCATAACAATACATTACTCCAGATAGTTTCCAGCCGATACAAGAGCGGTTCGAGGCACCTGAAATGGGTTTCATTGCCTCTTCAAAATAGGACTACGTCGAGAATTAATAGGGCGAGGGCGCTACAATGTTAAAATCAACCTCCAGGTGTTCATGACGTCTCTAACCTCGAAGAAACATCAGCGTAGTCGAAGAAAAATGGTGAGCTGAATCTCGATAACTTAACTTCAACTAATAATTAAGCTACGTTCTGTACGTCTGCCTTACAACAGAAAACAACAAAAACACAGTAATAGTTAAAACACTATAATGAACACACCAAGTTGTACGAATTTCTAGTTCAATAATCTTAAAACTAATTTTAACTAATTGCACAATTACAGAAATTTAGAAGGTAAAACTTCGAACAACAAGGCATATACAACATACAAGCAAAAGAAAAACGAATGGCTAAATGTAATGATGGAAGACATATGTAGAAAAGGAGAGAGAAAACAACAACACAAAGAACCAAACACCAAGAAAAAAGGAATTTAACATTAGAACGTGTGGATTCAAAAAAAGGCAGAAAAGGAGAAGCTAACAGAAATAACTGATGGATCAATGTGAATACAAATATGGATTTCGGAAAGGGAAATCCACAATAGATGCTATACATTCCGTAAAACAAATAATGAAAAAATGCCACGAGCATAGAATAAACATTTACATGATATTTGTGGATGTTAAGCAAACGTTCGACAAAATCTCAAGAACAGTCCTGAGACGATGGTTCTAACAGAGACTGAGAATTTTTGAAAGACAGATTTTAGGAACAATATTAGGACCCACAAAAATTAATGAGCAAGAATACACACAACAAATGAACCATAAGCTTTTGAGGAGAAGACTGAGTTGAATTCATTACAGCACCACGAATAATCTGATTGGGACATATAAATCCAAGAAAAGAAAATAGAAACATATGTAAATTAACCCAATTGATACCAGAAGTAGAAAGTAAGGCCAAAATCAAGATGGCTAGATGAAGTTAAGAAAATCTGGAGCTAATGGAACTGCAAAGAAAAAACCTTATACAGGAAACGCTAGCGAAGTATAGTCCATGCAGCTATATCACATCTCAAGTTATAGACAAACAACGAAGACACAAAGTCATAAGGGGACTTGTCCACCCCTAAATAGGATTAGTGAAACTTGAAAGAGTGGCTATATTTCACAAGGAATAAAAGAAAATTATTACACTTTGAAGATAAACGAAAATCTAGGCATGCAAGGACTCCAAACACGACGGTAAATTGGCCACACAAAATTTACACAGAGTGCAAAAGTTAGTCAAATGCAATAAATACAGAATTCGTTACGATACCTCAAGCTGTAGAAAGAAGGCAGCATCCAGCAGTTCGCTCACCAGATATACGATACACAAGAAGTCGCCATGGCCAACTCAGCAAAAAATAATCATAACCAAGTGACGAGGAGATGTCTGAGCGGAGATGCAACAGGACAGGTGATATATTATCCGAAATGATATCGATCTTTTAGGAAACTGACGGAAGGAGGACGGTAAGCACTGTAGCACTAAATATTTATTTATGCACAGCACAACTGAATAAAACCGAATTAAATCGAGTATCTCATGGCCGATAATGTTATGCTGGCAAATACCACAGTTACAAATTGCAACAGCATTGCCACCTGCGGCAATCTTTATCCTGACGCAATAAACACCTCTGGCTAAATTTCGATATATCACCAAGCTACCTCGCGGCAGCCTAGGGAGTCGACAGCGCTACATGCTCGCTGGAAAGATAAAACCCAGCTGAAAATTGAAAAACGATTTTGAGAATGGACAAGTAGCTTTTAATTTTAAACATTTGTGATTATTTCGTAGCTTCAATTTTACTTAGCAGATTTAAAAATGATGTTATGGAACTGATTTTGTGATTGGAATCATTTGTCATCCAGACATCAAAGTTGACGAAGTTTGCTCAATTATGGGTCACACTTTGATAAGCACAAACTCACCTTACATCGCAATATGTTTCTAGATGTGTGCAATACTAGAAGTGAGAAAGTTACAAACTTCTCAGGTTTTGTGGATGTTTTACGTAGGTAATAATATTTCTTTGCATGATAATATGTTGCCAGAATTCTTATGAATTCTTAATGTACATAAAATTTACAACCATAACACTAATATTGATAAAACTGCCAATAAATTTATAAAAGCAAATTAAATTAGAAGGTATGTTTTTATGTTGAGTGTCTAGATTTTACTGATATATTCCTTTTTAGATTTTGTATAATCGTTTGTTTCGCATTTGCAATAATATTTAGTTACTTTTACTTTAGTTACCTACTTTAACTAAATACAAGGTTAGTTTAGTGACTTATCTTTATGTACTTTATTTATGTGTTAAGAGTGTACCTATGTTTTTGTTAAATTATTTCTTGCATTTGATCAAAAATAAAAAAATATGTACTTTTCATTGCCCAACCAAATTCCTGTTTTAAAATACGTTAAAATGGCTCCTAACTCACATGGAATCAGTGAGCTCGCACATAAATTTTGGTATGTGGATAGTGTAGATGGTAAATTTATAAAGTGTAAACTGTTGGTATAACACGCATAAGGCGTCACATCTTAAATTGGTTGTTGCTAGTTGTTACTGATAGTTGAAGGTTAACGACGCACAATCGGATATATGCAGTCCCTTGATTTCCTTTGTAAGTGATTTACCAGAGTTTATAAAATCTGGATATCCAATAATTTTTGCAGATCATAGGTACTTCTGTTGCTATTGCTCATTACTGCAGCAACTGCTGAACTACTTCAAATACGTTTAAAAGCTGTTACGAATAATTGGATGTACGAGTGGGGCTTAAAAATAATCAATATTAAATGCACTTTTTATGATGAGAACGTCTTAAATGTACATATTTCGCTATCAAGCAAATCTAAAACACTAACTAATATAAAGGGAAAGATATAACATTCTACATTGTTTTTAAAACTGTTCCTGTTTGCAATTGCATTCGCAATGTCGTGCTGAAGAACCGAGCGACAGCGGACTGTTAATAGTGTGATGACTTGTTCAAACCTGTATCTATAAACAAAAGGGTATATACCTGGCTACCTGCTGCTTGTTATTATACTCAAACAGTCGTACAGCTACAACTTTGCTCAAAGGCTGATGCGGACTCATACAAAGAGGAACTGATTTCTGTGTAAAAGATGTAGCACTTCAGTTTAGAGAATGAAAAAAAAGATAGCTATTTCACTGTTAAAATAAAAACTGACTTTAAATATGTAACAAGTGCAAGTACTAATTTAAAGACAGAATAGAGATAGCTATGAGAGTAGTAAATTCGATGGGGTTTTAAATATTTTTATATTTTCTTCTTTCACACCGGTCTCTATAACAAATTATTTAATGAAAAATACATTCTGTATACAGAGTGTTTCAAAAGTAAGTTCGAACTTGTTTAAGAGATGAAAGTTAAGGAGGGCTTTCCATCCTACACTTTTTCTCTTAAACCCCCCTCCGAGTTACACCTTCTGAAGAAAGGGGTTAAAATTAGTTTTTTGTCATTTTGCTGAAAACTGAGAAACGGTATTACAGTGGAAATTGACAGATATGTTCTATCAATAAAAGTAGTCTCTTCTATGATTTTTTACTTCAGTCGTCAAAAAAACGAAGGAAGTATTGTAATTGTGGAAAAATCTCCTTCAGAGTTTTCTTCAAATCTTCACGATTTAGGGTCTTTAGGTGACGGAAAATGTTTCCTCAATTTCATATGTGCGTCTATCCGTCTGGCTATCTATTGGTGGTATAGCTGATGCATACACTATTTTTTCAAAAACGACGATATTTTTCAGGCAGATTACATGTCTATTTTTGCTTTAACTCAGAAATAGATAAAAGCACATAGCTCAGGTTTTACCCTTGAGGAAACAAAAATCTGCAGCGATCAACGCGTCCTTTATAGTAGGTACATCCTAAAGCAGACGCCGTAGACTAGCGATTAAAGCATCGGACCAGCAATTTAAAAACCATTTTCCGAAGTTTTGCTATGGTTTGTTCCATTTATATTTCAAAAGTTGACATCTACCAACTCATAATTTAACAATTTAGCACCAAGCGTACATAAATACAAAATCAAAACGAATGGTAAATGTGACAATCGCCTTCTGGACGTTTTTCAAACAATTGAAAATTGATTTTGTTAAATAACTGTTCCGTGCATTACAATATATTTTACTTCTTTACAGAAAATCTATTGGTTTTGCGAAAAAACTGAAAGCGCTAATATTGTTTTTAAGTAAACAAGGCTTTTCAGTGCATGTGATTGTATGTATGTATGAATAATATTATGTTCTTGTTCGCTAGAAACTTTTAATAGAAACGTTTATAGATAAATACTTAAAAGTTGTTGACTAAAACGCTAAGCAAAATGAATTTTGTTATATGTCAGCAGAGCTGGGCAAATTACTTTTACAAAGTAATTAATTACTAATTACCAATTACCGTCGAATGCAGTAATTTAATTACCAGAGATTCAATTACTCACAGGAAATAGTAATTCAATTACCAATTACTTAGTAATTGTAATTGTACAACATCAATTACTTTTTCAATTACTTTCACTAAAAATTATTGTTATATACCTACTTGTATTTAGTAGAACTTTCTTGCAAGTTACAACTATCATTAGTGTCGTGTCGATTCGTAATTGTAATATAAAAATGTTTAATTTAGATGTTTTATTAACTATAGTAACCTACATATCACTCTTGAAGGTTTTTTGATAATTAAATCTTGTAGCTACATGCACCATTTACCAAAACCAACAGTTTTTAGTTTGTTTTGTGTAAGTTGTAAGTAAATAAATAAATTCAAGGACAATTATATAGGGTGTCCCAAAAAATGAGACACCGATTTGGCATAGGTTCCTTAGGTTATAATAAACCGATTAAACCTAATATACCTTAGTACAAAGTCCCTTCAGTAAGAAGGTGTAGGGACTTGGAAGTTCAAATGTATACCGTCTGTTCTATAAAAAAGGCTCCGCCTTCTAGCTACTTTATTATTTATTTTAGACGCAATAAACCTTATATCAAATCAAATGGCACATAAAAACCTACATTTTAACACTATCAAATTTTTTTTATCTTCAATTGTTTCAGAGTGGTGACGTCACGTGCAATTTTTTTAAATGACACTGTATATATTTTGTGACATTTTCTGGTAGAGGTTTTTTTTCTATTTTCAACAATATAAATATTTTATGCCCTTACATAAGAAAATTTTCGAGAAAAATTAAAAAACTTTTTTATCGGTGGGAGGCCACCATACAAAACTATAAACAAAAGTGTAACTCAGAAAAA
Organism: Agriotes lineatus; assembly: GCA_940337035.1. Taxonomy (NCBI): domain Eukaryota; kingdom Metazoa; phylum Arthropoda; class Insecta; order Coleoptera; family Elateridae; genus Agriotes; species Agriotes lineatus. Next base: position 110,170,494 of record OW679196.1, on the reverse strand, counting down.
CAAAACAATAAACACTTTAGATTATTCTGAAATCTGATAGTTAAAGCGTTTGGCTACTATTTGTTTTGTTTTTCTGAGTTACACTTTTGTTTACAGTTTTGTATCATGGCCTCCCACTGTGAAAAAGTTTTGTAATTTTTCACGACATTTTTTTTATGCAAGTGCATGAAATATTTATATTGTTGAAAATAGAAAAAAAACCTCTACCAGAAAATGTCAAAAAATATATACAGTCTCATTTAAAAAAATTGCACGTGACGTCACCACTCTGAAACAATTGAAGATAAAAAAAATTTGATAGTGTTAAAATGTAGGTTTTTATGTGCCATTTGATTTGATATAAGGTTTATTGGGTCTAAAATAAATAATAAAGTAGCTAGAAGGCGGGGCTTTTTTTATAGAACAGACTGTATAAGTATATTTTTTATATTACACTGCTCGATAAAAAAACCGGACACTTACATGTGCTCACAATAAATCGATCATCCCTATCGTTTGAGAACGATGACGACCCGATCCCACTCTTCTTATGTTTCTTCAGTTTCCTGGTATCGTACTATAGCGTCATGTACTGTACTTTGAGCTGTGCCAGCGATATAGCAAACACCAGTGTTGGGAACTGGTATGGAAATTCCCTTTTGAAAGGGATTTTTACCTTAAACGGGATAAAGGGATATTTCTTCAAAAATGGTATAAAAGAGGGAAAACTTGGAATAAATTATCAAAAATACTTTCCATTTAAAAATTTATTATACTGCAATATAAATACTAAAACTGTAAGCACCTTCGCCAATCGTACATACAGGGTGTTCCTTAATGATATGCGAATATATAAGGGAAAAATTAATGATAGTTTGCTTGATAAACTATGGCCCAAAAATGTTCCGTTACGAAAATACGGGGTGTTAAAGTGTTAGGGAAAAAAATGGAAATTAATTAATATTTTCGAAACCGCTTGAGATATTTCAGTGATATTTAGTACGTAACGACAGTTAATAAATGTGATTTTTTCAATACAAAATAATTTTCAGCTTTAACAGTGGCGTGCGTACGGGTAGTGACTTCGATATTTTTTAAGATAAAAATGGTACGCCAATGGTTTTTTCTAAAATAAAAATATTTTAGAATTCACAGTTTAATTTGAAACATAAGAGCTCTCTTGAGTTGTTTTCCTGCGATGCGCCGTTTTTGAGTAAAAAAATAAAAACCGTTGTATTGTCCGAGAAAATTAATCTAATTATTATTATTGAAGAATACATTTTGCAATAAATCTAGTTGCCATGGAATATGTCACTTGCTTTTTACATCTCACATTTTCTAATAAGTCTCTGTCGTTCAGGTCTGTGCGCTGTGAATTATTTATTTTATTTTATATGACATATAATTAATTTTGCAATTAGGTACATTTTATTTGTGTTTTACGCTTTTTAAATGTTTTTATCGGATTTTGGCCGTTTAGTTTAATTCCTCACTCAAAAACGTAATTTTCTGGACTTAACGCCTGTTACACTTGCACGGCAGTATACCCCTATGCTAGTAGATCGTTTAAAACAAGCAAATTGATATAAATAAATTATTATTATGAACGAATATCGTCTAATGAAGCTATTTTAAATTATATTTTTACCGTAGGTATTGTAATCTGTAATGTACTTACTGCAAATATAATTTTAGCGTCTTGCACAATAAATATTAGTGTCACTATTACAAGCTACAGATTACAACTACATACACGCATCAGACCTCGTGCACGCGTCGTACAAAATGCAAAAGTTGCTGTATTCGACTCGTCAGAGGAAATAGTAAATTAGGCTTATATTGGTCCGGGAAGACCCTATTGCTATTTGCTTAATATGGATCTTAATAAGAGCTTACCTTATTTTTTGCGGTCTGGAGATTTGGCACGAGGTCAGTAATTCAGTAATTGAATACCACAAAGTAATCAATTACCCCGAGTAATTTCAATTACCACAGGTAATTCAAATACTTGTAAAGTAATTTAAATACTTTAGAGTAATTTAATTACACTAAAGTAATTGAATGTAGTAATTAATTACTTTCAAAAAGTAATTTTCTAGTACTTTTTAACAAAAATGGCAATTCCCAATTACAATTACCGCATTTTGAAAAGTAATTCAATTCCAAGGCAAATAAACAAAAAGGAATTTAATTAGTAATTTAATTACAAAGTAATTAATTACTGCCCAACTCTGTATGTCAGGAATCAAAACGAATGCACACAAAAACGACAAATTTAAGGAACGTTGGCGGGGAGAACTTGAGAGGTAACGACGCCGACGCAAAGGAATTTTTCTGTTACCTATTTATAGTCTTATGAATTGCAATTACATCTAACGTTAATACTAATTAAATTTATAGCAACTATTTGGCTGTAAAAAAGTCTATAATATCATTTTTTGAGCCAAAATATGCGGAAAAACAAATTCGATGACGTCATTACTTCAATTTCCAAATATGGAGAAATATGAATACTCAATCCCATTTAAGAACCTCTTTTCAGATTTTGTCTATCGTTTTTTCTTTTATTATAATAGAGCTGAAACATCGAGTTTCGCTCACCCTGTACAATGAAAATAATTTAAAGAAATACGAAAATGAGAGAAATGTAAAAAAATCAAAAAGTAATTTGCTTTAATATATAATAACGAATAATAATTAATACTTATTAACAAATTAGTTTACAAATTAGCTACCTTAACCGCTCTAAAAAAGTAAAAACTGCCTAAACTGGTAAGAAGATTCGCTTTGAATCGAAATATCTTATTTTATTTACATCAAAATGTAAGATATATAACGTGTCATTTTGTTTAAATGTGATGAAAATGTTAATGTGTTAAAGATAAATAAACAATTAAAAATGGGCCAGAAGTCGTAAAATTTAAACTAATTAATTGCCATTAGTATTATTATTATTGAAGACGTTTTTAAAACGCTCTCTGGCAACACCGCTCTGAGAAGAAAGCGCCGCGGCATTCAACGGTTGGGGACCGCTGCGATCACTTCTTTGGCGGACGCTAGTACGGATGGTAACATCGAAGGAGTTGGACGTAGACGCAGCGCGCGCGGAATTATGAATGGAGACACGTGGTTGCGTGAATGGCAATGTTAGTTTGGTGAATTTTACAAATCGACAAAATGTGCACCTATGCGACAGTGTTATTCTTATTGACTCTAACAACAGTTTCCACCGCAATCACCCTGTTAAAAAACGTGACTATATCCAAATGTTGTGACTTAGAGGAGCACACCTCCAAGGAGGCCTCGTTCCGATGCATCCCCGGAAGGGAGGACTTGTGGACCCCCAAAATCTACTCCCCTCGCAAGAAGAACTTCCTGCAGCCCGGCGTAGTGCCTGCGAATTGGCACCTGAAGACGTCGCAGCACCCTAAATGTCGTTGGGGCAACGCGACGGTTTTCTCCCTGAACCCCCAGCCGACGTTTTTAGTATTCGAGAACGGCTCCCTGTTTCTTCTGGAGTATGATCGGATGGTGCGCCCTGATAAGTACTGTATAGACTACAAGGCAGCTTTCGTGTGCCTCGAAGAGGTGCAGAGCCCGCAGCCCTTGACGCGCGTGAGGAAGTGCTGCGGGGAGGGCGCCGTGTACAGGGACTCCAAGAAGTCGTGCAGCACCCTGAAGGGCGCCGACTACCGAATCGAGCTGGACGAGGAGAAAGCCCTCGTGGCCGGCTTTCCCTCCTGCGAGGGGCACCTGGTGATCGCCGGCAAGCTGCACGAGGGCGAGCTGCAGGACAACGGCAGCCTGTTGCTGCAGGAAGCCAACGTCCTGCTGCCCGCCGGCGAGTTCTGCCTAGAACACGTCTTCGAGAACGCAGGTAATTGCCGGCACATTTGTAATTTGTGTAGAAATTGGTTTAGGTAAGCATGCTGCAACAGGTTGTTGTGTTTTTGTTGGGCGGCTGCACCTGCCGTAGCAGGAATTGGTGAGGAGCTGCTCTTCTCCTCTTCCCACCTGTTGCTTTTCGAAGACGTTGGCCTGCGAGGGTTCGCGGCCTGCGGCTGGAATGTTGGGTCCGTTCCTTTGTTTTTGAATATTTCGGGTCGTTACTAACCCGATTCGAGCATGTTGCAGTTTTGCCCACCTTTTATAGACGATTCAGTCATTAGACAGGACTAAAGCAATTTTTTCCATATTATGGAACGACGAATTTCTAAAAACATCGATATACAGGGTGCAGGGTGCAGCAGTGGCGAACGCAAGATACGAAATCCCATGCTAATTACGATTAATTCAAATATTGGTTTCCCTTATTATTTTACAGAAAAATTCTATTTCGTTATTTTTTAAAGAACACTACATGATCCAATTGGCGCAAGTTGAGATTTTTTGTATGCTGAGTTCGAAAACGCTTTTAAAAATAGGTTAGCCAATTTTTTGAAATTTTAATCAAAATATCAATTGGGCCTTGTTTAGGAACTGTTAAAATTTGTCACGTGACTGATAAACCTAGTTGAAAACGACCGAGTGCAATAAGAATTCGCCTCTAGATCCGATACAAAAATAAAGCAAATAATTTAAGCACCTGACATTAAAGTCGTTTTTTTATTCAAGTGGCAGTTAGATAAGAGCGGATAAGAGACATGAAATTGTTGCCAAAGTTTGACAATAAATAGCTCAGTTCCCTTTGATATTTTTATTCTAAATTTAAAAACTCTACCAACATTTTTAATAATCCTTATTTATAGGCTTAGGTTAATTATGCACTAAAAATTCCAAAATATGCATGGAATATGCACTAAATTTTATGTATGTAACAGAATAGTTTCATAATTTATATTTTTCTATCAAAATACGTATACAGAAATCGTAATTACACTTAAGAACAACGTGATGCAACACATTTTTTAATGTAAATTTCCGACTGTTGTCAGCCAGAATATTTCTATTGAGAAAATACTCTTTCAACATCACAGGACAGTATTGGTACAAATTCGAAATTTATTAGATCATTGATATGTAATATCAATTTTTTGCGTTAAGGGAATTTGTAATACTTTGCTTGCATTTTCAGCTTTTTATAGCCCGTATTTTTTTACACTGCTTTATTTAACTTATTGATGAAAGCTTTCGAGTTTGCGTACACCAATAACAATTTTTTCTATTATATTAATGTCCTTTATCTTCCAGTTTAGCTCAAATGAAACCCAAGTTTTCTCGAAATATTTTGTGCTTCTTGAGAACAAAATTATATTTAGGTTTTTTTTAAAGGACATTACATGACCCACCAATTTGTGTCATTTCAGCAGTTTTTGCCCTAAACTTAAAATTAATAGGTAGCCTTAAGATAAGTATGAATTTGCATGTGTGCACAAGGGAATGCATTTTTATACACTTTTGGTAATAAATGCATATATTATAGGTAATATGTGTCTGCCATTAACACATATTTGCGAGATTTGTTTTTTTAAAGCTGCATTTTTTTACAAATTGTTGTCAAGTGCATATTTACTTCTTTCTGACGGTATAAACATTCCTATACGTTAGTAGTGTAGCTAGGGGGATTCTGGCTCACATTTGACCTTGAACTTTTTTCAAGGTCACGGGACTAGCCGAGGTCAAGGTCACAGGCCTAGCCGGTGGGCGTGGCCTAGTCGGGGTCATTGACCTCGGTCGCTTCCGGGAATTTTTTGGCCGAGGTCAAGGTCAGTGGGCGTGGCCTAGTCGGGGTCATTGACCTCGGCCACTTCCGGGAATTTTTTGGGTTAAAAGTGTAGTTTTTGAAATTTTCCCACGCTCGAGCGTCTGGGATGCAGACATGTTCATTCTTGCAGGATGTTACCAGTAGAACACTCAGGCTCGACCGGATGTGAGTCATCGTTTGACAGACATGTTTATTCTTGCAGGATGTTGTTGAACAATGGCATCCCTTGTTTTAAAATCAGCACGATAATTGGACAATGAAGCTATTGTTGTCTGGAGGAATTTTTGCTGACAGCCACTATAATATAGGTAAGAAAGAGGGGTTGGGCTGCTATTCAACTACCCTGTTTTAACTACCTGTTTGAGAAAATGTGCAAGGTTGCTAAAAAATAAACCGAATTAATTGTGGTCTAATAGTATATATCGAATTATTTCCAGCTAAAAGATGCAATATAAAAATCCAAACCATTTTAAATAACTTGTTAGGTTTTTGTTTTATTACGCTTTCGACGAGATGTATGTCTGGATATTTAACTCGAATAGGCCGATTGGAAGCATCTTTTAGTAGATAGGTAATGTGTTCGATCCCACTGAAGGACTGTTTAAGCGGTGGACAGTATATAACATAATACAAAAGTGTTGCGGTCTTAGAGACATTGTAAGCAACGTAAATACTACGTGTTTTTTCCAATACTTTATTAAATACACAGTCTCGAAAATTGAGCCGATAGTTATATATTTCGGTTGGATTTATGTACAGCACCCCCTCGCTTTAGAAATAAGCAAGTTCCTAAAGAAATATTATGATGCTGTAGAGATTTACAGGTTACAGTTCGGAGTTAAAAATTTTGGATATTAGCAACAGTACCATTTAATATTGTGTTCTTTTACCAAATTTTAGATTCGATAGGTTCGAAAGCACTGCTGACAGACAGAAAACTTGTAAACCGGGCCTTGTCAAATATCGAACAGCAATATATATTAGTAAAAAATACTCTTCCAGATTAAAAAGTTTGATGTAGTTTTAGCCAATACACATTCCAGCAGTAAACTCTGGTAGGAAGCGGAGTCTCAAACAGCAGAAGGAGCGATAAAATAATCGTCAGCATTTTTCAGTTTATCCGATTCGACAACTTCCGCATATCGCAAAAACAAACACCTTCTTTGTTCTTGTGTTAGCACCTTGGCTTTAAGAATGGTATGAATCCGACGCCACAGCACTGTATGTTTTAACTACATTTTTCAAAAATAAAAAGCAGCTTAAAATATTGTTCCTAAAAGGAGTGGTGCTGTAGTTTTATCATTGGAATTTCGATTTCTTACAACGGTAGTCCAGTTTTGGTTGCAACGAGCATAGTTCTAGCAGAGACTATAGAAGATATAAACAGACAGTAATATTAATCTAAAATTGAATTAACAAAGTTGTTAAACGCATGATACAGGCAGTTATTAATTACTTAATATATACAATTGTCTTATATCCGGTATTCATGGTTTATCTGATTTTAATAGTCGAATAACTAAGGTTATGACAATGCTAAAGACTGTGCGCAAAAAGGTAAGATATCAAAATTTTAAAATAAAACCCAGAGAATAAGAATTAAATAAAGCCAAGTAAAAGATCACTGCAATATATTAGTAAAAAATACTCTAATTAATAAGGATGCTATACTCAATGGTGAGGGACAGTTTCATTTCTGCTGGAGAAAAACATCTAGATTGGTTAAAAATCAGATGTATAAGAGAAAATCTCAAACTTGTTTAAAAACATTTTGTAACTAAACAATCACATTTAAAATTGTGTAATTAAAGCTAAAATTAGAAGGAAGCGCAGACTATAGAAAATACGTGTCAATACTTGTGGATGTGAGCGTCTAGGGAATGTGCAAGGTTGCTAAAAATAAACCGGATGTGAGTCATTGTCTGTAAATGCCAGACTTGTCAAAACCTGTCTACCTGTCTGCTGCGCAATTAAACAACGAAGCCATTGTTTGAGAAATGTGCAAGGTTGCAAAAATAAACCGGATGTCTGAAGTTTCTGCGTAGGTCTGCTCGATGGTTTGGCGGGAAATTCAAATTTTGTGCAGGTTTTGGCGGTAAATTTAAATTACACTCAGGTTTTGACGGTAAATTTAAATTATGATCAGGTTTTTGGCGGGAAATTTAAATTCTGCGTGTTGTCTGGGGTTTCTGCACAGGTCAGCGTGAGGGTCTGCGCGGAGGTTTATGCGCATGCTTGGCAGTAAAATCAAATTCTGTGCAGGTTTGGCGGGAAATTTAAATTCTGTTCAGTTTTTGGCGGGAAATTCAAATTATGCTCAGGTCTTACAGGTAAACAGATAGGTAGACAGGCAAATAGTCAGACAGGCAGTATGGTTTATGTCTTAATCTGATTTTAATAGTCGATTAGAGTCGAATAACTAAGGTTATTACAGTGCTAAAGACTGTGAGCAAAAATTTTAAAATAAAACCCAGAGAATAAGAATTAAATAAAATAAAGCCAAGTAAAAGCTATTAGATCACTGCAATATATTAATAAAAAATACTCTAATAAAGATGCTATACTCAATGGTGAGGGACAGTATAATTTTGCCGGATAAAAACTTATCTAGATTGGTTAAAAATCAGATGTATGTATAAGAGAAAATCTCAAACAAAAACATTTTGTCAGACTATAGAAAATTCCTGTCCAGACCTGTGGATGTGAGTCATCGTCTGGGAATATGCAAGGTTGCTAAAAATAAACCGGTTGTCTGAGGTTTCTGCGTAGGTCTGCGCGGGAGTCTGCGCGGAGGTCTGCGCGGGAGTCTGCTCAGGTTTGGCGGAAAATTCAAATTCTGTCTAGGTTTTGGCGGGAAATTCAAATTATAGTCAGTGTTTTTGATGGGAAAATCTGGGACTGTACAAGGTTGCTAAAATGTATGGGGGCCTTTACACCAGATGTAGTTAATGACCTCCATTATCAGTGTCTATAAATTTGGTAGACAGACAGACAGGCAGACCGATAGACAGACAGACAGATAGACAGACAGACAGACAGGCAGACCGACAGGCAGACAGACAGACAGACAGGCAGACCGACAGGCAGACAGGCAGACAGACAGACAGACAGACAGACAGACAGACAGACAGGCAGACAGGCAGGCAGACAGACAGACAGACAGACAGACAGACAGACAGGCAGACCGACAGGCAGACAGACAGACAGACAGACAGACAGACAGGCAGACCGACAGGCAGACAGACAGACAGACAGACAGGCAGGCAGACAGGCAGGCAGACAGACAGACAGACAGACAGACAGACAGACAGACAGACAGACAGGCAGGCAGGCAGGCAGACAGACAGGCAGGCGGGCAGGCAGTCAGGCAGGCAGGCAGGCAGGCAGGCAGGCAGGCAGGCAGGTAGGCAGGCAAACAAGCAGACAGACAGACAGACAGACAGACAGGCAGACGGACAGGCAGGCATTCTTAACACCATTTATTGTACAGATTGTGAGCAGTAATAGAAATAGGTGTGAGAGAGATGCCTGTACCAGTTAAGTATAAGTGTCCAAAATGTAAAGGGGAAACCGATCAAGAAGGACGAAAATGTATTGCTTGCACATTGCACGAACATGTGAAAGAAAACAGTGGTGGTAAACATTATCCTCAATCATATTTCAGACAATTCTAGCGAATAACTGAACTCAGATTGGTGGACGCTATCGTCATGAATTTGATTCTTATATATACATCTAACAATTCTGATATCTATTATTTGATAAGAAACTGTTGACGTGTGGTAGGTAGTTAATGACCTCCATTATTAGTGTCTATAAATTTGGTAGATAGACATACAGACAGGCAGATAGGTAGGCCGACAGACAGGCAGACATTCTTAACACCATTTATTGTACAGATTGTGAGCAGTAATAGAAATAGGAGTGAGAGAGATGCCTGTACCAGTTAAGTATAAGTGTCCAAAATGTAAAGGGGAAACCGATCAAGAAGGACGAAAATGTATTGCTTGCACATTGCACGAACATGTGAAAGAAAACAGTGGTGGTAAACATTATCCTCAATCATATTTCAGACAATTCTAGCGAATAACTGAACTCAGATTGGTGGACGCTATCGTCATGAATTTGATTCTTATATATACATCTAACAATTCTGATATCTATTATTTGATAAGAAACTGTTGACGTGTGGTAGTTAATGACCTCCATTATTAGTGTCTATAAATTTGGTAGATAGACATACAGACAGGCAGATAGGTAGGCCGACAGACAGGCAGACATTCTTAACACCATTTATTGTACAGATTGTGAGCAGTAATAGAAATAGGAGTGAGAGAGATGCCTGTACCAGTTAAGTATAAGTGTCCAAAATGTAAAGGGGAAACCGATCAATAAGGACGAAAATGTATTGCTTGCACATTGCACGAACATGTGAAAGAAAACAGTGGTGGTAAACATTATCCTCAATCATATTTCTAGCAAATAACTGAACTCAGATTGGTGGACGCTATCGTCATGAATTTGATTCTTATATATACATCTAACAATTCTGATATCTATTATTTGATAAGAAACTGTTGACGTGTGGTAGTTAATGACCTCCATTATTAGTGTCTATAAAATTGGTAGATAGACATACAGACAGGCAGATAGGTAGGCCGACAGACAGGCAGGCATTCTTAACACCATTTATTGTACAGATTGTGAGCAGTAATAGAAATAGGTGTGAGAGAGATGCCTGTACCAGTTAAGTATAAGTGTCCAAAATGTAAAGGGGAAACCGATCAAGAAGGACGAAAATGTATTGCTTGCACATTGCACGAACATGTGAAAGAAAACAGTGGTGGTAAACATTATCCTCAATCATATTTCAGACAATTCTAGCGAATAACTGAACTCAGATTGGTGGACGCTATCGTCATGAATTTGATTCTTATATATACATCTAACAATTCTGATATCTATTATTTGATAAGAAACTGTTGACGTGTGGTAGTTAATGACCTCCATTATTAGTGTCTATAAATTTGGTAGATAGACATACAGACAGGCAGATAGGTAGGCCGACAGACAGGCAGACATTCTTAACACCATTTATTGTACAGATTGTGAGCAGTAATAGAAATAGGAGTGAGAGAGATGCCTGTACCAGTTAAGTATAAGTGTCCAAAATGTAAAGGGGAAACCGATCAAGAAGGACGAAAATGTATTGCTTGCACATTGCACGAACATGTGAAAGAAAACAGTGGTGGTAAACATTATCCTCAATCATATTTCAGACAATTCTAGCGAATAACTGAACTCAGATTGGTGGACGCTATCGTCATGAATTTGATTCTTATATATACATCTAACAATTCTGATATCTATTATTTGATAAGAAACTGTTGACGTGTGGTAGTTAATGACCTCCATTATTAGTGTCTATAAATTTGGTAGATAGACATACAGACAGGCAGATAGGTAGGCCGACAGACAGGCAGGCATTCTTAACACCATTTATTGTACAGATTGTGAGCAGTAATAGAAATAGGTGTGAGAGAGATGCCTGTACCAGTTAAGTATAAGTGTCCAAAATGTAAAGGGGAAACCGATCAAGAAGGACGAAAATGTATTTCTTGCACATTGCACGAACATATGAAAGAAAACAGTGGTGGTAAACATTATCCTCAATCATATTTCAGACAATTCTAGCGAATAACTGAACTCAGCTTGGTGGACGCTATCGTCATGAATTTGATTCTTATATATACATCTAACAATTCTGATATCTATTATTTGATAAGAAACTGTTGACGTGTGGTAGTTAATGACCTCCATTATTAGTGTCTATAAATTTGGTAGATAGACATACAGACAGGCAGATAGGTAGGCCGACAGACAGGCAGACATTCTTAACACCATTTATTGTACAGATTGTGAGCAGTAATAGAAATAGGAGTGAGAGAGATGCCTGTACCAGTTAAGTATAAGTGTCCAAAATGTAAAGGGGAAACCGATCAAGAAGGACGAAAATGTATTGCTTGCACATTGCACGAACATGTGAAAGAAAACAGTGGTGGTAAACATTATCCTCAATCATATTTCAGACAATTCTAGCGAATAACTGAACTCAGATT
>OW679196.1:109960233-110158592 GCA_940337035.1 Agriotes lineatus | reverse complement strand
AAGATAAGAATTCTTTTACCTGTTATCCGTATTTAATATTGAACTAATCAAGCAGAATTGCTTAATGAACGGTGGTTTAATAACTCATTTAATGTGACAAATTAATTGATTACATTGTGTCTTTTAAACTTTTAGTTTATTTATTATTACTTCAATTTAAGTTGCAACCATGTTACTTGTGATTTTTGATGTATATTTATTTTCCGCCAATCGTACTAGAACTGTCACATTATTGACAAAATTTTGTTGAGCAAAGTCAAACATTCCATTACATCAGCCGTTGCTAGGTAATCTATCATATATAAAGGAAAGTCACAATCCTGACTAATCAACGCAGAGCCGAAACCACTGGCACTAAAAACTTGAAATTTGGGTGGAAGGTTCGGTTTGCTACGTAAGGTAGTGCTAAGAAGGGATTTTTTGAAATTCGACCCCTAAGGGGGTGAAAAGGGGTAAAATGTGTTTTCACGAATTCCTCAATATTTCTTACACCCGATAAGATATCGACTTGGTGTTTACTTGCAAAGATTATCAATGTAAATACCTAGAAACGTATTTTAGAATTTTGCCCTAATCAACCCCTAAAGGTGCAAATGTGGATTGGGGGTGAATTAAAGAACCCTAAGTATTTCCTATGTTTATTGAGTTAGAACATTCATTTTTGGCACATAGATTGATTTTTAAAATAGTTAGAAAGGGGTGTAAGGGAATTTGAAAATGTTAACCCTAAAGGGGTAAAAGGAGGAAAAACTGAAAAGGTGGGGGGGATTAAATTTATTAATTTTTTTCGCCGTGAGTTCCATTTCACAATAAAATGGGTTAAAAAAGGTATTTTGAAATTCCTCCCCTACGGGGGTGAAAAGGGGTAAAATGTGTTTTCACGTGTTCCTCAATATCTCTTACACCCGATGAGATAGCGATTTGGTGTTTACTTGCAAATATTATCAATGCAAATACCTAGACACTTATTTTAGTATTTTGCCCTAATCAACCCCTAAAGGTACAAATCTGGATTGGGGGTGAATTAAAGAACCCTACGTATTTCCTATGTTTATCGAGTTAGAACATTCTTTTTTTGGCATACAGATGGATTTTTAAAATATTTAGAAAGGGGCGTAAGGGACTTTGAAAATTTTAACCCTAAAGGGGTAAAAGAACGATAAACTGAAAAGTGGGGGGGGGGCGGTTAAATTTATTAATTTTTTTCGCTGTGAGTTCCATTTTATAATAAAATGGGTTAAAATAGATTTTTTGAAATTCCTCCCCTACGGGGGTGAAAAGGGGTAAAATGTGTTTTTACGTGTTCCTCAATATCTCTTAGACCCGATGAGATATCGACATGGTGTCTACTTGCAAAGATTATCAATGCAAATACCTAAAAACGTATTTTACGATTTTGTCCTAATCAACCCCTAAAGGTTCAATCTGGATTGGGGCTGAATTAAAGAACTCTAAATATCTCCTATGTTTATTGAGTCAAAACACTCTTTTTTTGGCATGTAGATGTATTTTTAAAATATTTAGAAAGGGGTGTACGTGATTTTGAAAATTTTAACCCTAAAGAGGTAAAAGGAGGAAAAACTGAAAAAGGGTAGGGGGTGAATTAAAGACTCTTCGTTACTCCTATGTTTATTGAGTTAGATCAATCTTTTTTGGTATATAGATATATTTTTAAAATATCTAAAAAATGGTTTAAGTGATTTTGAAAAATGTACCCCTAAAGGGGTAAAAAGGGGTAAACTATGTTTTCACGAATTCCACAATATCTCTTAGGCCCGGTAAGATATCGACTTGGTGTTTGCATGAGTAGCTATCCAATGCAAATGTCTAAAACCACATTTCATTGCCCTAATCAACCCTTAAAAGGTGCGAATTTGAATTCGGGGTGAATTATAGAACCCTTTGTATCTCCTGTGTTTGTTGAGTTAGATCATTCTTTTTTGGCATATAGATGTATTTTTAAATCTTTAGAAAACGTTTTTAAGGGTTTTTTAAATTTCACCCCTAAACCGGTAAAAAGGGAAAACTGAATAGAAGTAGGAAGTTAAAATTATTTTTCGCTGTGGGTTCATTTCAGTATAAAACGGGCTGATTTTTTTTAGAAATTGCACCCCTAAGAGGCGAAAAGTGGTAAACTGTTTAGCGTATTGAGTGATGGAGGAGGGGGACACTCTAGAATGCATTTGAGATTTAGAAGAAAAAACAAACATTTGTAGTCTGTACGAAGAACGGGCATCTTGCTAGTGCAACATACAACAATGGCCGGGTAATTCGTCTTATCTCATTAAAATCTATTGCAACTTGTTCATAAGTCTGTCCTTGGCTCTTATGTATTGTAATCGCTTCAGCTGGAACAATTGGAAACTGTGTTCTTAACGTCTGATATTGAAGTTTGTTCGAAATATTTAGTGCGAGGCATACTTTTCTGATCGGTATTAAATTTGTTGCAATTTTATAATCTTCGATGATCCTTTTATTAAGCAATCTTGCTTTGCATCCCACATTTGGAGCAGAAAAGTCAAACCACAGAATTTTTGCTTCTTGGCTATTTTCACTTTCAACTGATATTAACCGTAACACTCCGCAGGCACCATTGACTAATCCATCTTCTACATCAATGTTATTTGTTACCATATATTTAATTTCTGTCTTTAATCTTAATCGATGTGGTAGACTATTGACTTCACTTAATTTCTTGTTCTTCAGTCCTTCTAGTACCCTTTGTTTCATTGATTCGGACAGCTTCCCTAATATAACATCCTTCGCTATTGAAACGTACTCCTGTCCAGGATGGTTTCGTATCTTGTCTTCATTATAATTGTCCACTGCTTTATTCTCTCCGTATAATCGTATGGCTCCCTTTGGAACTGCTGTCGCTGATACTTGCCTCGATCTGAACAACTCTATGTGCTTGTCTGTCATATTGCCACTTGCTAAGGCATTCAACGCTTCGATAAAGTCAAATTCATCTTTCTGGCGCATTATTTGTGACAATTCATAATATTTAAACAACTCCCAAAGTGGATTTATATCGAGTAAATCACAAAATTCATTGCCCTTTCCCAATTTGTATATCGGTGAATCCATTACAGGTGGTAGTTGATTTAAATCTCCCACGACTAAAACAGATATTCCTCCGAATGGTTTATTAACTCCCATTATTTGTCGGAGCCGTGAATCAACACGACTGAAAAGAACGCTTCCCACCATTGAAATTTCATCGATGATCAACAATTTAATGTTAAAGAGCTTCTCCCCTTATTGAATTTGCCACTTCAGTTGATAATTCTGGCATCTGTCCTCCAAATTGTGAAACGGGCAATGCGAATGCTGTGTGCAACGTAACTCCCTCGATGAGAAATGCAGCTTTTCCAGATGGGGCGCATAAAAGTACATAAATATTATCTCCAGTTGCACCAGGCTGTAAATCGAAGTAACTTGTGATAGACTGGTACACGCAACTGATAACCGTACTTTTTCCCACGCCTGCGGATCCACTTAAGAAAATATGGAATGGTGTGACTCCCAGTTTGAATGCATTTAGTATATGCATAACAAACTCCTTCTGGCCCTCATTTAGTTGTGATGCTAATAAACAAATGTCTTCTGTTGGTATCCGTTTTGGGCAGCTGTATCGATTCTCTGTCTTATTAGTCGGAGCTTCCTGCCCTCCTTGCTGCATTACATCTACTCGCTGGCTCGGAGAAATGTTTTCTTTTCTAAACTCTTCTGCTTCATCTTCTTCAACTTCGATAAATTCTTGATGGGCATTTTCTAGTGCTTCTTCTAAAATTTCATCACCTATCACCGAAAATAGTTTTCTGTTTTCGTCAATCCTTTCGTAATGTTCATTATACACCTCTTCACAATTAACACTTTCAATTTGTTGTAGTTCGTTGCGCCATGGCATAAAGAGCAGGACTTGCTCTCGAAAGTAATTTACTCGATCCTGCTGAAGTTTGTACCGTCGATACCTAATCACTGAAGATTTTTTCTTACGCCTATATTCTTTTGAGTGATCAATGTCTAAGTTGTCTTCGTCTAAATCTGCTTCTCTTCGAATTGGTACGTATTCAGAGGCAAATTGTGCCAGACATATCTCCTCTAAAGTCTCTGGACGTACAGAATATTTTTCAAACACATCATCCATATAAACTTGTGTAGAATCCTCATTGAGACGTCGCAACTCTATGTTCGTCTTCAACATCCTGGCTCGTTCCTCTCGTGGTCCTGTATTAATGAATATTGTTTTTCGGCTACACTTTGATAATGGCATTGACAACACATGGTACGCTGCTTCTTGTGCTGACATCAAGTTGCTGTTGAGAAAAACATTTGCTATAGTCCTAAACTTCTCCTTGATATTTTTGTTGCCTTTCTGAGCCTCCGATGCTGCATCACGTAATATTTTTGATAACCCACTGTCCACTTTACTGATATATTTAATAATATACGATGCAATTCCGTACTCTTCTAGCACATACTGTAGATCCATGTTTGACTCGAATAAATGCAGGATATCTTTGTTGTACCCATTGACGTTCACTTCGTTACTTTTCCTTTTTAAGAAAACTTGGGGTCTTTTCAATGAACTTCTGAGGGCAGATGTATACCGGGTGCTGACTTGCGCGACGCACCATAGGAATTTGCATAGTAAATTGTTTATGTTCAATTATTTGCTCCCCTAATTATTTTAGAGCTAAAGTGTAAATACATTTTTTGTAAATACAAAAAAACTGCACCCATTCATACTGTTGCTAACAATTTTTAATTTTCCAGAACTGAAGAAATGCAAAAACCAAACTAGCATTTTCACAAAAATCAGTGATGCCATGTAGTTATTGAAACAAGCCAATGCCAACGCAAGTGCGTGCGGGGCGATCATCCAGTCACTGCCGTCAAAAGATTGAATTTACTGTCGTTTTTCTCGTTTTGGTGTAAGTTCTGAACCTCATTATTACACGTACAATTATTTAATAACGTGCCTGTAGTTTAAACTTAAAATAAATCAGTCTTTTAATGGTTGTACTGTTTGGAATTTGCCGATACGGATATTTTACAATAAACAAGGAGCTTAGTTAACGAACGTCCACCATACTCGTAAAACCATTTTTGTTATGGACAAGGTCTAGGTACCTTAGAGACATTAAGCAGAACATAATTAATAATGAAACATCAATGACAAACAAACAAACAACACATATTGTCGCTCCGCACGCATGTGCGTTGGCATTGGCTTGTTTCAATAATTACATGGCATCACTGATTTTTGTGAAAATGCTAGTTTGGTTTTTGCATTCCTTCAGTTCTGGAAAATGAAAAATTTTTAGCAACAGTATGAATGGGTGCAGTTTTTTTGTCTTTACAAAAAATGTATTTACACTTTAGCTCTAAAATAATTAGGGGAGCAAACAATTGGACATAAAGAATTTACTATGCAAATTCCTATGGTGCGTCGCGCAAGTCAGCACCCGGTATGTCTTTTCATTCATATTTAATTCCTTTAAAATTTCTTCAAAAGAAATATAACTATTGGTTTTTGCATAGTTTACCATCTGTTTTCTTATTTTTGTTAAATTTTCTTTCTGCAATTCATTTGTCTCATCTTCATTGAGAGGTTCCAAAATCATTATCCTTGGCATAACTGGTAAGGGAAAATTAAATCTGCACTTAGCCTTATTGCGTTTTGTGAATGTCGATGCATTTGCAATTGTACATAAGGGTCATCTTCCTTGCACTTACACGTGATAAATTTATCTATAAAAGCAACACAGTCTTCGATGGACTCCGGAGAATGTAAATCATAAACGGGTGTATCCTTAAGCCACAGAAAGATATGTTCGTGTGGTGATCCACGTTGCTGAAATTCAACTCGTTCGTATGAATCTTCGACAATGAATTTTTCAAATATAGAATCTTCTTCCTTCAATAGCATCATTAATTTGGACATCTTGTAGTTGAAGTATCGGGCACAAGTCACAGGGTCATTTTTAATTAAATGAGTCTTCTGATAGTCGCTCAATGCGTTTGCTTCTTCGATCGTAATAGGTACTCCTTGTAACGTTGAAAGTGTCTTGAGTAATTCCGGCCACTTGGTTTCTCCAGCTGAAATAGTTAAAAAGAATGTGGGTTTTCCTAATTGTCGAATAGTTGCCATTAGTTCTTTCTTCCGAGTTTCCCAGTACGACGGTGATGATCTAATCTACTTCAAAAATTTTTATCCTTCGTCAAATTTTATTAAATTATCCAAGTAATTACTATCGAGTGCATTCTTTGCATTCATTCCTGCGGTCCTCTTTGTTTTTCTTAAACACATGTTTATACTTGCCAAACATGTCATTTCTAATTTCTTCTTCGTCATAAATAATAATCTTGACGGAATGCAAGCTCTCCTGTCTCTATGGCGAGTTTCAAATTTGACCCGATCACTATACGTAAACTTAGATGGCATAATAAATTTGTGGCCACAGAAAATTTTTGGAAAACACAATTCATCAATGTCACTAACTGCATGCCATGGCACTGGTAACTTGCCTTGACCGGGTGCGATCACTTGTACATTGTCAACAATTTCTTTATTCCTGTCAATTAACATAACTTCTTCGTCCACTTCGTCACATGAATTTTCTTCATCACTATTTTCTTCCCACACTTCATTTTCAGCAAAAAACTTTTTTACAAATTCACTATCTGATACATCATCACTATCTTTTTTATCGTTGTCATCTATAATGAAATCCACTTCACTTTGATTATCGTATCGTTCAAAGTAGCTCCTGTCCACAGTAACATTATGTTGTAGTTATAACGGTGTTTGCACTAAATAATTTAAAGCTTCACAAACTGCATTTGGCCGAACAGTCTCAAACAGGTAGTGCGATTTATGAGTCATATGTCGTTTTAATTTAATTTGTATTGTTGCCAAGTTATCAAACGACCGTGGCAACACTTGTACCATATCCTCTATATCTATCGGTATGTTGACGACACCACCTTTCATTCCAATTTGAGGGTTTAAAGCGTATGCTTTAAGTGGTCTGAGCTGCATAAAATTTATATACGGTGCAACCATTCTTTCTTCTAGAACCGATAACACTTTTAAACACTCCGGCACCTCAACAAATTTCAGTCCGTTACTCGTAGCCAGTTTTGGAACATTGGATTAGCGTGTCGAGAACACGTAGCACAAATATATTCCGAAGCATAATTCAATATATGACCACTAAATTCTTCACCATATTTATCACACAATTTTTCAAAATTAAATTTCACTACAGAATGGTTAAAAAATAGTCCTTCACAACAACAACAAATATCTGGCATTGAACATCGATCTTTAAGAAATTGTAACTTTATCTTTTTACTCACTGAATCACTTGCTTTTACTAAATTGTAATAATTTTCTCTGGCTTTCAAATAGTCAATATTTCTTCTCTCTTGCTTTAATTCCCGGTCCTGTATACGTTCAGTTTCACGATAGTTTGTTTGTGATCGTCTCAGACCCATAGCCGTGGAATTTCTTTGCTGTTCTGCAGTACGATATTTTTCCTGAGTTCTGTAATTTTTCATGGCCTCAAAGTTTCTTGTGTTTTGTTTATTTCGGTATTCTTCCTGGCTTCTATAATTCCTCGTGGCCTCTAAGTGTCTTGTATTTTCTTTATTGCGGTATTCTTCCTGACTTCTAAATTTCTTCATGGTCTCCAAGTTTCTTGTGTTTTCTTTATTGCGGTATTCTTCCTGACTTCTAAAGTTTTTCATGGCCTCCAAGTTTCTTGTGTTTTCTTTATTACGATATTCCTCTCGGCTTCTTCGTAATCTCAGAGCTGCTGCATTATTTCTTTTTTCTGCCTCACTATATTCTTCTAGAGATCTTGATAAACGCATCCTTACTTTATTTTCCTCTCTTTCACTGTATTTATACGAAGAATCACTACGTACACTTTTCATTAATGATTTTCTCTCCTTTCTTAGTTGCGAATCACTTTTCTTTTTCACTCTCATTGTTATATTATGTTAGTCACTGTACAATTAACTTTACACTTTATTAGTAAACACTTACACTTTCGTTAGTGAATTGCACTAAACTTTACACTTAGTTAGTAAACACTTGAAATCGCTTTCAGTAGAAATTTGATAAAATCTAATACACACGTGGTATAAAATGGCTTCCTTTGTGTTGTGATTCACAAAAAAACCATCATACTAGCGTCGCCTCGTAGACAAATCAAAATGGCCGACATTGGCGTCGTTCCAAGGTAATATAACATCGGAATGAACCGAACGGATTCGAAGTTTTACGAAGCATAATCATATAGCGGTGGAGGGGGAGAGTCACATCCGAGGTTCTTCTTCTTGTTTGCGTTAACAAACTCGTAATGTTCAGTGGCGTCCTATGGTGTTGTGACCGGAAAAAGCGTCTTAGCGAAACTGTTAAGTAGTATTAAGCTGTTAAACACTAGTTAATACATTAATACCCTCTAATAACTTAATGTATGTAAACAAATAACAATGCGCTGTGAGGTGATAGGGTGCAAAAATACGCACGCCTATGGAATGGGGGCCATCATGTGACTCGGCTCACTCCGGCCTCTGGACACAATTTTGATGTTGTCCTCTCCTGTCATTCTCCAATATATGTGCCGTTTCGCATGTTTAGCCGTAAACAATTAAAATATCTAATGTTTGCATTTGCGAACACCGTAAAAAAATAAATGTATTTTGATTTATCTTTCAGCACTTTTGAGTAGGTACTATGTAATTGAAAATGATTTTCGACTAGTGGCAACTGGCCCAAGACAATGTTAAATGTTTATTTTTTTTATTGGGCGCAACTACCAAATTGGTGGTAAAAGTTATCTGTACGCCACTAGTATATGTATCTACTTAACAATGTTTGTGTAACCGTATTAATGTTCTTTGTCTAAAAATATTGGTATAAAATTGTATTCATCGCGCGCCGCCATGGTTTTAAATAGGGTTCGATTATGTTCTTCGATCAAGATCCTTTTAACATGCATTGCGGTGCGCGGCAACGAATGATCTTTCACAGAAGATTTTACCAATTAATTGTTTTCTAGCAAATTTGAAAAGTTTATTGCAATGTATATACATACAGCGATAAAATTACATTTTCAGGTAACCACTACCTGTTTAGGTAAAGTGCCGCTTTAGGTTAACCTATCATACTGAAATTTTATATCTGGGAGTTTTTCTCAATAATAAATGTATGTGCAAAATTTCGTGCAAATACCTTGAAGCAAACTGGTACTTTACTTGAATGGATACCGCTACCTGTTTAGGTAAAATGCCACTTCCGGTTAACCGATCATGCTGAAATGTAATATCTGGTAGTTTTTCTACATAAGAAATGTATGTACAAAATTTTGTTCAAATATCTCGAAGCAAACTGGTACTTTACTTGAATAGGCACCGCTACCTGTTTAGGTAAAGTGCCACTTCCGGTTAACCGATTTCGCTCAAAATTTGATAGGAATCTACAAATTTTGAATAATGACTATAAACCGTTCAATAGTTATTTGCCAGATAGGAGGCCATGTTAGGGTGATGAATTTCACCCTGTAAATATGCTGTCAGTCATTAAGAAAAGTTAGGTTATGCCCATTTTATACAAAATGATAATTTTATGTTAATGTACGAAACGTGGTTGCCAGATTTGGTTTTGGATTTTGTGCCACTTTTATTATTGGTTAAGATAAATTTCATGAAAGACAACTTGCTGATTCTGAATAGGTGTCATACATGTCGGAGGTACACTTTGAAAGAGCTTCAAGCCATAAATTCTTAACCTTATCCTTGGATGAAAGCTGAGAATTTATATGCTTGTAGTAAGTTTTACAGAACCCCCATGCCATTTCAATAGGATTGTATTGACAATGGTACGGAGGTAATCTAAGAACCTCATGACCATTCTCTTTCAAAAATTCGTCACGTAACGTTTGTTATTGTCTTTCCTAAAAGGTTGAATTAAACTCCAAAGATGTTTTTTTTTGTAATTTTGCCCTCAATTTTGACATTGCGTTCTTCTTCCAATTAAGTGAGGGTAACTTTTCCAACTGCACCGAATGGTACGGTGCATTGTCCAAGATTACCACATATTTACCAGGAATTTTATTCAGAGCAGGAAGTAACTGATTAACCACCTAATTTTGAAAAATCTCCCCGTTCATGGTTTTGTGATAATCCCTATCGTTATTAGTTGAAGATAAGAATAGATCACACCCTTCCAAAAACCCAAATTTAGTTCCCGCATGCAAAACAGTGAAACGCTTTCCCTCCGATTTAATTTTAGACGGATTGCTTTTAATTTCAGAATCGTGTACCCATTGTCGAACGCTAGATCCATTTTGATAAATCCAGGTTTCGTCTAAGTACACGAATGTTATATTTTCACTAGAATTTTGGTATTGCAAGAATTTTCTCAAATAAGTAATTTTGGATGCAACAACATGTTTCTGTTCACATAGAATTTTACGTCCGTTTACATGTTTGTATTTATACCCATTGATTTTAGAATATTATATAAAGTCGTTTTCCATTTACCGAATTCGAAATTTTCACCCACGTTCTTTAATAGTCTAGCCAAAGTAAAGTGCTCATTTTTCAAGTGATAATTCCAAATCTGGCGTTGCAAATCTTCCCGAAATGCAAAATTTTTATAGTATGTATCATTTTTAGGCCGTGGGCCAAAAGGTTTAATTTCAAAATTATCCCGCCCAATAATACTTCTTATAGTTCTTTCGGACACCTAAAACAGTACAAAGCCCAAAATTAAAGCAACAGTTAAGTTTTATGCATAAATACTTGCATCCCAAATATCAGTAAGCCGGGCAAGGATTTCAGTTTCAGTAAGATCTGGCCTGTCGGTTTTATAATGCCTGTAGGCCTTTGTAATTTTCAGTTTTGTGTCACCTTTAATTACTTTTGGCATATTGCTCTAGTATTACTATTTGACAGATAGGTATCCATAACGCCGATGGTCATACATATTATGCCTAGTGGCAAACAAAGTATGAAAGCACTGGCAACATTGCACGTTTAACCTCAAAATATTAAATTAGACACTTTCGTGGGCCTCCTGTACATAACAGCTGATTCTGACAAAGTGTCAGAAAGAGATTCTAGGGAGTTTTAATTTTCTTAAACATAAAAACAAAATTCCATGTCTACCTACTTGGCAAATAACTATTGAACGGTTTATATGTACATAATTTCAAGGGTCTAGCTTATTTCGTTTTCAAGTTATCGTGTTCACACACACACACACACACACACACACAGACATAATTCGAAAAATGGTTTTTTCGGACTCTAGGAGGTCTAAAACGTCAAGATTCGTCAAAATCTCGAAGTCGATTTTTTTGACGATTACAATACTTTCTCTATACTACCGTATGCGAGAAAGTAAAAATGTAGAAAATGAACGCCAGGAAAAGGCAGCTATAGGTCAGGCAATAATAAGCGCATTTCGACCAAGGTCATTCGTATCTCCAATTTTACTTGGTATTGGTGTATATGTCCTTAGAGAATTTGGCTCCAGGCAGATCGTGGACTTCCTAAAGAATTGGGGTTTTTCGGTGACCTACAACGAAACATATCGATATGAAAACTGCATAATAAAAGACAATGCCGAGACGGTTGTCAGCGAAAATAGTCTTGTCCAGTACTGCTTTGATAACGCAGATTTTAATATTAAAACTCTTACTGGCCATGGCACATTCCACAGTTTGGGGGGTATTCGATTGACTACTCCTTCGCCACCTGCAACACCAAAATCAATTGCTCGCCAAATTGACATTGTTCCTTCTACAGCAGCAGCAGAGAAAGATGACATTTCCATCAGTTGGTACAAAGCGCCAAAGACACCTGCATTGAAAAATGTTATAGCAAGAGACATTAAAATCGGTAATACAGAAATGAAAAATCTAATGAAACGTGCAAAAACTTTGGATCTATTATGGTTGTCTAGCAACTGGGCAGGTATATGATGATATTTAGTTTGGATATCGTTGTTTGGTACAATTTGATTTTTGATTTTTAGAAGTCGACAAACCACCATCTTGGGCAGGAACAATGAAACTAGCGCTTAATGGATACATGGAATGTGAAAAACAAGTGTTAAATTTTACCTTTTATTAATATTTCTCCAACCGATCCAAGCACTATTTATTCTGCTTTGAAGTTTGCTTTAAAAGAAACTCAACAGCTGGGACAAGAGCACTGCATAGTAACTTTTGATCAACAATTGTACGATAAAGCGGTTAAAATTGTAGACTCTGAGCCTCAGACGTTCAAAAAGATATTTGTGCGTTTAGGCTCTTTTCACACGATCATGGCTTTCATGAAGGCGATTGGTTACCTAATGGGTATGATTTGGACAGCTTCATATTATGTATATTGCGTTTTTGTCTAACGTTATATATTTTTAGGAGGGAGTGGTCTTGAAGACGTATGGTGTCAAGTTTACGCAAAAAACCCTGTGGTACACATGATAGGAGGACACGCGTATAACAGAGCCCTAAGAGCTCATTTCATCACTCAACAAGCCCTGATCACTCTTCTTCTCGAAAAGATAAACATCAATAAAGAAACCAAGGACCAATTGAAAACGTTGTTCTTGGATTTTCTAACTGGACATTCTACACCATAAAATGTCTATGAGAACAAAATTCTTGATACCCTTCAAGAAAAACTAAACAGTGTGATTGAAGAAATATCAAAAAATAGCCCAACTGCAGTTCTATGGTTCCAATACATACGACAGGTAGAACTCATCAGACTTTTCATTCGAGCCGAAAGAACTGGCAACTGGGACATGCACCTCCTTTGCATAAGGCTTATGCTGCCATATTTTCATGCTGCAGGGTCTTACCACTATGCCAAGTCAGCCCACTTGTATGTTCAGCAATGTGACGATCTTGAAAATGTTATGCCCAAGAACGAATACGAAAAATTTGTAAAGCAGTATTTCACTATTCTTCGGAGGGCTTTTGGACTGGGGTCCCTACAGATCAAGTCATCGAGCAGGATCTGATGAGAAACTTCAAGGGGCAAATGATACATGGAAGAGGTATAACCGAAAATACCTTGAATCATTTTGTCTATTCTTTTCCTGGATGCCTTCCCCTGTGCAACGTCATGGAAGAATCATGTGGTCAAGCATATAAAAACAGGTGTTAGACTAGCGATCAGGTAAGAATATTTGGAAGTAGAAACTGTGGTTTGTAATACTTACCCATTGTTATTTTTAGCACCTTGATCTAACTGAACCCCGTACAATTGGAGATTCCAAAGACTTACATACATTTATAGAGTAGTTTAGGAATCATTCTCCCTACGAAAAATGTAACAAGTTATACTCAATATCTACTGGAATAGCTGCAGATAAAACTATTAATTGTTATGTTGCCGAAGAAGTAGGACAAAAATGTCTTAGCGAAGTAGAAGGAAAACCATTTTCAGACATAAAGATATCCGTCAAAAACAAAGCAAGATCTTTGTCGTTTATGAGTTGCACAGTAAGAATCCAAAATGACATCGTCCCGGTTTCGACTCCCCAATTATTCCTACGGCTATTTTGTGTTTTAAAATCAGAAAGCGACAAATCCGAATATTTCAGATATGAGTTATCATCAGAACCACCTTCTCTATTTGATGGGACCTATATGAGAAAAACACAAAAGTCAGCTCTAACTGAATTTTTTCCCGAAAAAACAAGTGATATTGATCTGAATCAATCAATGGATTTTATGATTGACGGTGGCTTTCTGCTGCATATTCTAGTATGGCCAAAGCTTGGCAACTTCAAGGATGTTTTTAATGCATACATCCGATATGTGGTCAAACATTATCAAAAATCAATTGTGGTTTTCGACGGATATACAGAGGAATCTACCACAAGATCGGAAGAACAGACAAGACGTGGTAAAAGTAAGTGTAGCCCAAATATTATATTTAACGAAAACACCAATATAAATATTGCTAGGCGCGCCTTATATCTGTGTTAGACGCATATTTAAAAGATGCGGGGGTCACCGTCATTCACGCTGTAGATGATGCAGATGAACAAATTGTCAGTACAGCTCTCAAATTAAATATCAGCAATAAAAATGTTATGGTTGTTGCTACGGATACAGACGCTCTTGCAATGCTCATTGGTAGAGCACCACAAAATAATAGCATAAGTGTACATCATCCAGCCACGAGCCGAACGGCTGGAAAAGTATGTGCAATAACTAAGGTACAAACTGCAATAGAAGATATGAAAGAAGTTATTCTCTTTGCTCATGCAGTTTCTGGCTGCGATAAAACATCTGCCTTATACAGAAGAGGGAAAAATTGTATACATGCAGTTACAGAAAAATCCCATAAGGAATAAAGTTTGCGAGATATTTAATGTACTTAATCAGTTACAAGAAAATGTGATTCAATGTGGGGAGGAGTGTGATTTCTGCCCAGTGCTTTGAATGTCAACCTGAAGAAATTCAAGCAAGCGCGGGAAACTGCGTTTGTCACTGTCACATTTTGCTCCCATTAATTTCATTTTTCCTGTGGTTGAAGGTCCTAGATTGGGAATCTAGGGCCATAAACGGACGGACCATAATTAGAACCACAGAGCCCATCAAAGGCCGACGTTAAATCGGGGAGTTAGTGAGTTCTCAACTTTCTAACCTTTCCCCAAAAATTGCCAGGCCCGTTTAAAATTATGAACAATGCTAGACGTCAGGAGCTGCCACTGCAAGATCCTGATCCTGGTAATGAAACGGACCACGTATTATATTCATCACCGCATACATCAACTTCACGTAACCAAAATGCACTAAATGCTGCCGTATGTGAAATCTGTCATCGTGTCTTCCAAACGAAAAGAGGCCTTAGTGTTCATAAAAGAGCAAAACACCAGAATGTAAAGGATAACGAGCTTCCAATGCAACAATCTGACCAAACTAGTACACCCAACCGCTCTTCAAACTCACAAAGGTTAATTCTGTCGCAGAGAAAAGAGCTACGATACCAAAATATACTAGATGCTGCTGCACAGTTTGAATGCCATAACTGTCACCATAAATTTAATACTAAAGAAGGGCTAAATGTGCATGAACGATCGAAACATCCAGTTATTCTAAACGAAAAATTTATACTGCAAGAGGTACAGCGACATCACCAAGTGATAGTGAACGAGGAGCCTGTAATGCAACACAATGGCCCTATAAATGCATTGACATGCGCAATGAATTTTCAAGATTTAGTTCCACTGCAGGAACAAGACCTAAATACAATAAATGCTACTGCTTGTAGTGAACAATTAGATGGAACGAACGAAGGCCTTGCAATGCAACATTCTGGGCTTGCTGATGCATCGACCAATTCTTATGCATGTCAAAAATGTCACCATAAATTTAACACTAAAAATGGGCTAAAGGTGCATGAACGATCAAAACATCCAGTTATAATAAATGAAGAATTGTTACTGCAAAAGGTACAACTACAACACAATAATGGGCTAGATAATAACTTTCCACATTCGCAAAAGTTGGTTTTATCGCAGAGTAAACAGCAACGAGGCCTACATGATGCTGCACATTTTAAATGTCAGGAATGTCATCGTAGTTTTCAAACCGAAAAGGGATTAGATGTACATAATAGGTCGATACACTCAAATGTAATAAATAAAGAGCCTCGGAAGCAACTATCAGACTCCGCTAGTGCATCCAACTCTGCATCAAGTTCACAAAGGTTAGTTCCCTCACGTAGACTTCTGCCACGACACCTAACTGCAATAAAGGCTGTTGCAATTCATAAATGTCAAATCTGTCACTGTACATTTCCGACAGATAATGAGCTATACACGCATAGAACATTGAACCACACATTGATAGTAAATGAGGAGCTTGTAGAACAATATCCAATCCCTATAAATGCATCGAAATACGCAATGAATCTGCAAGAGTTGGTTCCACTGCAAGAATCGCAGCCACAAGGCTTAAATACACTAAATGCTACTGTTTGCATTGAACAATTAGATGTAACGAACAAAGGCCTTACAATGCAGCATTCTGGGCCTGCTGATGCGTCGACCAACTCTCATGCATGTCAAAAATGTCACCATAAATTTAACACTAAAAAGGGGCTAAAGGTGCATGAACGATCAAAACATCCAGTTATAGTAAATGAAGAGTTTTTACAGCAAAGGGTACAACTGCAACACCCTAATGGACTAGATAATAACTCTCTGCAATTGCAAAAGTTGGTTCCATCACAGGGTGAACAACAACGAGACCTACATGCTGGTGATACATTGAGCTTGAATTCACAAGAATTGGTTCGGTCGCGGAGATCACCGTCATGGCACATAGATGCGCTGGATGCGGTTGTAAATCTTGATCTTCCAGGTTCTAGTGAACCGGTTCCGTCGCAGGCATTATCGTCACGGCACATAAATGCGCTGGATGCGGTTGTAAATCTTGAACTTCCAGATTCTAATGAACCGGTTCCGTCGCAAAGATCACCACCACAGCATGCGGCTGTGAATTTTGAATGCCCAAACTGTGAGCGGACATTTAAATCCAAGATTGGGCTGGGAGTGCACAGGAAGTCGAAGCACCCAGAAATAGTAAACGAAGAGATTACAACAGCAACACTAAAGGTGAGGTGGAGTCAAGAGGAACTCCGTTTAATGGCCAGAGAAGAGGCTGAAGCTGTGTTGACTGGGGTGGCTTTTCTTAACCAGCATTTGTTAGATAAGATTCCGAGGAGGACACTTGAGGCGATTAAAGGCGCAAGGAGGCGCCCAGACTATCGTCAGATGGTCGCTACAGCTGTAGAAAGCATGCGACAAGTTGAAGAATCGGAATCTTCTAGCAGTGCGGATGGAAGTGTCACTCCGGTTAATAGTAGCGACAGCAATGCAAGTGCTGCTCGCTTGATATTACCAAAGCATTCGACACGTTAAGCCATGATGCCCTCTCAATGATTCTACGAAATTATGGGTTACCAGTGGGAATGCAAAATTATATTAGACTATTCAACACTATAACATATAAGCCAATCACATTGCAGACATTTGCTTTTTTCAACCAATAACAGCAGTATATCACTGAATATTGGGCACCATGCAAAATATTCACAAAACAATGTACGTATTCAAAAAATAAATAGCCTTGTTGCGAAGTATCGCTTAGCAATGATGTTCTGTCCTTAGTGATATCGCTAGGTTACCTAACACTAAACCCCAACAAACTGTGTGGCTTGTTTTAAAAATTTTAAAATGCTGTGTTTTGGAAGTATTCCGCTGAATTTAATTGAGAATGAATAATTATATTAATTGTTGGATTATTTTTTAATAAAATTAATCATTATGTATTAATATTGTTAAATAGTCGTCCCAAATACCACTCGAAGTGGATATATATTTTTTTATATTTTGCCATTTCCATAGAAATTATTGCAAATTTCACTCAACAAAATCACATTTAAATGTCACTCGCCTTCGGCTCGTGACATTTTTGATGTGATTTTGTATCATGAAATTTAGACGCAATAATTTACATGGAAACGACAAAATATTTGTCAAAAATATATCCACTGCTTGTGGTATTACCCTTGAGAATTGTATAGAAGACCTACGACTAGAATAGCAGCACAAGGGAAATTATCCAATGAAATAGTAGTCTGTAGAGGCGTGAAACAGGGGGATCCATTATCACCGCTATTATTTAACCTTGCAGTAAATACTATACTAGATGCAATTCCGGAAGAGGTCGGCTACCAGCTAGCGAATACGAAGGTTAATTGTTTGGCATTCGCGGACGACTTGATCTTGGTGACGTCTACTTCATTTGGTTTGCAGTCGACTATCGACAAGGTGGAACAGGCAGCTGCTAGTATGGGCTTTACAATCTCGGCTCTGAAGAGATCTACTTTCTCGATGGTACCTGCAGGTAAGGCAAAGAAGATGAAGACTATTACACAGTCACAGTTTCTACTATCTTCTGGGCCGCTTCCTGCCTTGCAGGTTCTTGCCAAGTGGAAGTACCTTGGTCTGGAATTTGGTGTGGAGGGTATTTTGTCGATTGAGATTGAGCTGGGGCAGATGCTTGAGAATGTCACGAAAGCTCCACTTAATCCCCAGCAACATCTGGAAATATTAAGAACATTCCTGATTCCCAAGATATACCATGCGTTAGTCTTGGGGAGAATATCTTTAGGAAGACTAAAGGCACTCGATCGACAAATCAGGAAAGTGATTCGTTCATGGCTACGAATTTCTCACGATATACCAACGGCGTACTTCCACTCGGCGGTTCGAGATGGTGGAATGGGCATCCCAGCGTTAACCACACTCATTCCATCTGTAACAATAACTCGCCTCAACTTGGCACGTGAATCTAATCTACCTGCGACCAGAGAAGCACTTGCTACAACGCGGCTCAAGAGAAAGTTGCGATGGGCGAAACAAGTGCTTCGTAAGATTTTTCATGTGGTCGCGGAGCTAGCAACACGCATACAAGCGCTCTGTCTGCCTATATAAAATTATACGTTTGTGCAGTTCGAGAAATTTAATTGTATTAAAATGGAGACAAGAGACCGTACTAAGAACGAAAGCGAAGATAATACCGACGCTCTAGCCCAAAAAATCGCTGATAAGTTAATAGAAAGTGACGTGTTTATGGTTAAACTTAGGGCTGAACTTAAGGCTGTGATCGATGAATCCTTAACAGCTACTATTAAGGATTTGGAGGGGAAAATTACCAATTTAGAAGAACAATTGAGTGCCGCCAAATCTTCCTCTGAAGTCCTGTTCGATGAATATGAGCAATATACCCGAAAAAACAGTCTGCGGATCTTTGGCATACCAGAGACTCCAAACGAAGACACCGAGCAAGTGGTGACAAAATTTTGTAAGGAAAAGCTTAACATCGATTTACATAACCAAGCAATTGATGTGTGCCATCGGTTAAAAAGTAAAGAAGGTAACTGTAAACCAATTATTGTTAAGTTCGTGCACCGTAGTGTAAAACAGCGCGTTTTTCAAAGCAAGCGCAAATTAAAAGGTACTAAGTTGGTTATTCGGGAGGATCTTATTCGAAAACGGTTGGAGTTATTAAAATACGCTGCAAATAAATTAGGATATAACTCAGTATGGACTAATAATGGAAAAGTTTTTGCGAAAATAAAGAGGAATGTTCACATTATCAGTACATGCAATGGTCTGGATGAGCTGCTTATCTAGTATTTTACAGAGCAGCTTGCGAGCTTGATAGTGAATACCAGCCATCTAATAAACTTTAAATTCTTACTTGGGTTAAGTAATTATCTAAATTTATTTTCTTTTTTGTATTATACTTATAACATTGTTAACAATTACAGTTACAATATTGTTTAACATTTCACATTGCTTTTCTTGTTTGTTTGTTGTGGGAGTCGACATTTGTCAATACGCATTTTTATTTATTTATATATAATTTTTTATTTGTATCCTTAATGAACGCAATCCCTTTACGTTTTGCACATATTAATGTCAGATCTTTGATACCGAAACTGCACGATGTGAAACTTTTTTTAAGTGGAACTAATTATGATATTCTGGCTGTTAGCGAAACCTGGCTAGACAATCAAGTAAGTGACGATTTTATTAATATCCGTGGTTATAATGTAATACGACATGATCGTGCTGAAAGAGGCGGTGGTGTATGCATTTATTTAAAAAATCATCTTAGTTATTCTGTAGTTGATATAAGCAATTCATTTATCGAACAACTATGGTTAACGCTTAAAATTAATAAATTAGTACTTGCTGTGGGGGTTGTATATAAACCACCCAATCAAAATTATAAATTGTTCTGCGATACATTTGAGCAGTCATGCACTCAGTTGTCTCCCGCTACTGATAATCTTATTTGTTTTGGGGACTTGAATATAAATATCATTGCATCTACTTCACCTGATTGTACATACTATATAAATATGCTGGAGTCTTTGGGTCTTACACAAATTATAGAGGAACCGACAAGATTTGGGAGATCACTCTTAGATCACATTATTGTATCTAATACTAGTATTGTTATGAATTCAGGAGTTACTGGGCCAATATTTTCTGATCATGAAACTATTTTCTGTGAATTATCATTACAAGTAAGACAAAACAGCGTGTATCATAAAACTACTAGATCTTTTAAAAACTTCAATATGAATGCGTTTCTTAATGATGGTGTACGAATTGCGTGGCAAAACATATTTTATATTGATGATGTGGATTCAAAAATTTCTTTTCTTAATAACAACAATACAAATAGTTGTGTCCCTAAAAAAATATAGCCAGTCCGCGCCTGTCCCCATTTAAAACCTATTATGCCACAGGAATTGAATCGTGGCTTAAAAATAATCCTGGAAGGGTGGTAACTCACTATCAAATAGCAGAATTATTAGGGAGGGCATACCTGCGGGCTGCGAGTGTTGAAGTAGCTGTAAACGGTTTCTGAAAATGCGAAATGCCAAAGCCATCTGAAGAAAGCGAAGAGAATTTGCCGTTAGCTGTATTAAGAAAAAATGTTCCGAATTCTGAAACAACATCTTTGGCAAAATACTCAAATACACCCTCCACTGCCCAATGTCTTATAAATTATCCAGATCTCACATCTTTGCCCAGCTGTTCATATGCGACTACCAGCCAAGCAACTACAAGACCTTTGGAAAACACATCTACTATTTCCTCTTTTAGAAAAATCTTGATAAAACCCGCAGGTATTCGGCCAATACCAGCTGGTTCTTCTGCTCCTCCCAGTAAAAAAGGAACACGAGGTTCCACTGCATTAATAACGGAATCACCATACAAATTGGAACTTGAAGAGTCTCTAGCTAAAATGAATAAATCAAAAGTGTTTCCTAAATCCGTTTTTGCAGACTCTAGTGAATCAAAGAAAACAGTAACCAAGCAAAACCCTAAATCAAAAAAACAATAAAAGATTGAGATTGATGCAAGTTCATCCAGCGAAGATAATGAAGATGTAGAGGTGGAGCTGATAGACACCGACGATGACATGGACAGAGATGA
Organism: Agriotes lineatus; assembly: GCA_940337035.1. Lineage (NCBI taxonomy): Eukaryota > Metazoa > Arthropoda > Insecta > Coleoptera > Elateridae > Agriotes > Agriotes lineatus. The sequence continues at coordinate 110,137,522 of OW679196.1, read as the reverse complement.
AGAAGACGCGGAGTGCCTGTACTGCACCAATTTCTTTTCGCAGGGTACCCGAGGAGTGTTATGGATTAGATGCAACATGTGTTATCGTTGGTGCTATGAGGAGTGCACAAGCACTGACAAAAAGGACGCTTATATTTGCGGTCTTTGCCTAGACGGTAAAGTTTTTGACACGATTTTTTTAATGAATAATTTGATTTTTATTTAACCAGAAAAACTTTTGAGATTTCATAATATTAAAAAATAAAGGTTTTGCAATGGTATACCAACACATAATCGTGATAGGTAGTTGAAAACTATTTTTTATAGGTCAGAACAAAAAAGTATCCTCTAAGAGAACGTAAAGGAAATCCTAAAGATCTTCTAAAAACTAAGCTAAGAAAAGGAGAGGCTGTATGGAGAAGAAAAGGGAAAGTTGTTACAAAGTGGAAAGATAAACGTGACGTGCGTATGATAACCAGCGTGCACAAGCATGCAATGGAAGAAATTTTGACAAAGCGCGGAGTAGCAAAGAAAAAAACAGCCTGTGTTCTAAGTTACAATAAGTATATGAGCGGTATTGATCGCTCAGATCAAATGATGAGTTATTATTCAACTCCACGAAAAACCATTAGATGGTATTGAAAGATTTTTTTCCATTTATTAGATGTTTCGCTGTGGAATTCCTATTATCTGTACAAGACGTTGGTTGATGCCCAATGTAAATTTTTGCCCTTCAGTAAAATGATTATCAAAAGCTTAATTGGTGTTGAAGCAAATAGAAATACGGAAAAAACTGCAGTGGATCCTGATGCGAATTCGTTTCATTACTTAGAACCCATCCCGAAAGAATGCCAAAATTCAACGTCCTCCAAACAGTGTCAACAATGTTCGAAAAATAACATAAGAAAAAGGACCAGATACTAATGCCCCAAGTGCGATGGAAGTCCAGGTTTATGCATTCATCCTTGTTTTAAGATATGGCACACAAATTAAAGTCAGAAATATGATTTTTGTTTTAAAGTTTTCTTTGTATTTGCTTAAAAATAAATATTTTTTTTCAAAAAGTCTTAGTTTATACATGACCATTATAGCGGCTATCGTCAAATCAAGTTTGTTTTTCAAAATGGACCAATGGCCACTATTGTGGCTCAAGGTCACAGGGGTCAAGATCATGTGTAGACGTTCTATTAATCATTTATACCTAAGTTTCAGGTTATTATGTCAAATCAGTTCCAAAGTTATTCACTGCGATACAGCAGTAAAGAACTGGTTAAAGCAACGTATTAAAAAGTCAACAAACGTAATATACTATGACGTCAGCAGTGCTTTAAAGCTGTTAGCCGAAGAATTGGGGGGAAACAGAATATCTTACTACGGCCTGGTTTATTGATATAATTGATCGGTGGTTTCAAATTATGGCATCACGCCATCCTACAATGACTTTAAGTAAATTTCGTCCAGAAATCTATGAGGAAACAATAACATTTTTAGAAAGTTTTATTATTATTATTATTCAAGATTTAAAACTCCCCAAATTGTATGGAAGCCTTCTCAAACTGAGGCACAACAATATCCATTCTTGATATTCAAAAAATCTATCTTGAAGAAAAAGGATTTCGATTTTTACAAATTTTTCGTTTCACCCAAGATTGCCTGGAAAATCTTTTTTGCATTTTAAGATCAAAACAAATAATTCCGAATGCTTTACAAGTTAAAAACAATTTAAAACTAATAACTGTATCACAATCCTTGAGAAATTCCTTGATGTTTCGTCAAAACCGTCAAAAACAACAGTCCTACCAGAAGAATTACCAGACCCCGTTATGAACCTAAATTTTGGTGAACTAAACTCTTTTTATAACGTGTGTGGCTATATAATAAGAAGCATTATTAACACTTCAAAAAGTTATAAATATTGTACTAATTCCACTGGTTCAAAAACCCCTTTTACTTTCAAATTTTCTAAGCTAACGCGTCTAAACAGTTATATTAAAAACTGTTCATATTTTTGCAATGCATTGACATTCCTGAATTTTATAGAATTGGAGAGCATATTTAGAAAATATTTTAAAGTTATTGAAGGTCAAAACATTAATATAAAAGAATTTTACATTTCAAAAATGGAAGAACCTGATCTATTTTCACACATTGCTACTTGTCATGCATTAAAGATTAATATTATTAATAGTATATTATGATACTAGTGTATAAGTACGCCTTTAAAGCACGTGGGAAGAGTTTAAGAGCACGACGCAAAGCGGATTGCTTTTAACGTCGCTAGTGCTATAATGGTACTTACACACGTGTATAATACACTATTTTTTCTATGATCATAACAAAAATATAAAAACTTAGTTCGGTGACACTTTTTCCGTCACATTGTGTTATATATTCTAGGTTATATTGACATTCAAATTTACGACAGAGCGTTTTTTAATATAATATTAAAACACGCCACCAATGGTAACGTGCAAAAAAGACACAATTCGGGCGCGGTTGGTAGCTCAGTGGTAAGCATCCTGGCTACTGATCGTAGGGTCGTGAGTTCGATTCTCGGTCCCGGTGAGGTTTTTAAAAATAAAAAAAATGTGGATAAAAACCTCTACAGAATGCCATCATTCGGAAGCGATGTGAGTCCCATGATACTACGATGTGTAGCATGTAAATGATCCCTTGATAAGGTTGGAACTCCTTAGTCTCGGCAAAATTCTAATTAGGACTTTGACCATATGACCAAAGCAGTCGGTGTCTATGGTACTTGGTACTCCACATGCGTAGACCTCGTCCATAACAAACAAACAACAACAACAAACAATATTAAAAGTGCTACGAATGTCACTTTTGACAAAAGAAACTGTGCAAAAGGTTGTCATTTTGATACGATCGTAGAAAAAAGATATAATTTCGCTTAAAAAAGTTGTAAACGTCGTCTTTATGCAAATAATAGATACGGGAGCAAAGCATTATTTCATCATTAATTCTGTTTTATGTACATTTTGTATGTATTTTTCTGAGTTATATTACGTAATAAAATAACGTATTATATTGCACTTGTTTTTTAATATGTAATTTTGGTTGTTTCTACGTATACAAGCGAGAAATATAAATTAGTACAGGTATTTCTGCTATTTTTGTTAAGAAATCGGGTATATTTTGATTAGTTTGTAGTGAATTAACAATGCGCTTGTATTACTTTTATAGAACTTTAGCACAAAAATCCCACCCGGTAGGTATGGCCACACTGTCTCTGTATTATAGACACTGTACCGTAAAGTAGTGTACCTGTATAATACTTTAGTAAAAGTAGAGCAAACAGCGGAAAAAGTTGGATCATTTTTCATGGCTACCATGGTTTAATAAAATATTGAAAAACAAGGTATTTTATGTTGGTGGCACTGTAGTCTATGTCAAATTCGAGGTTAGCAGGTTAGGTTTTGCATCAGTTTTGACACAGACTGACGGAAAACCTAACCTGCTAACCTCGAATTTGACATAGACTTACAGTGCCACCAAGATAAAACACCTTGTTTTTCAATATTTTATTAAATCATGGCAACCATGAAAAAATGATCCGACTTTTTTCGCTGTTTGCTCTACTCTTACTCAAGTATTACACAGGTACACTACCGTAGAGCCTACCTGAGCGCATCTGATAGAAAGTAGTCCCAGTTGCTTCCTAATATGTGGCTAAAGTAAGACCTCTGTAATGCCTGACGGTACAGAAATATTCGATTATCATTTGACATTTGTTCATTTCACTTCCAACTTTCGGAAGCTTCTGAAGCAGTGTCAAATCTACGGTAAGTCTGGGTTTTTCATCATTACTATACAGTTTAGAGGCTACAGTTTGCTGTTGAATATCTACAATTCACATGTTCTCTGTGAGAACAATTTTATAGCATGGGTCACACTTGCCTCAACAAAAACATACTTTCGGGTAAATGTGACAGTGTTGACAGGGAAACTGTGAACCTGTTATTTTGGGGATTCTTCGTTGAACTTGGATTTTCTTTTTAGGCGACGCAATGGTTAGAAACTACAAACGCAAGACACAGAGAGCTTCACCATATTCCCAAAATGATCTCCAAACTGTTGGTACGGAGATTAAAAGAGAAGCATTGACGGTATATCGGGCGCACATTTGGATCAATTTTATTTATTAATATGTATTTCTTATTCGTGATATAATTTAATTTTAGTTTACGGTGATATTTATCATTTATCTAGTTAGTTAATTTTTAATCTTTTGTCATTCCAATTTCAAACTCACTATATAAAAATTAATCTCATTTTTATTTTATTTGTGATATTATCTTGTATTTAATTTTAGTTTACGGTGGTATTGTTAAAAACCTGACCTACTTTGTACCTTCTATTGAAAGAAGACGTCAACAGCTGCCTGTCTTCTAGCAACAATAATAATAATAATAGAGGAAAGTGCCCGAATATCGGATAGCTGCCTAATATCGGATATGGTACTATCGAAGTTATTTTTAATAATTGCAGTGCCATCTCTTGACATAATGTGTAAAATCTTATTCATAATGAACACTCTGCATAACAGCACGCTCCTCGATTTATTTGCTGTATTACTCTGCTATAACGCGGTTAGCGGGCAGACGAGTTTTTCCTTGAGTTGTTTGTTTTTCGTCGGTGTGCGTATTTGAGGCAAGTAAACTACATTTTTAGTTATATAAAATAATAATCATATACCAGGCTTCATAAACATGTGACGATATCTGAAAATAATTTAATTCTAGGCTAAAAATTACATTTTAACCTTCCATAGTTCTAGTGCCTAATACCGGATATCAACAAAGTTCCAAATATCGACTATGCGATATTGGAATGTTAAAAATTAATAATAAAAATATATTGTGAAGGTTATAAAATTAATTTATATTACTATTGTCATGTTTTCTAGATGTCGTCAGTCACGAAAAAACGGAAGTCTTGGGATCAAGAATCAATGAGAAAGGCCGTGATGGATGTAAAAAGCAAAAAATTGGTTATTTCAAGGCATCTAAGTTATATAATGTCCCGCGCTCTACCCTTTTAGATTATGTAAAAAATAAATCCAACATTCAGACAAAACTTGGAAGAAAAACCACCTTACTTTATGAGTTGGAAGAAGAATTGGTTGCATATTGCTTAGATATTGAAAAACGGTATTTTGGTTTAACAACACGAGACATTTGCAATATGGCTTTCCAGCTTACAGAAAGAAACGAGCTGCCTCAAAAGTTCAGCTGGCCGAAAATGGCTAACACGTTTCTTAAACAGACATCAGGAATTGAGTTTAAGAAAACAGCAAGGGGTTTCTGCTGCAAGAATAAAAGGTTTTACCGCGAAAAATGTTGAACAATTTAATAAGTTGCTGGAGCCTGAACTTCAGAAAATACACTTCAATCCAGCTAGGGTCTTCAATGTTGATGACACTGGCATTACGAATGTGCGAAACAAGCTATCACAAATTATAGGTTTAAAAGGCAAAAAGCAGGTCAGAGTAATTACATCTGCAAAAAGGGGCGGGGGGGGGGGGTTGATAACATTAGTTATGTGTATGTTCCCACGAGAACCACTGCGCATGAAGATGTCACAAACAGAAATGCCTCGGACAACGTCATGCGACCCGGTTGACAACCGGCGCTGCTCCAAGTCCGTGTTGAACAGCGAGAAATATGCTACCGGCCACACGAATGTAGGGAACCAGGCAACGGGTGGAAACTAACTACTGGAACATATATACCATCATTTCTTCAACTCAGAAAAGAAATACGTGTAGGCACTTGGAACATACAAGGATTAAAAACTCACACCGGAAAACTAACCATCATAGAAAGAGAAATATCGAAAAACAAAATTGAAGTAGCAGGTCTCGCGGAGACACATTGGACAGGAAATGTATACTTCAAAACGAGCAACAACTATATATACTTTTCAGGAGGAGACGCACCGATCAGCCATGCTGGAGTAGCTATAATGGTCTCCGCAAAATTACAAAAGACCGTAATAGACTTACAAAAGACCGTAATAGACTTCCAAGCAATAAGCGACCGGATTATCCGAATAAAACTAAATGCCAAACCACAAAATCTAAATATAATTCAAGTATATGCACCTACTGCACAATCCACAGAAGCCGAAATTGAAGACTTCTACGAGAAACTCGAAGCAACTATCCAAAGCATTCCTAGTAAAGATCTCGCCATAGTATGCGGCGATTTCAACGCCAAGATAGGAGAAACAAAACAAGACGATCACATTAAACATATAGTAGGAAAATTCGGTATCGGACAGACAAACGACAGGGGAGAACGGTTACTAGAATTCGCAACGGGAAACGGCTATACTATCATGAACACTGTATATAGACATCACATCAGAAGATTGTACACGTGGAAAAGCCCAGGAGGTAGTGCTAGAAACCAGATCGACTATTTCTTAACAAAAACCCGATGGAGATCTTCCTGCACCAAAAAAACATATCCAGGTGCAGTGTGCGGCTCAGACCATCAACTACTGGTAGCAACGATCCGCATGAAACTTAGAAATGTCACCCAACAACATCAGAAAATATTAAGAATAGAAAACAAAGATCAATTTCTCAACCATCTAAAACAGATTGAGCCAAGATCCACCATATACCGTGTGTCCACAGGAGGACGCACCATAGGGATAACCCAATAGAATAGAAAGATCGGCTAATGCTGTGATCCCCTGCACGCTAAAACGTTGTTTTCTGGCTTCTGACTCGCCCCTGTATGAAACAAATGTCACTTATGACAGTTTATATGTGTGATTTAATGAGATTTTTGATATTGTTATAAATGGTACAAGATAAGGGACGGTGCACACAGCACTGGTTGATATTTATATTCTATTAGCATTATCTCATCTCTATGGTGCGTACTCCTGTGGACAATGAGATTTGATATTGTTATAAATGGTACAAGAAAAAGGACGGTGGTCACAGCACTGGTTGGTATTTATATTCTATTAGCATTATCTCATCTCTATGGTGCGTATTCTTGTGGACACACGGTATATATAATAGGCCTGTCTGGGACGCTGTTTTGTGTGTCCGGGACGCTGTTTCAGCAGCCAACCCGTAAGAGATAGAGAAAAAAGTTCTTCAGGAACCGAATTTCAGTCACGTGACACTTCCGGTTTTCGAGAAATCACGTGATTTCCGTCCGTCCGGGACGCTGGTCCGTCCGGGACGCTGTTTCAGCAGCCAAACCGTAAGAGATAGAGAAAAAAGTTATTAAAGTTATTTGTTTGGAATGGTCATGTCAGGTCAGAAACCGAATTTCAATCACGTGACAATTCCGGTTTTCGAGCAATCACGTGACCTCTTTCGAAAAATAAATTTTTTAACGCGCGATTTCAAACTCACAACCTGGGCGATCGAAGATCAAAAGGGGCAAACAAAATCAGACATACACGGCATAGCAGAAACCTGGAAACAATACTGCGAACAACTGTACTCTGGAAATCTAAACCAACATCAAATCACGTACACAATAGACAACTACAATGAAGAACCCGATATATTACGAAGCGAAATAGCATCTGCTATCAACAAACTGAGACCAAGAAAAGCCCCTGGTGCAGATGCAATAAAAGCAGAGGTAATAATCTGCTTCATCGAGTACCACAAGGCATTCGATAAAGTTAAGTGGCACAAACTATGGGATGTACTAAACGAAATGGGAGTACCTCAACATTTAATAATTCTCATAAACAACTTATATAAAAATAGTACAGGCAGAGTCAAAGTGAACGAAATGCTATCCGACGAATTCCATCCACAATGCGGGGTTAGACAAGGCTGCATCCTATCGCCTCAACTCTTTAACATATATGGAGAATTTATAATGAGAAAAGCCACAGAAAACTTTGAGAGAGAAAGCACAAAATTAGGACTCGAACTAAACATGTTTATAACAAAGATTTTGATTATAGACAGACCACATAACAGCAGACCCGACATACAAGAAATAAACAGATATAAAGTAGTACAACAGTACATGTATCTGGAGTCACTAATAACAAACGACGGTGCAACAGAAAAAGAAATCAGGAAAAGATGTGAAATGACTAGAGCGGCCATGAAAAAACTAACACGAATATGGAAAGACAACAACATATCGAAAAAAATAAAATGCAGGTTGGTACAATGTCTAATCTTCCCCATTCTAACATACGGCAGCGAATCCTGGACTCTCAGACAGAAAGAGAGGAAGAAAGTCAATGCCACAGAAATGTTCTGCTGGCGGAGAATGCTGAACATTTCATGGACAGAATAACGCACAAATGTATCAATACTTCAAGAACTCAATATCAAGAGACGACTGTCGAACGAAATACAATTCAAAACATTAAGATACTTTGGACATATTATGAGAAAAGAACCCGACAACATGGAAAGATTAGTAATACAGGGGAAGGTAGAAGGAAAAAGATCCAGAGGCCGATCGCCTTCCAGAACCGGAAAGCCTATGCATACACTCACGACCGAAGCACAAGACCGAGTAAAATGGAGAGGAACAATACGAGATGCCGCAGTGGCCACTATATTCCCTACTGGGAATTAAAGACTGAGGAGAGAGAGAGAGTTATGTGCATAAATGCGGCGGGGTTGTATGTTCCACCGATGTTCATATTCCCTCGAAAAAATGTTAAGCCCGAACTTATGGACGGTGCACCGGTTGGTGCAATTGCAGTGTCACCCTTCGGGGTGGATACAGACTGACTTGTTTACTGACTGGCTGCAACATTATTGTAAAACTCAGCGAAGAAGATCCGATCCTGTTGTTTTAATTTTAGATGGACGCTATTCACACACAAGAAACATAAATGTGATTACATTGGTCCGGTCCAATAATGTTTCAATTGGTGTGCTTCCTCCGCACTCGACACACAAGATGCAACCACTAGACCTAGCATTCATGAATCTTTTCAAGACTTATTATGGATAAGAAATCGAATCGTGGTTGAAAAATCACACAGGACGAATAGTTTCAAACATTTCAAATTGCTTATCTTGTAGGTAATGCATATAATCGAGCTGCTACAATGGATGTGTCAGTTCACGGTTTTAGAAAGAGTGGGATATTGCCCTTTAATCCCGAAGTTTTTAGAGACCATAATTTTTAAATACACGAGAAACGTGAAACAATGTTAAATGATTCTGTCTCTTCTATAGACATTAGTGTGAACAAGCGAGATCGAATAGGACATGTAGATATAAATCCACTACCTACATTACCTTCAACAAGTGGCCGAGGCAAAGGAAGGAAAGGCAAAGCAGCTATTATTATAACATCTCCATATTTAGGTGATTTTCAAGAGCAGATTAGGGCAAAGCACGATAAAGATCAAGACAAGATTTTAAAGGCAAAGAGAAATCTGAATCATAAAAGCCCAAATCATAGTAAGAATAAACAGAAAAGGCATCCAAGATGAAAAAAGCACGCCAAAACATATCTTCATCTGATGAGGACGATTCCATCCCGTATGTAAACGCTGATGATGTGGTTCCGGAATCGGAAGATGAAGCAGAATGTGTGTTTTGCAGTGGACTGTTTTCAGAAGACAAACAGGGAGAAAAGTGCCTCAAGTGTCTAAAATGGTCTCACGAAGAATCCGCCGACACTACTCACTATAAAAATTATATTTGTGATGTGTGCAAGTAAAACACAACCAAAATTAAAGAGTTATACCTAGTTTCGTTTTCATTTTTTTAAAGTATTATTTGTTATACTTAATGGAGAAGTTATGGTGTTATTTGTATTAGATATTGTTAAATGTTTCTTTGTAAACAATTTTAAAGAATAAATATTATTTATTTCCTTTTAATTGAATTAGGCAAGTCTGCCTCCGGCGCTACTCCTAATATCGGACACCTATCCGGTATTAGGACAAAAAAAAGACAAAGGTAAAGGTTATTTCAATTCCCCCAACTGGGGGCGGGCTGCTATAGGGATCTTCCGTCCCTCTTCAGCCAAGAACGGGAAACTCAGGATGGGTGAGAGAAAGGAGGGGTGGAGACTGGAAGAAAGGTCAGGAAAGGTGGAAAAATACTGCCCCGGAATTCGCCTTACAGAAGGTACTCTGTTGACTCAGGAAAACCATCTAAAAACCTGAAATAGGCAGGCGGCCGCAGGAATCGAACCCACGACCTCTCGAATGCTAAGTGGACGTCCTACGCACTAGGCCACGGAGCTCGGTTCCGGTATTAAGCTACTCTTTTCAAATTGTAATTCTGCACTTATTATCAAAACATTTTTATATGCCTTACGTCATATTTTTTGTCTGTTAAATAAAGATTAATACTGAGCAATATTAGTATTCGGCACAGTACGTAAATATTAATTGAATTGTGCAAACATTTTGGCAGTTACAAAAAAAAAATAAAAATGGTATCCGATATTCGGGTACTTTCCTCTAATGTGCTGTAAAATTTTAATTTAAGAAGCCCCCTGTCATGCTGGCGAAACGTTATTTTTACTTGTTGTTTTATTAAACTGTTTATGAAAATAGTTGGCGGCTTCAATTTAACTTTCCAAGCATATCCAACTCTAGAAATAATAAGAGCATTCAGTTGACTAATTTGTTTTTATAGATGCCATCATTAATTTCAATTCATCTTTCTAAAGTATGTTCATTTTTTAATTAATAAAATACTGCTACATTTTTTTTGTATTAATTCTAATAGCCCATAAAGAAAAGCAGCAACATCATTTGAATATAAGACTTATTTATTAAAGATGTACTATTCAAAATACCATAAAACGTTGTTCACTGCTCGACCATTACCAGAAACTTACTTGTTCACTTGGCAAGCTCGTTGTTTCTTGGTCATTAGATACCGTGCTTGTAAGGTGGGTGGTTAAGGTGTTCGTTAGAAATTACACACACGAATAACTACACCACTTTTAATATTCTTTATTTAACGCAACGGATTAAAGACATAAAATTAAATGTGCGGATTTGCTACTATACTATTACACGTGTGGATCGAATAGGTCTTGTTAATCAGCATACATGTGAGCGTTTGTGGATCTGACACTTGGCTCGTGGAAACACTTAAAGTAAATGTTCCACTAAGTATGAGATTAATATTAAACGCATTGAGGAACTGACTCTTTGCGTGTCTGTTTAACCAAAGTGGTTTAACAGGCGAAGACCTGATGTGCAATGATCCCGTTCAACCCCATCGCTCTGGTTTATATACCCATGTTACACAATTTACACAATATACAAAAAGGATTTTCTATTCTAGTGACAACAATGGTATTGTATTCACAAGACGAAGGATCCGTTCACTTTCACTTGGGACGCAACGGTTGGAGGTTTTATGAGTTTATGACACCACTTGAAATTCACTAGAGTTTTACAACTGCAGTTTTGTATTGTGACTTCACTTTCGCTTCTGATTTAGAAAAGTGTATTTTAAGAAACCCTTTTAGTTCGAGGGACGTTGAATAATTTCTCTCCGTTGAATTCCGCGCACAAATCACCTTTTTTAACTGCGTGCATCCGTTTGCTCGAAAGTTTTCTAATGGTACTTAAGCTGACTGCTTGCATTTCACAAATATTTATTGCGGACTGGCACTGTTTATTTTATAGGCGAGCTTCCTTTCTTTGGAATTCTTACGCTAACTGTTGACAACGAGTTATTGCGATTTATGGCTCCACTACCTGACCCCCTTACCAGTGGTTAAGCCACGAGATTATGCTGCCCGGAACTAGTCCGGGAAATGTAATCGCCGTCCACTTCTGGTGGTTGTCGTCTGCTTGTTTGTATCGGCGTCTTTGTGCACCGAGGTGCTGGTTGCAGCTTGTTCCTGCTCTGGCTCAGCTGCAAGATATGCGGGTTTGAGCCTATCTATCGTAACCGTCACTGGCTTGCCGCGGATTTCGACGCTGAAGGTCTTTTCTGCTTTAGAGATCACCGGGAATGGGCCATTGTAAGCTGCTTGCAGCGGCTTGCGCGTGGCATCGTTTCTCACGAACACATGTGTGGAAGTCGCGAGATCTTTGAAGACGAATGCTTTGCGCTGGCCATGATGCTGAGCTGCAGTCGGGCGTACCTTCTCAAAATGCTCTCTGAGCTGGTTTACGAGGCTGCATGTACGTCTTTCGTAGCAGTAAAAAATTCCCCTGGTAGTCGAATGTTCTCGCCGTAGACCATCTCGGCTGAGGTAGCGTTGAGGTCTTCTTTAATGGCTGTGCGAATGCCCAGGAGAACTGCTGGCAGGTGTTCTGTCCACCTGGTCTCTGTGTGGCACTCGATTGCGGCTTTTAGCTGGCGGTGAAATCGTTCTATCATGCCGTTAGCTGCCGGATGGTATGCTGTCGTGTGCATGTGCTGCGATCCCAAAAGGTTGGCTAATTCCTTGAACAGATTGGAGGTGAACTGCCGGCCGCGGTCCGTTGTGATCCGCAGAGGCACCCCAAATCTAGCTATCCAGCCGTTGAAGAAGGCTCTGGCAACCGTTTCAGCCGTGATGTCAGGGATTGGTATGGCCTCAGAACATCGGGAGTAGCGATCGATGCATGTCAGGCAGTACGTATTGCCTAGCGATGAAGGAAGTGGCCCAACAAGGTCGAGATGCACGTGCTCGAACCTGGAGGAGGGCGTGGAGAAGTTTCCCACTGGTGCTGCTACGTACCTGGTGATCTTCGAGCGCTGACATGGGATGCACGTCTTGCTCCAAAGGCTGCAGTCCTTGCGTATGGAAGGCCATACAAACCTGGAGGAGACGAGTTGCGTCGTGGCTCGAATTCCGGGATGAGAGAGGTTGTGGAGGGCGTCGAACACCGGGCGTCGGAACTGTTATGTGATGAAGGGGCGAAGTGTCCCTGTAGTTGCATCACAGTAGACGTCCGCATCCTGATCTGGGAAGTAGACCTTCTTCAAGTCTAGCACGGCCTCAGGGTGTAGAAATGTCTTCAGCTCGGCATCCGATTCTTGCGCCTTTTCCAGCTCTTTGTAGCTGATTGGACTGGCTGGAAAAGCTGCTGTACAACCTGAAACAGACACACGTGATAAAGTGTCTGCGGGAATGTTGTCGCTTCCAGCGACATGGCGAATATCCGTCGTAAACTGGAGGCGCGTTCTGGGTTTTGTTGGAACGCGTATATTAATGGCTTGTGGTCAGTGTAGAGCGTGAACTTTCGGCCTTCTACAAAGTAGCGGAAGCGCTTCACAGCCGAATAAGCTGCCAGTAGCTCCCGATCGTAGGCGCTGTATTTCTTCTGGGCAGCGTTTAGCTTTTTGGAGAAAAACGCTAAGGGCTGCCATGCTCCGTCCACATGCTGTTGTAGCACAGCTCCCATGGCGACATCAGATGCATCAACCATTACTGATGTTGGAACTGCAGGTGCTGGATGTGCCAGGAGGGTAGCGTTTGCTAGGATTGTTTTGGAGCGTGAGAAAGCTTCTTCCGACTCTGGGTTCCATTGGATTTCCGTTTTTGGCTTTACCTTGGGTCCCTGCAGGTGTTTATTCATCGGAGCCAAGACTTCTGCTGCGTTAGGAAGGAACCTTCTGTAGAAGTTCAGCATTCCTAAGAAACGGCGCAGCTCTTTAATTGTCTTGGGCTTGGGCACTTGCTTAATAGCGTCGATGCGGTCTTCTGGGGGTTTAATTCCTTCTTGTGAAATGGAGTACCCAAGGAAGTTGACGCTGGGCTTGCCAAGGTTGCATTTTGCCGAGTTGATCAGTACTCCATACTCGCTGAGCCTGCTGAAGAGTTGGCTGAGGTGCTCCAGGTGCTGTTCCTCTGATGTGGAAGCTTCCAGTAGGTCGTCAATGAATGCGTAGTCCTCTGGTAACCTCATCTATAAAACGCTGGAACGTCTGGGCAGCATTCTTTAAACCAAAACTCATGAAAGGAAATTCATACATTCCGAATGGAGTTGTAATTGCTGTTTTGCAAATATCGTCGCTGTGTACTGGGATTTGGTTGAAGGCTCTTACCAGATCGATTGTTGAGAAGACCTTGCAACCAAAAAGATTGTGCGCGAAATCCTCGATGTGTGGCACAGGATAACAATCCGCCAGAGTTCTCGCGTCCGCAAGGACGCCATCCATTGTCTTTCTTGGGCGCTAGATGAAAGGCTGCAGACCAATTACTTTTGGATGGGCGAGCTATTCCTTGATCGAGCATAAACTGGAACTCTTTCTTAGCTGCATGTAACCTATCCGGTGGGAGTCTTCTAGGCCTGCACGTGACGGGAGGTCCAGCTGACGTAATTATTCGATGTGTAGTGGCATGTTTTATTTTCTTAGGCAGAACTGACGGACGCGCGATGTCCGGGAACTTCGCTAGAAGCTTATGGAAAGCCGAGTCGCCGGAAATTGTTTTTATTTGTGGCGATACACACTCCCGCACTACACCGATTGCTTTCAGCTGGGTTACATTGTCTATTAGGCGCTTGTTTCGAATGTCAACGAGTAACCCGAAGTGGCTGAGAAAGTCTGCGCCAATTATCGGCTTGTCGATGTCTGCGACGACAAATTTCCACGAAAATGTTCGCCTCAGCTTAAAATCTAAATTTAACACTACATGTCCATATGTATTGATTGCCGAGTTGTTTACTGCGCTAAGCTCGTAGTCGGTACGCGCACGCGGTCCTTTTAGAAATGTTCTCGGCAACACACACAAATCCGCCCCTGTGTCGATAAGGAAAAGCCATTTAGTTGTCATATCCGTAAGAAATAGGCGGCGATTATTAAACAAGGAGTCATGTGCCGCTTTTACGCACTCCCCTGATCGTTTTTTTGGTATTGGCACGGTTGAGTGCATTTCGTTGCATTGTCTCTAAATCGGCGGTGGTACCAACAGATTCGCGACGAAGATTGCGACCTGGAACGGTACCGTTGTTTGCTGTTGCTTCGCGGCTGTTTTTCCCGGCTCATCCGTGCAACTTGCTGGGATAATTCAGCAACTTGCTTGCACAGCTGAGTGATTTTTTCTTCGTCGCCGCGAGAAACAGTGGATGCCACCTGGAACGTCCTGGGGGTGATTTCGGCAATTTTGTCTGCCAAAGTGGACACAGCTTGGAGATTGCTGCTTGCTTGCGTCATCAGGATAGCCTGCATGCTATCTGGAAGTCGCTCGATCCATAATGTACGTATGAAGTTCTCTGGTACCTCGCCGTCTGCTAAATTCGTGAGATGCCTCAAAAATTGGGACGGTGTGCGATCGCCTATTTCCTCGTGCTCTAGAAGTTGTTTTATCTTCTGTTCGCGAGATGTGGATAGGCGCTTAATTAGAGCCTGTTTGAGCGTCTCGTACATCTCTTGACGTGGCGGGTTGGTGAGGATGTCTTCGACTTCTTGCGCATATTTATTGTCTAGATTAGCACTTACGTAATAATATTTGGTGGTATCTCGCGTAATGTTGTTGAGAGCAAACTGTCCTTCTAGTTGTACGAACCACAGTGCAGGTTTCGTTGGCCAAAATGGAGGTACTTTTATGTTAGTTCTGTCGATTGAACTGGTTGTTGATTCGTTGTTGGTAGTGACAGATATGTTGCCTTCTGTTGCCATCGTGAATGTCGTAGCGGACTTCACTTAATTTTAATTTACTATTTACCGATTACCCGGTCGCGAACGCGAGTTTTTAATCGTCTAATTTATTCTGTTTCCGCGTAGTTCGTAGTCGAGAATCACCAATTTAAAATGAATTCGAGGTACATAACACTGAGGACTGATTTGTTTATTTTACGATGTTCTTAGTCCGGGGTCACCAATAAGGTGGGTGGTTAAGGTGTTCGTTAGAAATTACACACGAATAACTACACCACTTTTAATATTCTTTATTTAACGCAATGGATTACAGACATTAAAATTAAATGTGGGGATTTGCTACTATACTATTACACGTGTGGATCGAAGAGGTCTTGTTAATCAGCATACATGTGAGCGTTTGTGGATCTGACACTTGGCTCGTGGAAACACTTAAAGTAAATGTTCCACTAAGTATGAGATTATATTAAACGCATTGAGGAACTGACTCTTTGCGTGTCTGTTTAACCAAAGTGGTTTAACAGGCGAAGACCTGATGTGCAATGATCCCGTTCAACCCCATCGCTCTGGTTTATATACCCATGTTACACAATTTACACAATATACAAAAAGGATTTTCTATTCTAGTGACAACAATGGTATTGTATTCACAAGACGAAGGATCCGTTCACTTTCAATTGGGACGCAACGGTTGGAGGTTTTATGAGTTTAGGACACCACTTGAAATTCACTAGATTTTTACAGCTGCAGTTTTGTATTGTGACTTCACTTTCGCTTCTGATTTAGAAAAGTGTATTTTAAGAAATCCTTTTAGTTCGAGGGACGTTGAATAATTTCTCTCCGTTGAATTCCGCGCACAAATCACCTTTTTTAACTGCGTGCATCCGTTTGCTCGAAAGTTTTCTAATGGTACTTAAGCTGACTGTTTGAATTTCACAAATATTTATTGCGGACTGGCACTCTTTATTTTATAGGCGAGCTTCCTTCCTTTGGAATTTTTACGCTAACTGTTGACGAGTTATTGCGATTTATGGCTCCACTACACTTGCATCTAAAGTTCTAAGTAACAGTCTTGCAACTTAAATTACTATTACCAGACATTTCATTTATTGTCAAATTTATTATATTATTTCATTGCGTCTTGTATTATATGGTTTTTCAGTAAGTGGAGTTTTATTTGTTCTTTTGCTACGTGCGAGGCCTATATATCTGGCAGCCTGTGAATCCAAAAATTTAATTAATTAGTGTATGAACTGCTGAACTGCCTTTAAATCCAGTGAGAACAATAAACTGTGTGTATGTGTAAATTTTCAAAACCACGAACAGTGAACTGAATGCGTGAGTGCAATTGCAGAAAACACCAGCAAACCAGGGGTTTTCTGTTCAAGTTATCAACGAATGCCAAAGCGTCGCTTCCTAATTTTCGACATCTGCTAACGTTCTTCGATCACCCCAAGTCCTTTGGTTTTCGTTCCAACCACGGTGATTAATGACTACTGGGCACCGTTGACCGACACCCAAATACAGCTTAAGCAAGGAACGTCGCACCACAGGGGGTTTGTACAAATAAAAAAAAAACAAGTATTTGCAATTTCGAGATAAATCTTATTCTTTTACTTCAGTGCATCTAATTTAAATTTCTGAAACTGCTTTAATTAGTGTGCAAAAACAGAAATAAAGACATTCGACAATGGCGTCACGTCGCGTATTTAATTCAAAAACATTTCAAAAACGGCGTCGAAACGTGTCTCAAACACTGCCATGTCAAGGAAACAAAGACACTTGCTATCGTTTTGTGGATTCTCGGCTATAAGAAATTCGTCACACACATTTTTGTGAATGCCGTTAAAACAGAGCGCGGATTCAAAAATTGAACAAGCAGCTGCGCTGAAAACAATAACAATGGATTCCACACACTCCTCCGTAATCCAGATGCAATTACAGCAACTGCTCAATTACGTCATTTTTACATTGTCAACCAACTCGTATTTATAAACAATCAAAAACCTGCATAGATTATGTTGCTCGTAATATCGTAAACCTTCATACGAGCATATTAGATTCAGGAATTTCTGATCTAATGGCCCAACTGGATACTTTATTTGTTAATAATTCGATTGAAACCTATTCTAAAAAGGAAGAATTTGTCCAAAAACTTAATATATTCGAGCAGAACATTTCTGCTTTTAAAATTGCGCTAAGTTTAAATTATTGGCAGGATGTTTTTACTTGTCATGATACTAACGTAGCATATAATATTTTTTCACAAACTGTGCAGTATTATTTTGATTTCTATTGTCCAAAACAACGTAAACGATTGCGTTCACCTAAAAATGAAACCAAAAATTGGGTAACACCCGAAATTATGGAGGAGAGCAGAAAAATTAAAGATTTGTACTTATTAAGTGAACAATTAAATGATGATCAATTTACCGCGTATTATAGGCGTAGTAAAAATAAACATAAGAAAAACATTGACAAAGAAAAAAAAAGCTTTTTTTCTTCAAGCATATCATCATTCTAATATTTTGCGACTGAACACACCAAGTAGAACGACTCCATTGTGTTACTAATACAATAATAGAAAGGAAAAATGTTACTAGTAAAATAATGTTAGTGCAAACTGATCACAAGTGGTGGCGCCACTTGTCGTTGTTTTGATTACAACTGTCAAATATAAATTCAAGCAGTTGGAAACGTTGTATATAATTGCTTTAAAATAGTGTTGTACGTTTCGAAATTATTCTCGAATGATATTTCTTTTGCGTAGAAAGATTTTTTCTTCCGTTGAGCACCCATTTTGATCTTTGGCAATCACGTAAGTACTTTTCAAATGCTTTGTCGTTTTCATGGATTAACGTGCAATTATAATTTAGATCATTTGAAATGTCTGAAGAAATGCAATGCACACCGCCTGAGTTGGCAGAAATCGCCTGTAGTACTATCGAATCTTTAACGCCAGCAAAATCAAGAAAAGTATATGAATTTGCCTATAAACGATTTTTGGAATGGGCTCAAGAACATAAAGCTGGTAACTACACCGAAGACGTTCTGCTTGCATACTTTTCGCAGTTATCGCAAAAGATGAAGGGTTCTTCACAATACTCAATGATCAAGTCTCAACTGAATATCAAACATAATGTAAATATTGGGAAATATACTATAATAATTACTTTTCTGAAAAGACAAAGTGAAGGTTATATACCTAAAAAAATCGCAAGTGTTTTCTAAACAAGAATTTGATGACTTCTTACATAATGCACCAAACAACAAATATCTAGCCACAAAGGTAACTAGTTCTTACAAAACGCCAGTGTAATATAATGTTGCTTATATTTTGTAGGTTATATTAATATTCGGAGTAGCAGGTGCCTGTCGCTGCGTTGACCTTTTACACATGACTGTAAATGATATTGAAGATTTAGGGCATCTAATATTTGTCAAAATTCCAAATACTAAAACTAACAAGTCCCGCTCATTTACCATCATTGGAGATTTCTACTTAACGATGTATGCCAGTTTAAGACCAAAAGACATCAACTTGACTAGATTTTTCATAAAATACCAAGATGGTAAATGCCATCGGGTTGTAATCGGTATTCATAAGATTGCAAATGTCCCAAAGGAAGTAGCAACTTACTTAAAGCTAATAAACCCTTCCGAGTACACAGGGCATTGCCCGAGGACTGTATACTACATAGGATGGCTCAGTTCCATATAACACGTGTAGTCCGATAATAGGGGAAGGGAACGACCGGGGGGAAGGTCAGCGCATCACCTGCAGCCCCATGCAGCCCAAACACGCTCAGCATTGTCCTAAATCTTCAAGGACTGTATACTACGGTTTGCGGAAAGTTCGTTCCCCACATTTCGTTCCCGGGATATTTCGTCTCTCCACATCTCGTACCCGGAAACTTCGTTCCCGAGCGAGCTCAATTTGTCCCCTAGATTACAGGGTGTTGAAAAACGAGTGCAGCGATCGGAATGCAGTTAGAAAAATGAAAGATATTTTAATTAATTTATTTATTATAATAAACTTATAAGAACTATATACAGTATGTCCCCGGCTTGAGTTTACAAGAGGGAATTACATTTTATTTTTAGTTACATAAAAATATTATAGGAATTACAATTCCTTTTTGGTTTGTAGAGAATTTTAAGAAAATTTTCAGTTTTTCAAAAACAAGTCGGCCTTGACAGTTAAGCACAAACTATTTTCTTTTCAGGTAATCTACCCTTTTTGTTCATGATACGGCAAAATATTACTAAGAAAAGTTGTCCAGAATGAGAAATTATGGCCCTAAACAAAATATCAGGAAGATACTTAGATTAAACAGTCATTTTTAATAAATACAATTTATTTTGTTCTTATAAGTTTATTATAATAAATAAATTAATTAAAATATCTTTAATTTTTTAACTGTATTCCAATCGCTGCACTCGTTTTTCAACACCCTGGGAGACAAATTGAGCTCGGTCGGGAACGAAGTTTCCGGGTACGAGATGTGGGGAGACCCTAGAACAGAAAATAGACAGGAAGCCGTATCTGTAAGAAATCCGTGCGACCGCGATGGGTTTTCAAAATGGCGGATGGTTGTTTCCTTTTGGCAGTGGCGTATCATATCGAGAGGGTGCATGTGCAGCAAACAATTTCAACAGTTTTATTAAGTGCACTTTACACTATGTGATTTATAACTACATGTGAGTCTGTGTGACTTCAGTCACTGTCTGTAATTTAAATTGCTTCCTCAGATTGTGTGATTACAAATAATGACCCCATTATACGTTCCCTTCTATGCCCATGACTATTGTTGTCTACAAGTACGTATGACAAGTGACATGTTCGGAGAAATTATCTCTCTATTTGAAGTGAAAAGTAATATTAATACTTACTGATGGAATGTAATGCCCAAAGTCCTGGTATTTGGGGTCTGAGAATAGCCAAAATTAGTCTCAAACTAACTAAAACCCACAACTGTCAAACCGGTATCACACCTCATTAGTCATACTTACATGGGTTTTCAAAATGGCCGTTTCCGCCGCCTAGATGTTACAGCCTTCCTGTCTATTTTCTGTTCTAAGGGGGAGACCAAATATCCCGGGAACGAAATGTGGGGTACGAAATGTGGGGTACAAAATGTGGGGAACGAACTTTCCGTATACCGTATACTACATAGGATGGCTCAGTTCGATATAACACGTGTAGTCCGATAACAGGGGGGGGGCGAAGGTCAGCGCATCGCCTGGAGCCCCATGCAGCCCAAACACGCTCAGTATTGCCTTAAATCTTCAAGGACTGTATACTACATAGGATGGCTCAGTTCCATATAACACGTGTAGTCCGATAATAGGGGTAGGGAACGACCGGGGGGAAGTCAGCGTATCGCCTGCAGCCCCATGCAGCCCAAACACGCTCAGTATTGTCCTAAATTTTTGCATGCATAATTAGTGAGAGATTTGCATTAACGTTAAAACTGTGAATTTATTTAATTATTTCCAAAGTTTTTATTGTAGTGGCCAATGAAAACCTATTTTACATACTGGTGAGATTTAACTGGTAAGAATTTTGAAATTAGAACTTAAATAGGTAAATAATATTTTAGCGTGTATTAAACTGAGTTTGACGATGCCAGGAACTAGATGTACGGTAGCTCTTTGGAAGATTTTGAAAGAGATTTAAAAGCTGAATTATTAGGTAAATTGATATATCTTATTTTTTTATTAAAAAAACCATTAATTTGCTATTCATAGGGGTTAAGGAGAAAAGACGATTAAAACCTACTGCTATACTTTCACAGAATTTAGGAAATGGAATAAATTTAGTAGTTCAAGTCATAATCGTATTCAGCGAATGGCAAAAAGGCGTGCAAAACGATGCGTTTCTGAATTGTTAAGTACTAAAGAAAATTATTCCACTGATTTACCTCCAAACTACAATGAAGAATTTCCAACACCATTGGTTAATCCCCCTCAGCATTTATCATCAAGCGAAGCAACTGGTGATCAAAATATTTTAGCAAAATATCAACAACTACTTAAGGAAAATGAGCAACTGAAAAATCAATTAAGAGATAACCAAAAGCAAACCAAAATAAAAATACGCAAATTACAGAAAGAATTAGTGTATCACAAATCAAAAAAAATGTTCTATACAGTTATTAGAAGTTAAAATAAGGCAGGCGCTTTCAGGTATTCTAACAACTTCACAATTATATTCTATTTTTAAAATAAAAAAGAAGGTTCACTGGGCCAACGAAGATATCACCACTGACTTTACTATACGATATTTAAGTAAAAGATGCTACTTATTTTTCAGAGAGCAACTAAAATATCCTCTTCGTAGTTTAGCATCATTAAAGCGATGGGCAACTAAAATAAACTTGAGACAAGGCATTTTACAAGACATTTTTGAAGTATTAAAACTTGTAAGAGAAACTAAAACAGAAATGAAAAAAGTAAGTGTCTTGCAGTTCGACGAAATGAAAGTGACATCCACATATCAATACGACCGTTTGGAAGACCAAGTAGTGGGTAAACATTTGCAAATGCAAGTGGTAATGATACGAGGTTTATTCAGTAACTGGAAGCAGCCTGTTTATATACAATTCGACCAAAAAATGACATCTGAAATACTATTTAATATTATATCCAAATTGCATGAGATAGGATATCCAGTAGTTGCTTGCATTAGCGACTGTGGAGGTGGAAACGTTGGCTTATGGAAACAACTAGGTGTTAATATAAAAAGAAATTGTTTTAAGCACCCCAATACCAACAATAATATTTACATGTTTGCTGATGTGCCTCATCTTTTAAAATTACTCAGAAATTGATTATTGGATCTTATAAAATTAACTGATTCAGAGTTAAATGTAGCATACAAACTATCAGAAAAACATATTAACTGCGAAAACACTAAAAGACAAAATGTTCGGCTAGCTTCAGAACTTATGTCTCACACAACAGCTACGGCGCTTAAACATTATTTACCCGGTACAAATAAGAAGTTGGCAGATCTCGGAAATTTTATAGATCTTTCAAATTCATGGTTTGACGTGATGAACTCATATGTATGTAATAATTCGGTTCCCTCTAAATGTGGTTATGGTGTTTATTTGTCTGAGGAAAATTCTGGTTAAATAACATGTACGACACAATTTCTTCTATGCAGTGCATCGGAAAAATTGCCTACAAATTTTTCAGAAAGGAATCTTAATATCCAGCACATCCCTAGAGCAACCATTTGAAGATATGAAATCAAAATATAATATAAAACACATACTTGCTCAGAAACTGAACCAAGATTCTTTGGAAATTGTTTTCTCCCAAATACGTACAAGGGGAGATTTGGATGATCACCCGACCCCGATGAATGCTCTTTATCGCATTTCAATGACAATTTTAGGAAAAAACCCGGGAATTTTGCAAAACGACACAAATTATCTCAGATGCGAAATTGCCCAAGAAGAATATGTGATGGCACATGTTCTAAAAACTACCAGCATCGATATTTCAAAAATGCCAGAATCACCTGAAGAGATGGTTTTTAATATCAACCAGGATCCAATTGATGATGAAAATACGAGTATAAGACCATCTGCGTCAGTAGTGTCATATACTAACTATGACAACAATGAAGGCGATACTTCAGACGATGCCCTTGCTTATATTGCTGGATGGATAGCTAAAAAATATAAAAGCGCGCCAAAAAGTTTCACAAACACTCACATAACCTTAAAACGTTATTTTGAGAAATTTTTGTTTGGTAGTTCATAACGTCACATATGTTGGACACGGAAGTTATTTTAAAGGTAGGTAGCAATGTATTTTATGCCACTTATAGATATCCTTAAATTAATATAATTTTTTATAAGGAACTGATGAAACCATCTTTTACTACTAAGTACATTTTCTGATTCTGAATCAACAAGTTCGATCTGTTCTTTATCCGAAGAAGAAATGGAACCTGCGAAACGAAGAAAACTGGTCAGAATAAACAGATTTGTTGAGGATGTCAGTGGTAATTATAATAGGGAAGAATTTAAACTACATTTTCGTATGGCTCGCACAACTGCAAATATAGTAATAGGTAGGTAAGTAAACATATCGTACACCCAGTTCAATAGTGCCACAACTGCAATTTTTTTTTAAATTTGAGATATGATGGTATTGCACTCTAGAAGTGCTAGATTATAAGGTGTAATAAAGCCGTGTATGCTAAAATTCGTTTTACATAGTTTTTGTTATTTATGGCGTTATATAAATTTTCCTGTTTAGTTCTATAAAGCCACAACTGGCACATATGGCAGTATAATTGTTTTTAATAATATATTTTTTCCAGCATATCGCCACAAGTGTATGTTATGACTTTATTGCACTAACATGTTTTGTATTGTTTCCGCACGAAGTGTTGGTTGTGGCTATGTTCCACGGAAAATACCGGCTTCTAACCTAAAAATCTTGTTTATGTTTAGCAGCTGTTTGTAATCAGTGTCGTTTTTGTTTACATTTGCGAAAGTTACTTTTAGTACACTAAAAAACAAGGAATTCCCGATCAAAGTTAATTGTTCAACGTGCTTTGGCAAGTCTAGTGCTCAACGAAGATCGAGGTAAAGATGTGATACAGCAGCCGCATGATAAAGTAAGAAGTGAAGTTTTTTTGGTTTTGTTGCATAGAAACATTTTTGCCGACTGTCGAAAACTAAAATAAATAACAAAATGATTATTTTTAGGTTTCATCAGCCCCAGATGTTCACTTATTGTCTTATCAAGAAGATTTTCACGTGACGGCCGATTGTGAACTTACAGAATCTGAACTTTTACGAGTAGCACCAACTCCGCCTTTCTCAAATAAAGTGAAAGTACTTGTATGGCTTAATAATCAAGAGGAGAAGGAAAATGAGGGATTTGTTTTGTTTTAAAAAATAAACTTTCCTAAATTTTAATATTTGGCAGGTAGGAGTTCTACAAGTACTAACAAACGTTGCTGCGGAACGACTAACCCCCAGTAAGAATATTACCGATCCTCAACCAAACTTCACTGAAAATTTTGAAATAGAGAGGAATATTTCAAACGATTACTTTTCTGATGATAATTCGCTTAAAGATAAAAATTATAGTCCTGAAGAAGCTGAAACTGAAAGTGAAGGTTCGGAACAGAACGAAATTCACGGGCATAAAAATAGCAGAAAAATTAAAGGGAATGAAGAAAATGACATCACTAACAACGGTGAAGAGAAAGAGAAAACAGAAGAAGCAGAAAATAGAGAAAAGGAGAACAATCATTTGATATGAGAAAAACGTAATTCACGCAAAAGACAACGCCGGCGGTAATTATAGAAGCGAAATGTAAAAAAGAAAAAAGTTAATTCTGACAAAAGTTACATATCTGAAGGAAAGAGAAAAGTAGCTGCCAAAGAACTAAAAAGACCTTGCAAAGAAAATTGTATATTGAAATGTTTGACAATTGAAGAGGCCGACCGAAATAGTATATTGTATGTTAAGAGCTGAAAGTGCATTATTGCCGCTTGCGCATGAATATTGATGGTTGAGGCAAAAACCGAAACCAGCAATCATGCAAAAGCGGCAAGCCCACTTTTAAGTCGAAACATACATACTATTTTTTCGACGACTGAGCATATTATTAAAGGAAAATATCATATTTCATTTTATTGCAAAAATTAATTGACAATTAAGTTAACATTACTCGCGCAGTCTATGACATGTGACGCGAATATTTCCTCAAATGACGGGCGTTGTCAAGGTAACATTCGGATGTGGCTACCTATTTTGTTCACGCGGAAACCCAAAACGCTCGGCGAGCGGCAAAGTGATGAAAACGCACGCTCAGCGGCAAATGTCAACTTTCTGTTGTCAAATGACAGTGAGAAAAATCTACTTTCGATGTCAGTCGTCGAAAATAGTATATTAAAGTATGAGTGGATAACAAGGTCTTTAAAACACGCGCGAGTTTTCGAGCGCGACGGCGTAGCCGGAGTGCTCGAAATAGAGCAAGTGTTTTAAAGACCAGTTATCCACGAATACTTTACGCTATTTTTTATCATACCTCCAATACTGGAAATAAATTACGCACTAAGAAATAATTTTTGTCGTGATAAATCGAGAAGGCATAATAATATTGCTACTATAGTTACGAGAATTATTTACGTTTTTGTCACGTCCGTGTCCGTTGTTGCATTCAGTCGTTTCCTTGACAACCTTTAAAGCTCGGCGAGCTTTAATCGCCTGTATTCGCACGCTCAGGCGTGCTTTAAAAGGCGATTCTGATGCAGGTATAATAAAAAAACATTTTTCCACCTTTTGGAGATTACCTGACAATACTCTTCAGAGGCAGTTCGTAGCATCGCACATGGAATCTTGGATACCAAAATATAGAACAGTGGTTGAAGGAAGGTCAAGGGGAAACAATATAGCTTACTATTTTACCCTACGTGGAATAAGAAGAAGAGTATGTGAGACGTTTTTTATGAATACGCTTAACATAGGGGACAGATTTATTCGAACCACATGGGCCAAAGCCAAAGAATGTAACATAGTAGAAAAATATAGAAGAGGAAACCATAGTAAACATACAAGTGTACAAGAAGCCATCAAAGACTCTGTAAGGCAACATATCAACAGCTTTCACAGGATTGAATCACATTACTTAAGAGCACAAACGAGAGAATTTATAGATCGATCCTTAACACTGGCCCAGATGTACAGATACTACAAAGAAGAACAAGTAGAAAGAGTTACCCGTTGCTAAAAAATCTATGTATGACAGCATATTCAATACAGAGTTTAATATTTCATTTTTTTCAACCCAAAAAGGACCAGCGAGATATACAAAAACAGCAATGAAGAAGAAAAAGAAACTATGGAAGCAGAACACGATCGGCACATAAATAGTAAGAAAAAAAGCAGAGAAAGTAAGAAAAAAAGCAGAGAAGAGAAAGAGAGAGATATTTGTATGGGCAGAGAAGATAGTAACACAATAGTAGCTTGTTTCGATCTTCAAGCAGTATTGCCAACACCTTCCGGGGACATTTCTACATATTACTACAAGTGTCGCCTTAACTGTTTTAATTTTACTATTTTCGAGACTACAAGTAAAAAATGGCATGAGGCAATTGCTTCACGAGGAGCAAATGAAATAGCTACTTGTGTCATGGATTATCTATCAGCTGTACCAGTGGATAGAGATGTAATTTTTTAATCTGACAATTGTGTTGGGCAGAATAAAAACAGAATCGTTGTATCTATTATATTTATAGTTATGCCATGTCCCACACCCAAATTAATAGTATCACCCACAAATTTCTTACAGTGGGACATACTCAAAATGAAGGCGATTAAATGCATTCGGTTATTGAAAAGGCCAAAAAAGGGCTTTGAAAAGTGGACCTATTTATATTCCTGCGCAATGGCCACCTCTAATCCGAACTGCTCGAAAAGAACGTCGGCCATACAAAGTGAAAGAGTTAGCTACTGAGAAGTTTATGGATTTTAAGAGCCTTTCACAGACTTTCGGACAAAAATTTTCGAAAAACTCTAATAATGAAAAAGTTATAAGTTATAAACTTTTTATATGGATACAATCAATTACACCAATTACTCTAGGAAATCTGTGAATTTCAAAAAATGTTGCCATGCAAATCTGCTAGCTTCTACAGAATCTGGCATACATATAAATTCTTGTGCCTTAGATGCAATTAATTCGGTTATTCCTGGCATTATTCTGCATACAGTAGAATTGTTCACATTTATATGATCAGCCAAAACTACAGTGACAATATTGTAGCCAAAACTTGTTGAAAGCTGCCAGTGGCATAAAATCGCAATGTTATTCAAAGCTAAGGGCACAGGTATGTTTCGATTACTGTTGAAACATATTCAAAATGCCTTGCACAACAGTTTTACTAAACCGATATCTCATTTTAAAATCCACATCGTCATACATATCCATGGGATTATTCCTCTTCCGATATATTTTGGGCCTTGGTATCAAATTAACTAATTCCAGGAGTTCTTCTACAGTACCACCAGAATCACTGCTATCTGTTGATTCACAATCGGAAAACATTTCGATTAACCAGATAGAAGATTGCAGAATTATATACATACATTAATTTGTCTAAATAACAATAACTACTATAGAATATGATAAATACATACTTACACGTATTTCATAATAAAATTAATAATAAATGGCCTGAATTTATATTTGCTGATAACTGTACAGCTAAAATAGAAATATGAACTGTCAAAGTATCACTCATTAACCTGGAATTAAATTTTAACCGCAGAAATTTCAGTAGTTAGATAATACAAGTTTGCTAACTACTGATTAGGACGAATAATGGTTGGTGCAACTGAAAACACGCTAACTACAGTTTAGTTAATATGCGTTACTTAACTCACTACTAACCAAGCTTGGTGGTACTTCTTTTTATTTCATTGTTTCTGGAAATGCATTTTTTAGTTATATTTTGTTAGTTGTGGCAGTTAACATGTGTTATATTTATAGTGAACTAATGCCACATGTTACAAAAGTCTCGTTATTACTTATATGTTGACATGTTTTAAAAAATAATGTTTAAATAAAGGTGTTATTGTACGAAAAAAAACTGCAGTTTTAATTATATGCTTCAAAGCATAACTCAAATATCGAAAAAAAGTAGTTTGCCAATTCTTAATTCATCATTTCTGTAAAATATAGATATTCGCACTTATGGTAGTATTGAATTGGGTGTACGATATATATTGTATTAACAAACATTAAATTTAAACTGGTATTTTTTTTTCAGATTTACTTGAAAGATCAGGCTTTCTTCCTTTTCAAGCGGATGGCAGAGAAAAAATTTGTTGTGAAAAAGCTTTCCTTATCACCTTATGGTATCTGAGCAATCAGGAAACTTTTAGACAAATTTCTGGTAGATTCAATGTTACTTTCAGTTCTGCGCATAGGTGTTCAAGGAGAGTATTAAAATTGTTACTTTCAATTAGAGCAAACATTATAAAATGGCCTACCGGAAATGCAATGGAAGATATAAAGAGTGGTTTTCGTAAGAGAAAAGGCATTGACAACGTTGTGGGAGCAATTGAAGGTAGCCACATAGAAATTCCTAAACCTGCAAATAACCAGGATGCCTATATAAATAGAAAAGGCTATCAGCTTGCTTTTGCAAGGGATTGTCGACCACAATAAAACATTTTTAGATATTTTTTGTGGCGAGGCAGGATCTATGCATGATGCTAGGCTTTTAAAGAAGTCTAGCTTTTACGCTAATATGATCAAAAATCGAAATTTTTTAGGGAATAATTTTATACTAGAAGCTTCAGCTTAACCAATTTGCATTGGTTAGTGACGCCCTTCAAAAATTATGGAGAATTAACGAGAGAACGCAAAACTCTTAATTACAGAGTTTCATCAACCAGAGTTGTCGTTGAAAATGCATTTGCATTATTGAAAGGGCGAATTACAAGACTCAGAAAATTAGATAATATAGACATGTATCTATGTACAGAAATCATTATGGCAGGTTGCGTGTTACACAACATCTGTAGTGATGAAAATGACTTAATAGAAGCAGACTCTGAAGATTACAACCAACCAGAACATGTGCCTTTTGAAACAAATTTAAATATAAATATAGCCCAACGAAGGAATAGGCAACACCAAGTGTTTAATGAAATGTTTAATTTGAAATGATTTGTTATTTAATTACTTTTTTAATGTAAAACTTCTTTTTGTATATTTTAACATAACATTTATTTCTCTTATTTCGTCTGTGCTGAACAGTAACAAAAACTCGCTGAAATTCATTTTCATTTTTTATTATAACCAAAAATATTGCTACACTTTAAGAACTTATAGTATACTGAAAAATTAATAACTAACTTAGTTATATAAAATTTAACAAATTCAAAATCCTAACAATTATAAAAAAAATTAACATTCCTATAGCTTTGGGTGTCATGGCGAGGTACGTATTGTATTGTTAGCCAGGAGAGTAATAAAATTACTAGTTTGGCTCCCAGAGGTTACTAGTTCTTTAGCGCTATTCAGGGTGCACGTGTAGCCTAGCTTTGCTACGGACGCGAACTAGCTTTACACCCCATTCCTGTAGCTAAAAGTTCTGTTCATGCGCAAAGATGAAGGCTTTATTTTAATTGAATCCATCATTTCAAAAACAAACTTTCTTAGCATAATTAAATTAATGTCTGAATTAATTTTTTGAGGCATGAACATACCTTAAATAAGGAACAAATACCTATAATATATATAATAATAATAATAATAATAATAGATCTTTATTGAACAAAATAATATACATTTGCCCAACAGGCGAAGTACCGGAAAACCGTTATTCAACTCTGCCTATAACAAAATAAATTGTCAATAATGCACAAAAATTCATTTAAAGAAAAGTGCTAATATATAATATAAAAATAAAAAAAATAAAATATAAAGGTAAATGCAGCCAATGCAGTTGAAAGTGGTGGAATAGATTATTTACAAACGCCAGATATATTTAATTACCGACCAACTTAATAACATAAAATAGAACATAACGTAAAAAAGCGTGGATACAAAGAGTAAACTTAATGAATAAATTAAAATGTCTACATTCCCTAATGAAAAAAATAAACAAAAATCACACTATGCAAGCTGTCTATTTAACAAAAGTGACTTTACTCGCTTCCTGAATAAGTTTATGCTATCACAATCTTTAAATACAGTTCTCAATCTATTTAAAATATTGCATTCCAAATAGTGAAATCCAGACCGAAATTTAGTAGTTCTGTGTGGAGGAATATAATAATAGTCGTCATTTCTAAGGGTCTTACTACGTACAGTATGCCTTTGAATTAGCAACATCATTAAATATACAGGACAATTATTACGAACTACATTATACAACAAGCAACTATAGAATAGAGAAAACCTATTTTCAAGTTTCAGTATATTTTGATTATTGTAGTGCTGTGTAATGTGCTCTCGGCGCTCAACATTAAAGGAAAATCTAAAACAGCAGTTTTGAAGTACCTGAAGTTTATGTTTATATTCTTGCGTAAGAAAATTAAAATATATGCTGGAACAATAATCAAGATGACTTAAAATTAAGGTATTCATAAATCATAAGGGTCCATTTGGTGTTTGATGGTAGTAATGATTTAAATTGATATAAAGACGAAAACTTTCCGTAACAAACAGCAATTTTCTTATTCACGTGAGGCAAAAAGGATAAGTTTTTATCTAATATTACACCCAAACTTTTGACGCACTCACGCAAAGGTATTTCACTATCACTTATAGGAATTTTGGCAGTCATTGTTGAGAGGGCTACGCGTCGCACTGCTCTGGAACCGATGCATATGGCTTCTGTTTTAGTCGGGTTGATTATAAGACCGTTGTTTTTAGACCATTCAGTAATCAGGTTTAAATGTTCATTTATGGTATTAATTGCATCATCAACAAGGTGGGGATCACAGGATAAATACAGCTACGTGTCGTCTGCATAAAGAAGTAGTTGTATCTTCGATGTAACATAATGTGATAATTCCGCAGTAAAAATTGTGAAAAGGATTGAGCCCAGGATGCTACCTTGGGGTACACCCTGTACAACTGGCAATTCTTCAGATATTTCGGGACCAATAGATACACTTTAGTGTTTTATTGCACTTTGTATTCGCAAATACTCTTCAAGAAGATCTAGCCTTCTTCTTTCAATATCGATCTTCTCTTTCTCCAGCTGCATTTTTTCTTCGTGTCGTTTTTGGTGTGTCTCGTACTCTTCATTTTTGGCTTGTATGTACTTCCTTTTCAGTCTTTTCTCAGTGACTCTCATAGGTTTCATTTCGCTCCTTTTCATAGAAGTTCCTCCTAGACATTCGCTTTTAGGGTCTATATTATTACTCAGAGATTCTTCAGTCATGGATGTGTTCGTGTCGACACTGCTCTCCAAATTAAAATCTTGCGAGTTTATCGAATGATCGCACGACTTGCTTGGTTTACTACATAATAACTCATCCATTGCATAAAAAAAAATGAAAACGGGATGGTGCAGTCCCTGTTCATGTTTTATTGTCTTTGGCATTTTTGTAGCTTTTTACCAAACTCTTTATTCTGGACCATTATTGTGTTAACTTCGTACCCAACACTAGCAAGATCGTTTACTAAGTTTTCGTAAACATGCTTCCTTTTTTTCGGATGTCCCAAATCTTCATAGTTGTTGGTCATCGATCTTATTAACTCCGTGACTTGATCGTACCTCCATGTGTATACTGTTTTCACATTTGCATGTTGATGGGCTTCTTCGTCAGTCTGTTGTGGCTCCATGAATTCAATATTAGTATCTTTTATTGCTGCTATTTCACCATGTTCTCCACCTCTCAGTTGCTCCACCACAATGCCAGTAATTTTTGCTTGGCCATCATCAGTACGCTTCCGACTAGCTGTACATTTCGCATGGAGAAGCAAAGACTGCGCGAACATTTTATCTAAAGACAATAATAAGAAATTAAAATTTTAATAGGTTAGGTATTCTAAAAACTAGGTAGCTACCCACCTTTTAATGCGCTATCCTGATCTTCAACACTAACTTGTACATTATACGTTTTATTATTTAATGCATCAAAAAGTTGTAAATTTTTTAATGACATTTTTTCTTCAAAAAATTTAGCACAAGCACCTAAAACCAGGGAGAAGTTGCACCTAACCTCAAATTATTTCGCCTTCGCGCCTTTTAAAAATTGAAAGTATACCATGCTGGCTGGCTGTGGTTTCGCGCCCCGGCCAACGAGCTGGTCCTTGAGAGGAAAGGGGAAATAAGCCGAGAGCGACTCCGAGGTTAAACGCCCTTGTGAAAGGAACGAGGTGCGCGAGAGTTTGGGTCAGCTCCGAGCTGCTCCCATGGATGAAAGGAAAGCGCTTATGTAGGG
Source organism: Agriotes lineatus (assembly GCA_940337035.1). Taxonomy (NCBI): domain Eukaryota; kingdom Metazoa; phylum Arthropoda; class Insecta; order Coleoptera; family Elateridae; genus Agriotes; species Agriotes lineatus. The sequence goes on along the minus strand of OW679196.1, from coordinate 110,105,049 downwards.
CCTGGAAACGGCCGAAAACATTACGGCGCTGACATAGTCTCACTCTGAGTATTACGCGTCTCGTGCGCATGCCTGAGAATTTGAACTCCGCCTTTAGAAGGGAATTTTAAACTTGACCACTTCCCCACCGCGCACACGACGCCGACGGGCTTGCGCACAGCTCACCATATACATTGAAGAGTTGGTTGTCGGTCTCATTTACTTCGTGACCTCCCCACTCATAGCCGCTAGCAATATAGTATCGAGAGATCGAAAAAAAAAACTGTTCCTCAGCAGGCTGTGGAATGAAAAGTCACGTCTTTACTTGTGTCAGATAATAATTAGTTGTCAATTTCTCTATGAATCTGGCAGATTGTTAAAAGATTTCTGCTCCTAAAAATGAGGTTTCATTATTATTTAACTAGTGAATCACCCGAGTTACGCTTCGGTTCGCAAATTTAGGAGATATTCATTAATATAAATTTAAAAAAAGATGCACCGGTCGGGAATCGCACCCGGGCCGCCCGCGTGGCAGACGAGCATTCTACCACCGAGCTACGGAACTTTGTTGAACGACGCGCTGCTGTAGTGCTATATAATGAATCAGCTGAGCTACGCTTAGTTTTGCTAATTAAACAATTTAATTAAAACCTTTTTTGAAAATAAAAACCAGCCTACGATCTAAGTCTAACAATTAGCAACATTTTAAGCCCCCATACAACTTAATCGATCCAGTATCGTCGGAGCTAGCGAACAAAGATACAAAAGACCAACGATTTTATGTAGTGGATTCCAGCTGACACAAGTAAAGACGTGACTTTTCATTCCACAGCCTGCTGAGGAACAGTTTTTTTATCTCTCGATAGTATAAATATATGTTTGCAACTCACGTTAGGTCTTCCTTTACTTATAAGCAATAAATATCATTTATCAAAAACGGGACTTCAAATTCTATAATAGGTAAGTTAAACCTGTATCATATGACTTAAATTAGAGTAAAATAACATTTTCACTTTTGAGGTTATTTTCATTGAGGTGATCCAGTTGTCCGGAAATTTTAAAAAAAAGGTGACTGGGACTCAGTTACATCGAATACTGTACTAATATGTTTTAATTTTTCTAGCATTACAAAATGGGTAGAAACTATATACGAAAAACCCATAAAGGAGCTGATCTGAAGTATGATAGAAAAGAGTTGGAATTAGCAGTAAAAGATGTTCAGGATGATCGAAAAACAACAAGGGGGGCAGCAACGTTCTATAAAATTCCAAGATCAACTTTAACACATATAAAACGAACCACAGGAAAACGCTGCATATCAAAAGACGGAAAAGGTGGGGGAGGAAAGTTGCAGATAGGTAAAGATAATGAAGAAATACTGGCAGAGAATTTAAAAATTCTTCGGTTTAAGCCGTCATGAGCAGAGCCGGGTTAAGGATATGTGAGGCCCGGGGCTAAATTTTTTTAGAGGCCCCGGGCTAAATTTTTTTAGAGGCCCCATTCCCCAAGTCAGGGAATTTGTTTAACAAAACACAAAAGGGATTTAAAATTTTACTACTCAAAACTTCCGCTTGCTTACTTACTTTAAAAAAAGCTTTTAACAATGCCAGAATGCTACCATCTCACATCTGTGAGCATGTTGGGAATTCCCCTTTGAATAGGTTAAATTCTAAGAAATGTCAAATGCAAAAGGTTTTAAAATTTCCGAAACATTTACGCAACGGGTACAAAGGAATTTAAATGATTAGAAACCGCACTAGATTATAACCTTAGAATCGTTTCGAGCCCCCCGAAATTCGGTGGCCCGGGGCTGTAGCCCCCTTAGCCCATCCCCTAATCAGGCTCTGGTCATGAGGTCCTAGATGTTGTACAGACATTTGTTAAAAATAAAGGATTAAACACACGATTCAAAGATGGTAGGCCAGTGGAAGAGTGGTTTTTATAATTTTGTAAACTGGTGAGCCACACTTGATCTATAATTGTGACGGAACGTCTTTTGCACATGATCCAAGTAAATCAAAAGTCGTCGGTGGTAAGGGATGAAGATCAATACGTATGACAGCCAGCTGTGGGAGAGAAAACACGTCAGTCTTGTTATGCGTTTCGGCATCGGGGCAAAGGGTTCCACCTTTATGTATTTTTAAAGGTATGAATGTACTAGAATCGTGGTTTAGTAATAATGAACACGACGAAACTGCGTACTCTGCTAGTAAACGTGGATGGATGGATTCAAAATTTCTTTTAAAATGGTTTACTAAATGTTTCCTGAAGTCAATCCCAGAAGAGCGACCAATTATACTTATATTTGATGGTCATGCAACCCACATTAATGCCGAGTTAATTAGAGAAGCAATAGAAAATGATATTCATCTTGTAAAATTGCCACCCTACACTACACATTATCTTCAACCACTAGATTTGGCAGTTAATAAGTTAAAGAATTCCAAAACCACTGTTTGTGGACATTTTGAATAAAATTTTTGAACAAATGCCAGAGAGTGTTATAACGAATGGTTTCAGAAAATGTGGAATATATGATGAAATCAATATAGGTTTACATAACAGTCCTGTAAATTTCAAGGCAATCGACAAGAAACTTTTCAAACCTGATGATTTAAAACGGTATGAAGAGGATGAACGTAGCAAACGCCAGGAACAAGAAGTTAATAATTTACCATCAACATCAACTTCTCTTAATGATGTATTAGAAAATGTGGAGACTCCGAATCCAATGGGTACAATTAATCATGCTACCCAAGATGTTGCCATGGCGACTAATCTTTCAAATGTTGAAAAACCCACATCATCATTAAGTGATCGCAACTTGGAAACGTTTTCAAACATACTTTTAACTTACGTTAGTCAAGATAAGAAGATAGAAAACGCTCCCAAACGTCGTAGTATCTGTCCATCTGCAGAAGTCATTACACGACCTGCATTTTTGGATATATTTAAGGAAAAAGAACTTGCTAAAAAAGGAAATACAAAAAATAAACTCAATAAATTAAAAATGAAAAAACCTGTAATAAACGGTGATGATTCCTCCAGTGACGCTGACCTTTCCCTACCTGTAAGCTTATGTGATTCATCAGGAGATGAAGAGGAGCAAATATTTGGTGTTATAGAAGATGACTACGTTGTGGTTCTTTACAATACTGATTATTTCCCTTGCAAAGTAATAGAATGAAAAGAAAACATGTTGAAATTATCATTTATGGAAAAATGCGGTAAATATGGAAATTCTTGGAAATGGCCCCGGAATAAGGATGAGCTCTGGTATGAAGAAACAGAGGTTTTAAAAGTAATACCTCAACCTACACCAATCAATAAAAGAGACATATTTAATATACCGAATATGGAGAAATTCGTATCGCTTTAGTTTTATCAGATGAAGTATCTTATTTAAGTTCTGAATGTTAAGAAATATTCTCTTTTATTTTAAGGAACCCATTTATTTTATCTATCTATGTATTTTATTATATTTGAAATGTATTTTGGATAATACAGTTTTTGCGCATAAACAACTAGTATTATTGCAACCCCTGTAACTTTTGAGAGGATTGATATATAACGATCACATTTTTTTACAAATTTCTATACACTATAAAGATGTCCCAGTTACCCGGAAACATTTTGGAAAGGTTTTAATGGGAAGTTAGAGCTCGACATAAAAATTAAAAAAATTCAATGTTACTTAAAATGTTAATGTACTGAATTTTTTTTTGCCAGCAGCTAAAGTACTATTTAGAGAAAGTGCAGTAAAATTTGGAGATAATCGAAATGAAAATGTGGTTTGTATTCAATAATCAAAGCTGAAAGTTGTAAATCCGTGTCCCAGTTACCCAACTCGACCTTACCCCTTTTTTAATGCAGATAAAGTAACCAGTGAGAAAAGCTAATTGTCATACCGTGCTTATTTTGGCTTGTACCTATATGTTATAATTGAACTTTTCCAAACTCTTGGGATATACTCTATAAAATACTAAAAATGGAATCTAAGACTGCAACAATAATTTTATTTTATTATTACCGTATTTCATCGATTATAAGACGCACATTTTTTCGTGTTTTGGTGTCTTTGGATTCATGGTGCGTCTTATATTCGATGGCATCTTTCCAGCTGCGTAAAGGTTATGCTTTGAGAAGCTGCGCGTATTCAACAAAGGTCACGCGAACAGGAGGTGGGGTGAGCTAGCGGCCACAGCTGCTCAGTTGTAATAGATTCGATCGCGATCATTTTTTAATAAAGCTCTGTCCGTAATTGCTGTTTAAAATGTCCTCAAAGATAATTCACTATGATGCTGCATTTAAACGAAAACTTATTGTGTATGCTGAAGAGCACGGAAATAGAGCTGCAGGACGTAAATTTAACATTAGTGAAGCGAATATTCGTCGTTGGAGAAATGATCGTGCAAAGCAACTACCAAATGCTTTAGGGGGCCCAACTTTCTTGGGATATCCACAAGTAGATGAAGTTGTATTACGTTTTGTTATTGAAGGGCGTGTCAAAAAAATGCAATTCAAAGCACTAGAAGTTTTTAAAGCCTTTGGAATACATGGAAAACTTTTAAAGCAACGAGAGGTTGTTGTGACTGATTCATGCGTCGTGTAGGCCTGTCTTTAAGGCGTCGGACGTCTATTTGTCAAAAACTTCCTTCTGATTTTGAACAGAAATTTCTCAACTTTCAGGACCACGTGATTCAGTGGAGAAAAAATCTAACTAGAACTAATCAAATCGACAATGCAGACGAAACCCCAGTATTTTTTGATATGCCTCGAAATTATACTGTGAATGCCCAAGGTGCAAAAAACCTAAAGATCATGAGTAAGGGTTATGAAAACCAGCGTATCACTGTGATGCTGTGTATAACTGCAGACGGCCGAAAATTACCACCATATTTAATTTTAAACCGCAGAACAATACCAAAAAATGAAATTTTTCCAAAAGATGTCGTTCGTGCACAAAAAAAATGGGTGGATGACGACTGAGCTGATGGAAGATTGGCTAAAAGTCGTTTGGAATAGACGCCCAGGAGCTTTACGTAACCCACCCAGTATTTTAGTTCTTGATGCTTTTCGTAGGCATTTAACTGAAGCAATAAAGACTAATCTCGCCCAAAAAAATACTGACTTGGTGATTATTCCTGGTGGCATGACTAGTCAATTGCAACCCTTCGACGTTTCAATTAACAAACCATTTAAGGATTATTTAAGGAAGGAGTATGAACCCTGGTTGTGGATGGACAACCATCCATTGACAACTTCCGGAAAAATAAAAAAAAACGTCGGCATCAACACTTGCAGAATGGGTATCTGCTGCTTGGAAAAAAAATCCGGAATTAATAGTGGAGTACTCATTTAAAAAATGCTGCATCACTAATGCCCTTGATGGCACAGAAGATTATATTTTGTGGGAAAATGCAATTAATGATTCAGAAATAAGTGATTCAGGTGATTCAGAAGCAAGTGATTCAGAAAAATCAGAAACTGAATGTGATGTTTCTGATTCTGATGACCAAAATGCGTAAATATGCAATATGCCCTTCATTTTTGCAATAAAGTTGATTTTTATTTTTATAATAAAGTTTATTTCATTTTTTAATACCTAATAAAGTATTTATTCACTTTCTACTTTTTTTATTTCTAGCTTAGAAAAATAAGGGTGCGTCTTATAATCGAAGAAATACGGTAATTTACAAACGTTTAACAACTCAGTACTAAAAAAATGTATTTTAAAATTTATTCTGATTCAAATATTGATTGATAGTTTTATTAGAACAGTTATTTAAAATGATCGGGCTATCAGAAATTAGTTCTTCTTTTACTGCAGTAGATGACGATATATTTGTTCTGGTATTTATTAACGAATTGTTAGATGTAGATGGGTTAGGGAATGATTTGGCAGGACTCGAATTTTCCAGAGATTGTAAGATTTTAGACTATACTTGTGATTTTCCGAGAAAAGATTGATCAACATATCCTTCAGCTACACTGCTAGATTTCCAGCCACCGCACCGTGCTTCTTTAACCTTTGTAATACCAAGGTTCGCACTGGTACGTACAGTACCAAGGGGGGGTCCAGCTGGACCCCATTAAAAGTTTTCTGTTATAGGCAACAAATCAAGGTTATATTTGGGTTTTATTCTTTTATTTGTGTTTTTAACTTACATTTTTGACGTACAGTGAAAATGGGAACATGAGAAATAATTAAAGATTTTGAATTTTATTCCTTACATTGAAAACATATTTTACTTGTAATAATTTCGCAATGCTCCGAACATACAAACTGATTACACTTGTTACACTTCTGTTTAACTTTCCTATCCTTCTGCCGTGGACAAAAAAAGCATCTCCTTTTCACTGATCCCTGATTATCATCAGCTACGCGTTTCCCTTTTGCTTGAAGTTCAGGAACCAAAACTCTTATATGGCGGAGAATTTTTGTCTGTAATCCTGTTACATTTTGAGCTCTTCGCTGTACATGCGGTATTAGAAGACATTTAGCTCCATCAAGAAGAAATTTTCTCCTTCTGTCCAAATTAGGTTTTTGCCAATCTGGATACTTTCTTTGCCACAGAGCAAACGCATTTACACCGGCGAGATCCAGCATATTGTAAAAAAGGATCATCGGCCAACGTAAGGTTTTTCGCTTTACAGAGTATTCTTTAGCTAACTTGTCAGTTGTATCTACCCCACCCTTCGTTGAATTGTAATGTAGTATTATTTCAGGTTTGAATGCAGTTGACTCTGACGAAATGTTGCTATCGTGATGTTCAGTCGATAACAGAATAACCGCTTTATTTTTGTCGGAAACATATGATACTAATGTATGCTCTTTAGTAAAACAAAATTTGCTTGTGTGAGTACTTCGGCTGCGTTGAGGTAAAAGTTGTTGTGGGATATCCGTCTTGTTCTTTCTCATTGTGCCACAAAGTGTTAGACCATTTTCCAGTAGTGCATTGGCTAAAGGAATACTTGTAAAAAAATTGTCGGTAGTGATTCCGTGACCAGGTTGTATGTTTTTTGTGAGATCAAGTACTACTCTTTTACCTTGATCTTTTTCTGGGCGATTTCCCTCCTTGCCCAAGTAAACTTGTAAGTTGTGAACATAAGCAGTCTCAGTGTCAGCAAGGACCCACAGTTTCAAACCATATTTGTCGGGTTTGCTCTTCATATAAACTCTGAAGGGTGCTTTGCCTCGAAAACCGACTAATTGTTCATCAACACACAAATGGGATGCTGGATATAAGAAACGATTACACTTTTCCACAAAAATATCAAATATTTCTCTAAATGCGGCTAGTTTATCTTGTTGTTTACGTTCTTCTCTAGTATCTACGTTGTCAAAGCGCATAAAACTTGTTAGTGCAGAAAATCTGTTTCGCGACATTGTTCCTGGAAATATTGACCTACAGTATTCCTCTTGTTCACACCATAAAAAACTGACTGGCTCCTTACGCGCTTTCAGAGCTCCTTGAGTAAATAATAACCCAATATAGGCACATATTTCGACAGAATCGGTTGGGATCCATGTTTTCTTTTTATTGGGATGATTTTCATTCCATTTATAATAAACTAATTCAGCTTTATAATTTGTATGTTTTACAATTATGTCGACGATTTCTGGACAAATGAAAAGCCGCAATACTTCATTTATGGTCGAAAAATTAGATGCACTTGCTGTCAAATGCGAGGATTTGTTCAAAACATTGTGCTTTGTTTTTCGGGTGTACGTATACGGCCTGGTTTTCCATTGCATCCCAGATTTTGCAATCAAAGTATCCGCCTCTTCGTCTGAGTCGGTATTATCCAAGTCGTCATGGCCATCAGCTGTTACTACATCGTCTACTGCGTCGTTTTCTTCAATGATGTCTTCATCCTCAGACTCTGACAAGTTCAAACATTCATAATCCTCATCGTCGCTTTCTTCTATCAATTTCTTAAGTTCTTCGTCGGTTAGATATCGCTTTGTTGAAGTGGTAGCTCGAGGCTTTGATACACTAAGGTGTGCTGCAAACGCCATGATCAACAACACTAAACAAACTAATTGAGCATGCAACCGCAAGATGCACTGTAACACACGTGGTACAGAGTGGTACTACAGCGTTGCCAAGCGTACGTGCAGTCTCTTCAGTGTTGTCAAACGTTTGTTCCCAACTAACTGTTACATTTATGGAAGCAAAAACGAAAAACAAAAAATTACCTTTGAATAACAAGGGGGGGTCCGTGAGGACCCCAACTGAAAAAACGTAAATAACTCAAAAATTATGAATGAAAATCAATTTTTATGCATAACCACACCTGAGAGTATGTAAAAACGGCATTGTAAAAGAAGGAGAACTATCAAAATGGAACGACTGGAATTATATACGAAAAAAACCTAAATTGGGGTCCACGCGGACCCCCGTTGGTACCACAAAGGTTAACTTAACCAAGTCACCTCCTGCATTGACTAGTAGGGTAGCAGAACTTCTCCGGAAACAGTGGCCAGTGTACTTTTGCGAATCAGGAAAATTTAGGTACTGGGCTATTTGCATTGGAACTTGCTGAACTTATTAATACCCACAAACTGTTTGGTACATTTACCATTTTGATAGTTGACGAAAAATCTTGAATTAATTTGATTCATTTCTGATGGACGAAGGTTGATATACTTTTTACAAATATCATAGAAAAATCCGGAAATATGAAAAGATCGTGAAATTTTTGTTTTAGTATTACGTATTTCAACCAGTAGACTATTTTCAATGTCTCTATTATCGTTTGTAGTCAAATCCTTCAGTTCATGACAACGGTCTAAAAAATAGGATACTATAAATACCTACATATCCAATACCTACATATCCGTTTATAGTACTTTATGTAACTAGTCTTCAAAGCAAGGCTTTAGGGGACGAGTCGTGATGTTTCCGTAATATAAAGATTCCAGTTTTTGATCTTCCTGAATTTTGTTTCCTAAGATCATATAGGCCGTTTTGTTCTGGTTTATTTGTAGTCCGACTTTTAGTGCTTGATTTTCCAGACTTTTTATAATGCTTTTCAATTCCTTTCTGGTTCTTGATAGCAACACCACATCGTCCGCGTACGCGAGACATTGGTGCGAGTTCCTAAGGATGTTATTTCTGACTTTGATGCTACTTCTTCGGAAAACTTGTTCCAACATTATATTGAAGAGGGTTGTTGAGAGCGGGTCGCCTTGTTTTAGGCCGATGTTACTTTGGAAAGTCTTCGATTCGTGCCCCCTGTATTTCACCCTGTTTATTGTATACCTTAATGTCATTTTTACCACATCTACTATGTCCTTTGGAATCTTCATCTCTTCCATGGCTCTGTATAGTTCGTTTTCTATTAATTTTGTCATAGGCATTTTTAAAATCAATAAATAGTGCGCATATCGGAATATTTTTTCTGTCGTATTTTTCTTGTATCTGGTTTAATACAAATATATGGTTTACAACTGACTTACCCTTCTTAAAGCCTGCTTGGCAATCACTGATTTTACCCTCTGTAATATTCTGCAGTTTACACTAGCGCCATTGGTCTATAGTTTTCCGGTGCTTGTGTACTTCCCTTTTTGTATATAGGCCATATCAGTGATGTGTGCCACTCTGTGGGCATTTCTTTCCCCTTCCAGATTTGTAATATAATCTCATACACCCTTTTGATTAGGTCTTTATCTGCATGTATTATTAGTTCTGTGACGATTTCATCAGATCCTGGGCTTTTGTTCTTCTTCATTTTATTGAGAATTCTCTGGAATTCTTCGAAACTTGGAGTTTCTGCTTGACTCTCATCTTTTTGTGGTAGTTTGCCTTGTGTCTCGTTGTTTGCTGTAGGGTCCTATACTGTATTTTTGAAATGTTCTGCCCAGATTTCAACTAGTTGCCTTTCATCTAGGAATAGTTCACCTTCCTTATTTCTCAACCCTATTTCTTGTGTATAACCTTTCTTTTCCCTTTTCATCTTTTCATAGAAGCTTGTGTTCGTATAATTTTTGTATACTTTCTATTTTTTCCTTCAATGCTTCTCGCTTGTTTGTTCTACATATACTGTTGGTTTCGTTTCTTATTTTCCTGTACTTCTCTTGTAGTTCCTCTGTTTTTACAATTGGATATGGAAGAATGCGTTTAATATCTGAAACTGCAACCACTTACTTTCGTCACTAGAGACGAAAGTTAAAGTTAAGGGACATTCTACGAAATGAAAGACGGTGGCAAAGAAACGTAAGAAAACGAATTGTAAATTCCGGAAAGGCATACACTAAATCTGGTCGTGACGTTGCCAGCAAGAAAATGAAGCAATCCTGTGATCCCAATAAGTTGAGATTGAAATGCTCGCAGAAAATTGAACACGATCAGAGATTGGCAATTTTTAATAGTTTTTACGAAATGGCATGCAAAGTGAGGCAAGATAATGTTATTTCCAAATGTATGAAGCCCATTACACCTCGAAAATACCGAAGACAGGGTGAATATGTCCGTTCACTTAATTTTGCATATTATTTATATTGTAATGGTAAACCTGTTCGAATTTGTAAGAAGTTTTTTACATAAACACTTTGCATAAGCAATAACATTATTAGTACGGTTGCCAGGAAAACAACTTCGGAAGGAATTTTGGAAAAAAGAATTTAAGGTAAGCATGGCAAGCAATACAAACTTAGTAAAGAAATAACAGATGGAATAATTGCTCACATCAAGTCTTTTCCTCGAATTGAATCCCATTATTGCCGTCAAGATACTAAAAGAGAGTACATTGAAGGTAATTTTAATATTGCCACAATGCATCGCCTTTACATGGAAAAATGCACAAAGGAAAACATTCCTAGTGCGAAATATTCGCCTTACGAAAAAATTTTCAACACACAATTTAATATAGCATTTTACCGACCAAAAAAAGATCAGTGCTCATTATACACTCGGTTTAAAAATTCAAATGATGCTGAAAAGAAAGCTATCAAGGAAAAGTACGAAAATCATTTATCAGCGAAAGATAAATCCAGGGAAGAAAAAGTGAAATGATGTTGCTAAATCCCAGATGGTTGTCGCCTGTTACGATTTAGAGCCAGTAATTCCCTTACCTTGCGGAGAGGTTTCAGACCTTTATTATAAAAGTAAAATTAATGTGATAAATTTTACAATTTTTGATATGTCACAAAGAGAAGGATTCTGCTATCCCTGGCATGAGGGTATTGCTAAGAAGGGCGCAAATGAAATAGGTAGTTGTGTATATTTCTTTCTGCAAAGCATTGGTGAAACAACTGAAGTAATATTTTATTCTGATAATTGTGTAGGTCAACAGAAGAATAAATTTGTTGTCGCAATGTATTTGCATGCTGTTGAACTCTTACCCATCAAATCTATTACTCATATGTTTCTAATTACTGGCCATACACAAAACGAAGCAGATAATATGCACTCACTAATAGAAAGAGCAAAGAGAGCTTTACGAAGTGGCTAAATTTTTTTGCCATCTGAGGTGTTTATATTGACGAAAATGGCAAAGAGGACTGGTAAGCCATTCAGTGTTAAAGAAGTAAATACAGAAGATATCATAGACTTGTGTGGCAAGAGATATAAAAATTTCAATGTGAATGAATCAAGAAAAAAGGTAGACTGGAATACTATTATGATTTTACGATTTGAGAAAGATAGTCCAAACGTGATAAAGGACAAAACGTCATACAGCAGCAAAGAATATAATATCAATACAACTAGAGGGACGAGAGGGCGAAAATCATAGTAAGTCAGTGCCTCACAAACGCTTATGAAAAGCCACCAAAAATTTCGTTGACAAAACTGCAGGGTCTTTTATATTTATGCAACGCTAATTTGATTCCAGCCGCTTCTCAAAACTTTTATTGTCAGCTGGAAGCGACTACAACTCATGTTGCTCCAACAGAAGATGAAGATGCCGACTGAAATCTTCACTTTTGAAGAACGCTCCTATTACTACTAACTCATAATTACTTTTTACTGTACCTTGTTTAATTCCTATTTGAGTTTGTTCCCAAGTTCAATAAAAGCATAAGTAATAAATAACAGTATTTTATGTAAGTGTTTGGCCAAAATAACCAATTTTCCTAAGGTATTAATTATAATTTTTGAGGCATCTTTGAAGACCAGTATGATGTACTTCAATGTAATACTGGTACATCTTTCAAAATCATAGTTACTGTTTACAATATCAAGTAAATAACAACCATGGTGAAATTAATCAAGTTTAATGCTGCATTTGGAAACATTTCATTAAAATCGAATCTAAGGCCAAATTTTAATTAGAAAAATATAATTTAAAACACAAATACTCCAAAATGATGTATGTGTATTATACCTCAGTATTGCATTAGAGCAGCGGCGTTGATGAACATCTCGACTGGTGTGCTCACGTGAATATGATCTGTTGTAGGTTAAACAAGGCATATTTTGCCATACGTAATTTAAAACTTTGTATATCCCAGAAATATTTAGCAGGTGTGTATCATGCGATGGTGCAATCAGTGCTTATGTACAATACTATAGTTTGGGGCAGATCAGCTGAGGCAAAACGAATTTTTATTTTGCAAAAGCGAATAGTAAGGCTTATTTTTAACGTACCGCCACGTCAATCTCTTAGATCTACTTTTAAGGATAACAAAATATTAACTCTGGTATCATTAATCATTTATAAATGTTGTATATGGGTAAGAAATAAAAAGAAATCATTATAAATTAAATGCCGATGTACATGGACATAACACTCGATTGCGCACCAATATACACATATACCAGTATAATTATTCGCTATTCGAGAAATCACCAGCCGTGACATCTGTGAAAATATATAATACATTATAGAATATATTAAACAAATTTGTGGAAATAAATTTAAAATTAGTTGAAAAACATGTTTATATGATAATTGTTTTTATAGCTTACATGAATATTTATAATGCCTCTTAAGTTGTATGTATCTTGTATTTGTATTTGGCGTGCTGGACTTGTTCTCATCTGCTTTTATGCAGGGACGGAATGAAATAAAATTATTATTATTATTATTATTAATATCTTGTGGCCAAACGTTAAAACTTACAATGACTTTCTCAAACTCGCGCGCGAAGCTGAACAAGCCTTACAGCATCCAGCAACTTGAATTTTTGTGGTTTTCACAACCAAGTGCATCAAGACCTAGAAAGGAGCGCCCGCGATGCGATTATTGTCGCAATTTCGGACATTAGACTCACGATTGCAAAATTTGCAAATGCAAACATGTAAGACACGATCAACAAAAGATAATAACTTCACCTACGCAGTCTTCAGTTAAATGCTACAGGTGTGAAGCCAGCGGTAAATTGCGTGCCAATTGCCCAAACTGCAATCCAGAGCAACCACGTAGAACAAGTGCCAACATGTTGAGAAGGGGCCATAATTATAACAGGGTGTAAAAAAAGTCTGGAATATAGCAAATATTTTAAAAGATATCGGAGATGAATTTTTCAAAATTGCCACACTTATATAGTTAAAAACGGCGCATCTAGGAAGGACAAAACCGTTTCTGTAACTGTAGAGGGTTAGTCAGAAAAAATACCAACTTTTGTATTTTAAATTGGACACCCTGTATATTACCGAGGAATCAAATAGTCCTTCAAAAGACAAATTCAACTATATAGGGTTTGACGGATTTATTGCTTAAAAAGACTTAAAAAACTAATTTGAAATAAATTAACAAGAACACGGTGTAAATAGGAAATACATGAAGATTGGATACAAATAAGATGTTCAAGAGATCTAGCAAGCCAGTCAATTTCGCCTCTCCTCCCTATCCACTGATTTGGGAACATTTGGTTCAAAAATTGGCGCACCTGTAAACCAAAATGAGCGGGGGCGCCATCTTGTTGAAACCAGATTTTGACAGATAAATCCGTCAAACTCTATATCGTTGAATTTGTCTTTTGAAGGACTATTTTATTACTCGGTAATATACAGGGTGTCCAATTTAAAATACAAAAGTTCGTATTTTTTCTGACTAACCCTGTACAGTTACAGAAACGGTTTTGTCCTTCCTAGATGCGCCGTTTTTACCTATATAAGTCTGGATATTTTGAAAAATTCATCTCCAGTAGTTTTTGAAATATTTACTATATTCCAGACCTTTTTTAAACCCTGTATATAACAGCAATAAGATAACATGAACGACAAAATAAAATGCTTGAGTAAGAAAGAGATGTCCATACGATAAAATTAATTTAGTAGGCATGTTTAGTTGCCTTACGTCATAATTAAAATAAGCGTCATGCCTACTCGAATATTTACTACTATGTTTATCTCTTTCTTACTCAAGCAATACGTGTTATTTTCTTTTTCATGTTATCTCATTGCTGTTATATACTCGTATAATTGTGGCCCCATCGGTACAACTATTATGGAAGCGTGCGTTATTACAAATCCATGCACTAAACTTCTACTAACGATTAAATTGCTCGATCGAGGGGAACCACCTATGCAGATTCAGGTGCTCAAGCCAGCATTGCAGGGAGGCGGGTGTACAATTATTTAAAATCGATTAATTATCCTTTCACGTCATCACAAGTTACGATCGGGTATGCGAATGGAATTGCCAGAGAAGAGGATATATTAATAGTTCAGGTGCAATTGGAAGTTGCAGGTAGATCTATACCAACAGATCTGATAATTGTGCCTAAGTTAGAAAATAATCATACCCTGGTAGGCATGGACTTCCTGAAAAGCGCTGGTATTGTTATCAATCTCGGTCCGTACACCTGGAGGCAGATGATCCAGAATCAGAGTAGGAATTCGCAGAGGACATCACTGTACCAGAGAAAGGGAGCTCAAAGTCGCACCAAGTTGTTGTCGAAAAAGAGAACCCGAAGCAAGAAATCATCGATTTCTTTCAAAGTGTATCATCAACAATCTAATCCGGTAGAGCGGAAAAATGGAAAACAGAAAGTGCAGCTATCGATACTTGTAGGCAGAAATCACCAAAACTGGGGAGAGAAACTACCTGCAATTCGTTTTGCCATTAACACATCCAAATGTCAGTCAACAGGGTATACAGCAGTGTATTTAACGTTCGTCAGGAAGCTAAGACCAGATGATGTTCAACATGATCTTCGGGCGGTCATTCAATCTGAAATCTTTGTGCCACAAGTAACAACATTTGTTGAAATTGTCTGACACATTATCTGAAGCACGTGAGTCCAATGAGCATGCCCAAGACCTACGGAAGCGACAAGCTGACAAGACACAAAGAGATTCTCCGCCATTTGAAGCAGGAGATTTGGTGCTGGTCAAGTTTCATCTACTGAGCAATGCGGCCAAAGGAACTACTTCGAAACTGGTGCCACATCGCGATGGGTCATACGTCTTCATTAAAGTCACTAGTCCAACCACCTATGCTTCACCTAAAGTTTGATAGTGGCTACCGTGGTGAGTTTTCTAGTACGGTTTTCTCAAGTAGAGAAATGTTTACTAGAGGGCGTATGTTGCTTTCACTGGCAGTTAATAACGGTAAGAAAAATTTATTTTGTTTTTGTTTGTTTAAATTTTATTCAGAACTCGGAAATAGTCCAATCGTTTTAAGTATATTTTGTACATAATAAGAAGAGTTATCTATTTTTTTTATCATTTGTGTTTTAAATAGAAATCCTATTATACATTGCATTCGCGATCTTTCTGGATGAGGGTTGGCCATGATTTCGTTTTATCAAGTTACTTTCTTTATTATATACTGACTTCCATAAAAATCGCAACACCTAGAATTAATTGAGTAGTCCTCCGGGGACGTCCAGGTCAGGGCGACGTTGTTGAACCCCTTCTTCGGACCATCTGGACCAACATCTCAACGCCGTTGCAACATTACGGTTTACACGGCCAGCAATATCTCTAAGAGAAAGTCCGGCCTCTCTCATGCCAATAATACGGCCACGTTCAAAATCATTTAATTGACAATAATTTTGACGTTGATGAACTCTTGGCATTGTTGTTATAGTCAGAAGGCAATAGTGATCAAACAATTCGCCAAATTGACAGTTATTACGCACCGATTGTTTTTTGTTCTAAAAATTTGTTGTTACTAAGTGTAAACAAACAAACGAAGAAAAAACAACAACCGATCGATACTTTTTATTCAAATTTTGATCATTACTTTGTTTCGTCCAAATAGAGATTTTATAAAACTTTCAATAAAATCGCTCAATGAATTCTAGGTGTTGCGATTTTTAAGGAAGACAGTATATTTTTTGTTTCCTTTAGGTTTTCCTGTTATTGAAAACTACGTTTTACGGTGCTGCCAAATCTAAATTTAGCGATTTTAAAAAGATCTCGGTAGTTCATGTCAAGCTCGTGTCAATTTGAATTCAAGTTGAATTAACGCAGCAAGAAGATGCCCAAAACGATATCAAAAGAAACCAAATGCACATTAAAAAATGTTTTGAAACCCTACGAAATATGCGGCCTGATTTAATCCATGATTGTCTGGTAAACAGCGTTTGCAATATTTTTGGAGTAAAGATAATTACATACATGTTTTGTATATTTACCTAATAACGCAATTTTTAGTTTGGGAGGTCGACAATAGAAATTATTATAAAACAATAGCCTAACGAGTTGCAATCTTCTGTCGTTGGCGTACGCTCTAAATCTAGTTTATATCAAAATAATTTTTTAGGAAGGAGTTGCAACAACTGATTTGGCAATATAATTCCGAAAATAGGTTTTTTACAGTAAGTGATTTATTGGTTGATGTTAAGGAACAGTGTGGGTTTACGGGAGGGAGAACATTGCTATACGAAATTCTGAAATCTATGGGATATAAGTATAAACTTACTAATGGACGCAAAATTTTATGTGAACAAAAGCACGTTGTTGCATCCAAAATTAGTTTCTTGCGAAAATATCTACATTTTAAAAGTTCAGATGAAAATATCATCTTCGTGTACCTTGATGAAACGTGGATCTACCAAAATGGATCTACGATTCGTCGTTGAGTTCGCGAAGATGATAGTAAAAGTAATCCATCCAAATTTAGGGGGGAGGGAATACGATTCACAATTTTGCATGCTGGAACTAAATTTGGGTTTTAGGAAGGATGCGATTTTTTATTGGATT
This sequence comes from Agriotes lineatus, assembly GCA_940337035.1. Lineage (NCBI taxonomy): Eukaryota > Metazoa > Arthropoda > Insecta > Coleoptera > Elateridae > Agriotes > Agriotes lineatus. The sequence continues at coordinate 110,087,965 of OW679196.1, read as the reverse complement.
CAAAAAACAACGACAGAGATTACCACAAGACCATGACCGCAACTGTATTTCAAAATTGGGTAAATAATCAGCTTATTCCTGCTTTAGCTAAGATTAATGGTAAATGTGTGGTAGTTATGGACAACGCTCCTTATCATTCTGTGCAGTTGGACAAAACGCCCACATTTTCCACCAAAAAAGGCGAAATGCAGGAATGGCTGGTTAAACACAGTGTAAAGTTTTCTGATAACTATACAAAAAAACAGCTTTGACAGTTAATTAAACCTTTTAGAGAAAATCACAGCAAGCGCTATGCAGTCGATGAACTTTTAAAAAAGAAAGGTAATTAGGTTCTTAGATTAGCCCCCTACCATTGTCAATACAACCCTATCGAAATGGCATGGGAGTTTTGTAAGACCTATTATAACAAACATATAAATTTGCGGCCACCATCTAAGGATAGGGTTACAAATTTATGGTCTGAAGCTCTTTTAAAATGTTCACCAGACATGTGGCAAAATTATTGTAAGCTTTGTGAGGAACTTATTTCGGCAGACTGGACAAATAGTATGGGTAACCTTTCGTTTGAAAATATTCCTCCCATCATTATTTCACTAGCAGAATCTGATTCTGAATCACAGTCAGAATCGGAGTCAGAATCTCTTAGTGAAGTAATGGAAGTGGAATAAAAAATTCTATCATTTCGGTTCAAAATTTCAGTAAATATTCAAGAGCAAAAACGCAGTTATTGCAAACGTGGCAAACAAAAAAGGCTGCCAAACAAGCCAAAAAGGCAGTCATCAGTAATTTAGACATAAGAAACCAGAAATAGTTATTTAAGCAACAGAGGCGTCTATTATGCCTGTACACTACCACGGGAACGTCGGAGCAATCATATAGCAATGCCCAGTGAACAAGAAAATTGAAGAAGATCAAACCCCCTGAGTGGATGCAGCGAAAGTGCAGTCGAAACAAAGCACAGCATAGTGCGGTAGTTCATATTTTATTCTCTGTGCATGGTTGAAATTATAGCATTTTTCAGGTACTCTACGGAACAGTAGCTTAACTTCATGTTTCTCCTTCAGCTCGTTTAGGCGCTTATTGTAAAGAAGGGATTAACCGAGGTACCTACTATAACATGAAAATAAAAGACGTGTTGCCAATATCGTCGAAAAATAGGCTAAAACGCAGAGGAAGACAATTAAAATTCTAACAATGTTCTGCTACTTGTAAAAAACATGTGATTAGTTTAATAAAAATTTAGATTTATAAAATCTTTTGCGTTGAGATACAGAGGAAGCACTTGCAACAGCGCAAACGATCAATGATAGAAAACATAACCTGAAGCAGCGTTTTCCTCCATATTCGCCAATCGCCGACGACTACGACCGAGTAGCCGCGACCAATTCGTTACTACATCTAAAATGCATTTAAAGCAGCGTTTTCCTCCACATTCGCCAGTCGCTGACGACCACGACCGAGTAGCTGCGACCAATTCGTTGAGACATCTACAATGCATTTAAGTGGGTCTGTTTTCCTAGCTGCTACTAATTCGTTGCTACCAAAACCCGTTCGCCAGTCGCTAGTTGCCAGTCGCTTGACATGTTTTTGAGTAGACAAGCGACTTATTCGTCGACGAATTTGGATGTTTTTGCATCGTATTTGTGAAGTGTTGTATGTAGATAATATATTTTAACTTGGTGAAGTCAGGAAAATATAACTATAACAGTAGCAACATTAAAATTATTGTTTTTTTATCAATATTCATTTTATAAACTGCAGCTAGTCGCGAGCGAAGAGCAGTAAACCGCAGCGGGAGGAAAACGGGCAGACATCCTGACGAATCGGTCGCGGCTACTCGATCGTAGTCGTCGGCGACTGGCGAATGTGGAGGAAAACGCTGCTTAAGCCGGTCTGTTTTCCTAGCTGCTCCAATAATTTGTTGCTACCAAAATCCGTTCGCCAGTCGCTAGTCGCCAGTCGCTTGACATGTTTTTGAGCAGACAAGCGACTGATTCGTCGACGAATTTGGATGTTTTTGCATCGTATTTGTGAAGTGTTGTGTGCAGATAATATATTTTAACTTGGTGAAGTCAGGGAAATATAACTATAACACTAGCAACATTAAAATTATTGTTTTTTATCAATATTAATTTTATAAACTGCAGCTAGTCGCGAGCGAAGTGCAGTAAACCGCTGCGGGAGGAAAACAGGCACACATCCTGACGAATCAGTCGCGGCTACTCGGTCGTAGTCGTCGGCGACTCGCGAATGTGGAGGAAAACGCTGCTTTAAGATAAAATTATCGAACGTCAAATATTCAAGTCACAATTCAACTCCTTAAACACCAATCACATTACCAAAACTGTCTAAATTCCATCCAGAAAGATCGCGAATGCAATATAGTTAACTAATGCAGGGATTATACTCAAAATCAATAGAAATATAAAAAAAGTTTTTGTTTATGTAATTTTAATTAGATAAGTCGAGTATTGAGTCAACAGAAACGTATCGGTTGTTTAGGTACCTAGCGAATTATTTATGGTTTGTACTAAACAAATCTCAAGAGCATTTACGAAATCTATCGACTATATTTTGATTGATTATTACAATATCAATTTACAAATCGTTGGTAACAAAATTTAGATATTGCATTCAAATTACAGTTTTACATTAGTTTCAATATTGCACCATATTGTGCATAACTACTAAATATGTCATATCTGTGAAGCCCCCACAATTCACGTATAGAGTTGTGGCTGTCTAATAAATGACCATTGTCGATCCCAAAAGCTATTGCGCTGACTGTAATTTTAAGGGGCCAATACCACAGAATATGAGCTCAGCACAGGCAAAAATTCTAGCCATAACCATGGTAGAAAATAACATGATGTGCTAGACAGCCGCCTAAAGTTTGTAGTGTTTGCGCAGTGACATCAGGATCGAAGAGAATCTTGAAGCTGCCAATTTAGCGACTACACGTTGTGTTTAGTTTTTTAATAATAATAATGCCTTCCTGTGCCATTTCGAGTTGTAAGGATGACAACATGAAAACTAAGGGTATGTATAATCTGTAACCTCATTTACCTTGCGGTGTAGAGGCTGGTGCTTTATGCGCTGGCATCTGGCGGTACAATGCTCAACTTGCCCCGGATTCGGGATACAGAGTTGGAGCGCGCTTTTGGTGCTTGCGCAGCAACCATTGTGTGAGTTGTGTGTCTTGGTGATGTGTTGACCTTGTTACTTTACCTCTTAGGTCTGTGGTTCTGAGTACCGAAATAAAATATTTCAGGTTTCCAAAGGATGCGGGTGTAGCGAAAAGGTGGATACCCCCCTGTAAGCGGAAAAATTAAATTAACCTCAAAAATGGTAAGCCGAAAATATTTGGTTTAATCAGTATTTAATGTATTTTTTATGCTATTTTCTTTACGTACAGCTTGTATATGTTCAATCCACTTCGCGAGTAATGCTTACGAATTGCCTCTGAAGCACCAATTGTTGAATTACACCCCAAAAACAGCAAGACTTTTGAGACAAGATGCTGTACCCACGTTGGAATTGCCAACCATTCCTCCAAGTGTCTCCAAACACTCGAATGAAAAGGAATCGAAAGTCGGACGAACGTGTAGAGCGAGCCGATAAATAAACGATGAGCTGCAGTAGAGGAAATTTCTCCCCTAAACATTTTTTATTCACATATTATGTTAGAACAGGTTAATTTTAATCACATCTTTATTCATTTGTCTTCAACAACAAACGGTTTAAAAAAATGTATGCATTGATTGGCCTTGGTTATTTAAACATTGCGTAAAATAAGTAGTCAATTTAAAAAAATAATGCATGTGTATTAGCAAAGAGCCAACTCGGCTAGACAAGTTTTGTTTTGTATTTGTAAATTTTAAAAATACTCAGGAATGGATTAATCATACCTATTTTGACCAAGATAAAACTACGCGTATCAGATGCTTTTTTCTCAGCAAATGGTATTTCATCCGGTAGATGCAAAAACCGGCAAAGATGAAAAGAAGAATTTTGACGATCTAGGCAAACAAGAATATCTGCTACATTCTCTACACGAAATTAATGTAGACGAATCTGAAACGAGAAGTACGAAAATCGAAATAAAAGCACCTTTTCCGCAAGAAATCACCAACCCTAGTACAAGCAAACAGTAGAAAGTGTGTTGTTTGGATGATACATGTACATGTAATATTATATCCTCTTCAAACTGCAAGATATGTGAAGATTATCCACAACAGAGACCCTGATTTGGATATTAAAGATCCTTCCGATTATTCTACGAGTAGTAGGCTAAGAACCACCCAGGGTTGTAGTGCCAACGATGATGATGAGTAGCAGATCAACATACCACTCAATTGAATAAATAAGATCAATAAAATTGTAAAATCTAATAACAAGGTTCCTATTGAACCACAATCTGAACAATTGGCGTGAGTGTTACTTTTGAAGCATGAAATTATTAAAATTATTTCATTATTTTGCAGAAAAAAATAAATGTTGGAAAAAAATTATACATTGTAAATATTGTGAAACTGAAATATGTACACAAAATATAATGAAACATTTGAAAAGAAACCATAAAGAAGAGAATGAAGTAGAGGCTATATTTCGGCTTCCTAAAAATTGTAAAAAAGTACGACATGCGTTTGCACTATTTAGAAACGATACAAATTTTGACCTCTTCATTAATAGAGTAATAACACCTAATCGCCTACACACCTATGCAGAAAACACGGATAATCATTATCCATGTGCATATTGTAAAGGGTTATATCTTAAAAATTATTTAAAGCATCATGCAAAAGCTTGTTTCCGTTATCATCAATCATTAAATAGGAAACAAGGAAATACTCAAACGGTAACTGCCTGCGCTATGGTTTCGACCAATGTAATATTTAAATTAAAAGTTACAGGAAAAGTAACAATTAAACATGTACCAACTTATTGGTTTTTATCCAAACTACTATCTAAACCAAATTTAGACAATAATTTTTAATTTTTTGAAACTTTTGAAATGTTATTTTAATAATTTTATTTTAAGGTCTTTAATGTGATTAAAGGGGATGCCACAGCTCTTGAAGCAAAGAAAGATCTTCTGATAGCCCATTTTGGAGATTCGTATCTAAAAAAACATATGCGAGATCAAACGGCGTATGCGTGCAGTAATCGCATGAGGAAGCTGTCACATCGGTTAATCAGTTACCAAAGAAGTGTCCAGAGTAAGGACGTTGTTTTCAAAGACATTCTTCGTCTTAGAAACTTTGATTCAGTAATACTTGAAGTAAAAGAAATAGCCGTATATGATCATGTGCAGAAAACTTTTAGGGCACCTAGTTTACCTATGCACTTAGGGACTTCGCTAAAATTAGCGTGTGAGGAACTATCCCATTTAATTTTAAAACATAGTAAAGGTTATCAAACTAAACCTACACTTCAGGAAATAAACGTGGTTAGTTGTGAATAATTTGGTTGGTCAAATCAAAATGGAATACAGAATTGGCGTCTCTTGCGAATGAAGACCTAATGGAGAAACTGTGGAATAAACCGATATTATTGCCATTAGTTAGTGACATTGAGAAGTTTCGTAATCACACACTGAAGATAGTGAATAAATGCCAAGAGAATTTACTTCAAACAGCGAAAATTAAAAATCTTGTAAATTATTTGTCCACAGTACGTCATCTTTGTTAATTTTATTTAATAGAAGGATTGGTCACGTACAATATCTAAAAATGAAAGATTATAAAAATAAAAGGAGAACCAATATAAAAAATTTCGAACAGGTCTTGACAAATACCGAAAAACTTCTAACAACAAAGTACAAAAGAGTCCTAAGCACTGGAAAAGCAAGCAGAGCGGTACTTATTTTGATACTAGAAGTACTAAAAAAATGTATTAATCTATTACTCTTCGTGGAAAACATATTACCGATGCAAATAATGAATATCTTTTTACCATACCAAGAAGTCCGAGTAAATGGGGAAAAGGACACGTTTCTATAAAAAAAAATCTATGTAAAACGATTAAATTAGAAGATCCTGAATACATATCTACTAACAAGTTATGCAAACATATTGCAACAGTAATGCAGATACTTAATTTGTCTGGGCATGAAGCAAAACAATTTTCCAAATTTATGGGACATACACAAAAAACACATAATGATTTTACAAGTTACAACAAATATGTTTTATATTAAATTATGAATAGATTTGGGAATGAGGAATTCGTAGAATTTTTTGCACAGGAATGGTGTAAGAAAGTTATTTTAATTATCAGTTAAAAATCTACTTAACATACAATAATACAAACATGAAATATAAAATAGAAAACTAATTCTTATAGTGCAAGATTTTCCTCGAAAGTAAATGGCGATTTCCCATTGAATTGTTTATTATTTACACCCTTAATTAAAAACATATAAAAACTGTTTAAGTTACCAGTACATATATCACACATCCAGTTCAATAGGGTCACAAGTGCAAAAATTGCCAATTTTCAGTTAAGGCTCCTGCTTATTACAGTACGCGTGCATTGGTAAATATATAGCCACAAATCATAATCGTAATGGATTAGCATGGAAGTGATATATTTCCCTTATGAAAAACCAGGTGTTGTAGTAAAATATAGCCACAACTCGCAGTTATGGAGCTATGTTACTAAGAAGTCCTGGTTTTACAATGCAGTGTCGCCATAAGTTGCAGTTGTGGCGTTATGATTCTAACAGCACAGTGTTTATATTTCTTTTTACGCAGTTGTGTCCTCATTACGTGATTAAAACACGTGCAATCTTTAAAGCCATCTTGTAACGAAAAATAGCTATTAAGGCAACTAGTGTTTTACAAAGGGTTTAAAAATCGAGGTAGATCATATTAAAATTCGAGCGAAGCGAGAATTTTATGATCGACCGACATTTTTAAACTGTAAAACACGAGTTGGCTTCAATATTTTACCTCGGCTATAGAAAATGTACATTAAAATGTGCGCCCAAATTAAGAGAAGCCGAGGGACAGGTCATACATAGATCGTTTTTGAAATTGGTTGATAGGGGCCTCTAGAGACCCTATATAAAAAGTAAGATAAGAGATGGGACAAGTGGAACCAGTTTCCAAGGATAAATTGATTAATTGCTGTTTTTGATTGAATGTTTCAAGATGTTGCCATTGCCAAATTGACATTAACCTAAAAGGGCACATTTCTAAATGTCAAATAAATTGCTTCTGATATTCATAAAGTAGGATAGATCTTGCGGATTGTTTCTAGTTATTAATTACCCATCTACATTTCATTACAGTTTCTTTCTAAGTCAAAGACTCAAATTTAAAATGAATACTAAAACCGGTTGTGAACGAATGGCACTGCACTGGATGAAGTGCAAGCTCGCTAGTTCACATAGGTAAGTTTCTCGTAAAATTTCACATTGACTTTGAAAGAACCTGTAATAAGTGAAAATCCTTTTACCCTACAATAATACCTAATAGTTCAGAAGTTTAACACAAAATGAACCATGAGCATTTAGCTTCAGTAATAGTTATGTGCCTTTTAGTGTCATTCCACTCAGATGGTCATAACTTTTTTGTTGTGTTTTAAATTTTGCGTTCATTTCCAGTATACCTTATTTTTGAAGAATTTGAAAGTACAGAGCCACACAGAAATTCCTTCTATTTTGCTGAACATTCTTATATTGATCTTCTGAATATGTTTCACTCTCACAGCTGTACAAGTGGAATGATGATTGCGCTGCGTTATATTTTAGTTCCCTAATTGGGATTTTGTCAGTATATAGTTAAGAACTAGTCTCACGTTAAATTTTATTTGCATAATCTGCACGATTTTCACACTTCAAGTTCTTAATAACATACCTTTCTATCAATATTCACATAACAGCGTCGATTTATAGAAACCTACGCACAGTTTCTTACATCCAACTGCTAAACAGCCAATCATTCATGTTAAATGTATGAACAATGACGCAAAAGAACCAGATTTATCTATCACACAAAGGAAATGTCACATGTCATTACAGCAGAAATTAGAAATGTCAAACGGCATTAATCATTTCAGCCATGGAAAATGGTTCCAACCAATCCGCATTGATCATCCGCATTTCCCGTCTCTAATCTTAATATGCTATGTTTTTGAAAGAATGTTTGAAGATGTTGCCATTGCCAAACTAACATTAACCTAAAATGACAAATTTCTAAATGTTATGAAAATAATTGTTCATTATTAATAAAAATTGTTCCTAGTTATTAATTACCAATTTACATTTCATTACAGTTTCTTTCTAAGTCAAAGACTCAAATTTTAAAATGAATACTGATACTGGCACTACACTGGCCACACGATGAAGTGCAACTTCTCCCGTACACCAAGGTAAGCTTCTAAGAAATATCACTTTGACTTTGAACTGTAATAAGTGTAAACATTTTTACCCTCCAATAATAATAGTTCAGAAGTTAAACACAATATGTTCCATTTAGCTTGCATAGTGGTTATGTCTTTTTTAATTTAATGTCATCTCACTAAGATCGTAATAACTTTTCTGTTGTATCTTAAATTTCACGGTCATCTCCACTATACCTTATTTTTGAACAATTTCTAAAATACTGTGCAACACATAAATTCTTTAAATTTTGCTGAACTTTGTTATATTGATTTTCTGAATATGCTTTACTCTAACAACTGTACAAATGGAATGATGATTGCACTGCGTTATATTTTAGTTTCTTTTGCACTTCCCGCGAGGTATGAATGGTCCTCGACACCGATAGCTAAAAGAGGCTATAGATTATGAATGAATGAATCGAGATTCTGTCTAGTGTCATGGAGTATATGTTTTCACACAATTTTCAACTCGTTTTTCAAACTGAATAACGAAATATCTAACCTTATTTGCTGTGACTATGACAAGCTGCTCAGTTTTTAATTGTAAAAATAGAACAAATTAGGCATTTTATTTTCAGGGTTTCTCAAAATATGAACACTGAAAGAAATCGTGGAAGAAGAAATTCTTAAGTACAGATAGATCTCCCAGACCAATGGCTAACCATGAGCTCGAAAAGATTATAAGAAGGTATTAAGACAAAGTTTCAACTTTTCAGCTTTTGCTGATTAATATTTTAAACAATAACATTTTGAGCAATGTTTTTGTCTTTTTTACAGAACCCTTTTTTCACCTTTGATGTATTTCCTTTCCTCTGTTAATTATTTTGTTGGTAGGTACAATAACCAATAAATACCTGCACAGTAACAATATTAAAGTGCCAATACATTTTAACAACATAAGTTTCTAGTTTTTCAGTATGAGTTGAAGTGCCCTTAATCTCAATTTCATCTTGTAAATTGGTATAGGTAAGTACCTACTGATGTAATGCTCCAAATTTAAAGTTGTTATTACACGTAATCACGCAAATAACTAGTACATCAATAAAGTTTCAAGAATTCTGGAGGAAGTGTAACCGGAATCTTGCTAGAAACTTCAACTGAGAATTACATTTTTGCCTAACTTTTGCCGTTAGACATATTGACACTTGTGTTTGAAATATTAGCCCACCATGTTAAATATAATCAAGTGGTTTTGATTTGTGGATCCACATTTCTCGACTCTTTCTTATTATATGTATACAGGGACTCCAGCTGTTTATTCAGTTTAGTGCCTACGTTCAGAGCAAACAATATTTACTTGTGTGTCAAGCGGCTGTGGGCTGGAAAGCCAAAAATTAAAAATTGACCAGTTTTGATCTAATATTTTTGAGTCAGTTGGTAGTGATTGAATATTTCCTGTTGCGTATTGTTCAATTTATGTAAGTATTATTAACAACTAATGCTTTTGAGGCTTTGATTGACATGTTCAGTTTATAGGTTATGTTTAAATAAAAATGTGCATGAGTTAATAAATTTCCTCTGTGCCAGAAGGTTAAGAGTACGCGGTCCAAGAGTACGCACTCGTAGTCTTAGCTTGATATGCGTGTTCTTAGCCTGTTAGATTCTCATCGCATCGTTTTAACAGACGTTTTGTTATTTTAGATCGAAATGAGGAAGTATCAACGCAAGACTGATAGGAAGTTAGTATTTACAGCAGAATTATTAGACGAATGAGTAAACGATCAATAGCAGATTCAATCGTCGTAATGAAGCAACATTAAGAAAACGTTTGAAAGCAGGAACGGTGCCAACACTCACTTGGTCGTTTCAAATTAGTTTTTACCACAGAAATGGCGGAGGAACTAGCTACGTATTGTAGAGATTTAGATAAAACATTCTATGGACTCACACTAAAGGCACTTGGTAACCTTGTTTTTGAGTATGCTGAATTATAGCAAAGGAAAAACAACAGTGGGAAAAATAGTTTCATCTGAGAGGGGCCAGTTAATAACTGCGAGGTAATGTATGAGAGCAACTGGACGATACATTCCACCCCGCCACTGGTGTTTCCACGAAAGCGAATGAAACCTGAGCTAACTGATAGAGCTCCAGCAGTGAACACTCCAGCTTGTCTCAGACTCGAGATTCATCAATAGTGAGCTCTTCATGAGGTGGCTGGGCGATTTTCAAATATTTTGCAAAAGCTCAGTTGAAGATCCGAGTTTTACTCATTCTAGATAATCACTCCGCGTCACGTGAGTTTACAAGCAGTTATAAAATGTCGCGAAGTGGGGTAAGTAACATGTTAAGTTTACCTCCGCATAGTAGCCACAAGATCCAGCCATTGGATAAGAATTTTTTCAGTCCACTGAAAAGCGGCTATGCCCAAGAATGTAAGAAATGGCATGCCAGTAATCCTGGCCGACCAATCACTAAGTTTCAAGTAGCTGAATTGTTCGCAAAAGCCTATGCTAGAATAGCATCAATTGAAAGAGCGACAAAAGCTTTTGAAATATGCGGCATTTTTCCATACAATCCGCATTGTGTTTTCGGAAGAAGAATTTGCACGCGGCACAGTGACAGATCAACCATTTCGCAAACCAAATCTCCAGTGCAGAAAATCCGAATCAGAGGCGTAAAAGATGAATCCTTATCAATTCTTCAGCACCAGCTGATGGAGAAAATTTCGCTGCCTATGAGTGAAGTTGCTAAGGATCAAAACTCGTGAAAGGCAATACCTCGCAACATCTTCTGCGCGAACACCATCACCTCCACCAAGGCCACGAAATTCACCGCCTTCAACACCGCCAGAAACGTTCACCAACTTTATCTCGCCGAAATTAATAAAGCCACTACCAAAGGCACCACCAAGAGCTGCCAATGCTTGCAAGAAGAAGAAGTCTGTGGCTGATAACTGCGTCACCGAAAAAACTGAGTTAGAAGAGTTACAAGCATGCAAGCAAGCCTAAACCCAAAAATTCAAACAGACGAAACGGAAATATATAGACGAATTAAAGAGTCCGGAGCCAAAGAAATCACAATCACTGAATTCATCTTCAAACCAAAAACAAATTTTGTGTCCAGTTTGCCAAGAAATATATGAAGACCCCCTTGACAGTGATTGGGTTCAGTGCATGACATGTAAGAATGGGTTCCATGAGGACTTCACGGCTTACTCTGGATTGGGAGAGTACATATGCCACATCTGTGACGATTCTGAGGATTGAGACAGTGTGCGTACTCTTAGAAGACCACGCTTTTACAGAGGTTTTAAGTTTTTTTTAACATCCTTTTGTGCATAATATTTTTTCTCTTGTCAAATATTTACTTAAGACCTTTTAAGTTTATCTTTATATTTTTAAATTGATCTTTGTTTTCATATTTTGTCGAAAATAAATGTTTTACTGAGAACTGCGTACTCTTACCCGCCATTACCCTACAGTGATCTTATTATTGGCCAAAAATTTTATTTTCCGCCAATCGTACTAGAACTGACACATTATTGACAAAATTTTGTTGAGCAAAGTCAAACATTCCATTACATCAGACGTTGGGCAATGGTAATTTACAATAAAACTGTACCGGAATAATTCAAATATCCTATTACATCAGCCGTTGCTAGGTAATTTACAATAAAACTGTACAGGAATAATATTCCCGGCCTAGGCAGGGAATATTCGAGTACTATTTTCTATTTTTTTTTAATTACTCGTATCGATCGGCGGAAAAACAGTATGTGTATCTTGGACAAAAAGCAACATTCCCAGACTCCTGTGTTGTTGGGCTCGGCATTCGCCTCGCCCAACAACATTCACAGTCGTCTGGGAATGTTACGCTTTTCGTCCTAGATACACAATGTACTATTTTCGACGACTGATATCGAAAGTTAGATTTTTCTCACTGTCATTTGACAACAGAAAGTTGACATTTGCCGCTGAGCGTGCGTTCGCATCACTTTGCCGCTCGCCGAGCGTTTTGGGTTTCGCTGTGAACAAAATAGGTAGCCACGTCTGGTATGTTTCCTATGACAATGCCCCCGTCATTTGTCGAAATAATCGCGTCACATGTCTAATAGACTACGCGAGTAATGTTAACTTGTGTCAATTAATTTTTGCAATAAAATGAAATATGATATTTTCCATTAATAATATGCTCAGTCGTCGAAAAAGTAGTATGTATGTTTCGAGCTAAAAGTGCGCTTGCCGCTTTTGCATAATTGCTGCTGGTTTCGGCTTTGCCTCAACCAGCAATATTCATGCGCAAGCGGCAAGAATGCACTTTTCAGCTCTTAACATACAATATACTATTTGAATTTTTACGCATTTGTCAAACATTTTGCAAAAATTACAAATTCTACGGAAACCGTACCAAATATAGCGTTAGTGCAAGAGATCAATTTTCTCTAAAATTTTAAGCTGAATTCAAAAATGTAATAATATACCGGGTGTTCTATTTAAAATAGGAGTTAATAAAAAATAGAAAAAAAACAAAGAAACCCATTTTAGAGGTATTCAACTGGAAAATCACCCATCTCATATCTATGTTTTTGTTGGGTTGAGGGGACTCTAAAACCTGAAGATCTGTTGAAAACTCAATTACGAATTTTTGGGGTGAATCCAATACTTCCTTTATCGTAAAAGGAAGTGAAAATGTAACTTCTAAGTTGGCAGTACTGAATCTATAAAATTGCGGCAAGTTGTAGTTCGATAGTACGGATAGGGCCATAATTATATAGTATGAGCAAAAAGTAACTCCATCAGAGATACCTTTGGACTTTTGAAGTCATGTGTATTATAACACCAGAAAATTATATTTCATTCTGCTTGACTCTTGTCAATGACGTTATTGACGATTAAATTAAAAAATCTTGTGTGATTCACTCACCCAACTTCCTTTTACAGTGATATTATAATTAGCCAAAAATTTGATTTTTAATTTTTAAGCATTTGTCAAAAATTTTTCAAAAATTACAAATTCTACGGAAACCGTACAAAATAGAGCGTTAGTACAAGAGACAAATTTTCTCTAAAATTCTAAGCTGAATTCAAAAATGTAATAATACAAAAATGTAATAATATACCGGGTGTTCTATTTAAAATAGGAGTTAATAAAAAAAATAAGAAAAAACAAAAGAAAGAAATTTTAGAGGTATTCAACTGGAAAATCACCTATCTCACATCAATACACATTAAAAATGTAAAGTTTGAATAAAATCGTTACAGCCGTTTTTCAAAAAAATGAAAAAAACTGAAAAATCACAAGAGTAAACACCATACTTCCGGTTAGGCGATTTTCTTCAAAAGCTTGCTGTCATATCTAGATAGTACACAAAACTTAATACAGATTGTCTGAAATCCATTTTGAACATAGGAAATTAATGAGTGCGACAAGGAAGACATACAAAATTAGTAGAAGAACAAATATAGAATGTAATCATGGCTAGGTAAATTTTTGAACTGAAATTAAGTCAATGAAACAAACAAACACTTCTGTCAAATATTTTATCAGACAGCAATTTATTTACTATTGTTTACTACAGTCGCTTTATATACACTAATAAAGTGACTGTCTTGTTTACTATTGAAATAATTAGTTAAACCTCACTTTATACTCTTAATGACAGATAAAATATTTGACAGAAGTGTTTGTTTGTTTGATTGACTTAATTTTAGTTTAAATATTTACCTAGCCACGATTACATTCTATCTTTGTCTTGCTACTCATTTTGTTTATCTTCCTTGTCGCACTCATTAATTTCCTATGTTCAAAATGGATTTCGGACAATCTGTATAGGAAGTCTCAACGTCATACCTCTTTTCGTTTTTGAGATATTCTGTTCACAGACACACAGGCAGACAGACAGAACAATGAACAAAAACATGTTTTTTTGGTTCAGGGGACTCGAAAACGAGAAGACTGTTCAAAACTCAATTTCGAATTTTTGGGGTGAATCCACTACTTCCTTTATCGTAAAAGGAAGTAAAAATACAGTCTTGTAAGGAACCTTACTAAATTTAATAAACAGAAAATTAAACTTACAATGGAGAGCATTGAGAACAAAGTTAATTAAATAAAATTAGCATAACGTTTGTGTTAATGGAGACCCTACTCAATTAAAGGTTCTTGTTACACGTACATACATAACCTCACTTCAGCCCACAGAACAATACCTTCAGCCTGAAACAAATTAAAAGTTGGGAAATATTTGAGTTTATACTCGCACATTTACAAGAGGTGCTGAAAATGCCTTCTTTCTTCTTGCAAGCACAGCCTCACACGTGTTTCATGACACTTTGCAACAATTCTGGTGTTTTTGCATTACATGCTTCGGTAATTCGTTCTTTTAGTTCTAAAATCGTATTAACAGCTGTTTTAAATACTGATTTTTTTAGAAGTGGAAATAAAAAGAAATCCGGCGTTGCGTTATTTTGTTGGAAGTATCCTTGTCGAATTTTATCGTCATGGAGCTGATTCACAAATTCTTCGAGAATGTTATTTTGATATCATTCGGCAATTATTGTTATCTTCAAAGAATATGGGTCCGATAACTCTCCGGCGATAGCACGCTCCCAAACGCCTATTTTAGGGCGATGCAAAGAAGTGCCACGAAAGAAATGTGGATTATAATTCGCATTTCTTGAAATCAAGCTTGGCTTTGAAATATATGTTGTATGAATAATATGTTGGTGGCTCTATAAGTTAGGGTGCCACTTATTTTTCAAATTTTAACATTTATTAAGGACTCCCCCTAAATTTGTTCCTTTGCATGCATCAAAGGACTTCTGAAAATTACAGATAGGTCGGATAACATTGACCCGTGCCGACTTAAGCATGAAGTTTTACAGTGTAGGGTGTAAATTACCTTCTATCGGGGACGTACTGTAAGTTTTAATTTTATATTAAGATACAGGCATATCGATTTATCTACCAGTATTAAACTCATTGCTGAAGAAATCATTTCATATTGGAGGAAATCCACGATACCGACGCAAAATCCTGACAAAATTCTAGCGAAAATTAAAAAAATGTATGACGAGACCTCCAGAAAAATGAATCCAAAGATTCAGCAGTTTTCAGACAGCGAGAAACTGATTTTTGGACAGTGATGTAAATTGTAAAGTGTATAACACTTCACTAGTATGGAAAAATGTTATCGAAGTGTTCTGGTGGTGGCAAAAAGGTACAGATATTGGCGGTCATTCCTTGGAATGTTGAAGACTATTAAGAATTCCTGAACTTCCTTCTTGTACTGGCGCAGAGATCAGTTCTGCTGTCTACGACATTGTAGATCAAAAGGGTCTAATCGAAAAAGTTCCAGCATTTTCTTTTGATACAACTGCTTTCAATACAGGCAGGTGGAATGGCGCTTGTACGTTACTCGAGAGAAAGATGAATAAAGATGTATTATTTTTGGGCTGCCGACACCATATAGCTGGAGTAATTTTAGCAACTGTATTTAAAAATTTCATGCCATCCTCAGATCCTAATATTGTTTTATTTCAACAACTTAAAGAACACTGACCGGAAATAAATACTTATTATGTGAGTGGTTGCAGTAATTTAAAAAGAATTTAGGGAAAAATGCAAACATCTATCCAATTCTTAATTTTTGTGTAAAAATGTAGAATTGAAAATGGCCAAGACATGATTACAGTTTCTTGAACTCTTATTATTATTTTTAGGATATCAAAATATTTCAGTTTGTTGTATTTAAGCAATCTGGAGCTCGCCATCATGCTCGATGGATGGCCAAATGGATGTACTCCCTAAAGATATATCTTATTCGAGAACAATTTAAACTAACTTCAACAAAGAAAACAGCATTATTATTTCTATATTTATTAATTTAATGAAAATATGCCCGGTAAAGATCGGAGTTTAAATTTTCTGCAAAGCAGCAGAGAAAAATTAACTAATATGCTCTGCCAAAATATCAAGAGAACAAGATCGGAAAAAAACTGAAGAAGAAATAACACGTTATTTTGAAAATTTGTAAACTAATTTAGAAAATGTTACACCAGAAAGAATTTTAAATTATGGCGAAACTAATCTGAGTGACGACCCGGGTGCACAAAAGTGCATCTTTCGTTGAGGATCAAAGTATCCCGAACGAGTTCTTAATTCAACAAAAACGGCAATTTCCATAATGTTTGCGGTAACAGCAGCAGGCCAGGTTTTACCACCCTATGTGGTTTATAAAGCCGAAAGGTTATATGACCAATGGTGTGTGGGTGGACCACAGAAATCCCGATATAACAGAACTAAATCAGGGTGGTTTGACAGCTACTGTTTTAAAGACTCGTTCTTGAACGTTATAGTTCCCTGGGAAAAGTCCCTGGAGGGTCACAAAGTCATAGTAGGGGACAATCATCCCACTTAAATATACAACTTTTACAACTTTGTCAGAGAAACAATATAAGATTTATATTTCTACCACCTAATTCAACTCACTTAACTCAGCCACTTGAAGTGAGTTAGACCCCTAAAAATTCGTTGGCGTGCAATTCTGAAGGAATATAAGCAACAAAACCCAAAATATCAAACACTTAATAAATAAACATTTCCACAACTGTTAAACCGACTTATGGAGAAGATTAAAATCAGCGCGACGTCAATTATGAAAAGTGGTTTCTGAGCAACAGGAATTTATCCAACAAAAAGGAATGCAGTCTTAGAGAGAATGCCAAAAAAATGACTGGAAGAAGGATCAGGACAAGGAACAATTACTCAAGTATTTCTTGAATATCTAAAGTCAACAAGACGTCCAGCCGAGTCTAACATTAAATTAATATAAAAAATAACAAAAAATAATAAGGGTAGAACCTGCTGCATCCGTCAGCTACGAAGATATGCTTCAGGATAAGGAGGATAATAGTGAAGAAGAATTAGGAAGAGAGGAAGATAAAAATACAGAAGTGGAAGATCACGATGAAGTGGAAAATAAAGATGAAGTGGAAAATAAAGATGAAGCAGTGGAAAAACAAGATGAAAAGAATGAGGACGAACAAATAGTTAAAATAGGACACTTTGTGCTGATTGCTTTTAAACGCAAGAAAGGAGACAAGATTATTAAACATTACGTAGGTGAGATTTTAGATATATGAAGACAATTTTGTCAATGTAAAATACTTGAGAAGACAAACAAAAAATAAATTTGCCTATCCTGCTACTGAGGATGTTTCACATATTTTGAAGAATGAAATAGCTCTCTTTCTTCCAACTCCAAAAACTGTGTCATCCTACAGAAAAAATGTAATTTTTGATATTAACTTCAATAAATACCATAATGTTTTGTAAGACTTATCTATTATTTTGTTGCTTATTTAAGAAAAATAAATATTCATTTGTTATCTGACCTTACGAATAAATATGTTTGCATTATTTGTATAAAAAGTGCTGTTTTTTGGAGTTTTTTTAATGCACGATATTTTACATGGCAATGTACTCCCCTACACTACAAACATTGCATTAGCATAGAAATTATACACGTTGACAATAGAAACCAAAATAAGGGAAACTTTGCCAAATTTTTGAAAATTAAAAAAGGTATTTAAACACATTTAATATAGTTTAAAATGTGGGAATAGATAAAATAAACCTTAATTATACAGGGTGCCCATTTTAAAACTCCGAGCTTGAAATTCTGTAAACAGGCAATACGCACTTACGCAGTGTAGATGCAAGGCGACAATAATTTTAAAACAAAAGTATTACTATTATTAAGATCAGAGCAATCATATTTCAGTACTCGTGACGATTTAATTTAAAGTCAGATGTATATTGGATTGTATCTTGCCTATTTATAAAATTCAGGTTCGGAGTTTTTAAATGGGCACCTTGTATATACCGTGTGTCCACAGGAATACGCACCATAGGGATAACCAAATAGAATAGAAAGATCGGCTAACGCTGGAATCGCCGGCACGCTAAAACGTTGTTTTCTGGCTTCTGACTCGCCACTGTATGAAACAATATTGTTATAAATGGTACAAGAAAAGGGACGGTGGTCATAGCACTGGTTGATATTTATATTCTATTAGCATTATCTTATCTCTATGGTGCGTACTCCTGTGGACACACGGTATGTTTCTTTCACATTCGAAAAGGTATTGCAAAAAAAATAATTAAAAAAACCTCAAAAATTAGGCAAATTAGGCAAACCCCACTTTACGGTAGAACAATAAGATTTTCAAAATTGGGTAGTTAGCTCAGAACTGAATTTTATGTTTAGCTAATGGATTCGAACGAAGAAGCTGGGCTTCAACAATTGATGGACGAAGTTAGTACAGGAGAATCATATCATTCTGAATCTGATCCATATAGTAGTGATGATGATTTACACGATTGAACTTATATTTCCGAGAGTGGTGGTTCTAGTGAAAATGAAGATATTTCACAACAAGAAAAGAATGCAGAAAGTAATATAAGGATTACATATGCAGAAGAAAATGAGGAAATAGAGGATGTGAGTCATGAGGAATGGTATGACGACATACAAGATATTCCAGAGTTTAGTGTTAACGAATCTGTTTCTGGTCAACAAGTTGGCATCGACAATCCTCCTACAGCAACGCGGTGTTTTGAAAAATTATAGGACAATGAAATAATGAATCGATGAATAGATATGCAGAACTTTTGCAAAATAGTAATCCACCGCATAAGAAAGGCAGTCGATATTCATTCCTAAAACAGTATAAAGACAGTATACAAAAGGCAAACGAGCTAGGTATGGCATAACATTTTATGCTTTATGCACAACGGATGGATATGTTCTGAACTTGCAAGTATACAAAGGCAAAACTGAGGAAAGTGACGGGCTGTTGAAAATTGAAGCAGTGGTTTTTTTCGCTTATGGAACCATATTTAGATCGTGGCCACCATTTATTTATGGACAACTACTATAATAAAGTGACACTTTCCAAGAAATTGCTAAAAAGAAAAATGCATAAAGTAACGGAACCTATTTCTGACATAAACCGATAGCTGACATTTTCACTTAAAAAATGAAAAAATAAGATATATTTGAAAGTACCGGCAACGTGTTACGGTTCAAAAGTCATTTATAGTTATTCATTTAATTATTTGCCCTAATTTTAGTTAAAGCTAACTTTTTGCCTTATCTTTCATCAGTCTAATTTTTGCCTACAATACAACTGAGCTTTTAGACCTTTACAAGTTACATTTTGATCTAACGGTTAGCCATGTCCCAAAATTTCAGTGTACGAGAACTCCTAAAGGTTAGTTTCGCTCCGTGCATAGAGCTTTTTGGGTTGCATTGGTCGAGTTTCCTACAAGGCCCAACATTTTGACTCCTTATCTGTTTTTCGGCGATTTGCCATGATTTTCTGCTTCAGAAAAGTTGCTTTGTGAGACTACGCTTTAAAACGTACCTTAATTGGGTTTCGTCACAGGCATATTGCCTGGGAAATTAATCTTGCTGTGTTATGGATCTTCCGGAATTGTCAATGCAGTCTTCGTGAGGGTTATTTTGCAATTTTCCAAGCTCAAACTTAGCTTGGAAAATTATCTGAGCAGGCACATGTCCCCTTTCTGGCAAAACGGTTCCAAAAAGACCTAAGGGTAGGTTTCTTTTGATGCTAATTAGTTAGATTCTATTGTGTGACGCTCTTTTTGCTCCTTTCGTGGCCCCAGGATAATTCGTCCCGGTGCGAATCAGTTTGTTCCGGTGCGAACGATTTTGGCCCCTGGTTAACTGGCGAAGTTTGGCTCCCATCTGCCGCCTTGAGTATTGCGTGTGTGGAAATTCCATGTCTGCAACAGAGAGCGGAGGTAGAAGCACTCACCTGCAGCTTGACAGCATTAACACACTCCTTTTGCGCCTCCTGCGATCTGGAGGACTAGCACTCATACTAATATTTGCCCTGGGCCATTCGGACTGAGTCGCAAATTTGGGACCCGTTTTAGTGTTTTCGTGGCTGTGCTATCTTGTATCCGGCAAACGTTAGATTGCTTGTATTATGTACTTTAAGCGTGATTATTTCCTTCATATCCATAATAATGCGTAATCACCATGGTTTCTGTCAGTTTAATAATGACTAAAATTCAAACGTCAAAGTTTAACCGCGGTTAAATTTATGTCAAAATTTAATCGCTTGTGCATAATTTTAACATGATTATTAAAGGTGCTTCACCAACTGAATTTTTTCTATTTATTCAGGAAATAATCACTCCGAACATCCCGCGTGCATGTAAACTAGCCTGAATAAATTTTGACGATTTTCTGTCGGAATGTTTTGCCCTGAAGAAATATATCTCGTCAATTTTCCGCTTCAAAATCCCTCGTGCTGCGCACTCGGGATTCTTGTTGAGCGGCAAATTTACTTGACAAATTTCTTAGCAAAACATTCTGACAGAAAACGTCAAAATTTAATCGGCTATTTTAATGCACTTGGGATATTACGGTTGATTATTTCCTTCATATCCATAATAATGCGTAATCACCATGGTTTCTGTCAGTTTAATAATGACTAAAATTCAAACGTCACAATTTAACCGCGGTTAAATTTATGTCAAAATTTAATCGCTTGTGCATAATTTTAACATGATTATTAAAGGTGCTTTACCAACTGAATTTTATCTATTTATTCAGGAAATAATCACGTCGAACATCCCGCGTGCATGTAAACTAGCCTGAATAAATTTTGACGATTTTCTGTCAGAATGTTTTGCTCTGAAGAAATATATCTCGTAAATTTTCCGCTTCTTGTTGAGCGGCAAATTTACTTGACAAATTTCTTAGTAAAACATTCTGACAGAAAACGTCAAAATTTAATCGGCTATTTTAATGCACTTGAGATATTACTGTTGATTACTCACCTATTTGAAGCAAGCTAGATAACTATTTAAAGCGATTTATATGTTTCATTTCACCATTGTTTTTTCACTATTTTTAGATCAAATGCTAGATGCGTTTCACACACCGCCTAAGTGATTGTAATAGGGGAAATTGCAAGACAAAACTACTCCGCTCTCGGCCCTCACGTCACGCTAGTGAAATAGAACTCGGTGGAATCCAACTTTAGGGTATCCCCGCTTTTGTAAGAATTTTGCGTAATATTATCTTGCGACACTTTGAAATCTGATGGGAATTAACCATAAGTCACACTCAGTTTACGAAGCGCCTTATAATAAGAAACAAGATCTTGGATCTGTAAGAGCGATACTGTTATTTATGGTAAACGAAAGAATGCTCTTGCATAGTGGGTAAATAGTCGAATTCAACTAGTCATTACAAATTTATCCTGTAATATACAGGTTGTCCGAAATCTGTTTTGAACATAGGAAATTAATGAGTGCGACAAGGAAAACATAAACAAAATGAGTAACAGAACAAAGACAGAACGTAATCATGACTAGCTAAATTTTTAAACCAAAATTAAGTCAAGGAAACAAACAAACACAAATATTTTAGCTGTTGTTAAGAGTATAAAGTGAGGTTTAAATATACTATTGTTTACTATTCACATAATTATTTTAATTATTTAAACCTCTTGATGACAGATAAAATATTTGACAAAAGTGTTTTTGTTTCATTGCCTTGCTTTAGTTTAAAGATTTAGCTAGCCATGATTACGTTTTATCTTTGTTCTGCTACTCATTTTGTTTATGACTTCCTTGTCGCACTCATTAATTTCCTATGTTCAAAACGGATTTCGGACAATCTGTATGTGTCATAGTCTTTGTGCTATCGACAGCTTTTTAGTAGTGCATTTAGCCATTTTGGATAGTCAATCTGTATTTTCCTTATGCTTTAATTATTATTTAAATGATGTGCAATTATACTGGTGAGTTTTAATAAGACGCTTTACTAATGTGATATGTGATATTTTAATCTGGTTTGCCATGTGTGTGTATTTTCGCGCGTTTCGTTAACATTTTTCTTAAGGACGACGCGACTGTTTTCAGTGAATACTAGTGGAAAATCCACTGCAAGCCAAGTAATATGTTGTTTTTTTAAGCTTAAGTAGTCTCTTGGAACACAAATTCTTATCTCTTTTACAGTCACAGTGACGGTAACAAACGCTGGACCTGTTAAAAAGTCATTTGAATCACTGTTATGCTTGGGTTGGCAACCTTGTTTATTGTAACTAAACAGTTACAAATGTCATTTGATTTTCAGATGCTGTGTTGGTATGTTAAGGTTTTCGCGCGTTTCGTTAACATTTTTCTTAAGTACGACGCGACTGTTTTCAGTGAATACTAGTGGAAAATTCACTGCAAGCCAAGTAATATGTTGTTTTTTTAAGCTTAAGTAGTCTCTTGGAACACAAATTCATGTCGCAGAAATTTCTCGCTAATAAATTGTAGGTTAGGAGGGTGTCAGCTAAAGCTCCCTAAATAATATTGGGTACATTGACAATGATGTCAAGAATTGGCGATAGTAAATTTTAAATAGAAAATCACAACTCCATTGTCTAAATTAATTGATTTTTTATTTGTAACAGTGAAGTAATTTCAAATTGTTGAATTTAGTGACTCCTCTTCCAATCACTGACATCCATGTCAGGTATTGGGTCTAACACTGTCAGATATTCGTTATCATGACAGAAAAAATGTTTTCTGTTGCAGTTATGGTCGTATCAATCAGTAGTGATATAAGTTGTATTTTTCCAGAGTTATAATGGCGAAAAACGTGTAAGATATACCCCCGAAGATCTTCGTAATGCCTTACAAGAAACTGATAGCGGAATGGCAACTGCCATTGCAAGTAAGAAGTATGGTATTCCTAGGACAACACTTCTACACAAAAAAACTGGAAAATATCCGCGAGATTGTAGAAAGGACCCACCTACAAATCTAACGCCTTTTGAAGAACAGTCACTTGTAAACTGGCTTTTCCATATGGCAGACCGAGGTTTCCCAGCAACAAAATGACAATTCATAGATTCTGTTAAAAATAATTTTGTTAATGGAAGGCCCGGAAAGAAGTCGTATGTCTCATTCATAAACTAACATTCCGAAATCAGCAAGTTAATTTCCCAAAATTTATCTTCTGGACGGGTAGCTGTTAATGAAGGAAAAATTCGTAATTGGTTTAAAGAAACCTACTTTGAGGAAAACCCAACAAGAGCATTTAACGCTGACGAGTCAGCGTTTTTTTCTGACGCCTCAAGGAGGTAAGGTCTTAGTCATCGACAGTGTATCATTTTACTGCCAATAATGATAAAGAGTGTATGATAGCCCTATTAAATGCCAATGCAGCCGGCATGGTAGCCCCTCCAATGGTAATTTACCAATACGAACGAATCTCTACGCATGTAACCAATAAAATGCCTTCAGGATGGGCAATTGGTAAAAGTGAAAGTGGTTGGATGACTGGCCAAACATTCTACGAATATGTAGCTAATGTTTTTCTGCCCTGGTTAAAAACTAATGACATTATTTTTCCAATAATATTTTTGTCGATGGTCATTCCAGTCACTTAACTCTTCCTCTCAGTGATTTATGCTCGGAAAATGGAATTATATTGATAGATTTGCGCCCAAATTCTACCCATGGACGTGGCCGTTTTCCGTACATTAAAAAGTTCCTGGAGGGAAACTGTTCAGAGAATTAATAATAATGGTTCTAAAGTAAGAAAGGAGGATTTTGCGGCCATATTGGAACAAGCAGTATTATCATCGGTTACTCTAGAAGTCCTTGCTAGTGGGTTTAAGTCAACTGGGCTATATCCGTTTAATGCAAATGCTATTAAGCATGATAAATATTTTAAAGCAGAGCACTTTCTTGATACACCAAGAGACGTAGCGTCAGAATCTACACCAAATGACAATTATCATATTTAGAAAAGTTTATTGCCAATGAAACATTAATAGAGTTTCGAAATACCATTGACGATCAGTGGAATGGTGATCAAAAAGACGAATCTCTTTACAACCTTTGGAAAGCTGTCTACAATGACGTTAGAAAAGTTGCTCCCCCGACTAAATCCAATTTAGAAAAACCCAAAGATCAGTTTCCTGACAATGATATTGAACCAGAACAAGAAAATATTCAAGTCGAGATACCAACTACAAAGGAAATGCAAACAATGAGCTCACCCACGGTAAATGTAACTGAAGATGAACTCCCGCCAAGTACATCCGGTATTAAGACAAATAAAGTTGAACCGCAGGCTAATTAAATGGTAGGTACTCCGTTTAAAAAATGCCTTTTTTTGGCCCAAGTCAGATACAAAACCGAGTACTAAGAGAAAGCAAAAAGAAAAATTGCCCGCAGTAACATCATGAATCGAATGGAAAGAATATCACCTAAAAAAAGAACAAATAAAACAAGAAAATGAAAAGGTAAAAGCGGAACGAAAATTAAACAGGGAAGCAAAACAAAACTTATTAAACGGAAAAATTAAACAAGTGCAAAGAAAGGTCATGTCATCATCGTCGTCATCAAATTCGAGCCGAGAAGTGATTGTAGAATCCGAAGAGGAACTTTATTGTGATAATGAGCCCGAACGTCCAAATCCAGTTGAGCAAAGCTTGCTTGCCATTGGTAACTATGTCACTGTATTATACGAATATGATTAAGAAAATGAATGACACTAGTGCTTATGTGAGTGTGATGCAACAAAGCCTAGCAAACACTTGGAATATGCCTACTAAAGAGGACAGTTTATGGTATTAATTCAAAGATATCATGGAAATAATTGAAGAACCTATTAAGGCCAATGATAGAGTGGCATTCTGTGTGGCAGGCTTTATTAAGTATGCCGGTTCCTTTTAATTTCTAACTTTTATTTTAATCCATATATATATTTTGTATTTTTCTTAAATGTGTCAGTTATTGGTTCCTCTATTGGGTATGCTTAAAAATGGGTATGTCAGTTAAAAGGGTCTACGCAAAATATTGTGTTATACTTTTTTGTATAAACAGTATTAATTTTTGCTCAGAAATTCTATGATGTATTATACATTGTAGTAGCCTGATGATGACTTTCTAGTCGAAACATGTTGCTGTAATAACCTAGCTTATTGCTTTTCATTAAATGTGATGCATGGGGAAGGTTTGCTGTTTTTAATATCTCTCCTGTGATACACAACCCCATTTCGAGTTACTGATGGATCCGTCTGCTGAAGAAGTTGCCCACTGAGCAAACCTCATCCATAACTTCCGTAAAACGAGCCTTACATAGTTGGTTTAACAACACCTGCCAAAAAGAGAAGGTTTTCCCTAATTATATCCAACTGAAAACGAAAAACAACTGCCGTCAAGCTGCTGAAGCTATCCATAAAGGAAAACTTGCCTGGATCAGCAATGAAATTAACCACTGGTATGCAATGAGGGATGACCTTACCCTTCAGTTATATAATTTGCATCTTTTACTTCACAAAACTTTTAATAACTTTGAATTTGACTATTTTGATCGCCATATTAGGGATGAAGTACAGCACTTTGGTACCCAAGTTTTTATTAAATTAAATTTAAAATTAAACAATCTCAAAAAAGCTCAACGCTTCCAGTCACTTAACGTTAAACCTTTTGTTAATAAGCCATCTGCTAACTGTAGCTTTCACAAACGCTTTATTAATTTAAGTGAAGTCGACTTTGATTCAGATGAGGTATTAGTTTTGAACCTTGGTCTTAAACATAACCCTAATAATTTGGATAAAAAACTTTTAGATGAATTTACTCTGGATCTTGAATGTTTGACACACAGAACCCCTCAGAACAAAAATCTTATGAGAGCCCTTTGCCAAATCAACTCAATAGGATTTCTATTAATGACGGTAATTTTAACAAATTAGTTTTCAAAAAAATTCGGAACAAACTTAAGACTAATCTCTGAAACTTCTTTGTGGCGGGAATTCATAATTCATATTCTTATAAATTAAAATATTAAATAACGAAAATATTAACAACGAACGTTTCGAGGGACAATCTGCCCTCGTTATCAACGAATAACAATTAAAACTAACAAGAAACTTATCTTTTTTCACCGGAAGGAAAAACGACCAACCTCCAATGAATTTTTTGACATTGACGTTTGTTGATATCTGTACCTACTTGATCTCATCTTTAAGAATCGATAGCCAACTATTGTCTAAAAATATTGAGAAAGACGACACGCATTTTTCTTCGTTAAGTAAAATATATGCCATTGTATTTTATGGTTTTCATCCCAAGCATGTTCTGCCAGCTTAGACTTATTGAATTGATACGTTTTCAACATATTTTTATGTTCTTTAACTCTAACTGCTAAAGGCCTGGATGTTTCACCGATATAATATTTCCCGCATTCACAGGGAATACTATATATACAATTCTTTGAATGTTGTTCTTCGTTGAACGGTTTAGTTTTTGTAAGAACTGACCGCAAAGTATTCATCGTTTTGAATACCGTCCTAACATTGAATCTATTTCCAATTCGTCTAATTTTGTCAGATATGCCTGGAATATATGGTATAATAAGAGTATTATATTTTTGAGTGTCATTCCTTTGTATGTGTGTGGCATTGCTTCGTGTATTGAAAATGTTCCGAACAAGAGTCTCTGGATAGCCATTATCTTGTAAAACATTAATAATAAATTCTTTCTCTTTTTTGAAAATTTTACCATTAGAGCAAACAACTTTGGCTCTGTCGTAGAGACTTTTTACAACGCCTGTCTTTATGTTTTTGTGATGGTTAGAATTAAAATGAAGTAGCTATTAGTATTGGTTTTCTTACGGTATACTGATGTTTCAAAAGTATTTATTGTGCGTGTGATTAGTGTATCAAGAAAGGGTAACTGATTGTTTTGCTCTGTTTCTAATGTGAATTTGATGGAGGTTTCTTTACTGTTAATATGTTCAAGAAATTTGTCCACCTCATCCATATCATGAGGCCAAATTGCAAAAACATCATCGACATATCTCCACCAAACTACTGGTTTGTTGGTGTACGTGTAGACATGTTGTTGTTCAAAGTCTTCCATAAAAATGTTACTAACAATGGGAGATAAAGGTGAACCCATTGCCATCCCGAAATCTTGTTGGTAAAATTCATTGTTTAGTTGAAAGTATGTCGTTTTAATGCATAGTGTTAAACGTTTAATGTTGTTCGTGTATGTAATGTGTTATCGTTTTGTAGCCTATGTTTAATGATGTTGAGTGTTTTGTCTACTGGAACATTAGTGAAGAGACTAACTACATCGAAACTAACACCAAGTGTTGTGTGTTTATGTTTGCTTCTTTAAGTTTTTCAAGGAAATGGGGCGTGTTCTTTATATACGTGTCTGTATTTCCTGATATAGGAGTCAGTATCTTAAGTAAATATTTAGCTAAACTGTGACAAGGAGAACCTATAGAACTAACTATTGGCCTAAGTGGTACATTTGGTTTGTGTATCTTTGGTAATCCATAAAAATGTGGCGGTTTACTGTAGTGTGGTGTTAGCGTACGTCTTACAAAATCTGTAAATTGTTCTCTGTGTTTGTAAAGTGTTCTGTATATTTTTGTTTCTATTGTATGTGTTGGATCTTTATTTAGTTTAGTGTATTGTCCCTCACTAATTAGTGTTAAAAGTTTTTCGTTGTATGTGGTTGTGTCAAGTACTACTGTGGTGTTGCCTTTGTCTGCAGGTAGAATTTTAATTGTGTTATCGGTTTTTAGTGTGTGTAGTGAATGTTTTTCTTGTTTGGATATATTTTGTCTGATTGTGTAACGTCGTTCTAGTATGATTTTGTTTCTAATTCTGTATTCCTGTCTAATGTCTTCTGGAAGTTTTTGACAAGTCTCTTCTATAGCTGTAACTAAATCAAGTTTATTAATTCGTTAGACTTAATACTAATAATCTCATCTGCACCAAGGCTGACAAAGGCAATGCCTTAATTATTATGTCTAAAGCTGATTACATCGTTGAGGTTGAGGAATTTCTTAAATCTGATGACTTTGAACTTACTAAATTGAACTTTAATAATTTTACTAATGCAGTCGGAAAATTTTGAGGTGCTAACAGTGTTATCTTATTGGAGCATTTTAATACTCATCACTACAAACTTTTACTTATGAACCCGTTGCCTCCCCGTCTTTACGCCTCACCTAAAATTCATAAACCTGATATTCCTGTTAGACCTATTGTATCCTGTTTCAACACTCCGGTCTCTAAACGCACAGCTTAGCTACACCAAATTCTTAGATCTAACATTCAATTTAATTTTCCTTATTCTATCAATAATTCTGTCATTTGCTAATGAACTTATTGAATTAAATTTACTTAGTAATTATCAATTGGTTTCTTTTGACATAATTAATTTATTTAATAGCGTCCCCTTCGATGACTGCCTGATTGCCATCGACAATGACCTCTCAACTAGTTACTTGTCAGATATTGTTTGTAATTTCTTAAAAGAAGCTTTATTATTGTCATAGCCAAAACTTTTTTCTCTTAAATAACAAAATGTTTAAACAAAATATAGGTTTACCCATGGGTAATAATCTTTCTCCGCTTTTAGCTGAAATTTTTCTTACTAAGTTAGAAGTCAATTATTTCTTCACTATCCCTTTAATTAAAAAACACTTTATTTATTATAGGGGGTATGTCGATGACATCTTTGTAGTTTTCGACCGTAATGACTCTGATCTTGATAATTGTCACAGTTTTCTGAATTCTGAGCATAAACATATAAATTTTACAGTTGACCTTGTAACTGATAAGGTTTTAAACTTTTTGGACTTGGCCATCACTAGGAATGACCTTTCTCTCTCTATTGGTATTTACAGAAAACCTACCACTTCAGATAATGTTATTCCCTTTTGCTCCTTTCACCCTATGTCCCACAAACTTGCTGCCTTAAGGTTTTTCTTTAATAGACTTTACAACTTACCACTTAACCAGGTTTTTTTAATAAGGAACTTCAAATTATATACCAAACAGCTTTTAATAATGGTTAACCCTTTTGAACTTATTAAAAAACTTTAAAATAGAATTTTTCGGCTTATAAACCTAAACTTTTTATACCATATTAACTTCTATAACTACTACAAATAAAATTTATAATTCTCTTCCATACATTGGCCCATTTTCTCACCAATTCTAGAATATTTTAAAACAATTCAACTTAAATATTTCCTTTTCTTCAAAACATAATGTCAAATCTTATCTTGTTAATACCAAAGACAAAACTAACATTTTAGATCAGTCAGGAGTACATAAACTGAATTGTGGTGATTATGAAGCTTCTTACGTTGGTCAGACGGGCAGAAAGTTTAAAACTAGAATTAATAAACACTTAACTTGCATTAAATACAACCATTTAGCTATATGGCCATCAAAATCAGCCTTTGCTAATCATATTTTAGACTCCGGTCATTCCTTTAATTCCTCTACTAATTTTGATATTCTTCATGTTTGCAATAAAGGGCTCAAATTAAATCTGTTAGAAACTAAAGAGAATCATAAAGATTATAGTAAACACCCTCGGCCATCACTTAAGGAAGTCCTGAACCTAAATTGTGATTTACTGTTCTTACATTAGTTCTTATGTCGTCACCTTTGTTTTATAGAAATATATTATTTGCAGTTTTCTGAGTTACCGGCACGCCTAAATTTCATGTTTGCTGGATATTTCCGGTCTTTCTCTATCATACTTCGCCTCACAGAACATGCTAGTTTTACTTTTGGTTTCACTTATATTTTTAATCTTTTCCCGTAAGTTTTGCTTGTAGTTTATCCTATTATTTGCTATTTATATGTGTTTTTATGTGTGCATGTAATTTGCGTCTTCACGACCGCGAAGGTCATTATATTTCTATGTGACTTAAGCACACATGGCTTAATATTTGTACCTCTTCAAGGGCCAATTTTGCATAACTTTTCAATTATGCTTTCTCCTGAGCATTTAACTAACGCTTTTTATCATGTAAGTTCTCGCCGCTGTATTGGTTCGCTTTTACTAATTTTTTATATTAATTGTAGTAGCCTGATGATGACTATCTAGTCGAAACATGTTGCTGTAATAACCTAGCTTATTGCTTTTCACTAAATGTGATACATAGGGAAGGTTTGCTGTTTTTAATATCTCTCCTGTGTACGTTGTAGTAAACCTCTGACAAACTTTTAAACTAATAGGTTTTAGGTTTTTGGTAAAACTAAGGTAGTGGTTGCCAAAATAATAATTTTTATCTCTTAAAGCGTCAGCTATTGGGTCCTTTACCTTACCACTGGTGCACTGCGTGCTAATAGAAAAAAAATTCGAAAAAGATTACAAAATTGAAACTAAAAAAGGGAGAACATAAGTGGCAAAGAAATGGACATGTATACGTATCAAAATGGAAAGATAGGTGCCAAGTTCTTTGTCTAATGACAAAACATCATCCGAGGCTTATTGATGTTCAAAACAGATACAGTCAGGCCAAAATTAAACCGGAAGAAGTAAATATAATGACAAGATGTCTAGCATTGATCGTAATGATCAAATGGTGAGTTAATATTCTTCTCCGCGAAAATCCATTAGATGGTATAAGAAGGTTATGTTTCACCTTTTGGATATAGCTTTATGGGATTCTTATTAGGTATCTAATGAAAATAAATGCTAAAAAACTAACACTTCTTGAGTATCGGGAACAACTGGTAAAAGAATTACTTTGCATATCGCATAATTTGAAAGATAAGAGAAAACTAATACGTGGAGGAACAATACATGGGGGAAAACGAAAAAGAGCTGAAACAGAAAATAAGAATAATCTAAATAATGAACAAAATGCAGTAATGCATTTTCCGGATAAAATTCCAAATTTGAAGGATTCCAATAAAAGCTACCATATGAGATGCAAACAGTGCCCTAAAGACAAAAGGCGGAAAGAGACCAAGTATTTGTGCAAAACTTGTTTAGATAAACCCGCGCTTTGTGTTGAACCGTGTTTTGAAATATATCACAAAAACGTATGAAGTGTTGCAAATATTTAATTTTTTCAAGTGGTGTATATCTTTGTGTTTTACAAATGTATAGTTATCAACCAATAAAACTATATCCAACAATTTCTACCTGGTGGCATTTGCCGTCTTGGTCCTTGTAAATCAAATTGTACCTCTGCAAGGACACGGCGGCATTTGCCGCATATATTTTTCTTGACAAAAATATACTGAAAATGTAATAGCAAATGTATTGCCAGTTTTTACTGCCCAAGATATTATAGAACCTAAAATATGGTAGTGCGTCTTTCCAAGTCCACTAAAATTCACTGGTGTCCGCGAACGTGTTAACGAAAAATCGTAATGAAAGTCATGCTTTTTTTATTCTACTGCATCACAAATCTATAAACTTCGACACTGTTTAGCGGCTGCAAACACCCATTTTTTTGTACTAGTAACTTTTACTTTTCAGCAGTAATTACCATAGCAACAAAAGCTAACGCCGTGTTTTCATTGGTCGAAATCAAAGTACACATTGCCATTTTGTAGTATGATAATCCGCTACTCGATTTTCCCGACCTCCTCGATTAAGAATAAGAAAAAACGCTTCCAAAGCAGTAGAACCCAAAATTATGTATGTAACTCCTACGAAAAAAGTCCTTAATTTCGTACTTGTAACATAAGTAGATATTATAACTATTTTATTCAAATTGTGAATTGTCAATTTGACAGTTGCAAATTCTGAAGTCCTATTCAGCCAAATTTCGAGTTACAAGATATCGCTATGCAAAACATTACGTGTACGACAGGAATGAAGGAATCTTTTTATTAAGGTTTGCCGACGTGCATCAACCTGCACACTCATAAAAAGTAGGTAGCGCGTTTTTGTGCCATCATGGCGGACGCATCGGACGGGCGCGGTCTGTGCGGAAAGTGTAAAAACAAAGTAGACGACGACGGCAAAGTCATAATATGAGGAGGATTATGTGATACAGAGTTCCATATTTCTTGTGTCAAACTATCTGTGCCGAAACTTAATAAAATTAAAGAACTAAAAGATATTGCATATTGGTTATGTGCGAATTGTAAACTTTTCCTGAACAACTTGAAGTTGGTAACAAATCCACAAACTTTTGCAGAACAGAACTCGATTATGAAACTAAACGACGAAACAAAGAATAAAATTAATAACATCGATCAAGCGGAGAAGATTGTAGAAGTAGAAAAAAATTGACCATATTGCCACAAAACTAGAAAATGACAACTTTGCAAAGAGCCTTCCCAACCTAATAATAAAAAGAAAAACATTCCTGGGATAGCGAACCCAAAACACAACAACAGTTTAGTACGACGAAAGCAGAGGTGCAAAACAAGGTAAACCCTTATAAATCCAATGCAGGAGTAACTGCACTGAAGCTAACCAGAAATGGTGGTCTAATTCTAAAAAGTAACAATCTAGATGCAACCATTAGACAGAAACAACTTGCGAAAAAAGAACTAGGAGAGCAGTACACCGTAGAATTAACGAAAATTAAAATGCAAAACTGGTAATCAATGGACTAGACCGAAATTACAATACAGAAGAGCTACTTGGGGAAATGGCAGCGCTAAATCATTTCCTTACCAAAGAAGACAAAATAAAAGTGGTTTACAGTCGGCAGCAGAAGAAGAAACCGAATAATTGCATCATTTACATAAAAGCAACAGGTTCAACTTTAATAAAATATGCAACAGATACGTCAACATCGGATGGAAATCTCACAAGGTCAGGGAAGATTTGGGCATTCAAAGATGCTACTAGTGCCCCCAATACAATAATAAAACTAGCGAGTGTAAAAACTGTTGAAATAAATATCTCTCCAAGGTGTTTACGCCATCTATATTGAAGTACGCGGTACTACTTGTTGTGTAGTCGATACACACTGTACATTAAGTCAGCCATATTGTAACATTAAATGGGTTAACAGTGTCTAGTGTTTTTATTGCAACCACACCTCGAATTCCAATACGTTATGGGCTAAGTGTGAACTAAGTACGAAAGTGCGACAATTAGTTTAAACGCGGTAGTAACAGAACTAAATAGTTATAATTTAGTTAGAATGGCGGTAAATTACACTAGTTTACAAATAATAATTTGTTTAATATACCTTTAATCAAATTATTATTTTTATGTTTATTTACTTTCTATCAAACAAAAATGACAATTAGTAGTATATTATATATCAAGGTAGCGAAGCGCAGTATTATAACCTGAGCGCATATTAGATACTGAGCGCGCAGCGCGAAGGTTATAAGACGATTCGCTACCGTGGTGTATATACTATTTTTTGCACTACCAAACGGCTTAATACCTAAATTCCTAACAAATTTCGAAAATATTTTAACTGTCAACCTGACAATACAGCTCTTTAAAACGTCAAAATTAAAATAGTCATATTTGGTAACTTAGCAATTTATTAGTTACCACGGTGAAAATTGTTTATTTTACTTTCTCTCCCTTGTTGGAGAAAATCAACTTCACGACCTAAAGATAGGCCAATAGCGGTGCGTTCTGAGACTAGTAGTGCAAAAAATTATTTTATTACGTCACAGTTCTTTGGTACGAAAAATAATTTTTTTGCTTATCTACACGATTTGATAATTCATTTTCTTATATGGGTATTTCGCCACTCTGCAAATTAAAATATTAAATAACGAAAATATTAACAACGAACGTTTCGAGGGACAATCTGTCTTTCTCAATATTTTTAGACAATAGTTGGCTATCGATTCTTAAAGATGAGATCAAGTAGGTACAGATATCAACAAACGTCAATGTCAGAAAATTCATTGGAGGTTGGTTGTTTTTTCTTCCAGTGAAAAAAAGATAAGTTCTTGTTAGTTTTAATTGTTATTCGTTGATAACGAGGGCAGATTGTCCCTCGAAACGTTCGTTGTTAATATTTTCGTTATTTAAAATTTTAATTTGCAGAGTGGCGAAATACCCATATAAGAAAATGAATTATGAATTCACGCCACAAAGAAGTTTCAGAGATTATCTTACACGATTTGAAGTTTCTTCAATTTGGGGTTCCAGTATTATGGCGAGAACCCACGAATCACGAAAACGACTATTACTTTTGCATGACGCAGACTTCAGGTTTTAATTTAAAAAAAAACATAACATTTTGTATCCCGATATCATGTCTGTCACAAAGGCGATTCCACATTTAAAAAGCCTACCACATCCTGTTTGTCCAGGTATGTCAAATAGTCAAGGTAGCGAAGAGCAAGATTTTGTTGACAACTCTGATGACAATTTCTGTCTGGAAGAAGATAACAAACCGCATTTACTTAACCAAAGTGAATTAAACGATCTGGTAAGAGACTTACAGTTGTCTAGATCCAAGGCAGAGCTTCTTGCCTTTCGATTACAACAACGGAACCTACTCACACCAAGTACAAAAGTAGCATATTACAGGAAAAAGAGTAACAGCCGTATTCATAGTCGTTCGCCAGCGATTCGCCCGCAAGTCGCCGGAGTTTCGCTATGAATAGTATGTTGGCGGCACTGTACGTCTATGTCAAATTCGAGGTTAGCAGGTTAGATTTTGTGTCAATTTCTGTCAAAACTGACGGAAAACCTAACCTGATAACCTCGAATTTGACATAGACGTACAGTGCCGCCAACATACTATTCATAACGAAACTCCGGCGACTCGCCGGCGAACCGCTGGCGAACGACTATGAATACGGCTGTAAGAGTTACAGTGAATTTTTCATTCAAAAGGGTGACTTGCGTCTGCCATGATATTCCAGGACTTTTCAGTGCTATGGATCAAGAGTATGACCCAAACGAGTGGAGGTTATTCATTGATTCGTCAAAATATCACTTAAAAGCCGTATTATTTCATAATGGCAATAGAAAACCATCTTTACCAATTGGTCATGCGGTGCACAGTAAAGAGACTTACTACACGATGTCTATACTACTTAAATTGATAAAATATGAACAGCACAACTGGAAAATATGTGCAGATCTATAAGTGGTTGGATTGTTATTGGGATTACAGGGCGGATATACCAAATATGCTTGTTTTCTGTGTATGTGGGATAGTCGGGCTAGAGAACACCATTACATAAGAAAATTATGGCTTGCTCGGAATGAATTTATTCCAGGACAAATGAATGTGAAAGAAACACCTTTGGTAGATCCACGAGACATAATTTTGCCCTCATTACATATTAAATTGGGCCTCATGAAAATTTTTGTAAAGGTTATGGATAAAACTAATGCTGGTTTCCAATATATTAAAAAAATCCAAGTCTTTCGGAAGCAAAACTAAAAGAGGAGATATTTGTAGGCCCACAGATACGAAAATTAATGCAAGATGAAGAATTTGAAATTATTTTGTCTTTGCATGAAGAAAATGTATGGACATCATTTAAAAATGTTGTCAAATGATTTTTATGAAATAAAAAAGATTACAGATATCAAGAAATTGTAGCTGCATTATAGCAAAATTATCACCACATGGGTGTAAATATGTCTCTTAAAATGCTATTCCTTGACTCGCGTTTGGACTTCTTTCCTAAAAACTTAAGCAGCATGAGTGACAAACAGGGCGAGCGTATTCATGAAGATCTGAAGGTTTTCGAAGATCGGCACAAAATTTTTTTGGATGAAATTATGTTAAGGGGTTACTGTTGGACAGTTATAAGGGAAACTCATCCAAAACAGTAGAAATAACAAAGTAAAATAAATTAATTTTAACTTGTTGTTTGGCGGTTTAGAAAGTACTCTTGTATTTTTATTAATTAAATATTTCTTAAATGTGATGTGGTAGATTTTTTAAAATATTTTTTTGAACTCAGTGCCACGACATCTATAAGAAATTATAACTTTCAGCTAAGGTATATAAATCGTGTAAACTAGTGTTATTTAACCAGTGTGCCTAAACTACAAGGAAGAGAAAATTTCAGCGATTGGTCTTTCCCAGTTGTAAATGTGTTCATCCTAGAAGGTTTAATTAACGAAGTGCATCGACGCTATAGAAACTGATACAGCCTTGATTGCCAAGGCAAAGGCTAAATTAGTGTTAACGGTGAACCGTATTTATTTATGCATATTCGAGAAGCAAAAACAGCTCAAGAAATAGGGCAGACATTAAAGAAGTTGTATGAAGACACCGGTTACACGAGAAAGATTAGTTTACTACGTGCGTTAATATCATTGCGCTTGGAAAATTGTGATTCAATGGAAGTTTACATTAAGGTTTAAAGTCAACCCACATTTTTTTAACCCTACATTCAAAAATTCTGAAAAGAAAATATGTTATGTAAGCATTGCTTTCATGCAATATACATTTTTTTCTGGCCATTCCTATTTGAATATAATCAAAACTACAAAAAAAAAGCAGGTTTTTCTCCATTCATTCCATAAATAATGGACACTTTTCCCTGTTTTTTTATCTCACGAATTATTATTGCATTTATACGCAAACTAATTTTTTGAATGTGTAGTTTATTTACTGCGACGAAAAAAGTTGGAAAACTGAGCATAATTTCATTGTATTTCAAAAAGCCGCTCATGAATCAACGTAAAAAAAGCGTGTTTGTCAATATTACAATATTATTCTACGTGAATGGAACAATGCTGTCCATTTTCATAAATAATAACATTTGTTGAATGGAAATATTCAAATTTCTACCTCAGTGGAGAGTGGCGGCACCTTAATCTTTTGGCGTGTCACAGAAGCTTCGGCAACTACTGCCGTGATACTGCCATAGCCAACTAATATTTAGGTTAGCTTACGCTAATACAGCCATTACATTCACCGTAAAAACATGATTATATGAAGTATGCCATGACTAGATGTCATTTGGCGCCACCTCTTAATGTTATTCTGAACTTTCAATCAGGGCCTACCGCGATATTCAAATTAAAAACAAATACTGCTAAATAGGTAGATTTGAAAACTTGTCATTTTTCAATCAATTATATCCTCAAATTCATATTCCCGTAGTTTGAGTCAGTAAATTTTTATACAAACAGGTTCTTTCAAAGCTATTTAAAATGGTTAGAAAGTGTTTTATCCGTGGAAATCCAAACAAACCACTTTTTGAATTTCCAAGCGATATGCAGATTCGTACCAAATGTCTCAAAGCTATTTCAGGAGTGGTATTGTTAATTAATAATAAAACTCATTAAATTACCTTTATTTATAATACTTAATCATGTATTACAAATATTCCCAAACTTAAAGAATACTCTTCTTTGTGTATTAACCATTTCGATGAGAATTTTGTAAAAGTACTTGACAAAAATACTCGTTTGATTAAAAACACTGTAACTGTAAATAATACATATTTTCTATCCCATTAATTAGAAGTACATTATATAAATTTTTTAGCAAATTTTACCTAATTCTGAAATTAAGAACAAGAACATTTACAAAAACCATTTAAAAGAAACCTAAACTGAACTTATATCTCCAACCCAAATTGGAGATCTTCAGTATATGTATTATTAAAACGTTAACGGGAAAGCTAAAGCGGATTAGTGTTAATTATTCAAAGTGTATTAAGAATTTAAAAAAATGGGTAAATTAAATGTTTGCCATAAAATATTCGAAGATGTTGACGATTGAGACGAAAAAGTTCAATTTTTTGCAAATACTGGTCTTGATCATGATAAAAAAAGCTCCTCGTTAGTCAGAAGTTTCTATTCGTATGTGTACAGTATAGAGATTTCGCTCTCCTAAAGGATATCAGCACTGCAGAAACCATTTAGCGAGTTTATCATCAAAAACAACATTGTTATGGCATCTTGGTGACTTTAATGGTTCAGATGAATTAATTAAGCAGCGTTTAATGGCTGAAGTCGCCTAATTAACAGTACAAGCAGAAAGAATTTGCTCCTTAATTATTGACGATATGTCAATTAAGGAGAAAGTGCAGTATAGCAGATCGGAAGATCGCATCTATGGTGTAGATAAGACTCAATATACAACCGTTTGCAATAAACCTCTAATAGCAAACAAAATGTGTTGTTCTGTTATATATGCATGGTCAACAAGATACATCATTCCAGCACGATATTTTTTTCATTCTTCTTTGAGAATTAATTACTTTTTTTATGAGAGTACTTAGTCTTCTTACTGACTGTGGCTTCGTTGTTCTAACAATTGTTGCAAATAATTTTTGCTCAAATGTATATTTATTTAGATTTTTTGTGGTGGAATTCTAAAAAACTACATTGAACATCCTTTCCTAAAACCTGTACCCTTCAATTATTGCCACATAATAAAGAACGCACAAAATTTATACTTAGATCATATGTGCTGATGGTGGAATCTCTGCTTCATATTTAAAACCTTAAATGATCTGCAAAATGGAATACCTTTTAAGCCTGTACGGTACTCAACGAAAAAGAATTTGTACTCATCAGATTTTGAAAAAAAATATATTTTACATGCTGTTCAGATTTTTTCACCCACCGCCACTGCCTCTTTACAGTTTTTAAAAGCAGGCCAAATTAAATTTCAAAATGTCAACAGTACTGTGAAATGTTTAGAAAGCATATACGACTTTTTCCAGATTAATAATGTGTGTAACAGAACAATATCTGCAAAAATTAGATAGCAGCACTGCACCGTTCGTTCCTGTTTCTGACGAAAGACTATTGACTGGACGTAATACTTCAGAACTAAATCGATGCTATGCAAAATTCTTCTGCATCTGTTGGTTTGCAAGGTTTATTCAATCCAGGTTTTGAAATTGACTGCTAAAAGTACATCATTATACTTATACATCACATTTTTACTTCAAGAAACTGATTTTTACTATGCATTAACAGGTTCATTTACTTCGGATGCAGTGGAAGCAATGATATCACACATGCGATAGAAAGTTGTCTCAAATGACGCAACAGATGCTCGAACTACTGGGCAACCTCTTCGTCGGCTATTACGCTGTGGTATTATGAAGACTTTGCCTTCCTTAAAAATTGCACATTATAGTATCTTCACCAGTTAGTATAACTGAAAACGAAGATGTCGAATTACCTGCACATTTAAGAGTTAAAATTCAAGATCGTGCAGGCTTAAATTATCCAAAGTCAATTTTTATAGGTATTATAAACATTTATTTCAAAACCGTTTATAACCTAAAAAATATCTTTAGTAAAGACAATAACCAGAACCACACAAAAACCAGACGCGTTGGCAATTGTCACAAGAACATTTTACAACAATGAAAGTGACACATATGGAATAGCCGTGATAGCTTTGCTATGTAAATTTTAGTTAACCATGCTACTGCAACCACGTTTATTCTACTCACCGTAAGATGGCACAAGTGTTGGAATATAAAATAGAAGACGAATAATGTTCCGTTAGTTCGTTGATTTTTAGATTTAGCTAGCGTCATCAGTATTTTGACAGATTTGGTTGGTGGTCGGTCAAAGTTATACTTCCATTGGATTGATAGACTTCATTTTTTTGGTTTGTTGGATCGAATTTTTGTTTTGGTTTTTGGTTTGATAAAAAAGATTTTGTTGATCTGTATCAATTTTATTTGAATTTGGAGATTTTACACTTGGCGTATCTTTATCGTAGTTGTCATTAATCGTGTCAATGTTAGAAGTACTGGAAGAATGTTGTCGTTGCCAGAAATAGTAAAACAAGTCGAAAATTTTAATAAAGACAGCTACTCAACGAAAGTTCGACCAACAAATAACACCCAAAATATTGAAGGAACAATTATAAACGCTAATACGGAAGAAATGCCAAAAATCATCGCTGAAGAGATTAAAAATGCACTAAAACAAATTAAACATAGGCGATCCACTGGAGAAGACCTTGTAA
Organism: Agriotes lineatus; assembly: GCA_940337035.1. Taxonomy (NCBI): domain Eukaryota; kingdom Metazoa; phylum Arthropoda; class Insecta; order Coleoptera; family Elateridae; genus Agriotes; species Agriotes lineatus. Next base: position 110,047,905 of record OW679196.1, on the reverse strand, counting down.
CATCAGAAATGAAAACTAGGGGGCGAAACACTATCAAACACTGTATTTAATCGATGCGGGAAGAGAGAGATGTACCGTCAGGATGGCAAAATGCAGAAGTGATCCTAACTAACTTATGGGATAAGAATTCAAAACCTCTGTCAAAAACAGTTTTTCATAAAATATTTGAAGAAAAAAATTTAAAAATACATCATCCCAAAAAAGACCAGTGCGACTTATGCATTGGATACAATCTTGGACATGTACCTGAAAATGCCTATCAACTACAAGTGCAATTTACTACTATAAAACGAAATTGTGTGTTCATAATTATACGAGCCCTAACCACTATATATTCGGACGATGACGGTTTTTTAATAAATATTGTGACATCACAGATATAATTGCATCAACGATTATTTGCAATTATATTTTTTAAAGATACATATATCCATATGTGTTTGCAGTAATTAGTTTGATTTTTATATAATATTTATTATAATCGCACAAGCAGAAGTGTTTAAATTCATTTATTTACTGACCACTTAATATTCGGACGATTATTAAAAATGCTGCGAATTTCAAGTAATTTCATAGGCCTTTTTAAATGCACGCTGTTAACAAAAGACAATCAAATAAACAAGGTATTGTTGTTTATTGACATTTCTAGTAGCATTATGGGTCGTGGTGTAGCAACGCCCTTAAAACTGCGAGAAATAATTATTAAAAAACGTAGTGAAGGCAAATCTATGTCTGCAATTGCTGGAGAACTGTGTATGTCAAAATCTACGGTTGGAGAAGTTGTGAAAAAATATCAGGAAACCAGCAATTTTAGCGGAAAAAGTACGGGCCGACCACATTTGGTAACTTCGAGAAGCCAGCGACTTTTAGTAAAAATTTGCAAACATGCTCGAAGATCAACATTACGAGAAATAACAGCTGCTTGGAACAATGATACTGGCTTAAATGTTAGCCGAGAATGTTGTCGGACGTGTCACCGATCTAGTCTCGGCTTTTATAAGGTTTGTTATTAATCAATTATCCTAGAAATTAAGAAATAAATTATCTTCATTGTAGGCTAAGGAAAAGCCACTGTTAACTGACAAACAGAACAAGAGACGATTTGCGTGTGCCAAAGAAAGAGAGTTTTGGACGGTGGATGATTTGAGCAAAGTTGTTTTTAGCAACGAATCCAAATTTGACGTGAGTGTGGGAGATTGCAGGAGCCGTGTTATAAGAACTAAGTCTGAGGCATTCCATAAGGACTGCTTAAAGTGGACTGTGAAGTTTTCACATGGAGTTATGGTTTGGGCTGTATGTCAGGGTCTAGGAATATTGCACTTTATAAACGGAATCGTTAACACACAAAAGTATCAGAGTATCCTATCTAATTTCTTATTACCCAGTATACAGAAGATGCACATTGACTATCTTGTATTTCAACAAGACGGTGCATCGTTCCATACAGCCAAATCAACTAAAGAATGGTTTACACATAATAAGATTGTCGTACTGGATTGGCCCTCAAGCAGTCCCGATCTCAATATAATAGAGACAGTGTGGCACAAAATGAAACAGCGTTTGAGGAACGACCCTCAACGCACTGTTCCACAACTGTGCTCTAAAATACAAGATATTTGGCATTTATTTGGCATTGAAGAGTGCCAGAAGCTTATATCGACCATGCCTTTAAGAATTAAGGCAGTAACTAATGCTAAAGGCTATAATATTTCACCCTTGTGCTCATTAAGGGTATAACGATAATTACTAATTAACTTTCTGATAGCTAGTCGAGTCGGAGACAGGGTCAAGATTTCCAGATATACATAAGAAGCGTAGCAAACCAAACACAGGATAGCTTTAAACAATTTAATATTGGTGCTCGGAACTATTTACAAACGTAATCATAATTGGATAATTGAAAATTAACATGTATTTTGATAATAAAAGTAATCTTCTGCCTCCCGTCGCCTCTTTTTGCTGCAACCCGTCGTACAGCCGCGTAAACGGTGGTTTCTGGTTAGTCCCCTCGGGAATTCTTGCGGAGACGACGCTGGTAGCTTCAGGAACGGCTTGAAGTTAGCCCCAGGCGTTCTTCACTTGGCACTCGGCGAAAAGTTTACGAGCACATGTCGCAGTAATGACAATTTAATTAACCAAATACCGGGATTTCGCTTACGTGATGTTGGCGTATAGGATGTTTGCCCTTATTCGGGGAATTCGCGGCGTGGTGTTTTGTGCAAGGTGCGGTGCCACGAGGATTTGGTGGAAAGATCCACCTAGTGAGCTTCCTTGAGTCGGTTGCCGGTGACGAGGAGATTTCCTCCACGACGAGACGGCCTGGAGATGTTGATATCAGATTCCCCTGGTAGGTAGAACTCTGTAGCTAATAAGAACATTAACCAATTCTTTCAAGGGCTGCAATTTAGTAATTATTCGGGCTTTTAAAATAGGTATTACGAGATGCTATTGTCGTATTTTAATTGCATGGACTTTTGGGAGATAATTATTCGCAAAATGACATTTAGGTTGCTTGCTAAGCAAGTTATTTAAATAGACGGGCCTGGCGGTCTCTAAATTGAGTCTTCGCCTGCAAACACGTCTCAAGGATTTGTCAAATTAAATTATTAACCAACATAGATTTCCTTAATTAAAGTGTCTCGGGGATACAGGTTCAAAGGAGGTGCAGAACGGCGGAGCGGCTTCCCAGCGGACTTCGTCCCGTACCTATTCTGCAGGATAAGGAAAAGGTTTAAGTTTGTAATCATGAAGGCGGCCTACTTCCAGGAGAAGCCTTCGCCTATCGCCGACTACGAGTCAGGTCGGAAAATAAAATTAATTCCTAATTAAATAACTAGACAGGACGGAAAGGGATCGGGATCTAGGAGGGAAATGGATGCTGGTAAAGGTGTCGGTGGACAAGTGGATGAATGCCTTGAGGAGCGGTCGTGGAACTGCTTATAAGTGTTCGCCTTCGGGCTTCGTGCAGCGAACAACTTCCTCGGAGGGTTTAAGAGGGGGACCGGCGCAGAGATGCGCATACGTGGAGCGGGGGATCCGTTGATGACGCGCCGTTATCGCTGGATGGGCGTTCCAGATCTACAGCCCCGGATAATCAAAAATCGCTGAGGGAGAACGCGCTAATTAATTTTAATTTAAAGAACGAAACGTCACAAGGCGATGTAACTCAATATTAATTGTTAACCGCCATCGGTGAGTACGTTCTAATTACGATTAAAAAGCATGAAAGCATCGCCGGAGGCGCGAACGTCTCGCGCTGCCGGTAGCGACTTGCAAATCACTACAATAAATCCGTTAGCTTCATAAAGTACGCTCGTGTCCCAAGGAAACGAATGTAATACCTATGTGCAGCTTTCCCAATATACCTTACAACCGCTAATATTGCCTTCGCCATGTCCTAACGTGCAAACGGCGTTTACGATCGCGCAGGCCCAGAATGGCCCGGCGGCAGAAATGACGTCGACGATGCAAGTGCGTTTTCCCCAACTCGTTCAACCGTGCGTGGCTAATTCAAACGTGCCTGTTTATCAATCGATGCTAGTGATGGGTAGAATCGAATACTTTTCAGAATCGAATTCATCGCATTCGAATACTTTTGAGAATCGAATGCAAGCAATTTTGAGAATCGAATGCAAGCAATTCCAATGCAAAATCGGACTCGAATTCAGATTCGAGTTGTGTGCTCGCTCTCGTACTGGGGCAGTGGCGACGTGTGACCTCAGCTGGGCGACATGCAACACCAGAGATAACGAGACGCTGTACGTGCACGAAGCAAAAATAAAAAATTCTTTTGATTGCAGGAGGTTCAGCTTACCCTATTAATAACGTATATTTGTTTTGAAATACTTATATCTTAAATTTATAGTACCGAAAATGAATATGAGAAAAGGACTGTTTATAAAATAGTTGTTTTTATTGTTGTTACGGGTCTATACTATGCATCCAGCCAAAGATGATCCCTGCGTCATCGTTACACGAAGTTAGCACAGAAATCGTTTTTGTATGCGTCACTCTCATTATTTGCGAGTGCGACAAGGATAGCATAACATTAGCACATCTCTGGGTCTTTGAGAGTGGATTTGACTAGCGCGGTATGCGTCTGTAAAATATAGTGTTGCCGACGTTAATAATAAATCCGCAGATTAAATAAAGATATTATCAGTAAACAGTAAATAAACTAGATATATCGGCAAAATTATTTTGAAAAAATTGAGTGTGGTTAATTCAGAAATTACAGATAAATGAGATTAATTTTACGAACAATTAAAGATTTTTTACAGATTTTTGTACAAAAATCCGTAAGTGTAGGCAACGTTGTATGCGTCCACAAACATATGATGAACATCTGACTTGTCCCTCACATTTTTCGAGGTTAGTTTTCCCGTACAAACGTTTTTTGACAGTTTTGACCAACAATAAGCAGCAGTTCTTGTCAGAACTAATAAGACATACGCATTAATATGTCAGTGCAAGGCAAGACTTTGCGTTCGCAGTCTCAACAATTGAAGCTGAATCTGTTAAGTTATTTTGAGAAGGAAAAAGAAAATGGTGGGCATTTACTTCCTTTATCTTGTGTGCAAGAGGTATGACACGTTAATTAAGTGCTTACGATTTTATTGTACAATTGCTTGTTTATTGCAGCGAGCAGCTGAGGCTTTAGGTATAGGCATTGCTACTGTGAAAAGGATCAAGGCTCGTAGTAGAAACCAACCAGTTTTATTTAGGCCTGGTAAAAAAAGATCTCGCAAGAAATCGAAAACTGCAGACCTGCCAGAGTCTTCTAAACTGGTCATCAGGGAAACTGTATATAAGATATACAGTGAAAGTAAAGCGTACTTATAAAGTTTATGTGATTTTATAAATGTGAATTTTTATATTTATTCCAAAAAAACACATTACTCTCAAATCGTTAAATGATGAACTTCAAGAGTATCACATTCTAAAAGGCAGAAGCAGTTTAAACGTTGTTCTGCATGACCTTGGATTTAAATTGCTCAAAGACAACAATCATAGAGCATTAGTTGAAAAATCAAATATCGCCAGTTTGCGTCTTCAGTTTTTAAAAAGTTATATGGCAAACATCAATTTATCGTCACCATTGCAAACAGTTTTCATGGATGAAACTTGGACTATTTTAAAGAAAATCCTGGTAAATCATGGCAAGACTCAAACATACAAAGTGTTGGAAAGCCTAAAGGTTATGAAGGAAAGTGCTTTATTGTTGTTCATGCTGGGTGTACAGTAATATTAATTAAAAATGCATCTCTGTTATTTGCAACAAAATCTTTTAAAGAAGATTATCATGGAGAGATGAATTCAGAAATGTTTAAGAAATGGCTTGTTGACAATTTACTCAATAATTTAGAAGAACCGTCTCTCATAATCATGGGCAATGCCCCATATCATTCTACCCTCGTTGAAAAGCAGCCTTCTTCATCATGGACAAAACTACGCATTACAGATTGGTTAAATAACAACATCCTTCATGATCCAACTTCATTTAGATTAGATTTATTGAAGTTAGCCAAATTGCATAGAAAAGACAAAGTATATGAAGTAGACGATTTAATAAGAAGTCATGGGCATGAAGTTTTGCGATTACCACCATACCACTGCGAGTTGGCATATGCATATGCAAAAAACTATTACGCTGACTACATTGGTAGAGATGGGTATGGAGATGATAAAGTTCTTGCAATGTGGACTGAAGCATTACAGCGGTGTTCACCTGAAATTTGAAGCGCATGTGTTGCAAGCACTGAGAGAAAGATTAAAGAATGGTATGAACGTGAGAAAGTTTTAGATCTAACTGTTGATAAGTTGCTTATAGATGTTTCAATGATAGCAGTGATTCCAGTTCAGATAGCGACACTGACTAATGAAATTAATTATTACTATTAATGCATACAGGGTTTGGCTACAAGCATAAACAGGATAACAGCTTTCAATAAAACGGAAGTCGACTGCTATTTTCAAAATTTCCAAGAAGTACGGAAAAAATAGAAGTTTTTCCAATAAACTAGAGCCCCATGACGTAAGATTTTTTGCTGGATTAAAAATGCGTGTAGTCGCCATTGTAATTCTTTTTTAAAATCCAAGATCACCAACTCAGGATTTGAAGATAAGATAACTCCATATGATGTGGCTGAAATGTTTAAGTTAGCATAAGTATGACCAGCTTGCTAATATTGAAAGAAATGCTTCTGGAGTTAAGGCGTGTAATATTTTCCGCTGAACTATGATACGTTCAAGATGATTCTTCATCTGTATTTCCATTCATGGATTACCATAGTTTTCTTGGACGTTATCACTTTCTCTTTCTGTTTGGTATCCAGATATTTCGGCGCATAAGCTCTGCTTAGACTGAAGACCACCACGCATGTTTTTTTTTGTTTTTTACTCTTTTCGTTTTGGAATTTTATAGTTTGTTTTGCTACATTTATGTTGTTTTAGTTTCTAGTTGTGTTGTGTGTTGTTACTGTAGTTGCATTGCTGTTTGAAGTAGACTGTTAGTCCTCATTCTTACCGTATACCCATACCATGATAATTGCTTTTCTTTCGATGTTATTTTGAAATCGTGGTTTCTTGACAATGCCGCTTTCACACTATTGTGATTTTCCTACGATTGTTTCTTGTTTTCCTAGTAATTTCTGTTTGAGAGCTGCTCATAAGTTTACCAACTTCATCATATTTATATTTTTCGAAGACATTTTCTGTGTTTAGAGTTTCTCTTTTGATAAGAGTATTGTACCGCCAGGGGTTAAAAATGGGATACTAAAGCGCAACACCTAGTCCCTCTTACGCAAATTTCAACCTTACATACTATCCTGTTTTTTACTTACCAAGGCTTTGATGACCAAATAAAGGGGAAATAGCCTTAACATAAGATGTGGAGCAAATGCCGCATTCATCCGGTGTAACCCGAGGCATGTCCGGAGGCTACCGATGACAGACCCAGCACCAGACTCAAGCACAATCTGAAGACACATTGTCTAAGATTAAAACATGGAAAAAGGTTAAAGGAAGAAAGGCTACAGAGCACAACCAGTAGCTAGCAAGATTAAGACAAGAATACAGAGAGGCCAGCACCACAGCTAAGAGAGCTAAAAGACGCGATAAAAGCAATGGTTAGATTACCTCCCCATCTAGCACAAGTAGCAGGGGAATTCAACAACGCACGAGAACCAATCGTGAGCAAAGAGCTGTACACCAGCATCTAAGGAATTCTTCAAATGAACCCACTGTCGAAGAAATTAAGAAAGAAATTAACCAGCTACAACTTTGAAAACAGCCGGAACAGATAGTATACCACCTGAGCTATTCAGATTCAATACAATACCTACAGAGTGGAAGGACGGTCTGATTATCAAACTCCTAAAGAAGGGTGATCTTGGTGAGTGCCTAAATTGGCAAGGGAAATTGTTAATATGATAAATAAAATTATTCCTACTATTATAACCAAACTGGCAGAAACCGTAGAACCCACCCTTCGCAATTAACAAGCAGATTTCAGAACTCATCGAATAGTTCATTTTTTTGCGTTCAATTCCGGTACGTTTCAGTATCCCATATGCATGTACTGATTTGTAACTTTTGTTGTCCTAAAAAGTTTCTATCCTTGTTCTGACATGATATCAATGTTAATTCTAATTAGGTGCTTGATAATATTTCTGATTGGACCATGGTATTTTAAGTGTAAAAACTTCCAAACTGTATTTACCATTGTATTTTATTATTTTATTATATAATAGTACCTAAATAGTATTTTATTAGTTAATTTATATAATACAAGCAAACCGCTCGCTACGCGCTGCGAGTCTTGAATCGGCGCGCACGTGAAATAGGATACGCGAAAGGTCAAGCTCCGAGCGAGCGCTAAGATAAGAAAAACAAAACCTAAACAAATATAAACATCTGTGGGACCCGGAACGTGAGATTTTATTTTGTGCCACAGACACACAGACATACACACATTAAGGAAAATTATATTATAGATGTATATTATCAAACTATCAAAAACCTTCTCTACCGTTAGGTGTAACGTATAAATACATAACCAAATAACTACAACTTTCTACCAATAATTAAAATAACTTCATTCCCTTATACATCGTATAAACGCCTTGTCCATTCTTTTTTGATTTCTGGCGGTCTTTTCCCTTCACTCCAAGTCATTCCTTTTTCAATTAGGTTTTCTTCTACTTTCTTGTCTATAATTTTCTTGCTCTTCATCCATTCTTATTGTGTCTAACCCATTTCATTTGGTAAATAATAAAAATGAAATAAGTATTGTTAAAGAATCTTGCGTCTTTAATTTTAATTAAAAACCAAATGAAAGCTAGAACCGCATACCTAACCTCAAAAAGTATATTGCATGACAACTCTGTCAACCTCAATTAATTGTCAAATTATGGATGCTGATTTGACTAGGAATTTTTTAATCTTATACCACACAGACAGCATTGATGACCAGGGATCTTCTTTCGTCGGATGCATAGTATGTATTTCTTTAAAATAAATTATTAAGACGACCCCAGCGTTTGTTTCTCTTTCCCTTCGATGTATCTGTTCAAATTTTTAGTAGATTTAGTTGCTTTTATGATTTTGGTGGTGTTATATCGTTTGAGTGTGCAATCTTCAGTCTGTGTGGTAATATTTTAATTTTATATTTAATTCTGTAGTCTATATTTAACTAGAAACACTTCAGCAACAACTATTCAAGTGAGACCTGCATAAAAAACGGCTTTTGAGAGCTGATTCCATTCCTGCCTTCTATGGAAATCAAAATACTTATTATATGTAATGTCTATCTAAAGTCGAAACTTTCGGAATGGCAACGGGCAGTTCTCTGTGCATTTATATAGTTGCTTTCGGAGCGAGTTTGCCGCGGCGGGCATTCTTTCAACTCCTATGATACGCAGAGCTGTGCTAGCTAAAACTGAAACGATTCGAGTGCGAATCAGATAAGAATCGAGATCACGCCGAATTCAGCATTCGGATCGGAATCGAGATCACGCCCGGCGAGATTTACAAACACCGATTAAGTATTCGATTCGAAGCATTCGAATACACTCAAAAGAATCGAATGCATTCGAGATCTTGCAAGAATCGAATACTGTAGTAATTTGCATTCGAATAGTCCCATCACTAATCGATGCCTACATCGTCATTCTATCCAACCATTGCCGCAAATGTCGAATTATATGCCACAAGCGTTTGCCAATTGTCAACAACCGCAACCCCAATCTGCCGCGGATACGATTTTACAGCAAATAGCCATATTACAATTACAATTATTATCAAATTCGTCGCAAACGACTACGCATGCGCAGAACCATAGGTTTGGCACCGAAATTTAAAATGAGATATTAGAATTTGACTCTGATTCTAACAATATTACCTTTGAACGGTTTATAGGAACGTTGAAAATGTCAGATCGCTTTACTGTTTATATGATCGCAGCTTAATCATTTATGCGAAAGCAAAACTACGAGGCGCAGCGAAACTGCGGAAAGAATCCGAACCAAACCTTCTCGACTGGCAGTATTTTAAACGATTTTGATATAATCGTGAATGGACTATTATTCAAGGGAACACTCAGATCAAGTAAATCTAATTACGCGATCCCAGTTGTTCTGGTAGACCAAACGATCGGAGAAAAGAAACTAAAATCTAAATTTTTTTTCCGTTGCCCAAGTATCAAAAAGGTACACCACGTTCGTCACTTATAATGGTCTCTATAAATACAACTTTATGCCGTTCGGACTCGCTAATAGTGCAGCTACTTTCATGAGATACATACATAACATATTCGAACAGCTGATTCGCCAACGAAATGTCTTTGTTTATATGGACTATATAATGATATCTCAGAACGTAACAGACGGAATTAAGTGGCTTGAGGAGGCCCTTAAAGTAGCAAAGAACTATGGATTATACTCGAGAATCGACAAATGTACCTTTATGTACACCGAAGTGGAGTATCTCGGCTTCAGGATCAGACATAATGAGATACGTCCGCAAAAACTTAAAACAGAAGCAGTCGCCAAGTTCCCTGTAACTACGACTACCAAACAGGTACATATGTTTCTCGGATTGGCAGGATATTTCCGAGGGTTGATACCTTCGTATGCAACTATTTCACGACCATTGACAAATCTGCTAAAGAAAAATCAAAAGTTCGAATTCGATCCACAACAGATGGCCGCTTTTAAAAACCAAAACTAGACAATGACGAATGAATATGTTTTGAAAATATATGATCCAGACAAAGAGACTCACCTACACACAGACGTCAGCGCTGGTGTATATGGGTCAGTACTCCTTCAATGTCAACAAGATGGATTGTTTCATCCCATCAATTACATGTCAAAAACTACAAGCGATTCTAAATCGCGATATGATTCTTTTGAATTGGAAATGTTAGCCGTAATCCGAAGCTTAGAATATTTCCGAGTTTATCTTTTGGGCATACGATTCAGACTAGTAACGGATTGCAATGCCTTGAAGCTCGCAGTAGCCGAAAAAGAAATTAATGCACGCATATTCCGTTGGCCCATTCTATTAGAGAATTCGTATATGAACTAGAGCACCGCCCATCCAGCTGTATGCAACATGTAGATGCGGTAAGCAGAGTAAACGCACTATTTCTAACCCTATTCGATGACGAGTTCAGATTGGTGGAAGTTAACCAGGGAAAAGACGCCGAGTTGAAAGCCGTAATTGAAATTTTGGAATCCGGAGGTGAACCGCCAGACTATCACTTCAAAATAAGAAATGGAATTCTTTGCTACCAAAAACCCAACAAAAACGAGTAGTAGGGATACCTCACTTCTGGAACACTTCAAGGTCACCGATTAGACTCTGACAGACTTTCACTTCTGGATATTGCGCAACATGTTCTGGGTATTGCGCAACACCAACCGCAGGGGCAGAGCCCTAGCCGCCATATTGTGGGGCCCGCATGCGCAACACCAACCCCAGGGGCAGAGCCCTAGCCGCCGCCGGGGCCCCCATGTTTTTTTAAATAAAAATGCAATTTTTTAAGGCTAATTTGTCCTCTTCGGGGAGGGAAAGGAAACCAAATGTCAAAGGTCATCGGTGTCTGTCAGTCATCAAACATCTATCTGTCTCTCTTTAACACATTGAGTTCTACAAAAAACCATCTTTCTCTCTCTAACTCAAGCGAGCCCGGGAGAGCAAAGCCCCAGTCGCCAGACCCTTATGTGCAAGTTCGGGAGCGGAGTAAGTTTCAAGGTCACACCAACCCCGAGGGGCAGAGCTCCAGCCGCCGGGGGCCCGCATCAGGTTTTTTGTATATTTAAGGCTAATTTATTTCAGCGCTGCCAAATTTTGATGAGCGTGGGAACCGGAAAGGTGTCATCTTCATTAGCTTGGGTGCCATCTTCATAATGCCAAATGTCAAAGTTTATCGGAGTCTGTGCCGCCATATTGTGGGGCCCCCTTGAGCCGCCGGACCCCCATGTTCAAGTATATATTTTCGGGTAAGATATTGCGTAACATGTTCTGGATATTGCGCAACACCAACCTCGAGGGGCGGAGCCCCAGCCGCCGGACCCCCATGTTCAAGTATATATTTTCGGGTAATTTTTTAAAGCCAAATATCAAAGTTTATCGGTATCTGTCAGACACCGGGGCAGAGCTCCAGCCGCCGGGCCCGCATGCGCAATATCAACCCTAGGCCAAATGTCAAAGGTTATCGGAGTCTGTCAGACTCCAAAAATCTATCTTTCTCTCTCTAACACATAGGTTTCTACAAAATCCATCTTTCTCTCTCTAACACATAGGTTTCTATAGGTATCTCTATCTACATAACATAAAAATGTAGGAGCGGAGGAAGTTTCAAGGTCGCATCGCAGGGCAGAGAGGATGCAAAGGTGTCATCTCCGGGGCCCCATGTCCAAGTATATATTTTTGGGTAAATTTTTAAAAGCCAAATGACAAAGTTCATCGGAGTCCCTGTTGTAACTTGTTATTTAGTTTAGTCTGTGCGCAGCCGTTGAGAGATAGAAATGTGTATTGAAAACATAAGACTAAATCTTTTACCATTTGAAACACGTTTACTTACATATTCCGACTGGGCCAACAGTGTGGTGTTACCTGCTTCTCTAGCCCGCGCCAGATTTTTTTATTGTGTGCTTTGTATGTCACGTGGTAGTTCATGATTGGAAAGAAGGTGACGATCCGCTGTCTGAACATATTCGTTGGTCTAACAACTGCTTATTTGCAAGACTACTTTGGGAAGAAAGGAAGAAGCAATTTGGGCGCGACACAACAACGGCGTCGTCTTCAAGCACCAGTATGAATGTTGTTAGGGAGATTGAGGAGTTTGGCAAAACTAACATAATGATCAGCTTGTTAGAACATCCAAACTGTTTACGATTCGAAAACGTTTATTTATATTGTAAATCTCTGGATCAACCAAAATACCAGTACCTGAGGAAACTTCTAAAACCCATAAAAGAAATTGGGTCTGTAATTGAACAAACCACACTACGCGAGGAGGGGTGGTGGGAGGCAGAGCCCCAGCCGCCGCACTCCTCCATGGTTTGGCATCAGATTTTAATAAAAATGCTGATTTAAGGCCAATTTGTCGTTCGTCATTCAACACTGCACGGGGCGGGAGGAGGTGGAGGGAAGATTCAATGTCGCATCATCTTTTGTATATTAACATAGAATACCCAGTACTGAACATTTTTAATAAAAATGCAAATTTAAGGCCAATTTTTCGTTTGTTATTCAACCCTTATGCTTGTGAACCACATCCGCACATTTTACGGGGGACACCTAACAAACCCCAGAAATTCATTTATATCCTATGCCGGCAGCGCTAAAAAAACACTGGCGTAATTAGCAGTGGCAAAGTTGAACTTGCACTTGTTATGTGAATCGAAGGTCGCGCTAGTCGCTGAATGCCAAGCGCATAGGAAGTTTCTAGGTCACATCAACCCCAGAGGACAGAGAGGAGGCAAAGGTGTCATATTCATTATCTTGAGTACCATCTTTGTCATCGTGGAAACCGGTTTCAAAAGTTTATAATTGCACTAGTATGATATTAACCGCCTTAAATTTGAAAGTATGAATTTAAGGTCAGCATTGTTCTAATTATTAAGATCAGTTACAGCAGCGTTAATACAAGAGAAATTACACCATTGCTGCTTCAGAAATAGATCTGGTTAATTTGCATATCATAACAACATAATTAGTAGGAGAAACGACATTATTCAAATCGTGCCGCAATTAACGACATTGCCGTTTTTTACATGTGTTGACTAATATAAATAACCGGTATTTCGCATTACATTCTTAAGAGCAGCGGTGTTAGTTATTATATATTTTGTTTTACGTACACCTCCTAAAATCAATATGTTAAAACAGGAACCATGTTTTTTTATTTAAAACATTATTTAATTACAACAATCTAATACTAGGTATTAACAACTACATTTGCATATAAAGTTCCGGAATAATTGATTACCGCCAATCTTGCAATAACAATGTAATAAAAATTACGCGAAGTCCTGGTGCTTTAGATGTTAAACAAAATACATACCAGGGGCCATTATTCCAATATATAGTGTTTTCGCAAATAAAAAACATTGGACAAGGCGCAGTAACAAATAGATTGCAAATGATGCATGCAGGCCGGCTGTGATGGGGTGAGGGCCGGTTGTTCTTCTATCTCGACGATGCGTTTGTTGGTGTAATTTCTTAAAAATGCGGCCTTTTCACGTCCTTTTACGTATATAACATCTGCATCTCGGACAAGTCGTTGAATGATCTTCGTAAGCATGAAGACCGGAGTAAACCCTTCGTTCCAATTAATGCAGTGGTGATTGTTCATGAGCCATTTTGCTTCTTTTTGTAAATGCGGTGGTAATTTTGAAAAGCTGAACGGAGCACTGAAGATATAGTGCGAAACGACGACTCCATCGTAACCAGCCAATTCCTTTGGCGAAAACTTCTTTTCGGATATCTTAAAACCTTGCAAATCTATTATAACAAAGTTCTTGCTGTTTTCGGCCTTTTTAAAAATATAATTCGCTTAATTCAGATGCAAACACAATTTTGCCAACTCTCATAACGATTTATGTATATATAGGAAATCCGCTTTAAAAATAGAGTATGTAAATTTACTTAAAGCAAAAATTAATTATATTTACTCGTTTTCAAGGATACCTTTTACTCTTGCAACCGTTTATTTAGATTTTTATTATTTATAGGTTAACTATTACATCCGCCACGTTTGCTTAATTAATTCTTTTTTTACTTAGATTTTTAACATTTTTAGGCCGCTAGTTGCACAGTATATATAGGTTTTTATTTCATATTACACTAGTTTTAAAATAGTAACAATTACAAATCGAAATAGGCTAACAGTGTCGAGCACCAATTTTAAGAACAAAGCGAAATGGAAGGCAAAGATTGTTTTAATATTAGGCATTTATTTCGCGTATTTACTTGGTAATGGAGTGCAATTCATTCAACCTATATAGCGAGCGTTTATTGTTTAATGTGTTTTTAGTCCCGCTATGTATGAGTGAATTTTAGTAAATATTTAAATTAGCCCTGTTAACAGTAATAAAAATGATTCAAATTGATACAGAGTAAAATACATTTAATTACAATAATAACAGGTACATTGAAAAGTGCGCTAAAATGAATAATTCGAATGGTCTTGATATTTACAATCTAACTAAAATTGTGCAGCTAATTTACTTAAAAGTAAAAAGTATTTAATATATTCGTTGCATAACGCGCTAACAAGGATACCGTTTATTTAGTAGAATTTTTTATTTTAACTGGCCTTTCAAGTAGTATTATTCGCAAATCAAACATGAATAAGGTTTATCATCTCGATGTGTCTTCATGTCCTCCACTAATAAAACCTTTCTCTGCTGCTTTATACTCCCAAAGACAACACATGCAAAATCAATTGAATCGAAGGATAATCTACCCGTGCATAATTAGAAAGGTGGTTACTTGTTTATTGCGGAGTAGATTTTTTAATAATTCTAGAGAAAGCAAAGGCCAACCGATGTACTAACACCCACATTTTTCCGGGCAGCTTATTCCTATATAAAGGACTGTTCTTTGTTCATATTATATTAGTACCAACTAGTACTTTTAGTTAAAAACGATCATAAAATGAATTCATTTTTCGAACAAGTTAACAGCGTCGGGCTTCTCAAGTCAATATTAAAAATACACGAAATGCAAATTAATAAAAACTACATTATCGAAAATATTCAATCGGGTAATCATCCACAATTTGGACGGAACGTTTACATTGAAACCGAGGATGTACGAATTTACCTTCCAAAACGAATTTCCGAAAAAATGACTGATGAAGATATAACTAAAATTAACAAATCCGCGAAAAAATACGCTCTGGTTTTTATTGGTCGAAAAAATGTGTCTAAAGGGTCCGATGCCAACTTGGTCAAATTTGTGGAACTTTAGGATGTATACAGGTAAAACTCGCTATTGTAGTTTATAAGGGGTATGGCACTAACTTAGTAAATTTGTCCAGGAAAAACAACCAATTGCTTATTGTACTAATCTTTTAAATGTTATTACAGCTCAAACTGGAATGTAAAAGTGAACCGCTATTTTCAATCTGCGCAGATGTGGAAAAACACAATACCGGTGTTCCAAAAATACTGTCATTTATCAAAACAACCAATTGCTTATGTTATTAATTTATGGACCATTAAGATATGTAAAACAACCAATTTTTAAAAATAAAACATTTATAAAAAGTTGTCGTTTTTATTACAGCTCATACTAGAATGTAAAAGTGAAGGTTTCAACATAATATAGAAACGCTATTTGCAATATATGCAGACATGAAGAAACAAAAGACCGAGATTTAACAAAGACACTTTCATATGATAATAGTTTATTGACTCCTTATTATCTTTTGCCTCGCATTGAAATTTTGTATATCTAACAATAATAAATATACGAAAAGAAGCGGCTTTGATATAATAATTAGTTAAGTCTCCTACCTGTAGAAAAACAACAACAACCAAACCTGATGAAGGGCCTCGGGTTAGGCAACCAGCTGACCGAGGTAAAATAAATAGAAAGGTGAAAGAAGAGTTCTAAGACAGTATTTAATGTTGGTACCATTAAACAAATATATTAGTGTGTAGCAACATTCTGTGCGACGTGTATCTATTAAAACACGTAAAATGTATCAAATGTTTGTTTTATTGTTAGTAGTAGGATATGCAGTTGTCAGCCAACAGAACTGTAACGAAACAGGTGAAGTTATCAAATACCTACAGAGTTTTGGGTTTTTGGAATCGAGCAACAACGAAAGTGAACATGGTTTAACATCAACAAAATTAATTGGAAATTCTGAGGCTTTCACATCTGCATTAAACACATTTCAAGCCCGCTACGATTTACCAATATCAAATACTATTAATACGGAAACTTTGAATTTAATGAAGCAGCCTAGATGTGGTGTTAAAGATATAATAGGGTTATTTCAAGTGCATAAGTCAAAGTGGAATGCACATGTTATAACGTGGAATTTTCAGCCGACTACCGCCGAACTAGTTTATGTGGCCAAAAGGGCTTTCAGCATATGGTCGCAATATACAAACCTAGAATTTCAGTTTACGTACAATAGAACCGCTATGATAGCAATCTCTATGAGAGATAAGTATCACACACATACAACAGTTGATAAAGTGTGCGGGTTTGACTTTGAGGATGGCATACTAGGTCACTCTTACTTTCCAGGGCCCGAACAGAAACCAGTTGAAGTGCATATTAATACGCCGGTTAATTGGTATACCGGAGTGGATGGTATTGTACCTGAAGGTCAAACAAGTCTTCTTTCAATCTTAACTCATGAAATAGGACATGCTTTAGGCATGCGTCATTCGGCTGTGAAAAAGTCTATCATGTATTCGTATTATGGGGCACCAAGCAACTTGTCAAACATTGGCCTCTCTCAAGATGATATACTGGGGATACAAAGTGTATATGAAAAAAAATCGAAAAGTCAAACTATTATTACGGCGAGTTCTACAAGCACAACTGTTCGGGCAATTACGGCGCGTCCCACTACTACTACTACTACTACTAAACGTCAGCAAGACACGCTAGAAAAACAGTCAGAAAGGAAACCGGATCTATGCGCTTTAACTAAAACAGTAGATAAATTTCTAATAGTTAATCAAAAATTCTATATATTCTATGGAAAGTATGTATGGATGATAAATTTAGGCGAAAAGACGTATAACGAACCGTTTTTGCTCACTGACTGGTTAACGTTCTTACCTAAAAATTTTACAGAAATCGACGCAGTATATGAGCGGCCTAATGGGCAAATAGTGTTTTTTATAGACAAATATATTTATGCGATGGAATTTCCTTCGATGCAACTTGTACATGGTTATCCGAAACTAAACACAGTTCTAGGTCAAGGTAATATAATTGAGATAAACGGCGTACTTAATACGTACTCTGGTCGGACGTACATCTTTTATGAGCCGAACCTTTACATGGAAGTGAACGAATGTAGTTTTAAATACTCAAAACTCGGCACGACTAACAAAGATTTTCCAGGGGTACCCATTGACTTTAAATCTGTTTTTCGATATACGAACGGACACATATATTTCTTTAATAAAAAGAATTTTTATGAATACAACGAATTTTCGGGTACACTAGTTCAAGCCGGTAAAAAGAATCTCGATATTTTCAGTTTGAATTGCCCGCACGAAGGCATTTTACAGCAAATATATAATCTAGTAACAAATCTAATGGCATTGGAAAACGTAGGATCGCATTAGCGTGCCTCGATTTACAAGATAATTAAGAGGTTTAAACAGGTATCCGTATAATACGGTAAAAATCAGTTATGCTATGATCCTTGACCGACCAGAAGATGAGGTGCGCATATGCATAAAAAGACGATTAGAAATAAGGTTAATTGTAGAGTGAAAATATTTAATAAAGACATTTATGAAATATCTGTGTGTTATTTGTGTAAGAGGTAATATTTCGAAGTTATAAGCGCTCTTAGTGGCTGCTGTGATCTTCGAGAGTGTGACCTTGAATTTTTATAGATTATAAAGGCCATTTGAATTTGAAGTACATCGAGTTTCAGACCGCCCATAGTAATTGCACCTAAATTTAAAAACTTCTAGAATTATTCCCGTGGTGTTTCATAACTTTAGCCAGTAAAAGCTATTCCCCTAAACAAGGAGCGCTATATTTCTTTTACGAAAAACTAACGACGGAGATGGTATTAAATTTAAATTTATAGATTCATTTCGATTTATGAATTCTTCTTTAGAAAGATTGGCATCCTATTTGTAACCGGCAAACCCTAATCTTTTAGTTAGTGTATTATTAAAGCTGAACTCCTCGGCAGAAACACTGTATACAAAATGTGAATATCGAGGTTCTGAGATCATAACGGCAATTGACTAACTATGTATAATTCAAGATCACGGCGCTTATAACTTTGAAATAAAACCACCGAAATATTTCTAAATATATTTATTTCATTTCCAAATATATGCGATAAATAAAACTTCTCCGTCGTCCAGTCTTGCTAGGTGCCGCTCCACCGGCTTAAAGACGTTGGCCTGCCACCACACAGCTGACGATCCGTCAAAGGCTGCAGGCCACGTCCGTAAGGTGGTCGTCTCCGCTAGGGCCTCTCCTTGTAGGTTCAGGGCGTACTCCATGGTGACCACTGCCTGGAGAGACCGTTGAGAGGATGCTGGAGGGCAACTAGCCAAAAACTGTTGAAAATGGCGGAAAAATTGTTCTGCATTTTTGAAGTTAGCCATAGCTGCTGTTGAAGGATTATGACAACTGCTGCAGCAAACAGGCAACTTAATATAGGGATGCAGTCAAGGGTATCTACCAGTTTCCAAGCAATTACCGTTCTCTCGATTAACCCTAGCTTTTTAATAACAAATACTACTACAGTTGAATGCGAAAAAGGTTTCCTTGTTAGCGCAATGTATATATTAAATAATTTTTACTCTAACTAGATTGCAAATATCAAGGAAAACCTTTTCCTAATTAGTATGCTAATCAATTGCACATATTCTCTTTTTACAAAATAATAGCATATATAAGACGGTAGGTGGTTGATAGTGTTTATGAAACGGCGGCGAGCAAGCAAGAAGTAATATGGAAAGCCAACGTGTATTAATGGAAATATCCGAAGAAGAAGAAGAAGGAAATATGGACGTATGGCCTGAAGGTACGCAAAATACTTATACTTTGCCGTGGCATGTAAATTTTGATTATGATGTGTTGTTAGAAGATAAGAAAAGGAAATCGGAAGAAGATGTTACAGCAGTAAAGAAAATGAAAGTAACGGAAGAGGAGGTGATAGAAGCACCGCGATTTATGTCTGCTAATGTGAATTGCGCGACGAAAATAATTGATGGAAAAAAGTACATATGGTGCCCGGGGTTTGGCATAAATAAAGATAAACCAGACGGGATTTTAGTATGGATGTTTAAAGGATGTGTGGTACCATTTTCTCGGAGTTATTGTGGTTCTGGGGGTTTGGATTTATATTCTGCGGAGGATATCGGTGTAGAAGGAAGAAGTATGGTGAAAATCAGGACCGGGTTTGGTATGAAATTACCTGTAGAAACGGTAGGGATGATTTGTGATAGATCTTCTGTTGTTAGTAGTACTAATTGTGTAGTAGTAGGAGGAGTAATAGATAGCGATTATTTAGGGGAGATTAAAGTTATGATGTACAATATGAGCGATAGCAAGGAAAGATTTTTAAAAGGAGAAAGAATAGCCCAAATGTTAATTTTAAAAAGGTATCATGAAAACAATGTAATTTTGTTGGACGAACCTTTAACTGCACAGTTTGGTAGAGGGGATAAAGCATTTGGAAGTAGCAATGTCGGCAGTAAATAAAAATAATACATATTAATTAATCAACACAAATTCGGCGCCGGATACAAGCTGTTGTTTTTATTTTCAGTTTTTAAAAGTGTGGGATTCGAGCCCACGCTATATTACCAGAGCTTGAATCCGGCCAATCTGACTACATACAGCTAAAGCATGCATGCATGCATCATTTCCAATGTTTCACTATGCGACGCAATATGTATAATTAAAGGCAAATAAAAAACTTTTATAAACGTGTTTTTTTATTTTGCTGTAGTTCTAGGAAATAATGTCCTCATGGAATGGTAACTCTTCTATTTTCTAATACGGCGATTATCGTCTAAAGCATTAGGAGCTACCTTAGTGTGTCTTTCACTATGCTTGGTAGAAGTTATTTCGGTTTTTTTGTGACGGTTATATGGATATCGGTATCTTTCAAAAGGCGTGATTAGTACCCAAAATCGCATATAAATTAACATTAAATGAGAAATTGTAATAAATAGGATGATTTACTTGTTGTTTTAAAAGTGTCAGATGCGGGATTCGAACCCACGCTCCTTTACAGGAACCAGAGCTTAAATCCGGCGCCTTAGACCGCTCGGCCAATCTGACTACATACAGCTAAAGCATCTGCACATCCTACCACTACTACTAACAATAAAACAAACATTTGGTACATTTTACGTCAGGCAGAATGTTGCTACCATTCAACTGGTTGCCTAATCCTTTATCAGGTTTGGTTGTTGTTGTTTTTCTTCAGGCAGGAGACTTAACTAATTATTATACAAAAGGTCTCTTCTTTGTTATGATTATTAGATACTCAATTTTGCCTACAATTCTACTAAAAACTGGAATATACAAATAACCCTCAAATGCCGAATTACGCAGATTCTCTTCCAAATTCTATTGTAAACAATTAATTGAATAATATACTAATACAACAAACTGCCGCTGCTTCATCCGAACCACCGGTTATTTCAAGAATTCTTTGATATTTACTTTGAATCAATTTAGAACATTTCTTATTAATTTAAATATTTACTGAAATCCACTAAACAGTGTACACCACCACTGTGCGTTTTCCTCATAATGCCCCACTACCTAGGCTGAATGAATTGCGCTTTATTACCAGGCAAAAAAAAAGAAAAATATTTTCGACGCGAAAGAAATGTCTTGCTGATACTCCAAAGCCTGGGTTTCAACGAAAACGTTTCGTCCAATTTGTAGGTGATTACCCGATTGAATATTTTCGATAATGTAGTTTTTGTTTATTCGCATTTCGCTTATTTTTAATATTTGTTGGCCTTCGAGTTATTAAAAAATCTACGCCGCAATAAACAAGCAGCCACCTGTCTAATTATGCGCATTCTTAATAGATTATAAAGCAGCAGAGAAAGGTTTTATTAGCGAATAAAAAATTTAACTACGGCTGTATATTAAATAATTTTTGCTTTAACTAGATTGCAAATATCAAGGCCCTTTAGTGGACTTTTACTGTAGTGTGCTATATTGAGGTAATATACCTATTATTATTGATTTTTACTTTGAATCATTTTTTATTAATGTTAACAGGGTTAATTTACTAAAAACAACGTACGCCCGCTATATAGGTTGAATGAATTCCCCTACTCCGCCGGATTTTTGTTGCTGCTGCAATTACGCCGCCCATGTTTGGAAGCTGTAGCTACTTACAGCAGCTATCTCTTTGTTATTTATATTTTAACCTCGTTTTTATATTGTTGCGCATTAACATGGTCTCGTTAGTTGTTTTATAATTTGCGTCAAGTTCGCGCACTGTTCGTTCACGTATAAAATAATGGATCAGACTCCAAGTGACGATTCTTCGCATGAAATCACATTAAAGCACGCTGTAAAGTTGTGCTGTGCTTTCTGGTTTAAAGATGCAAAAAACGATTTAGATAAAATAGTGAGAAATTCCTCGGGACTCAGAAATTTAGACTTGGAATTTGACGCGTATGTAGTGTGTGCTATGGCTGGCGATAGCCAAAATCGACGAGAAAAACGGAAACGACTGATTGCCAATTTGGAAAAAAACATTTTAAAATATTTTGCTAGAGAAGGAAATACATCGCTAACGCTGGATGTGGACTACCACCCAAAGCATCCCTTTGCTCAAATGCTGGAAGAAAGTGTCTCAGTATTCGAACTACCGTGTAAATCTACAACGAAAATGAACTCTACACCAACCGGCATGTTCACACTTCAAGTTAGGAGTGGCCATGGCTCGCTCTTCTGGAGATATATTTCAAATATCGATCACCTGTGACATTTTATCTTATCAATTCTATTTTTTCTTGTCAGGTACGCAAATAAAAAACATAATAAAATTAAAATGTGGTTTTATTAATCCATTACAGACCGTCACTTATTATATTTTGATACAAAGATTTACATTGATTCAAAGCACAATGACATAATTCTAAATAATGGTTGAAGCATGCTGGGGCAGTAGGATCCATTTCAAAATTGTAATCTGCAACTGCAATAACCTTATCTCCAAGAAACTGCTTCAGGTATTTCTCCTTTTGCAAACCCTTGCAAAATACTGTGTGGGCGTTCTCAGTTTCATGCAGTAGAATTTCGGGTAGCTGTGACAGGGAAACGAATCCTCGGCTCCATTTCAGTCCATGATGGTTTTTTTCCAACCAAACTGCTTGTCGTTGCAAATCTACCGTTAAGTTTGTGAATCGAAACGGCGCCTTGAATAAGTAGTGGCTAGTTCTTTTTCCATCGAAAAGTGATAATTCTTTTACAGTAAATTCCGGAGTATTGAAACCCTGCACATCGATTGACAAAAACATTGTTTTGTACTGTTACTACACGACTGAATACAGTACAGAATTTCTTAGAGTCTTATATTAAAAGCCATATCAACATAATTAGAAATTCGTAAAAATATTCACAACAATCGAACAAGCGTTTCTAACGCAACCTTCGATTTTTGCCGAGCGTTACATATCCGCTAGTGCAAATTCCAGCCGTAATAACTGTTTAAGACCAAATGTTGGCTCTTTGCAAAACACTTGGTTTTTTATGTTAAAATAGAAAGGTTTGACAAACCTACCTAAATTAACAAATAAACGGATGAGTACCCAATTACTGAAAATTCTAAAACCACCCTTCCGCGTTTTTAAATTATATTGTTATTGCATGATTGACTATTTTTATAATAATATTTGTCTATACTGTAATTAATTACTCTGTAACTTGTAAATGACTTTTTGCTTCTAGTACGAATTTATATTAATTATATTGCAATGAATACGAACTCAAGGTTGATTTTGTCTTAAAGCGGTGGTTTGCGTTTGCAAAAATAATTAGAAATAATCCTTTAATGATTTTAAATTTGTAAAAAATCTAGGCCTCAATAGTCAGGTATTTAAAATTCATAATATTACCTTTCTAATTTAATGCGCTTGGCATTCAGCGACTAGCGCGACCTTCGATTCACATAACAAGTGCAAGTTCAACTTTGCCACTGCTAATTACGCCAGTGTTTTTTTAGCGCTGCCGGCATAGGATATAAATGAACTTGATTTGGTTATGCCAGCCCCTTAACATGAATTTCTGGGATTTATTAGGTGTCCCCCGTAAAATGTGCGGATGTGGTTCACAAGCATAAGGGTTGAATGACAAAACGAAAAATTGGCCTTAAATTTGCATTTTTATTAAAAATGTTCAGTACTGGGTATTCTATGTTAATATACAAAAGATGATGCGACATTGAATCTTCCCTCCACCTCCTCCCGCCCCGTGCAGTGTTGAACGACGAACGACAAATTGGCCTTAAATCAGCATTTTTATTAAAATCTGATGCCAAACCATGGAGGAGTGCGGCGGCTGGGGCTCTGCCTCCCACCACCCCTCCTCGCGTAGTGTGGTTTGTTCAATTACAGACCCAATTTCTTTTATGGGTTTTAGAAGTTTCCTCAGGTACTGGTATTTTGGTTGATCCAGAGATTTACAATATAAATAAACGTTTTCGAATCGTAAACAGTTTGGATGTTCTAACAAGCTGATCATTATGTTAGTTTTGCCAAACTCCTCAATCTCCCTAACAACATTCATACTGGTGCTTGAAGACGACGCCGTTGTTGTGTCGCGCCCAAATTGCTTCTTCCTTTCTTCCCAAAGTAGTCTTGCAAATAAGCAGTTGTTAGACCAACGAATATGTTCAGACAGCGGATCGTCACCTTCTTTCCAATCATGAACTACCACGTGACATACAAATCACACAATAAAAAAATCTGGCGCGGGCTAGAGAAGCAGGTAACACCACACTGTTGGCCCAGTCGGAATATGTAAGTAAACGTGTTTCAAATGGTAAAAGATTTAGTCTTATGTTTTCAATACACATTTCTATCTCTCAACGGCTGCGCACAGACTAAACTAAATAACAAGTTACAACAGGGACTCCGATGAACTTTGTCATTTGGCTCTTAAAAATTTACCCGAAAATATATACTTGGACATGGGGCCCCGGAGATGACACCTTTGCATCCTCTCTGCCCTGCGATGTGACCTTGAAACTTTCTCCGCTCCTACATTTTTATGTTATGTAGATAGAGATACCTATAGAAACCTATGTGTTAGAGAGAGAAAGATGGATTTTGTAGAAACCTATGTGTTAGAGAGAGAAAGATAGATTTTTGGAGTCTGACAGACTCCGATAACCTTTGACATTTGGCCTAGGGTTGATATTGCGCATGCGGGCCCGGCGGCTGGAGCTCTGCCCCGGTGTCTGACAGATACCGATAAACTTTGATATTTGGCTTTAAAAAATTACCCGAAAATATATACTTGAACATGGGGGTCCGGCGGCTGGGGCTCTGCCCCTCGAGGTTGGTGTTGCGCAATATCCAGAGCATGTTACGCTATATCTTACATTTTTACAATAAAATTTACCCGAAATATATACTTGCACAAGGGGACCCGGCTGCTGGGGCTTTGCCCCCGGGCCCGGCGGCTGAGGCTTTCTCCGGCCTCTAACTTGCTCAAGGAAGCCCCACAATATGGCGGCACAGACTCCGATGAACTTTGACATTTGGCATTATGAAGATGACACTCAAGCTAATGAAGATGTCACCTTTCCGTTCCCACGCTCATCAAAATTTGGCAGTTAACCGCAGCGCTGGGATAAATTAGCCTTAAATATACAAAAAAACCTGATGAAACTTTCTCCGCTCCCGAATTTGCACATGAGGGCCCCACAATATGGCGACTGGGGCTTTGCCCCCCTGGGGTTGATGTTGCGCAATACCCAGAACATGTTACGCAATATCTTACATTTTTAATATAAAAATTTACCCGAAAATATATACTTGAACATGGGGGCCCCGGCGGCTAGGGCTCTGCCCCCTGGAGTTGGTGTTGCGCATGCGGGCCCCACAATATGGCGGCTAGGGCTCTGCCCCCTGGGGTTGATGTTGCGCAATATCCAGAACATGTTGCGCAATATCCAGAAGTGTAAGTCTGTCAGACTCTAATCGGTGACCTTGAAGTGTTCCAGAAGTGAGGTATCCCTACTACTTTCGTGTATAGTGTTCATGACATTCACAAAAATATTTGGCCAGCTAATGGTGAAATAAATGTAGGCGATATTGGAAACAATACCAGAAGCATATTTAGATTTAAACCAATTACCTTAGAAAAATTACAGAAAGTGGTTTTAAAAATGAGTAACAAATCTAGTACTGATGGTATTAACCCTAAATTAATTTTTGACGCTTTACCAGTGATAGGAGAGATGCTGTTGCAGATTATTAATGAATCGTTTGCAACTGGGATTTTTCCTGAAATTTGGAAAACGGCGATTGTTAGTCCAATACCCAAAGTAAACGGAAAAAAAATAGTTCAGAATTCAGACCAATCAATATGTTACCTGCGTTCGAACAAATCATATAACATATAGCTAAGGAACAACTAGAAAATTATTTAGAGGAAAATAAAATCCTAATTAGTGAACAATCAGGTTTCCGCAAAGATCACTCTTGTGATACTTCATTAAATCTAGTTTTAGTGAACTGGAAAAAAGATATAGAACATGGTAAAAAATAGTAGCAGCGTTCATAGACGTGAAAAGAGCATTTGAAACAATCGACAGAGATCTACTCTTCACAAAAATGGAAAAATTCGGAATAAAGAGATTCGAATTAAGATGGTTCAAGAATTATCTATGTGGCCGGCAGCAAATTACTAGATACGAAGGTGAAGATTCTCGAGCAGTTGAAGTGTGTTTAGGGGTTCCTCAAGGCTGAATTTTAGGCCCTCTTTTGTTTATCATATATATATTAATGATATAAACTTAGCAGTGCAAAGTTGTCAATATAACTTATTCGCAGATGACACTCTCGTAACTAGTTCCGATACAAATGTGAACGATGCAAGTCTCAGAAACAGTAACAGCCAGTCTGCTTCGGTATGTAAATCTGGATTTATTCTTACACGCCCCTTAATGATTCTGTGATTATTTCAAGCCTCTTTTTACTCTGTTTAATATTTTTTTCTTTTGGCTCTGTTGCCACCTCTTGAAGCACCTAGACTGCAGATCTGTAAATAGTTTTGTCTAAAGCTACGCGTTCCAATTACCTTGCTTCCGACGGTATTCGATGCATCCACCCCTCTTAAGATTCTACATCCTCACCTAGAGAAAATCCTGCACAACACGACTTCGCAGTTTTGGGTAGTTTCTTCAGAGTGTATGAGGTCTCCCCATGGTCGCCGGCCGTCTAGGATAGTTCATCGGCAGTTACTTGCGTTCCTCCTCGTGTTCGAGCTGTTTGTGAGATACAAAACTGCAGAAGTCATGTGTTTTTATCGGGCTTTTTCCACTGTCTAGGGTGTATATCACACGACGTTTCGGGAGTTTTGATCTACTCCCGTCTTCAGGTGTTCCTGGTTAGTCCTGAGAAGGACTGATATTGAACGGTTTTATTCGTAAACTCTTGCCTCCCCCGGGGTTTGAACCCGGGACCGCTGATTACTAGTCTATCACTCTTACCACTAAGCCACCAGCGCGGTGGTGTCTACTTACCGTTTACACTTATGATTTCGTGTAGATTGTGGGGATAAACTATAACTCTGTTTGCTGTGGTGTAACTGTATAATACTTTAGTAAGAGTAGAGCAAACAGCGGAAAAAGTTGGATCATTTTATGATGGCTACCATGATTTAATAAAATATTGAAAAAACAAGGTGTTTTATGCTGGTGGCCCTATAAGTCTATGTCAAATTCGAGGTTAGCAGGTTAGGTTTTGCGTCAGTCTGTGTCAAAACTGACAGAAAACCTAACCTGATAACCTCGAATTTGACATAGACTTACAGTGCCACCAATATAAAACACCTTTTTTTCAATATTTTATTAAATCATGGTAGCCATGAAAAAATTATCCTAATTTTTCCGCTGTTTGTTCTACTCTTGCTAAAGTTTTATATAGGTGCACTAGTTTTCTGCAGCGTTGTTTATTGCGCACTTGTTAAGTTAGCTATAGAATGCAAGGCTCCTTTAGTAGTTTTATAGTGGCTGGCAGCTACGTTGATTTTGATTGCATTCGACTCTACTTAGCCAAGAAGCTTTCGAGAACCTTTGGTTTGCGATAATATTAATTTCGAAATAGTGAAGCATTTGCAGCCTTTATTCTCGGCCTTACTCTCTTAATGAAAGTGTGCAATAATTCGGACATTATAGGCCTATCGTGAAAATGCTGTTTAGCAGTATAGCAAACCTCATTGATGTGAATTTTAGCTTCCTTGCCCACAAAGTTGTGTTTGGTAACGTTGTTTTAAAGAATTAATAATATATATAGTCATCACGTGTTCTGACAGCTTATTGGCATACTTCCAATTGTGTTTGTAATTGACTGTGTCGTAACGAACTGCACATCATTCGTCTAGAAGCCCTTCAGCTAACTGTATCTGATTGTCTTTTATTAATTGAAGTTCAATTAATATTCTTCCAAAAACATCCCAGATGTGTTCAATGATCTTGAGTTCTAAACTATTAGCTGTTTATCGCAAAACCTGCAAATTTTCTTGATGTAGGCACCCTGCGACTATTCGAGCTAAGTGCGGAGGGAAATGCGATCTTGTCCTCTTTTAGCAACAAATGTTAATACATTAAAACGTACCTAGTGTTAGATTTGTAAATTTAATTAATATTAATATTATATTTAATTCAAGTTCGTAGAGCTATAAATACGTGGTTACACTTGTACATTCCTGCCTCCTGAAATCTTTTGGCGCACATTGAGCAGCAATGATTTGTATACCGATCATCTGCAAAGCCGCAAAGGGTGCAAAAAATTGCTCCTACGGATTATCCGCTGCGACACTAATAGGGAAGAAGAATTTTCAATACACATAGTGGTGATGGATGAACACTGTTTTACTAGGAGTGGTGTTCTCAACTTACACAATTTTCATATATCGCATGATCAAAATCCGCACGCGATTCGCCAGAGTAGCTTTCAGCAGCGTTTTAGTTTGAATCTGTGGGCTGGTATTTTGAACAACACCTTATTATGGCCTAACGAATTACCAGCATGCCATTCTTATTTGCAGTTTTTACAAGTAGTTCTGCCAGAGCTCCAAAAAGATGTTCCTTTGGATGTGTGCCGCACCATGTAGTTTATGCATGACGACTGTCCTTTACATTTAGCCATGCTGTACAAGATTACTCGACACTATCTTTTCAAAAAGATGGATCGGTCGGGCTGGATTCATGGCCCCCACGCAGTCCAGATCTCAACCCAACGGATTATTTTTGTGGGATTTTATGAAACAATTGGGATATGCCACCGAAGTTGATACAATCGACGAATTGCCCCGTCGCATTAACGCTGCAACAGAGCAGTTACGCCAACAATTTTCAAGAGTATCGGAAAACTGGGGCGCAAAAATGCGTTGAAATGCAAGGTTAGTATTTCAATTACCTAATATGAATGTTATTGTAATGGTAAATTGTCTGTAGCTTATTTAATAATAAAATTGTAATTTATAAATTAACGTTTTATTTATTTAAAAAGGTATCTTATTTACACTGTGAGTTTGCTGTATAATTTTAAATAAAAACTACTTAACAGCAAATTATCAGGTGCTATAAGAAATATGATTGGACGCAAACAAAAACGCAATGTTTTTTTCTAATTTTTCGTCATTAATATCAGCGGTATTCAATAAGTGGACATTGATTTACAAGAACTTTAAACTGCTGTTAGTTTTATGTTCTTGGGTTTTCGTCAGAAGTTTATTAAGAAAATAACTTTATTTTGGTCCCCTCTAACTACCCTTTCAGTCTCCTCCATATGTTATAAAACACACTGTACACCAATAAAGTTGATTTTACGTTCCCGATTTAATGAAACTGCAATAGCGTGTTGTATTCGTATAACAATACGTCTCAGAAATATAAAACACCTAGCAAAAAGGTGCAGGTTGATTAAATTCTATCACATCCAAGTTTTGTAGAAACTACTGCTAAATCATAACAATTAATAATAACATAATATAAACAAGCCTAGCAGCCAGAGAATACTATATTAGAGACGATAGTGGATAGTATGTTCCATTATTTATCTAACTGAATATAAACAATAAAGTAGGTGGCCAGACAATTAATAATGGCAAGAATCAAAGACTTCTTGATTGAAAACATTCCAGCAGCAGAGAAGTTAAGGCAGTGGTTGTTAGCTACATCTTTTAGTAAATTTAATTCGTATTGCAGGTAACCTTCTTGCCTGGCATGCGATGTGGTAGAAAGCTTTAGCAGAATATCTACACATATGTCCGCTGTCTTTTGTGCTTCTTCGGATGATTTACTACAAGTAACTGCCAGAATCATTGTCAGAATCTGAAAAAATATTATACAGATAGGCACGCGTTTTGAAACATTTGCAACTGGGTTGAAGGAAGAACAAAAACCAATTTAATATAATATATTGCTATGATATGATATGTGTGTTTTTATTATTATAGAATAAAATAAATTAAATTAAAATTGTCTACCATACCAATTATTTTTCAAAGATCGGTAAATGTTACATTAAACTGACTAATCTTGGGTTCACCAAATTAACTAGTAATATCTATGGTATTTTGCCCTCTTAAACATTGCATATAACCGCTATTGATAATATTTCCTAGCTCCAAAATTAAGAACATGAAAACTCAGCTCTCAGGTGTCGGGTTCCTTAAATTTATTTGAAAATGGCAGCACGCCACTGGGAAATAATATCAAAACTGCACTGCGCCGGTGCTCGAGTTGACAGTTAACCTGGACCTACATAAATTTCAGTTTGTGCGACTTTCTGCGTTGTGAAATGACTAGTAAAATCAAATTATGAGCAAATTAAAAGTCAGGTGAGTTATGGATTGATTTTCGCGCCTTTGTGGTAGCGTCTGTACATTCTTTTGTTCTAGGAAAACCGGATCTTCGTTGTTTGCTCTTTTGTTTCTTGCATTCTAACCTCCAAATTTGGATTAAATTGAGGTTTTTGGCTGATTATCGTTGCCTGGACAGAAACTAATGCTGGCCCTCGGTTGTGAAGCTCACGAGACACAGGTAGGCTCATATGTTTCACGCCCTTACGGTCGATTAATAAAAATTCCCACACTAACCTCGCTCTTGCATCGGTAGCTGTTGCGGAAAGCCTTCCCTGGTGCCTGCGGTACCTGCGGTCGCCCTTTGATGCCGGTATCGCTGCTGGGACCCTCGGACAGCCTGTCTCCACCTTCTGGACCCGTTCGTAGCCCTCCGGAATGCTGGGATCTCGATTGCAATCTCCTCGGGTGCCTGCCGTTGCTGGTTCGTCAAAGGAGGCGTGAAAATTTTTTTGTCTTTTAAGATGGATCGCCCCTTTTAACACCACTGGTTACACACTTAAAACTGCACACTTTGGTAAAGTTTCAACTCTGTATCTTTTTAACCATATAAAAACTTTAATCAATTGCAGAGTAAAAGGCAGATGCTGCTGGTGGCAACGTTTAATAATAATTGATTCCCCCAGCTTCTAAAAACAAATGAACATCAAAAATCAAATACAAGGAAATCAGCTTAGTACAAATTAACAACATTTAACATTAAGTTCATATTTTACTAACATTTAACTAGAACTCTTAATACTAAAATTATTGTCTTTCAAAGTAAATTGTTTATAACCTATCTTCTTGTTCATTAAATTGTTTATAACAAATGTCTTTTTGCTCACATCACTTCATTGACTCACTAATAGCACTAAACTTGTCTATTTCTTGTTTACTGTTTCATTTTCTTCAAAAATAACTAACTGTGTCCTTTTTGCAAAATCTCTTTTATGCTAATCTTGCTTGCATTATCCAATTCGTAAATCCTTTCTTACCTTAATCAAATAAGCTCACAACGTCAGTTTTTCTTTAATTACTGTACTAACTAAAGCTTCATCTCAAGTAGTGCACAATTTGAATTCTTGTGTCAATTTTAACTAATTCATGTCTGGCTTCTACATTGCCAAACTTTTGAAATTATAATTGAAATTCTTTTATTAACTCCAACACTTGAAATTGAGTTCCCCTATTTGTATACTCATTTGAATGCTTTTAAAGTTAATCGTCCATTCTACCAGTATTATTCTGATTTAATAAAATTACATGACTTTTCCCAGTTATTTGCATTGCCTCGACTTTGTGCCTTTGTGACTGTATTTTGTATTTTCTGTATTGCAACCAGAGCCGAGTACAGGGCTAAAGACCATCGCAATATATGTACATTGGAAAATGACTTTTAAATAAATATAAAGGGTGTTTTTTAGAGAAGGAGAACTTAAATTGAAATAAAACACAGAAAAATGATTTTAATATCCATGAAATTGGCTTTATTTGAAAGATAATTTTATGGCATTTATGTTTCAATATGATTTCGGGCATGTGATCGCCGCGGCTGGCGTGTACATGACGTAATCTGGAGGTCCAATTTTCACACACTCTTCGCAGTAAATCAGGCTGTATTTCGGCAATAACGCGTCGAATGTTGGCTTCCAGGTGCTCAATTGTTTCCGGTTTATCGACGTAGATATGCGACTTTACATATCCTCAAAGAAAATAATCTAACGGCGTCAAATCCCACGAAAAAGGTGGACAGTTAACAGATCCACAAAATGGATCCACGAAATGGATCTGTTAACTGGCCACCTCTTTCGTGCGATTTGACGCCGTTAGAATATTTTCTTTGACGATATGTAAAGTCGCATGTCTACGTCGATAAACCGGAAACAATTGAGCACTTGGAAACCACCATTCGACGCGTTATAGCGATTTACTGATTTATTGCGAAGAGTGTGTGAAAATTGGACCTCCAGATTACGTCATGTACACGCCAGCCGCGGCAGTCACATGCTCGAAATCATATTCAAACATAAATTCCATAAAATTATCTTTCAAATAAAGCCAATTTCATGGATATTAAAAACATTTTTCTGTGTTTTATTTCAATTTAAGGTTTTCCTCCTCTAAAAAACACCCTTTATAAAAGACAATGTTTTCCCACTGGAATTTTTACGTAAACATATCAATTAATTTCGACAACCGATTCAAAAGAGATTTACAATCTTCTCACTACTGTTGCTCTACTTGCATTAAAATTTTTGTTATAATCATGAGTAAGGAAATAAAGCTATTGTATATCAAATGTTTTTATAAACCATGCACTTACGAACTGACAAGTCGACCATAGAAAATTAATTATGATTACATTCATAAAGGATTGCTTGAACACAACATCTTTACCAGCTGTTATTAGTCCATTCGAAAATACGAAGGTTACTGCTAAACTCTTAAGTAAACTCATCATCAACGAAAGCATGAGAAACAGAATTTGCCATTCATAAATGGCATTAAATAATTTGATTTGCTTGGTTTGAGTTCTATATGCCAATGTAACTGCTCTTACTCTTCTGTGTAATGTCAAGTCCTTGCTTATAAGAGATATACCTGCCATGGTATTGGTAGTCGTATTTTGCAAATCGACCAAGTTTTTCAGCATACTGTTCATTCTTTTGAAAGAACCTAATGTTAAAATTACGAATTTGGACATTATAACTACTGCAATATAGAAATGATAGTAGTGTAAGTAGTCATTAGCAAAGTAATAACATGATTCCCCCATTATGCTTTTACAAGTATGATGGTCACAGATAACGAATACAATGAAAACTATGTGTCCTAAAAGTAACTCGGGGGAATATATTTTGAACTGGAAAATACCAGCTAAGTCTGTGGCATAATTGGTGCTTGAAAGAAGTACCCGCATAAAAGAGTTATAATTTGTGATCTGCCAAAACGCAGGTACCAGAATTGCGATAAAATTATACATTAAGAAACTAACAGACGAACATATATCTATTATTACTAAAATCCACGAATGAAAAAAGGGATACACATAGATAATTCTATTAGTTATACTAAACGCGTCGAGTGCAACCAATACTGCACAAGTACATATTGCGTAACATCTGTACCAAAATAGTTGTCTTTTGCCAAGTTTGCATGGAGGTGCAATTATTAAAATTATTCCTAAGATATATAAAGTAAATGCAGAGCAAATTTTGATGGTGCTTGTCATTTTCTAGGATTAAAGTTTTATTCTTGTCCTTGTTCTTGTTAAAAGTTTATTAAGACACACGGCGTTTCAATTTAGGAAGGAAAACAAATGCTAGATATTAATTACCTGGGACGATGTCTACGTCATAAATTGTTCTACTATACGAAAGCTTACTTTTTTTAATAATTTCTTTATACCCATCATTCATTGTGTTTACCTTATTCAAACCTGGTTGATTTGCTTAGATTATTTTTATAGTACTTCGTTTTCTCGGCGTATTCAATTTACATTTCTATTGCAAAGTTCATTGGTTGTCTATATTCGTTTTCATTCAATTTTTTTCCAACAAAATTGTTCTTCGTATTTTCCGTTTAGATATTCGCAGTTGTTCGTCTTTGTTAGAGGTCTTAAGGTGCTATACACCTTTACTTTTGTATTTTTATTCAGTTTTTTCTATTTCAGCAAAA
Organism: Agriotes lineatus; assembly: GCA_940337035.1. NCBI lineage: Eukaryota > Metazoa > Arthropoda > Insecta > Coleoptera > Elateridae > Agriotes > Agriotes lineatus. The sequence continues at coordinate 110,013,930 of OW679196.1, read as the reverse complement.
GTTTCTTCGATGAATACCGTTTCTATCCTGCCTGAAGTCTTGTTTTCATTTTTCCATTACCCTGATTTGAGTTGCTTATTGTTCTCCCTAGATAGCGACCTTTGCTTACATTTTCAAAGTTTTAGTTATTGACTTGTAGGTTGTCTTTCAGTTTCGATGATTTTGCCATATCTCCTATATTATGTTTTTTTCGTTTACTAGAGGTTGCTAGTTCTTGTTGTTGTGTAAATTTGTTTAAATGTTGGTATAATTCCTTTCTTTGAAAGGTTATTATAGCCAAGTTGTCTATTTCTGTTCCACTGATATTGATCATTCCTTGATATAGACTGATTCTTTCTAGACCTATACTGATATTTTTTCCCACGGACAATAAGATAGATTGTTTTGATCGACATATTCTATGACGAAATTTAATCAAAGTAAGAGTTTACTCTAATTTAGTGGTTAGAGTGGAGCTGCTATAAGGTTAGCAAACGTACAAATAATAATAATAATGTCTTTATTGTGTTTCAAATAAAAATCAATGTAATTAATTTCTAAAAGAACAAAGCAATATATCTTCGTTACACTACCGCAAGATAAATTCAGCCAGGAAGTAACCAGATTGGTCTCCCACCTAACCTTGATTTCTGGTATATCAATAGTAGAATCCAGCACCTAAATATAGTACATAAACAAAACTAACAGAGACAATTCACTCATTGCTTTAATTGTGCGTAGGAATGATAAGACTGTATAGAATAACCACATACTTGTAACTTAGTAGCAATAAAATTGGTCAAAAAAATTGTTTGCGATTAAATGACTTTTTTGACTTCACATTGTTTTAAAAATAATTCACAGTAAAGAACTGATTTAAATTTACTTAGGGGAAATTTTTTATAGCTCTATGGCCATTAATTTGTTATACATGAAGTAGATCTGAAAAGAAAACAATCTCTCGAATAAAGCCGTAGTATGATATGGAGGCGAAATAATACTCCTAAAACGAGTTGTAATATTATGAACGTCAGTTCTAAAGGTTAATTTATTATATACAATAAGAATTTATGATAAAGGCACTAGCATTGCAATCTATGTCTATTATACATATTCAACCAACCAATATTTGAAAGCTCATGTGACATGTGGTCATATTTTCTAATACCGTAAATGTATCTCAGACAAGCATTCTCAACTTTCTGAATTCTTACAGCTGTTAGCAATCTACGGAAGCGTGGTAAACATGATAGTACATACGCCTCACCAAGTTTTTTCTTAAAACTTAATAAGCTTGAAATATGTATTTTGATATTTGACTACAATAACAAAATGTATTATCCAAAATCCATCCAAAATTTTTAGCTTTATCGGCTAATGAAATTATAATATTATTTATCAAGGGATCAACTACGTTATTTACAATGATTTTTATTGCCAAATAATATCATAACCGATTTTGCAGGGTTAATAATTAAAGAGAGTTGAGTAGAAGCACAGTAAATATAATTAAGATCAAAACCAATAGTGTTTACAACCTATTGCCATTTTTCAGGATCAAATTAGAAATATAACTGTGTCATCGGCATAAACTTGTATATTGCTATTCGATACCCCGTTAATTAATATTGAAGTATTGAGAAGGTTTAGTGCTCGCAATTTAATTCTGTATGCATAGAGACATTGAACAAAGTCAATTAAAGCAGAGTTGAAATATTTTATTTAATTGCAATCTAGACAGTAGTTGAAGTTATTAAATGCATTGGAAATGAGATGCAAGAAGCATAATTAGAGGGATAAAGGGTATCATAAGAAAAACAGGTTTCAGAAAGATTGAATTTGAAGTTTGAGTTAAAGAAAGATTTAAGATGGCGAATATAATATAAGTAATATGATAGGTTTGAGCATATTTGAAGCCGGACCAAATGTAAGTAAATAATGCAAAAGGTTGGTTATGTTCATAATGAATATAAGCGTAGAGTTATTAATAAACGTATGGGCCAGTGAAAAGCAAGCAAGCTGAAAGGTAGATGGAAGTCAAAGCAAGATAAGATAGAATTTGCAACGTGCAATGCAGAACGAGGGCAAATGAAATGAAGAATAATTAGTGACGTGGTTAAAATTGAACTCAAGTGCCAGTGCAATTTAAAACTAAGTGTTCATAGCAGAGCAGTGATAAATAACAGTTTATGTGACAAGAAAACACAATTTTTATGTATAAGAAATAAAGATAATTTCTAGTTTTAAGCAAAAAATATGTTAATTATTTATTCTTTTATGTGAAATTGCAAACAAAACTTATTTTCTTTGAACAATATTAGATCGCGGTTACTAGGTAACGCTATTCTTTTTTGTTAAAAAACAATTAATAGAAAATAATTCCTGTAATGTCAATTTGTGGGCAAATGATGCTCCTGATTTTTAGTGTTTTTATATAATAAAAGTTATTTGCAAAGTCTAAAAAGTGTACAAAGTTGTTCTACAAGTCACCGGGCATATGTGGAAGTGTTATTAAAAGTTTCTCCACCAAAAAAGTTTATAAAGTTGTTCAAGCCAAGATCGGCTTGGGTTCAACTCCGACAACCTGAAAATTTCAAACTGCGGTACCAATCTATTCCAACATCAGAACCCAGTAATCTCAAGTCCTACAGGTCGGGAAGAGGTGTAACAACATTCTAGAAGAAGATTTGGTGCAAAGAAAGCGACTTCCAGCAAATAAGGGCGTTGGCGTCACCCGCAGCCGCTCCACAGGCGAGGTCGGCGATATTTTAAAAGGTACGATTTGGCAGGTTTTTATGTGGTTGGAGTCCGGAAAGCCAGTGAACTTCGAGAACACACCTAGCTGAAGAGATTCATCGTGTTTGCGAGCATCCAGATACGTCCAAGTTCCAGAAAATTCCGTGGCGCCACTATAAAATGCGATTTATGCCAGGATTTGCAGTTTTCATAGGAAGCCAAGACCAAAGATAGTAGCGCGTCGTTTTTACGTCACGACCTGAAAAAAAACCAAGTTAGATGTTGCTAGAAGGGGGATTCGATTCAGTTTATCTGTCGTTTCCTTGCAAATCTCGGTTTTGAATATCAAAATAAAACGCTGTATGCAACCGCTAAGCTTTTGTGGTGTAAGTCAATTTTGTGAGGTTATAAATTATTGAAGTGAGTAGAGCAGTTGTACTGAAATTTTGAGTATTTGAACTACTCTGAGTTAAATATTCTACAGAATTCTTTTAATATAAAATTCTAATTTGAACCTAACCTGAGATATCAGTCTTGTGTTTTGCCGGAGCAAGCAAATAGAATTATTGCGATTTGATAAAATATAGAACAGGGCAATTAACCATTTTATTGGAGAGTAATAAATGCGTTTCATTTTAGTTAGCCTAAGATACTGACAGGCAAGTTTTGAATTTTTTAAATTTAATATAAGTGCCCTGAGTATTGGGGTGTTTGCCGAATAGTACATTAACTTGGCGATTTTCTAACATTTCATAACAGTATATATAGAATATAAAAGCAAGCCTAATATAGACCTTTGTGGTACTCCACGATGAACACACAGCGGGGTTGAATTCAGAGCCAAGTTTAACACTATGCATTCTGTTTCACAAATAATTTTGGATTAAATTTCTTGCATCTGTTCCCAGACCAAGGAACTATACTGTTGTTATTAGAGTCTTGTGATCCACAGTATACTGTAATCCAGTAAAGCCAGCAAAGTAACATATCCTCTACCAGAAGCTGCTAAAATATCATTTGTTACCTTTAGATGAGCTGAATTACAACTGTGACCGGATCTATATCCAGATTGAACAGCAGGCAATAAGTTATGGTCTGTTACATATTTATTGAGTTGTTGAAATCAAACCTTTCAAGTATCTTCTAAAAAGGTGGAAGTGTAATTACCGGCCTGAGATCTTTAAATTGGACAGAATATTTGTCTTTGGACAAGGCAATAACATGTGCATATTTCGAAATACTGGGAGTAGCATTTTGCAGAATGCTGGAATTTCTGATGTCCGTAACAAATGGAACTATATAAGGACAAGAAAGTTTTAGCATTGAGATGGTTATGCAATCACTTCCACTAGCGTTACTCTTAATATTTTTAATTATTTTGTAGACGCCCTCTGGATCTACTGTAGTAAATTAAAAATTCAGATGTTGATCATTATTATTATCAAAATTCAGTGGTTATTGAACAAAGTGGCTGTTATTAATTTGTGGAACACTATTAACGAAGAAAGAATTAATTTGGTTGATATCAGCTAACTGATCAGTGACAGTCGTTTGCTTTCGACCAAGATCAATAAGTTCCAATTTGTTCCACATATTTTGTAATCTAAAAACGAAACGTAATTAAACTAATCTCTCTTATCATTTTTAATTGCAAAATGTGTTTTACTTCTCACTGACTTGTAATATTCCCAATATTGAAGCCGACTGGTTTTTCTAAATTTTGCTTTTGCTTTATCTATTAATTTCATAAGCAGTTTAATTAAAAACATTTAATAATTTTACTTGGGTAAAATTTTAGAATAAATTTAGGAGAAAATTAGTCAAACAAACGACATATTGTCCTGAAATATAGTTTAAAAAATGGCGAAACCTCTAATTATTTAAAATTTCATTTCAAACTTTAATTAAACTATATTTCACGACAATATGTCGTTTGTTTGACTAATTTTCTCCTAAATTTATTCAATAAGCAGTTTAATATTATCTGTAAGCCATGGTACAGGTAGTTTTATAAATATGTGTATTCTCGAGGGGGCATGTTTATCAAACACAGGGTGTTATGGAAATGAGTGCAAATATTTTAACCCGTAATAGAACTCGCTAAACTGAACAACCTCTCCATTTATAATTTTTTCGAAAACGCCCTCAAAACTGAGTTAAAATTTAAAACAATTTTACTCTAAAAATGCATACCCGCCTATGGAATAATATTTTAATGGCATAAAACACAAGAAACATTTCTTTGATATGCAAACCAACAAAAACTGCATAGGTACTGATAAAACATTTAGTTCACATCTGGTCACAACGTACTTTATCAATTGAGGTTGTTACGGTTATTTTGTTACTCCCTGTAGTTCTGCATTGCTAGATTTACGCCTTCGTTAATTTGCGATTTCTGTGGGGCTTGTTATCGTATCGTTCAGGCATGATTTTGGCCTTGCTCGACAGCGTGAGGTCGGAGCGCTCTCGAGGCCGCATTCTTTTGGCTGAGCGCGTCCCTTTTGGTTTGACGGAACGCGGCGAAGATGTTTTATGCTGGCTTTGGTGTTCCGCTTTGTCTTGCCGCTACATTTTGTTAGTTATGGGAGCTTTGGGGCCTCGCTGCAAAGCGAAGCATGTGAGATTTTATTCTACGCCATGCCGCATCTAGCCTTCGATGCTCGTTTGCCCAGTTCACCCGGGGTAAGTTCCGTTTTATTTTGTTGGTCGTTTACCAAAGGGTTGCATGCATTTATTCTGGATTTCGTTTTCCTTAGCAAGCCGTCTTGGGCACAATTCGAACAGGCCGTCTTGGGCACAATTCGAACAAGCCGTCTTGGGCGGAATTCGAACAAGCCGTCTTGGGCGGAATTCGAACAAGCAGCCGTGGGCAAAATTCGAGTAATCTGTCGGGGCAATTCAGCCTTGGTTATATCAGTCTACATAAGCAGTTTTGGGCAATTCAGTTCGAGTGTGCAGTTTTTCTGAATTTCAAGGAGTCAGCTGTCGCCGCCGCTATCTTCGATGTGCGACCTTGGCTTGCTGCGTGTTCTCAGGGAGATCTTCAGCACGCCTGGACTCTTGATAAGCATGCTGAAAGTGCTCGACGGAAGCCGCTAACAGGTTGTACTTTAGACTGTATTTAGTTAATTATTTTATGACATGTCCGTTCGCGAGTGTGCGCTGCCGCTTCTCGGCTTGCGGCAATTTAAGTTCTGATTTTCCGTAACGTCCGCTCAACCATTATTTTTGTTGTTACGCAGATATTGGTAAATTGTGACGCATTCATATTAAGAGTTATGCTTTGTCGATTGTATTGTGATATTTTAAATGCCAATTATACTGTGATATTTTATTGTGTTTATTTATTATTTGTTACTGCTACCGATGTTTGAGTTGTGCTTTCTTTCAGATTGTTTGTGCTACTGAGTTTACGGATTCTCGTTCTACTGCCTGGATACACTTGCTTATTTTGTTAAAAATACCGTTGGCGCCCGTTTTGCATATTTCGTTCATAGAACTGTCACACGCCGTCTTCGTACTGAGCTGGTCGGCAGGCAATTGTATCCAAGTAGCTATGTTAGGTTTGATTTTGAGAGATTAGCCAACGGTAACCCCTTTTGATGATAATAAGGTACGTAAGTTATTCACCGCATGTTTTTCGTGCAAGAACTTTGCAGTTTTAATATACTTGTGTCCTTCACTTTAACTTAGATTTCCCAAGCGGCTCGTCAAGTTAGGAGAGATAAATGGTTGAGAAAATATGCGATTAAATGATAAACGATAAATAGAAAAGTTGTTCATTTTGGTGAGCTCTATCACTGGTTAAAATATTTTCACTCATTTCCATAACATCCTGTATATTTAACAAGGTTTAATTAAAGTAATGTAATTTGCCATTGACACTGTCGAATTAGAACATGTATTGCATGTCTCATAACTCTAAATCGCTGTTAAAGGCTTCTAAATTAATTTTATTAATATTCCTGAAAGGCCTCAGAAATAGTACACTTTTATATACCGGGTGGCCAATTAAGAAGGGCACTCGGCCCTATCTCGAAAAGTAATTGTCGTAAAGACGTGTGATAAAAAAATTATGACTAAAGAGGTCAAGAGAAAATGCTGGAAATTATTTTTAAGTTTCTAGAATGGCCGCCAGGGGGCGTAATCGCATTCTTGAATTGTAAATCCGGTTTTTTTTAAATATTTTTATATTACAGATAGCTAAAATAGACACCGTTTTAAAGCTGAGATAAATTCTATTCTTTTTCGTTAAATGCTTTTTACTCTATCTCTTAAGGGAAAGTGGTGGGGGGTATCCGAACATTTTCGGAAATAAATGTCAATAACTTCAAAATGGCTGAACGGATTTTGTCAAACTTGGAGTCGTTGAAAAGGGATTTTCTTAGGCTATCAACGCTGCCTTGAGCAGATTGATTTAGATTGCTTGTCTCGCCGGTAGAGGGCGTTTTGCGACAACACTACAAATAAAATAGCTTTCTCAAAAAAATTCAATGAAACAATATCACTTTTATGGCAACAAAAGATACCCAAATAAGGGTCTAACACACTACTGAAAACTGCATTTCGATATTTCATTCCTAACCTAAAATATCAGTAAAAAAAGTTAAAACTCTAAATAATATCGCAACTTTGGGAATATTTTCAGTATACCTGCCATTATTAAATCCTAATTATCATTCTTTTAGCAAAATATATATAAATTTACTGTTAAAATACCAACATTATATTTAAAATGTCGATAATAATTAATACTCATTCAATATGATTGAATATTGCCCTTCTGTCCACACGAAATTCGAAATGTTTAAAATCCAAGTGCGCTTTGAAAAACAAAATAGCAAAAATTATAATGGTGGTATTTAAGTGTCAATCATATTAAGATTACAGCTATTCATCGTGTATTTTGGTGGCCTTATTTGTAAAAAATGCATTTTCCACCTGTAGAAGTGTTTGATATGATTCGTGTTTATTTTCAAAACAACGAAAACGCAACTGGTTCTGTTAGAATCTATACGATGGAGTATCCTGATAAGAGCGTGTGCAATGATAGCATTTGGGTTTTTTTAAATTTCGATCATTTCTAAGCACTTTCTTTTAGGCGTGTTAGCATCTTTATGTAAAATTTTAAGTGTTGAAAAATTTAAGATATGGAAAGTTTCTATAGTGTAATCTGTGAGTGTAGTTTTATTGGACGGTGAAATTAAGTTTTTTTTAATTGAGTATTTATGTTGGTATATTCGGTTTTTCAATAGTTGTTTTGTTTCGCCTATGTAAGTAGAAATACAATAAATTATTACAGTCAATTTGATAAACTAAGTCAGATTGCATGTTGATAGGTGTTTGTCTTTGAGGTTTGTGTATACCGTGTGTCCACAGGAGTACGCACCATAGAGATAAGATAATGCTAATAGAATATAAATATCAACCAGTGCTATGACCACAGTCCCTTTTCTTGTACCATTTATAACAATATTGTTTCATACAGTGGCGAGTCAGAAGCCAGAAAACAACGTTTTAGCGTCCCGGCGATCACAATATTAGCTGATCTTTCTATTCTATTTGGTTATCCCTATGGTGCGTCCTCCTGTGGACACACGGTATATGCTTTCCTATTGTATTGTAATTTTTATAAGCTGTATTGATGTTATATTTCTTTAATTCTCTTTCTATTTTTTTGAAATATTAGGTATGTAAGGTATTGATATATATTTGTTTTGAGATACCGAGTTAGAAATATTAAAATCAGAACCCAAACAGTTAGGTTGTAAGTTACAAGAAGTATTTAGTTTGTTTTTTATTTATTGTAATCGAAATTTAATTTGTTTATTTATGAATTTAAGTGGGTAATTGTTATTTATAAGGATGTTAGTTATTAATTTTAAATTTTGTTTATGAAATTGTTTAGACGAAAGTTTAATTGCTCGGTCTACTAAACTGTTTATGACACTTTTTTGTATTTTAAATTAGTTATGGAATTGAAATTTAGATATCTATTTGATTTTATATTTTTTCTATACCAATTGGTAAGTATTTTTCCGTTGGATTGTCTGTATAACGTTAGATCTAAGAAATTTATGGAATGTTTTGTATTTTCATTTTCAATAGTGAATTTAAGTCGAGGATGTATATTATTAAATGTGTTTAAAAAAGTTAATTTATTAATTGGATCTGTTGCCATGATTATGTCATCGACATATCTTTGATAAAGGGAAAAGTTAGGATTCTGTTTCAACACTTCAGTCTCAATATCTTCTAAAACAAGATTGGCAATTGTGGATGATATAGGTGAACCCATAGCACATCCAAAAGTTTGTGAATAGATTTCATTTTTAAAAGGGAAATAAGTAGTTTTTAGTACGAAATCGACAGCATTAATGAATTTATCCATAGGTATTTTAGTATGTTCTTTAATTTTTTGCCAGTTATTTCTTATTGTTTGTATTTCTAGATCTATAGGTATATTAGTGTATAGTGACACTACATCTAGTGAGAATAAAGTGTGGTTATTATTTAAAGTTGTATTGTCAATTTTTTTTTTAAATTCCCAAGAGTCTTGGACACTAAATTTATTATTTGTCGTTATTTTAGTTAATATTCCAGATAAGAATTTTGACAAGTTATAAGTAGGACTCATGTACAGCTGATTGCAAATAAAACTGGGACAGCTAATATGTAATATTGGAATATGAACTACAATAACATATTAAATACTCGTAATTATGTTCCTTTTCTTATGCTTCTATCTTTCATAATATTTTATGTATTCACCTACGGAAATATAAGTTAGAGAAAGTTTCACAAGTTATTAAAAACGCAAAAGGTAATCTCAAGACTTTTCCCACTTTTATTTGCAATCAGTTGTACGAAGCAACGATTGGTCGTAATGGTATGCCTTATTTATGTAATTTTGGTAGTTTAGGTGGATTTCCGTTGTGAGTGATAATTTTTTTATATGTAAAATTGTCTATGTAATTATGATCTAGTAAGTTTTTTGCAATTTCGTTTTTTTTTTGAATTGATGGTGTTATATCTTTAGTTTCTTTTTTATAAGTGTTGGTGCCATTTAATAAATTATAAATTTTATTGTAATATTCTGTTTTATTTAAGATGACCGTTTTTTTGGGTTTTGTCAGCAGTAGTTATAATCAAATCTTGGTTGTTTTTAACCCGAATCTGCCTAGCAGTACAGTATGGTACCAAAGAGTATACAGTACTTTAAAATTATGAAGCTGGCATTACCGTCTGTTGTTTTTGCTTCCTCTTTGCATAGTTCACTCAGTGACAGTCTAGTGTCAGTATAATAGGCGTGTTTTGAGGTTATTGTGCATAAAGAAGTGTTAATGGTGTTTTACAGTTTTAGTCTTGTACCTGAAGCATTTCCTATGAATATTCTTTTCACGTAAGTATTCAATAGCCACAGTTAGATTGTGATTTTGTATAAATGTTGATAGTATGTTGTTCAAAATCCTTTCAAAAACATGCTTTATTCGCACTTTGAGTAAAAAGCAAAATACTGTTGCAGATATATGATGTGAAGCTAGTCTGGTACCGCACGGTACCACTAAGCAGATGTCACAATTTTTTGCGGCATATCAAATATTTCTGTTTGTATTGTTTTTTTTTCAAATTACTGTTAATTTGATATTCGGAAATTAATAATTCATCTGAAAAAAGCATTTTGGCGAACACGATTGAATTTCTAGTTCAAAATGTTTACCCATAAGTTCTATAGTAGACATGGAATATTGAATAAGACTGATAGCCAATTTATTCCAGGAACTTGACACTTGCTGAAACTCTGCATATAATGGAGGAGGATGACGACATTGATATAGGTAATATCTTCATTGAAGAATCCATTCTACCACCTCGTCAACACCACCCTAGGAGCCCATAATGAAGCCTAATTTGGGGAATTCAGCAACATAAATTATAAATATGTAAAGGTTAGTGAACGCATTTATTTTCTCAAGGCCTGCATTAAAAATTTTGTAATCCCTAAATTTCTACAACCTAGAAACAAACATATTACTTTCTTGAATTTTAAATTTAAACAACAGTTTTTAGATAAACAAAAACAGTTATTAATGACTGTTATCTAACTGCTCTTAAAAGACGCTTATTGTCATTTAAATTTCTTAAAGCAAAAACTAAGAAAAATGCAAGATAATTTTATCCATATCAATCAAAACCAATTGTTTATATCTTTTTTAACATCCAAAACTAATTATAACTTGAGATTGAAAAGAAAACTTCGTAATAACTTAAATAAAAAAATCAAACAGCTCACATATAAAACAGAAAATATATATAACCCAACATACACTGATGTACCACAACACCTTAATCCGAATACTTTTGTAATAAATTTAACAAATACTAAAATTCCACAAAACATCAACGATGTCTTAAAACTAGGACCTAAATTTAATTATTTTCCTAATGACAAACCACCATACGAAAATATAATTGCCAGCATTGAACAAGGAATTACAAATTTAACAATACAAAATCAAAACTCCCTACGAGCAAACATTTGCAATATTCTAACCATAAAAATAATAATCATTTGATATTAACTTTTGAACAGCAAAAATATAACAAAGAATTAACTAAAAAAATTGCAGAAACTAAAACCCGACTCTGCTTGGTCTTCCAACCACTACAGATTTTTGTAATTTTTTCTATATTGCTTTATTTTGGTCTACTTGACATATTATTAAACTTAGTTTTGTTTATTTACATGTATTTTCATAGATAAGGTGTGGTACCGTATGGTACCGCTAGGTAGATATGGTGACAAAAACCCCTGTAATCGATTTTCTTCAGATGTGCAATGAAAATACACATTATCAATGAAAATCTTTTATTATAGTATAAATTTGCAGAAGCATACTTCATCATACTTTCATCAAAATTTATACACTTTTCTGGAATGTAATTTCTCATAAAATTTTCATTTAGCAAATTTATCAGAGGTCGGTGTTTACACATTTTGTTCTCGGTATCTAGATTGGTGTTGTCTGAACAGTGCAGACATCGCATTATTTTTTCAAATCGATCGCGGCGCATGCAATCGTAGACCAATCCATTGCCTGTGTCTAGGAATTTTCCCAGTAACATCTCCTATGTCGAACAACATTGTAGTCACTGAATAGAAGAATTCCAATAAACGATTTCATTTAATTTCCTGTTATTTGTGGGTTTCGCTCATTTATATATAAAACATAACATCGAGATTCTATTACAAGAAAATAGATAATTTTATTGTCAAAGAACAGCTCAAATAATTCTGTGGGCGATTGGCATCTAAAAGATGTATAGTCAGTCACCTCCCGGAAAAACATCACTGTGAGGAGGATTTTCTTCAACTGTCCATGAAGTTAGTTTCCATATTTTCATGGTAATACTTTTCTTCTATGTTTTACCGGTACATGAAGTTGAGCTACATGGCTGGTAATCATTAGTTTCTTTTTGTGAACCAATATTATCTTTTTTAAACTTTAACCTTTTTCGCTCTTTCAGTGTTAACATCTTTCTACAATTTTATTTTATTTTTTAAATACTCCTGTTCTTCGTTTTCATCTTTTGGTGACGCATCTTCTTCTACATCATAATCCTCATCTTTGTCGTCATCAAACAATTTTTGAGTGTCAATAATGACATTCTGCCTAAGCACGACTTCTGCTCTTATCCGCAGTTGATTTACAGAAAGGTTATCGAGGAGATCACCTTCGTCTTCCTCTCCTGAATCTGCATCTGAGTTTAAGGCAGCTTCTGGTGCTTCAATGAAGATATTATCTATATCAATGTCGTCATCCTCCTCCATTATATGCAGAGTTTCAGCAAGTGTCAAGTTCCTGGAATAAATTGGCTACCAGTCTTATTCAATATTCCATGTCTACTATAGAACTTATGGGTAAACATTTTGAACTAGAAATTCAATCGTGTTCGCCAAAATGCTTTTTTCAGATGAATTATTAATTTCCGAATATCAAATTAACAGTAATTTGAAAAAAAACAATACAAGCAGAAATATTTGATATGCCGTAAAAAATTGTGACATCTGCTTAGTGGTACCGTGCGGTACCAGACTAGCTTCACATCATATATCTGCAACAGTATTTTGCTTTTTACTCAAAGTGCGAATAAAGCATGTTTTTGAAAGGATTTTGAACAACATACTATCAACATTTATACAAAATCACAATCTAACTGTGACTATTGAATACTTACGCGAAAAGAATATTCATAGGAAATGCTTCAGGTACAAGACTAAAACTGTAAAACACCATTAACACTTCTTTATGCACAATAACCTCAAAACACGCCTATTATACTGACACTAGACTGTCACTGAGTGAACTATGCAAAGAGGAAGCAAAAACAACAGACGGTAATGCCAGCTTCATAACTTTAAAGTACTGTATACTCTTTGGTACCATACGGTACTGCTAGGCAGATTCGGGTTAAAAACAACCAAGATTTGATTATAACTACTGCTGAAAAAACCCAAAAAAACGGTCATCTTAAATAAAACAGAATATTACAATAAAATCTATAATTTATTAAATGGCACCAACACTTATAAAAAAGAAACTAAAGATATAACACCATCAATTCAAAAAAAAAAAAACGAAATTGCAAAACACTTACTCGATCATAATTACATAGACAATTTTACATATAAAAAAATTATCACTCACAACGGAAATCCACCTAAACTACCAAAATTACATAAAGAAGGCATACCATTACGACCAATCGTTGCTTCGTACAACTGATTGCAAATAAAAGTGGGAAAAGTCTTGAGACTACTTTTTGCGTTTTTAATAACTTGTGAAACTTTCTCTAACTTATATTTCCGTAGGTGAATACATAAAATATTATTAAAGATAGAAGCATAAGAAAAGGAACATAATTACGAGTATTTAATATGTTATTGTAGTTCATATTCCAATATTACATATTAGCTGTCCCAGTTTTATTTGCAATCAGCTGTACATGAGTCCTACTTATAACTTGTCAAAATTCTTATCTGGAATATTAACTAAAATAACGACAAATAATAAATTTAGTGTCCAAGACTCTTGGGAATTTAAAAACAAAATTGACAATACAACTTTAAATAATAACCACACTTTATTCTTACTAGATGTAGTGTCACTATACACTAACATACCTATAGATCTAGCAATACAAACAATAAGAAATAACTGGCAAAAAATTAAAGAACATACTAAAATACCTATGGATAAATTCATTAATGCTGTCGATTTCGTACTAAAAACTACTTATTTCCCTTTTAAAAATGAAATCTATTCACAAACTTTTGGATGTGCTATGGGTTCACCTATATCATCCACAATTGCCAATCTTGTTTTAGAAGATATTGAGACTGAAGTGTTGAAACAGAATCCTAACTTTTTCCTTTATCAAAGATATGTCGATGACATAATCATGCCAACAGATCCAATTAATAAATTAACTTTTTTAAACACTTTTAATAATATACATCCTCGACTTAAATTCACTATTGAAAATGAAAATACAAAACATTCCATAAATTTCTTAGATCTAACGTTTTACAGACAATCCAACGGAAAAATACTTACCAATTGGTATAGAAAAGATATAAAATCAAATAGATATCTAAATTTCAATTCCATAACTAATTTAAAATACAAAAAAGTGTCATAAACAGTTTAGTAGACCGAGCAATTAAACTTTCGTCTAAACAATTTCATAAACAAAATTTAAAATTAATAACTAACATCCTTATAAATAACAATTACCCACTTAAATTCATAAATAAACAAATTAAATGTCGATTACAAAAAATAAAAAACACACTAAATACTTCTTGTAACTTACAACCTAACTGTTTGGGTTCTGATTTTAATATTCCTAACTCGGTATCTCAAAACAAATATATATCAATACCTTACATACCTAATATTTCGGAAAAAATAGAAAGAGAATTAAAGAAATATAACATCAATACAGCTTATAAAAATTACAATACAATAGGAAAGCATATATACACAAACCTCAAAGACAAACACCTATCAACATGCAATCTGACTTAGTTTATCAAATTGACTGTAATAATGGTATTTCTACTTACATAGGCGAAACAAAACAACTATTGAAAAACAGAATATACCAACATAAATACTCAATTAAAAAAAAACTTAATTTCACCGTCCAATAAAACTGCACTCACAGATCACACTATAGAAACTTTCCATAACTTAAATTTTTCAACAATTTTGTAGGAAAATTTTGTCATGTGGCGGTACCCTAATTTTAGTTAAAGCTACGCATAAGTATAAAACTATACAAGACATCTGCGACCTTTCGGAAGAGCTGCATCGCGAATTATCGGCGATCGAAATGGTCGACGAAAATACCATCATTGTTACGGTTTATCGCGCACCCAGCGGCAACTTCGAAAAATTTGTCCTAATATTCGAAAAACTCTTATATATTGTTACAAAAACAAATAAGAAAATACTCATAAACGGCGACTTTAATATTAGATTTAATGATAACTATTGCCATAAAACAAATTTTTGTAATCTAATCAACTCTTTTGGGCTACGTGTAACAATAAAAGAAAGCACTCGTGGAAAAAATTGCCTAGATAACGTAATTACAAATATCGAAGAAGGCTTATTTTCTAGTTATGCGCTGGATTGTAATCTATCCGACCACAAATGTGTCGTAGCAAAGTATGTAAAAAGCCAAGATGTCCCAGACAGGATAATAAAATATCGGCCTACCAGCCAAAGAGGATTGTTCAGTTTATACAATGACCTAGAAATCGCAGACTGGTCATTTATCAATAATCGCTACTTAAATACTGAAAATAAGTTCAATAAGTTTGTAACTATCTTACAGCTATCAATACGCTCTGCTTTTCCTGAAAAAAACCTAAACCTTTCAAAAAAGCAAAATTGCAACTGGTTTAACGATAATCTACAAAAAATGAGAGATCGTCTACAGTATTTAAGGCTCCGTTATAATCAAACTCCGACGGGGGAATTGCTGCAAGCTTATAAATCTTATAAACAATTGTATAGATCGGAGATAAAATCTTCAAAACGCGCTGTTACTGACCAGTACCTGAGTAAACACAGGTATTCTCCTAAATCCATGTGGAATGTAATTAACTCAGTAAGGCCAATACAAAATTATGCTCCTGACTCGATTAACTTATCCGCAAACACCTTTAATAATTACTTTGCAGAAGTTGCAGAAAAACTCCTGCATGAGTTAAAAAGCTCAAATGCTAACTCAATCAAAAATTGTGCGCCTTTAAAAACAGACACTGAATTTAAAATTCAAAATGTGTCATATAACGACATCAGAGACGTTATTAACGGACTAAAAAGTAAAGAAAGCAAAGACTGCTACGACATAAACACAAAAATTATTAAAAACGTAAAAAATGTTATAATATTGCCTTTGACAAAACTTATCAATGAGTGTATCGACTTCGCGGTTTTCCCGACTGTATTAAAGGTGGCGAAAATAATTCCGGTGTATAAAAAAGACTCACCGGACGAAGTGTCAAACTATAGACCAATTTCTTTGGTTCCGGTAATTGGTAAAATTTTCGAAACGGTTATTTATAACCAAATGATAAATTACCTTGAAAAAAACTCTATCCTCAATCCGCAACAATATGGATTTAGAAAAGGTTTTTCTACTTCTAAAGCCATCACGGATCTTTCAATTCGTATCACAAAAAATTTCGAAAGCGGCAATTACTTAGGATGCTTATTCTGTGACCTGAGTAAGGCGTTCGATTGTGTGTGCTACGAACTATTGATAGACAAACTGACATTTTACGGGTTTAGCAAGAATACTATAAGCCTGATAAACTCTTTTCTTACAGACAGAGTTCACTTTGTTCAATTCAAAACCAATACATCCGACGTCCGCTCTGTTCGACATGGAATCCCACAAGGGTCAGTTTTAGGCCCCATAATTTTTTTATTATATATTAATGAATTGCCAAATTATGTGCCCTCCGCAAGTTTTATATTATTTGCGGACGATACAACGGCCACAAATTCTAGTAAAACACTTCCGGACCTGCACAGGGCGATGGAGTACACGCAATCGAAGGCCTCAGAATGGTTCACTGCAAATAGACTTACGCTAAATGCTGCAAAGACGGAAAAAATGATCTTTAGTCTTCGTAACAACACGGATTTTGAAAACCCAGAAAAAGTTAAGTTTTTGGGTGTATATATTGACCCCACGCTAACATGGCGAACTCATGTTGAGTACTTAGCAAAAAAACTTTCGAAAAACATATTTGTCTTAAGAAACCTAGTAAAAATTGTCTCTTCAAAGGTAGTCGTTACTGCGTATCACTCGCTGTTTCATTCGCAAGTTAAATACGCTATATTAGCGTGGGGACACTGTGCCGATAGTGCCAGGATTTTTGGCCTGCAACGAAGGGCAATTCGAGTAATCGCCGGGCTTGGATTTCGGGAGGATTGCCGACGTGTTTTTCAAGACAGAAGAATACTTACTTTCCCGTGCATGTTTATATATGAATGTTTGGTATATGCAAGGGAGCACGTCGGCGGTTACCCCAAATTCAAGCATAGGTTTGATACTCGACATAAAGATAATATCTGTATTGAGTACCTGCGACTCAATAAAAGCCGAAACGGGCCATTGTACCACGCACCAAAGTTTTTTAATCTGTTACCCCCGCACATCCGAATGATGTCAATTAATAAATTTAAAGCAACAATAAAATTGTTCCTAGTAAAGCACGCTTTTTACAGTTACGAAGAGTTCTGCGCCCGCATTGGCGACCTTGCACCTTTCTAGCGTTTAAGATTTGATTATTTTACCTGTTTTTACCTGTTTTGTCTTGTACGTATATTATATTTATATTATTCTGACTTGTGTAAATACTATGTATACCTAACACCAATAAATTAACATAACATAACATAACATAACATAGCTCCACATAGTAGTTTTTGAGATACACTCAAAAATGTCTTCCAGTGTAAAACGTTAAGTTAATATTTCATTCATAATACGACGCTTGTTTAAAAAACGTGTTTCATAGCCCTACAAGCCCAGTTATACGTATGTAATGTATAATATTCTGTAGCTTGTCGTCAGCGCATTGAACGTCTGTATTTAATCGTATTCGAGATTTAGTATGTAAGCATCTGGAGTGGAAGAGGCCACCATCTGTTCTAGATCGGGTATCTAAATCTCGCTTCATTCATTTTCTGTTTATGAACAGCTAGGGCTGTCACGAAAATTGTAAGCAGTAGGGGGATAACACATCGTTGTCTGATGCCTGTTCGAGTTACAAAGAGGTAGGAAGATCCCCATTATGCAACACCTTAGCCCAGTTATCCAGATGTACACTACTACATGCACCGACGAACTTCGGTGGAATACCAAGGCTCTTCATGATGGTCCAAAAGCCAATAACTTTCGTTTTCTACTGAAGTTGGCGTAAGAAGAATATGCAATCACCAGTTCCTTTCTTAGAACGAAAGCAACCGAGATTGTGTACTATCTGCTCTATAAGTGATTTTATTTGTTTGGCTAATGGCACAACATACATGATATAAAACAGTATATACAGGTGGTATAACATGTAAAAGGAAAACAAAACATCTATGAACGTATGTAAACATAAAATTAAGTAAAATTGGCATACCAATTCAGTTTCAAGTATTACAGCTCCAGGTCTAGTTGTTGGACCCACTGGATCGCTTCTGGTGTGGCTTCAAGCAAGTCGTTACTGGTACCAGGAAATGCTCTCGTTGGACATACGTAGGTGATATGTTGTATTGTTTGGCTGTCCGCACCGCAGTCACATTCAGCGCCCTGGCGTATGGCCCATTTGTGTAGTGCTGCTCCGCATTTGCCATGGCCAGTACGCACCCTATTCAGACGGGCCCAGGATTTACGTGGCAGGTTGAACCCGCTGGGCAGTTTTTGGGGGTCAAGTAGGGAATGCCATGTTGGGCTGGATTGGTTCTGCCACTCTTCTATCCACTCATTACTACCATTGAAACCCTGCTTAATGAGCTGTTGGGCTATTTTCACCGGGGGTTTTCTGGACCTAAGCCTGCCAAATGTAATTAGGTCTTGGTGAATGGGAAGAGCTGGGTTTCCAGAGATTTTCTTGAATTCCCGGACGATTATTTTCTTTCTACCAATTTTTGGAGGTTCTATGTGGCTTAATACTGGTAGCCACGCAGTGGGTGTGGACTTGATGGATCCTGATATAATCCGCATGGTTTGGTTGAGGACAGTGTCGACTTTTTTAACATGGGGGCTATTCATCCACGTCCATACACAATATTCATCTGTTGAATAGACTAACCTTAGCGCTGAGGTGCGGAGCGTAGCAGCTTCTGATCCCTAAGTTGATCCAGCCAGTTTATGTAGAATGTTGTTCCGGGTCCTCAATTTTGCCGCAAGACTGGTTAAATGTTTATTGTAGGAGAGAGTGCGATCTAGTGTTACTCCTAAATATTTTGAATTGCGGTTGTAAGGCAGGGTCATGCCATTACAAGTTACATTCAAGGTTATGTCGGCCATTTTGTTGTTAACGCGGAAACAACATGTCTCGGTCGTAGTGGTACTTGGAGTGAGTCGCCATTTGCTGAACTATTCCGTCAGTATGCTGAGATCATTGGAGAGAGTGTTTTCTAAAATTTCCATGCTTGTGTGCTGGCTAGCAAGGGCCAGATCGTCGGCGTATGCAAATTTGCGAACTGTTGTTATCGGTATGTCAGCTATGTAGAGGTTGAAGAGGAGCGGTGATAATACAGATCCCTGAGGAAGGCCGTTATTTAGTATCTTACTTCCGCTCATCGTGTTTTACACGAACGTTTGGAAAACTCTGTTAGATAGCATATTACTAACTAAGTTACTTAGTTTCGCACAGCCAGTGGCTTTCAGAAATTTTAAAACTAACCCCTCTCTCCATACGGTGTCATACGCTGCTGTGAGATCAACAAAGACCGCACCTGTTTTTTGGCGCTGCTCGTACCCTTTCTCAATGAACGTTGTTAGCGCAAGCACCTGGTCCTCGCAGCTACGATTGGGTTGAAAACCGGCTTGCTCTATGGGTAGGAGTTCTAGGATTGCTGGGCTTATTCTATTATATATTAGACGTTCCAGTAGCTTATAGGTTACGCTCAACAGGGCAATCGGCCTGTAGCTGTCCGGGTGGTTGTCAGGTTTGCCTGGCTTGAGAATTGCGATGATTTTTGTTCTTTTAAATTCTCTTGGCAGCCGTACCGTACTTAAGATGTTAGTGAAGAATGTTGTTAGTTGTTATAAGTGATAATAGACTATTAGTCATGATTTTAGCAAGGATCTTTTCTCTAGTTAACAATAATGATATTTCCCAATAGTTATTAGTTATTACAGTGCGACACATGACCTTTATTTTTCAAGATGTTAACTATGGTTGAATCTCTGAAATCTTGGGGAACTCGTTCTTCCACCCAGCAGGAATTAAACACAAACATGTATGAAGGGCGTAATGCCATCAGGACCTGTTGCTTTCTTGTTCTTAAGTTAGCTTATAGCAGGTCTTATTTCTTCTATGGAAATGGGGTCCTTAATTGGAAGATTGCTTGATAAATTTCGCTGATCTGATTGAGGATAAAAGAGTAGTGCTCTTTCCATTTATTGACCTTATTCCTCCATCGCTCATATTTCAGTCTTCCGAGTTCCTTTCGGAACGTCAATTTAATTTGATCAAATCTGACGATGCTTTCACATTAAAACCGTTTAGAACAGTGTGTTGGGCTTTATACTTTCATTCGAGCATAGGCTGGATAGTGTTTTTTCCTTCTACCCTCACTCGAAACTGCGTATCTAACATCAAAAAGTGTGTTTATAATTCGCTATCAGTTCCTTTCTAGACCATCTGATACATAAATAGATTAAAGTAAATTTTTTTAAGTCTTGTCATTTCTCAACAGTTGCTTGTTCATGTGATTTTTTATACGGAATGTCTGTTTGTTATTTTGCCTGGGACGGGAACAAAATTAGGGTTTGACTTTGCTTTTAATTTTAAAGATGACTAAGCTATAATCTATTGTATGAGCAGCTAGTTTGTGCTAGTAGTTGATAGCCGAATTTTTGGAACCATTGCTGAGTTTTCCGTTTGTTGCTGAGATCTTGTTGTGCCTCCCTCTTCGCTTTGTGGGTTAACAATTGTTGCTAAGAGTCCTAGCTGTGTCCCCGCTTGCTTGTGGTGACTTTTCCTGATGGCTGATTGTTATTGCTTGCTTTTCGGTGCCGTTTCATATCATTGCTGGGAGTATTAAAACACGATTGTGTTGTGAAGATAAGAACTAATCTGTACATTAAGCGCACCGAAAGATTGGAATTACCGGCTAGTGTTGTATGACCTCCGATTTTATCAGTAATTAGTAATTACTGGCGCATTCATGGAACATTCTAAATTTGTACGGACGTGGTGACATACTATTATGGTCGCTCTTCTGCTATGTTCGACCTGCAGCATCATAGTAAATTTGTAACTGCCCGCTAATTTAATCTGGCCGGAGATCTTTTACCTATTCAAACATTGATTTTTTTATATGCTAGCTTAAGTTCTATAATTAATGGCAACAGTAGAGTTGGTTGTATTTGTGGCTTTCGCCTGTAGCGTGGGTCGCGTTTGTGATCGATATGAGTGCTGAAATTAACTGATGTAACATTTTTTATTATATTTATTGTCGTTAATTAATATAACTCTGCTCATGTTTACTATGGTTTTGTGTATAGTTAATGCAAGCTATTGAGGGATCGTTCACTTTGAAGTCTGCTTATGGTCGTAGCGAATTGGCTACGCATAACAGTTTATGAGTTCTTGTAAGCTAATGGCCTTATAGGTCGTACCCCCTGCTAATTTGAACCGTCTTTACTGTAGCTGGTCGGCCCTCCAATATCCCTATGCAGCCTGAAAGTTTGTTTGGTACGATTTGAAACTGAAATTTTGTTTTAGGGTTTCAGTCTAGAATTGTTTGCTGTTCGTAGTAAAATAACAATATACCCCGATGTTGGTGATAGTGTTCAGCATTCAATGTCGCGATTTTGGCTTTAGTTCTTTGTACTTCTTTTAAGTCTCTTCTACGTAAGTACTATGAAATAGTCTAGCATATGTCAATGTCCCGACCTCAGGTGATGCCAGGTTTCTTTAAATTTATTACTTTGGCAAAATAGGTGTTCGTAACAGATAAGTCATGTTAGTACACTTAGTAAGTAGTAGTTCTTCATTCGCATTAATTTTACATATTCCTTGTTTTCCCATAACTCCAGGCCATATCTCTTTATCTTTGCCAAACCCTTACGTTGAAGTTGCTTAGCAGTATGATATGATCAGTTTTCGGCATTTTGCTGAGAGTGACTTCTAATTGACTGCCGAAGGGTTCCTTAATATCAGTAACCGCGTCAAGGGTAGTGGCATAGGCGGTTTATCTTTGGCTATAGCTTCTCGGCATGTCATAGAGTATGCACCTGATACCTTCGTTATTAAAAAATATAGAACAACTTTCCACGTTGATATCCTCTACAAGAAGAAAACTAATTGAATATCTCCAACAGGAATAAATGTTTTGTGATTGCACCCTTTCTGTACTACAATATGGGAAGGAATAATAATAATAATAAAAATAATTGAAAAATAGCTTTTGTAACAGATCCATGAATATTGAAATGGCTTTATTCAGAACAAAATATAATGCCTCATTTTTGGATATTGAAGTAATGTGTGACTCAGCAAGGACAAGAATTCAAATATCGACTAATTCAAGAAGTAAAGTATGTCAGGTGCTCATTAGTTTCTTCTTGCTAAAGTATTACATAACTAATACAAAGGTAATAGAAACTCTTGTAGTAAACCTAAATTTTAGATTGTTCTGAACTTAACATTATTTTAAGTTGTGATAGATCTGCTGTCTAAGTCTGTTTACATATGTATCGCGTTAAATTAACGGGCTTTTATTTTTTTTTGCAAACTTTTTCCCGTTTTTAGGTATAAAATATTTGAATTAATACTCTTCACTAGTGATAGTACGTCAGGAACCACGCTCATAATGGCATATGAGAGTGCATGTGGGAGTGATTGATCTTAAAATCTTATTATTGCATACATTTACAGCTGACACCATTAGAATGTGTATTATATGTATACAGATCTATCGGCTATTTCAAACCAATAGACGAGTTTAATGATTATTCTCAAGACAAAAATGCCTAAATTTATGAAATTTTTGGGTGGAGTACCTTACTAACTCTAGTATGCAATTTTATTAACCTAAATTTTTACGTTTTAAATTTTTGATGTAACGTTTAACCCATTTATGATCAGAGAATATTCTTTCTTTCTTTTTTAACAACAGTCAATTTTGTTTTTGGTTATTTAACTGTGGGATATGGATATCATTGTCATGCTGAGATGCAGCGTTCTTGCTCCAAAGTTTCTCTATGAAGTCCAGTTTTTATACAAAGCATGTACAAACATTGGTAGTTTTTGCATAATCAAGGACTCAAGGAAATTCCAAGTATCTCCTCGTACCTGACTTGTATGTAACCTAGTTTTCATTCTCGAAATTGCAATTATGTACGTTTCTGGAGATGATATTTTATGCAACATGATTACGTCAGGAATGGGCCGATCTGAGACGCTTTTTTAAGATTCTCGAAATAAAGGAGTCAAACTTGTCAATATATTAACACAACGCAATTCGTTGTCTAAAACACTTGCAGACCTTGCATTAAAACACGTTGCAGAATGAGATCAGTGAATTCCAAAATGAGAATTCTTGCAATTGTGATGACGCTGGGAAAAGCAACTAGTGGTAGGTATGGTTCACTAAGTGACATAAATGAAATGTTCTGTATGTCGCGTATCGATGTAGCTCTTCCAATACCAATTTCAGTGGAAGTCGTTTTGTCTATATAAAATATTAATTTGTAAGGTCCTAATGCAGCATACTTCATGGATGGCAACTTTAAATGACACGCATTGATAAAAATTGTCTTACGGTAGATGCCACAGGTACAACTTTTTTAAAATAATTTAAGGCGAACTAATTTCCAAGTTAAAATAAAACTTCAAGGTCATATTGCAGCGAGTAACAAATTATATCATTTGGTTATACCAGTAAATAGATAAAGACAGTGGTTCCATTATTAGTTGTTAACTTGTTAACTAAAATGTTTTCCCTGTAAACTACATTTTTAAATTAAGTCAATTCCATTCTATGCTATGGGTACCTGATTTCATGATGAACGCAAATTGACACAACTATATTTTGACAACAGAATATATTCAGTAAGAATTAGCTACCAGCTATAGTAATATTAAAAATAAAATGGCCACTATCAGCCATGAACCACGATTACGAATTTAAATTTGGCAGCGGAAAATAGTCTCAAAGCAGAGCAGGAACTGATTATATTGAACTATGAAATTAAAATTTTATGCAATATTTATCAATGCACTAACTACTACTGCTATTAAAAGTAAAGACAAACATGCACGACGGATTTGTTTCGAGATACAAAAAAACTACTAAAACTCAACTACTGAGATTTCCAAGTGGAAACGATAACTTAATACTTTTGCAATCACTTGAAAATGTCTTTTATCTTATAAGACTAGGGATTGCGTTTGTTACCGTACACACACATAAATCACAGAGAAATAGTTAAGAAGACAACATTTTGAACCCATTTTTATTGTGTATTCTGGGTAAAAATTTTACAAACTCTAAAATTTAAAAACAGTATTTCGATACTATTAAATATGCATATATTACAATAACAATATATTTTTTCTTGGAACGAGCCTCTAGACTCCTTTCCTGAATAGTTTATATCAAGTTAAAGTTATAGCCAGTTTGTTTTTGTTTTTTATTATTAATTATATTTAAGCAATGTAACTTAACATAGTCAAAACTGAGCGAGTTTCACCTTGTGGTCGTGTATCAATTGATGTCGCGGGTGCAGCAATAAACACAGTTGCGAAGCCTGGTCACGGGGATCAATCCATTAGCCAGCGGGCGGTGATCCAAGCTAGACGTGGGTGAGCGGCTCCGAGCTCATTGTGCGAAATAGGCAAAGTAAATAGAAGCGGCTTAAGAAATCTTCTCCTTGTTGAAGTTGCTGCATTACGGCATCAGAGCAGCAATCAGGAATTGCCTTAATTATCATGTGTGGTAAAGTTCTACGCTTCCCGCCATTTGAATAACGCAATTTAAGAGCGATTATGATACGCAACACAGCATTCTCGGAGCCAACTTCCAGGTAAGTTTGTTACCAAGAATGTTTGCAGTCAACGATGAGTGTTTGCGCTCAGCTGTATTAGAAACGCTCTTGAAAGAATGCACTTACGTGTGTGAATTGTGCCGGGTTTTTATGCATGCAATTTTCAGACAGTACCGGATTTAAGCTTTTAATGACAGCTTTTCGACGCTATTTTAATATTGTTTTATGTATGTCATTGATAAATACACTAGCTGATCTAACTGTTAAGTGTGCGTAGAACCAAGGTATATTACCTTTAGATTTTTATATTATTAATTCACACTGTGTGTGCCAGCAATGGTCATTCATTTTAAGGCTTAATCCTAGTTTCTTTGGTTTTCCTTGATTTTATATGTGTCATATTTCTGTAGACAAAGTGGCTTTTTTGTGTATGTCGGTATAACGCTGGATAAACTTGTAATAGCCCGGAATTATTATTTAAATAAAGCAAACCGTTAAATAAAAGAGATAATATCATTGCTCTTTCAAAGTAATTTATTGAAACAGGTTTGTTGCAAAATTATTATCGGTAAAAATGAAATACCAAAAGAGAACTCCATCTTCTGAGTTACGAAAAATTGTAAATTTTAGAATTAACAATCAGTAAGTAAAATTTGAAAAAGACGAAAAGGTGTGGAGTTTTAGATATAGGAAATGACAAGAAGATTTCCAAATGTTGTGACTATAAATATCTGGGGGCTAGGATCGACAAGATGATGGAGACAAACAAGAAATCCAGGAAAGGGTAGGTAAATGAAGGAAAGCTATTGGAGATTAAATAGATTATGGTGGTATAAAGACAATACTGAAATTAGAAAGTATATTTACAACAGAATAGTATGGCATTCTATACAGCAGAAACTTGGAGGTAAAAATTTGTAAACAAGAAAATGTTTCTAGAAATTAACACAGTAAGAAGATATACAATAATTAATTGGTCTCAAATAAACCAGCGTAGAAAAAAAATTATATGGTTGTTGTAGTTGGTTATGGACAAGGTTCGGTCATGCGGGCAACTTAGACACCGACTGCTATGTCCATATGGTCAAAGTTCTACTACAATTTTGCATAATTTTGTATCATTTATTTGGTGTTTGCAGTTCTGTTTCTTTGATAATTAAATACATTCATTTATATGTTCGATTAGAAAAGCATGCTTGCTTATCGCTTTTAGCAAAATTATTTTGATTTCACAAAATGCTGTTTATGAATTTTGCTTCACTGACGATTTTTGTCTAGCATACAACTTTTGCTGCTTATCAGTTACATCTGTTAAGATAGTAAACGGGTTTTCTGATTCAGATGTCTTTGGTGTTGATCCAAGCCATTTGTTTTTTTTTTGACAAAGCGTTTTTCGAATGTAACTATGAATGCCCTGAGTTATCCGAAGGCCTTCGTGATAAACGTTGTGTTCGAGGATTACGTTTAAGGACTTTTTGGAGTGCTTAATTAGGATTTCAACATTACTTTGGGCTTATTTAGCCACATAACACTAGCCCATCAAAGCAATGGGAAACATCTATAGAGGTTGTGTCAAATCCACCAAATTTCCCAGAACTTCTCAGAATAGAAAAATATTGAGCTCAGGTCAAACAAATTACGAAAAATGTTTCAACCATTTCAACTACTGATTTTAAAAATAAATGGTCAAAGTGCACAAATTTAATCACAAGTGAGTGCAAAAAGTAAAATAAGTATTGTTAGTCTTCGTACGTTAAAGTAACCATTTGACTTAAGAAATTCCTAAACCTAATTCCTGTTCTTTAATGAAGAGTGTTGGTTTTGTAGTTAGACGTGTGTTGGTTGTTTTTCCCTCAAGTAACCATATTTTTGAAAATTGCCGGCAATAACCACACATTTCCACTGTCTTCGCAACTCCAACGTATCCCTCTGGAGTTCCAAACTATACGCAATTGAAACCCTTCAAAAAGCAAACACCTGAGGAACTTAATATCTTCACCGACGAAATCTGAATGCAATTTAGTTCTTCAGGGAGTCGTCCTTATTAGCAACCCGACAAAGACTGTTTTTAATTAAAGAGAAATATTTAGCGCCAGGCTCGACTCCGTAATTGGCAATTTAAAAAATATGTTTCGCAGACTCCTAAGACAAAGCTTTGTGCCTTCTTCCTTTGAGCGAATCCGAGCAAAGTTCGTGACGAGTCGCTCCACTTATCCAAAAGTAACTATGTAAATCGCGAAAGTATTAATAAATTGGGCGCAGATTCGCACGTCAAATTATGTAAGAGACGAGTTCTATTTATGGAAGCTTTTGAATTTAAATAGTGCTAAATTCCAGGGGTTTTGAAACTTGCATACCTGAGCTGGAGGACTGATGTTTTCGATTAAACATTGTTGCAACTTTGAAATTTAATTTTATTGCTTGGAAGAACAGAATTAACACATCTTATGGTTACCTTTCTCTGAGTAGGAAGTTCGTACGTAATTGCCGTGGTTAATAAATAATTGCTATTAAATATTTAGGAAGTAACTAACTTTATAGCTTGTATTTCTAAACGTTTTATTAGGCGAATTAGCTATTCGCTTAGCAAATTATAAATTAGAAATCGAATAATTGGTGGCTAATTTTAATTTCATATTCCATATTGCTAAGGAAAGAAACTGCAACATCTATTTAACACTGAATAATTATTTAAAATTACACAATGGAAGCAGAAAATATAACTTCCATTTAGTAGTTTCGATCATTTTGCAATAATTAATGTTTGTTGTGTCATTAATGAAGCGTAATTGTATACAGACACTATGTAAGGTGGTGGATTTTTATAGTATAATCACCATGGCAACTAAGTACTGTAGAACTCGGTTATAGTGTCATTGTTGAGACCTCGATATTCGCAGAGAAATTGCAGTTGTTCCGCTTCAGTTTGAACTTTCGCGCCAATTTCAGCGTCGTAGTAAAATAGGATCAAAAGTTGCCAAATTCATCCATCTTCCAACGCACCCAATGGAAATTCTTTTCCTTCTCCCATAGGAACATTCCAATCTGTTTTTGAAGTTCTGGGAAAGGCATGTCAACTGCATCGTCTTCTTCTTGATAATCAATATAAATTTTTTTAAACTTTCTTAAATTCCGTTTTAAGCTTCGTATTATTCGTTGCCAGCGCGAGCGTGGCTCTGTTGGTTAGAGCATCGGACTGCGGCGCGGAAGTCTGGAGTTCAAATCCCAGATCGATGCCTGGCGGGCGGCCTACCCAGTCGCTTTAAATAATTGGGAACCTGCGTTCGAAAGAACAAGGGGTAATAATGCGGTTGTCTAATGCGTGGTGCTCACCACATCACCACGTGTCATGAATTTGACACGCGACAGCCGGGTGTGAAAGCGAGGATACGGAAGCTCTAACCTTCCGCCTTGCAGGCCAAGCTCCTTCATGGGGTGTTAGTGCCTCACCATTATTATTATTCGTTGCCCCATTGGTTGCAACACAGTTGTACAGTTTGGAAGAACGAAAACCAACATTGTGTTCATCAAGTTATTTAATGGAGAATGGGCCGAAAAGTTATCAATGAGTAACAGAATTTTCGTATATTTCAGAAGTTCTGTTCCCATTTTCGTAATTCAGTTTCAAAAATTTCTGATGTCTCCTAACAGTTGTTGTTTGCCTAATAGTGCACTTGTAGCGTGTTGATATGTTTAAAAGATCTTGGGCATTTTGATTTTTTAATTTTACAAGAAGCCGTGTTTGCCATACTTGCGCATACAGACACCGTTCATCATTCTTTAGCTAGTTTTCTCTTACAATTTTTCATTTAAAATTTTTTCGTAGTACTATACCGTTAGTTTACTTTAACTGAGCTAAACAAACACACGAAAAGTTATTTGAAACAGCCGCCAGCCGTTAAAGATCATAACGGCCAGCGGCCGTTAAGGGCCAAGTGATAAAATAAAAGTCATGCATAACGGCAACAGGCCACTGGCCGTTGTCATGGTACTTTTATTTAGCCCTAGTTTTGGGCACCATAAGCTGTAATGCGGCGTTTTTCCGTGACCTATACTCTATTTTACCACGAATTTATATTGCCCTTTGTTTGCTAGTTAACCCAGTCGTAGTAGCACAAGACCCGCTTTTACCTCAGTATGGCTACGGGCCACGTCAATATAGCTTATTCCGGCTTGCTTGTTATCACTTATAATTCTGTAATCATACGTGCAAATCCTGCTGGGAACAAAATCAAAGAATTTACATGAAAATACATACACTGGAAAAGAACATACATGCATTAAAATGCATAAAAAAGACACACAATGGTAATATCGAAATGTTATACGCTATCAACAATAGCTTAAAAATGTCCACGAGCTTAATGCTGAATCTACATGCTTGAATACTCTCCTTAAGTGTAGGTGTGACTTATTAGTTATCAACGCCAAGTCAAAAAACTAACAGTGCAAACAATGTTTAAATTCCGAACACAAATTCACTTAGTACGGCTCTGCCCTCGGTCGCTTGAAATTAGCTGACGCGATAGGCCAGCAGGATTATGCAAGTGCAAGCGCTTAGTACTTTCACGCTTATTCAGCATGTGAGCGCACGTTGCTTTCGGGAGCATAATTACTCGTCGAAGCTATTACGCAATCAGTTGCAATCACTTTATAATTCGCTGTTATGATTGTGCTCCCACGGTTTGGTGGATCATGCATTCGATCGTGGGAATTATTTATAGGAACTAACCCAGCGCTATAGTTGCTTCAAATGGTCTCGTACATTGACAAGATCGACTGCTTCTTTGAAGCTAGAATAGCGGCTCCCGGCGGTACCTCGGTGTTGATTCCAAGGTAGTTCTATGCTTTCGAGGCTGTATTTCGGCTCAAGAATAACGAAGAGTTAATTGCTCTTAACGAATGCCATCACTTAAATTCTCAGTCGCACTTTAATGCTTCGCGTGGCGTCTCTTTTGTTTGGACGAAACCCACCGTTTGCCTTCTAGGAAGCGACTGCTCCCCGCGTCTTCGTTCGCACACAACTTGCTTTGTTCTATTACTAGCCGCAACGACGACATCAGCTGGTTGGCACTGCATAATCTGACGCTCGAAACACTCGATGCATGTTTTAAATACATAATTCGTCTTAACCTTATTATTGCAATGTAAGAAATACAGGCTTGAATCTAGCAAGGTGATTATTAAATACCAAGGTGACACGAACTAGCCCGTTACACCGTTAAGGATTATGACGGCCGCCGGCAGTTAAGGATGACGTGCTCTTTAAATTATGTTTAATGAGTTGTTCTAAAATGTATAAATTTTGTATTATGAAAAATATTGAACGACGCACGGCCGATACGCAAATAAAGGACTTGGTTTCTTATAATCCTCGGCTATCGCCTGGGATTATAAAATTCAACCACATCTGTTATTTGCTACATATCGGCTTTAATAACTATAACAGTCTATCCGTCACCGATAAAAATTCTTCTCGCAAGTTTGTTAACCACTTCCGTTTTTTGATTATTGACATTTTTTGCCTCCCAACTAATTTTTTTCAAAGCTTATACCACGATGAAGTTTAAAACAATAAAGCCGCCCAACAGAACATGGATCTCCCAGTATTTTTCCAAATTCTTCGGCCTTGTCCATAAGGAGTGCTCCATTTATTGATGAATTTACAATTCGGTACCGAGAAAACCCTTCCATTAACCCATCATGAACGTTCGTTTTTTCACATAACTGATCTTTGCGTGACCTTTTCCTTCATCTAACAGTAGAGTTTACTAACTCAAATTCTCGATACACATCCGCTTTCTTCTTGCCATTGGCGGCGGCTTTAATATATACCATTTATTCGTCCAAAGTCACTTGTCGCGAACTTGCAATAGACGCGACAACTGTAGTAAAACTGAAACTATCACCCAGTTGGTTTACTACCGATTTTAAGAGTTTCGGTGGCAAACTTTCCAAATTTCTGTAGTGGTAATTCGGTACTACTCCACTTGGTGGTTTTATACACAGTCATACGTAAACCACATATTGACAAATATTAAAATAACGCAGGCGGAAGTAAAGCCATTGCTATTAGTGCGGTGATGTGCAACACAGTTATAAGAGACTCGGAAGAAAATTCAAATCGGCGGTAATTCGCATTGGTGGTACTATATATAACCAAACCCGTGTCAAATGCCGTTAGAACCATGAATACCGCCTGGGAAGCGTGGATTATAGATTCCAAGAATTACGATCTGCGTTGAGGGTTGTATAGCCTTGTCAAATACATCGTTAAAAGCAAGGATAGCCAGAATACCGAGTTTTCGGTGCAAACTATGATGTTAGATATGTTTGGTGTGTATACAGGGTGTCCCAGAAATAAGTACACAGAAAAATCTGCGGCATCCTGAAGGTGATAATTCTACCAAAAAATTAATTTTGTGTTATTCTAAACATTTTGAAATTTGATTTAAAAACCCGTTTATCCGACCCAAACCAGCCGGATATCAGAAAGGTATAGTTCCTAAGGAAATACGTTAAAGTTACATGATTTTTGTGATGTTGCTATGGTTATCAACAGTACTTTTAACATAAATTAATACGTCAACAACAGTAAAGTAAAAAGCAATTGCGCAAAGAATTTTTTTTGGTAAAACGTTAATCATTGTTAATTCAGCTGTACATAAGCCGATTTTCATAATTATTTCAGAAACGGTGTTATCTAATTGGCTCCTTTTATCGTCTTATTTTGAGCGCTTATTTCTGGGACACCCTGTATAGTAAAAGATGTTGGCAGAAAATCAAGAAGTTGATAAAACTGAGCGATTAAGCGCCTGTTTTCCGATAACTTGAAAGCTAAGGTGATTAATGAAGCTATCCTGGATACTTGCAGGACTTCACGTTCTTTTTATATAAAAAACTTAAAAAAGGAAGAACAGACGTGAACAATGAAATAACCAAACCAGCACAATAACATCGATATATCGCCGATTTTGACTAAACTGCCTTTTGGAAATGACTAAATTTTAACATAATTAAATTCGAAATGCTTGAATGCCGATCGGAACTGAACAAAAGTAATCACGCAGAACCATTTATAGCTTCCAAATGATGCTGTACCACCACAATGGCTTTGAAATTACATATTAAACAGCTTATTGTTTCTATTTGGTACTCACTGATTATATATTTTTTTCCAAAATCAAACACTGTTATGTAAAATGACCAAAACCGAAAAGAACGATTTTGATAAGTTGTAAATTTATTGAAAGAAAATATATTAAGAATAAAATAATCAAATAGACTAAAATAATTTCTATAAACATTTCACGCAAATAATGCAAACAACACCAACATATTTTCTTTTATTTTATTATTATTTCTTTCCAGCCATTTTAGAATTTCATAAGATGACCAATTATTGTTTTTATTTAATAGCTAGGTCACGGTAGTTAAAACATTAATATTTAATTAAAAATTTAAAGTAAATGTGACTGACTTCAGTTTTAATATATTCGTATGTTAATTCCTTATTAGAAATAATAAATTACTATAAAAATTAAATATTAATTCTGATCACGTCCGTTATTCACTTTTATGTAATCTCTTTAGATTTTCACACTTTTAAAGGAGAGCTGTAAATACCAGCCTCACTCTTAATTCAGTGTTAAAATGTTATTTAAATGATAGTATGACGGATTTAACATATGTTTCCTAAACCACATTATGTATAAGTTAAGTACTCTGTAGAATTCAATATACGTTTTACTAATAGTTAGTTATTTTCCAAATGACCAAACATATCTAAAATTCATAATTGATGGAGCTTGTTGTTTAGATGTGTAAAAATTCTCTTTTTTAGGGTATAAATATAAACATGCGAAAAACTATAGAAGTTAACTCTAGTCAATACGTAATCAGGAAGCTTTGTTTATTGTATTTCGATTCTATAGAGCGGACAGAATGAAGAATAGTATTGAAGCATCGCACAATATCGTAAGATAGCTCTGATTGTGGAAACGTCAGAAATTACAATTAATAGTAGATTGTATAAGCAACCATCACTTTTTACTTTAGTTGTAGTACTATACAATTTAACGGCAAACGGTGTCACGACAAGAAAATGAGAAACTTTGCAATTAATGATGGTACTTATTAAACTTATATTTGCAAACAGTACACCAAAAAATAATACAAACGCTTTAAATATAAACATCTCGTAAAAAAATTATTGGCATCATTTAAATTTTCGCAATAATAACATTCATATGTAAATTAATCGTCATCGACGCGGTTTTAAATTAAGCAAAAGCTGAAGTATATTTAGTAAAAAATAAATGTGGAAAATGTCGAAAAAACGGATGACAGTAAAAGCACGCAGCAGTTTTAAGCATCTATCTAAGGTCTATTGTCATACAAATATAGTAAATAATTGGGTTTCGTTCCTCAGTGCAGAAATTCAAAAGAAAACTCTTTTCTCTAATGCCAATATTTCGGAAAACACTATTCCTTTGTCAAAACGCAGAAAGTGAGGTTAATACGTCATAAGTGGCAACAAAGAACATATACAGGCATATCTTGTTTGGTACATCAGGTTAAAGGTTAAAAGCAATCCTTTAAGTAGTTCAATTATATCACACTTAATTGTTTCATCAAATACAAACAGATTTAAAAAAAATCATGTATAATGACTAATTTTTGGATGGTAACTAAACTATTGTCATACGTCACAGGTAGGTACACGATTCTGAGCAAAAACTGAGTGCAAAATTAAAAGAGCTAAAGTTTCGAAACTTGATGCCAATTTTTTCAGGACTGGGTTGATTAATAAAAAAATTTGAATACCTAAGCTAATTTAGTAACAATAATAATAATGATTTATTGTGCCAATTACAGAACAATAATTCCATTTACAATTGACAGTAAAGTCTTCAGCAAGAAAGTAGCTACTATAACATATACTACGTGCATGGCCTTTTACAATGTAATTCATGATTTGCGGTTCACATGACCAATAACATTAGATACTCTAATAGAAGATAACCGAGTTGTCGAGCTTCTATAGAAAAATGAAGAAGCAGTTTTAAACTTAATAGAAAATATATAAAGAGCTTTACTCAAAACTACTCCCGCAAGTGGATGTTTTAACACTAAACAATTTAAAAAATCAAAGGGGACTAGCGGTAACCCTCTGTTAACGTTCCTAATAATACTGAAATAGTAATAGGAAAGACTTGGTAATGCAAACTACATCAATTTCCAAATAAAAAACATTACCGGAGGTGGAATTCGAACTTAGCCCATGCGAATGCCATTTCAACCGTTCACAGTAACCCGACCGTTAGTTGCATGCCGCCACCCAGGTTCCTTTCCATTTCTGCGATGCAGCTGCAATAA
The DNA here is from genome assembly GCA_940337035.1 of Agriotes lineatus. NCBI lineage: Eukaryota > Metazoa > Arthropoda > Insecta > Coleoptera > Elateridae > Agriotes > Agriotes lineatus. Next base: position 109,979,535 of record OW679196.1, on the reverse strand, counting down.
GCAACACACTTATCCCTTGCCCCATTTTGTTTCTTTTGCAACATTACCATGTATATGTTGGGTCCTGTTTTCGTGAAGGGTAAAGCCTGAGGTATGTGCAAATTATTAGTTTTATATATTTTTCAGTCAAAGCAAAAATATTTTTTAAGGTGCTCACCTTGTATATGTTGGGTACAAAATATGCCCTTTCTCGTCAAGAGTAAAAACCTGAACTATGTGAAAAATATTACTTTTATCGAAGTAATAGTTCTTGAGTTAAAACGAAAGTAGGCAGAATTCTATTTTTAAGGTGCTCACCCCGTATATACTTTACCGAAATTAGCTCAGTTTTATGACAGGAAGGCATATAATCTGCACGCAAAATATCGTCTTCCAACAAATAGTGTTTGAGCTATACCGACAATAGACGGATGAACAGACAGACAGACAAACATATAGACAGAGAGAGTTGAGGAAACATGTTTTCCGTCATCTAGTGACCCTGACGGGGAGGTGATTTTTCGCGGTTCCTCCGTCTTTTAGACGACGGAAGTAATAAAAATCCATCGAAATATACTCGTAGTGTTTACAGACAAACCAGACTCTTACAAGCTACAGTACCTAATGAGAATACTAGAAGGGCAGAATTTGAAAATAACTACCTATCAAAAACCTCTGTAACTTCTTTCAAATGATAACAAACATCGCTGTTGGGCTCTAAACATGCGGAAAATCAACTGAAGACATCTACATTCCCGAACTAATGAAAATCCGCATTTAACTGACTGAAGATTAGGAAAACTTCAACACGTAATTAGTGTTAATGCGTAGAGCACTATTTTAAATAATTTCTTAATTGCACCATTTTTACCACTCCATTATAATGCAAATTCCTCCCTCCCATGACGTTCTAGAAGATGTATGATACCTTTCAATGTTTGTTCGAATAGGCAGACAGAGCTACATGGAGGAGCCCTAGCTCATTGCTCAAAAGAGGTGAGGAATTGGTTGCGCACAAAGAGTTTTTAACGGGTGGTTCTTCACTGTGTTTCTCCAATACAACCCTCTAAACTCTAGATGGTTCTGTCTAGGATTGAAAGAATTAAAGCGAAAGTATAGGAAACGAAGGTACCTTCATGAGAATACCTATTCCTTCGTGTTGAAAATATTAGAACAGGTTCTCCAAATCCCCGAACAATTCAGAAGCGTACTTGAATCTTTTCTTCATCTTTGCCGAGCCTGCATAAAGGTCGAAGGTGGTTACTTCAATACTGAGAAGATGTGAATAAAGAAGAATGCCTTATAACTCCAAAGTTTTTATAAAACATTTATTTTGTTACAATTAAATTTCTTACTTTAAGTAGTGACAATTTTGTAGTTTTAGATAGGGATTATAAATTTTCTTTAAAGGTTTTGGAACATAAAATAAACTTCAGAAAGTACTTTATCACACCACTATTGTTATCAGGAATTTTTATGTAATTATGCACCATTCGAGTAGCGGACCACCTACTTGCTTCACCAAATCTACGCAGACAGCTTCTAATTATTTAATTACGCATTATTAATTATAATGAGCGACAGAAACATAAACAGCGGCAAGGCTGACTATAAATCCCAGTGTGAATCCGACGCATCGAGATAAATTTAGCGAACAACCGGCTCGGAACGGGAATCGATTTGCAATTTCCATGCAATCATCGAAACGACCAATTTCTTTCTTTATGTAACTGCGACTCTTGGCCTCGCCATTGTGCTCCTTTACACTCTGCGAATTAATGCAAACCTGCTAGGCTAGTTATCGCATCAAATGCCTGCACGTCTGCATCACATATAAATTCAGTGAAAATTCACATATACAGTTTATTCCAGTGAAAAGGGTTATTAGATTCGACTAGTTGCAACTCTGAATCAAATATTGTTTACCAAATTAATTGTAATAATTGCAATGCTAAATACATAGGACAAACCAAAGAAAATCTAAGGAAAAGATTAACTCAACATAAAAATTCTATAAAAACAAAAATTTTAAACCCAAATAAACCAAATACTGCCCTCTCTGATCATGCAGTTGATAATTATCATAATTTTAATTTTAATTCACCTAAAATATTGCAAAAAGAAAATATTTTACAAAAACGCCTTATATATGAAATGATTGAAATAAAAAAAAAATACAAATTCTATTAATTACAAAACCGACATAGAAAATCTTCATTCCATTTACTATAATCTTCTCTAAATTTTCTTCTATAAATAACAAAGAAAAAAAAACTTTATAATTTAAATTACACTTAATATCAAGATATATTTTACAATAAAATTTTTGTATGAAGTTATACCTTTAAAATAAGAAAATTTAGATTTCAAATTTTGACATCTGACAATTTAAATCTACGAAATCTTTTTTAATATTCTTTTCAAGTTATATTGTAAGAATTATTATTAACCTTAGAACATTATACAACTTTACAATCTCAAAATTTCAATCGACATTACATAAGGTAAGAGTAAATATACATTGTTCAAGTGATCTAACCTTAATCTCATTTTCCTTTTAGTCTATTGTATTCATCGTAATGTGTATTTTCTGAGGAAGTCAGCTGAGCTGACGAAACGTCAAAAATATATTATGATAAGAAGATAATTAGCTGCATAATTTATTTTGAATGTTCGTTGTAAACTTTCATCAACCATATTTCGTTAATAAAAGTCAATAGCCTTTATTAATTTTAATATGGAACCACAACTAATATGAGAAGTAACATTTTCAAAACTATTGTACACAATTATTTTATGGAGCTGCAATAAAAGATAACACAACAGCTTTTAAGAATATTTGCTGTCCCCATCGAACCAGTAGAAAAGCTACACTGGCAGTATGAAAATCTACGTTTTTCGACTGTATGTTAAATCGGGCAAAATTAAAAACTGTAGAAACTCGCAAGGCGATCCATATCTGTACATTCTTATTTTGTACTTCTAAGGATATCTGATAAAAAAAATAAGAATTTTGAGTTGGAGAAAGCTTCCATAAAGATGTTTGCGTTAGATGCGTTGTTAGCAGAAGTAATTACGTAGAAGTAAGGGGTACAGCATCAAATCATTATGATTGTAAATATATAACAATACTGAAAATGAATTACTACGCTTACTACACACATATGAAACGAGTGCAAGAAAATGTAATACGATTGCATAAAAAACGTACAAAAAAGAATAAGCAAAATGGATAGAGTAAGAAACCAAGATGTAGGAGAACAATGTAGAATAGCAGATATTATAAAGTTCAGTATAAATCCACAAAGCGTTGGGATGAAACTTGAGTGGCATAATCAACACCCTAAAATACGCGAAGGAACACAGGCATCGTTTGTATATAAAAAAAGAAAAAGTAGAATAATATTTACTTAGTTTATTGCAGTGTATGTTACTCACGAGTTAAGCTTTACCGTCTGTTACCGCGTAACATGGAAGCGAAAGAGAAAGATATGAAAATGTGGAGTATATTGTTGTTATTACCTTGCCTTGTGGATTCTGTATATTATTATTGAGAATAAACGACAATTATTATTATTATTACTATTATCTTATTTTCATCATGATTTGATTCTACTATTTTAAAAAGTAGTCAACAAAAGGGCAACACTGTCTGAGTTTATTGTTACTAATCATATATTTTTAAAGTAGAACTTTAGTTTATTGAATAGACTGTATAGCATCGATTCCTACTAGATAAAAAGTAGAAATACCATTTGTGCTACAAATTGGCAGTCAATGTTTTCTAAAACTATTGTAAACAAAGCCTCTGGCCAGTTTTTATGTATTCTTCATAATTGTTTAAATAAATTATATTTTCAAAATATTATTAAATTGCAAAATGAACAGCCTAAACCAAAAATTGATAAAAATTGGGTGACTAGTGATACCACTACAGGACTGTTCCGTGCAACAGCTAATAAAGTTAAGATAACCATGCTGGTCGCCAACGTCCGGAACGGATGGGCACCACTAGAAGAAGAAGAAGTGATATTATCATAGAGAGCATTCGCTTAAAAGATTTATTTTATCTGAGTAATCAGGATAACTCACCAGAAATCTGGCGAAATTATAATATTCGCAACTAGTATACAGAAGAAATGCCAAGAAAGCTAAGAGGTCATACTATAATGAAAAACTCTTAATTCTGATAATAAATCGCGTCGATACTTCGTGATTTACACATTAGGTAGAAAGAAATATGCTTAGGTGTAATATAATAAGCAGTACGCTTATTATAGAAGATTTTATGTTGAATATTATTATAAGTTATAATCTCAAAGCTGAAAATACAAAGAGTCCGTAGGACGAGTTCAATTTGTTTCATTGGGATTATAATGAAATGACAATCATTAAAAGATTGTAGATTATTAGGCGTATATAGTTTACTTGATTTTAATGTATTCAGGTATTCTCCGATTCTCTTAAAATTTCTGTAGTGACTCCTGTTCTGAACGTAGGAGAATCTACTAATAAACATAAATATAGATAAATTACAATTCTTCTACCGCTTATTAGGCCATTTGCCTTTTGCTACCGGTTTAGGAGTCGTTCCACCTTTTACAATTGTATCTAGTATTTCTAAAGTTATATAAAACGTATTGTACAGAATAAATGCGTATTTAGATAAGTGTATATTAATATCTCATTGTCAACATGCTTAGCAAAAGGGAAGATCATCAGAATGAGCTTGCAGGTATTTTTTTCAGTTTATTTAGACAATGGTAAGATGGTGGTCGGCTTATAGTTCAACCTCAGCTGTGCCTTTGGTTCCATTGATCATGATTTTTTAAGTATCAAGTTTAATCGGTTGGGTATCAAAGGTATACGGCTAACGATCTGTTGATGCCTTGTGTAAAAGATGAATATAATACAAGACTCCTCAGGGATCGATACTGGGACCGCTTATATAGACTCTGTTTACTAATGACCTACAATCAAATATAAATAGCGACTTAGTCACCCTTGCGGATGATGCTATGATAGCGTTCTCAGCCGAAACTGTGGAGGACCTATAGCTACCACGGATTGACAATCCTTTACTCACCCCTTGAGATAGGTGTAAGTTTCTGAGAATAACAGTGGATCTAAATTTTAATAATTAGTGTTTACATGTTGTCGATGTTTGCAAAACATTACGTAAAGCATACTTTGTTGCTATGAGGAATCTAAAGATGTATCTGTCGCAAGATCAACTATGAATGTATATGTTGCGTTGGTGCAATTAGTACCTACTAACTTCTCTTGTATTATGGAGAACATCATGTGAGGTTGATCGAGCTGTGATTATTCAGAAAAGAATAATTAGATTAATATATGGTATACACCCTCGTCAATTTTTGCGTAATATTTTACGAGAAAAAAATATCTTGCTTCTAGCGTCGTTGTTTAAATGTAAATGTATGGTTTTGATTAAAAGTGGTCAGAGCGTGTAACATTAAATAACAATGTTCACCAATATCTAACTCGAAACTTACTCTACATCCATATTTCTCATCTTTTGATAGATCGCTTTATGTACTGGTTTTCATGTATACAATAACCCACCACACAGCATGAAAGAGATGACTGACGTTAAGATGTTTAAAAAGCATTTTAAATTATTTCTCTATTAACAGATTTTTATAAAGGGAAGGGGCAAAAAGTTGCCGTTGGTGTGCATTAAGAAACAAAATTTTTATATGCATATGTCATTTTGTATGTTGTCTGTCAGTGTTGAAAGTTTCATCCGGATTCACACAAAACTTCGGATTTTATAGTAGATTCAATAAAGTGTGTTGCAGTAGTTACTAGAAATGGAGAAAATTGAACACCGGTCAGTGATTAAATTTTTGACTAGAGAGGGTGTTCATTTTACTGAAATCACTCAAAGGTGAAAAACAGTTTACAAGGATGCTTCGCCGTCAGATATTGCATGACATTTCGCATATGAATAAGGTTTCAGCTAGAGGGGTGCCACGAATGCTGACACCTTTGCACAAACAAGATCGAGTGAACATTTGTCGCGAGCTTTTCGAACGTGCCAATTCAGATTCTGACAATTGTTTTGACCGAATTGTCCCTATAGATGAAAATTGGGTCGATCACTATGACGTCGTCACCAAACAAGCCAGTATGGAGTGGCAGCATTCCAACTCTGTTCCTCCAATGAAGTTCAGGGTAAAACCTTCATCAGGCAAAGTGATGCTCTCAGTTTTCTGGGATTTTCGCGGCGTCTTGCTTATAGACTTTCTCGACAGTGGTCGTACCATCAATGGAGCAAATGAAACCCCGAAGACTACATCGAAAAGGAGTTCTCTTGAGGCACGATAATACGTCCTCTCACAAATACTTTCTCACCCAACTTATTCGTCGGATCTGGCACCCTGTGATTTCTTCTTGTTCGGCAAATTGAAAGCTCACCTTCGTGGATCGCATTTCTGAGATTATGACCGCTTAAAAACTCCAGTGACTTCGTGGTTACAGGGTTAAACTTCAGACTTCTCTAAGGAGGGCATTATGAAGCTGAAACATCGATGGACCAGTGTTGATTTGTCAGGCGACTACATAGAGAAGTCCTAACATGTATTTAAAATTGCACAATAAAAAGCATTAGCAGTTTTTGAGAACGGCAGAATGTTTTCCTCTGTGCCCATATGAAATAAAAGTGCACTATATCTGTATTTAAATTATCAATTTAGTTAAGATTTGGGGGCTAGGGTCCTTTGTTTTTAAGTTTTTTCTTCAGTTCTAGCACAACAATATTTATTATTAAATTATACTGTAGTAATTTTACTTTACGACTGGATTATTAATAAATAAACTCTTGTTGGATAATTTTAGTAGTCATTCACGTTGCAGGAAATTTTTTTTACAAATTTCATAAACAATATATATTCGTCCTTTAAGTGTAGGTTTACATTTGGTTTACATATTGAAATTTTAAATTTTAATCTCAAATAAACATTGTGGCTAGGTTTGCGATAATGCATATTGTGAAAGTTTATGTATCTTACCAATTAGGATTTTTGTAGATTGTTTAAAGCTTAACTATTACATCTTAGAAAATACAATATATCTGAAATTAAATTATTTTATTAGGTTTGTGAGCTTTCATATTTTGAGGTTAACTTACTGTTTTAGAAAATTTTTATTTTATATTATGTCCATTGTGTTTGATTGTGGTGGAATTTACACACCACTTTATCTTCGTTATAATGACATCTATTTGAAGTTGCTTAACCTCTTTATCTAATCAAAATTAATTATTTAATCTTTATGCACATATAATTAAAAACCGGAAAACGATTTCACTTTTAATAAATGATTCTTATAGTAAATTAAACTATTTAAAACAAAAAGTTAACAACAACAAACAATTTATAGAAAACATTAATTTACCACAAAAAATTACTATAACATTTTTAACGAAATTTACTAATCAAATCAATAAATTAAAAAAAAATTGCTTTGAAACATATTAAAAAAATTAAACTATTATCTGAAAGGGAAAAGATTGAAAGCGTAATGACTGACCGTGGCAGCAGCCTTAAAGCACATAAGGAAATAATAAAAAAATTATAAAAATAACTTAATAATTAACCTTAGTAACATAAAATTACCAAAAGAAGTACAGAGCATTTTAGAAATGGGACCGAACTTTAACTATTATAACCCTAAAGACAAAATTCATATTGAAAATATAATAGCCGATATAGAACAAAAAATATCTAATCTTGAGGAAAATAACCAAAATACAATAAGATCTTCAATATGTAATATTTTGACAAATTGCAAACAAAAATAATTTATTAAACATCTCAGAACAAAAATCTAATAACAATTTATTATTAAAAATTCAGCAAACTAAAAAGTTTTTAAATAAAAATAAAGATTTATTAATTATAAATGCAGATAAAACACAAAAGACAGTGATTATCAACAAAACAGATTACAACCAAAAAATGTTAAACTTTTTAAATGATTCTGAAACTTACAATCTAGAAATAAAAGATCCAACTAATTCAATACAAAACCAAACTAATAAAATGTTATAAATTGGCTTAAATACAAATATATAGATGATCGAACTTAAAAAAATGTATTTCTCATAATGGTCTTGCTCCAAAAATTTATGAATTACCAAAATTACATAAACAAAACATAGGTACCTGTAAGACCAATTGTTGCTTCATACATGAGTCCTCCTTATAAATTATCACATCACATCTTTTTCTCTTTAGATGCAGCATCCTTATATACAAATATACCAACAAATTTAGCTATCGAAACTATATCAACATATTGTAACAAAATTAAAAAATTGACAAACATTCTTAAAAATGAATTTTTAAAAGCAGTAGAAAATATCCTTAATTCTAATTATTTTCAATATAATAACGAAATTTCCAAACAAAAATTCGGAGTAGCAATGGGCCAACCACTTTCTAGTACAATCGCAGATTTCGTAATGCAAAACATAGAACAAAAATTACTTAAAAATAATAAAAAAAATCATTTTATCAAAGGTTCGTAGACGGTATAATAATCAGAAAAATCAAGTATAGATAACATATTTAAAATATTTAATAACTTTCACCACAGATTGCAATTCACAATAGAAAAATAAAATAATAATAATTTAATAAACTTCATAGACATGACACTAATAAGAAAACAAGATGGAAATATAGAAACAAATTGGTACAGAAAAGAAATAAAAACAGACAGGTATTTAAATTACAATTCTCTAACAACAATAAAATATAAAAAGAGCATAATACATAGCTTAACAGACAGAGCAATCTTACTATCATCAAAAAAGTTTCATAAAGATAATTTAAAACTAATTAAACAAATATTACAAAAAATTATTATCCATTACACTTCATAAAAAAATATAACAAAAAGAATACAAACATTAAAATATAAACAGAAAAATGATTTTTTCAATATACAACCAATTTTTTTTGGAAAAGAATTTAACAATACTCAAAAAATCATGAACAAAACATAATAACTTTACCTTATATTCTTAAATTATCAAAATTAATAGAAAAAGAATTTAAAAAACATAATTTTCAAATAGCATATAAAAATCATAATACAATTGGCAAAAATTTCTTTACAAAACTAAAAGATAAACTACGAACAGAAAATGAAACTAACACAATATATCAGTTAAATCGTAACGATTGTGATGCACTGTACATAGGCCAAACGAAACAAAATTTGGGGAAAAGGATAAATCAACATAAGAACTCTATCAAAATAAAAATGAAAACTCCAAATAAACCTAATACAGCTCTCTCTGAACATGCAGTAAAAAATTCTATAACTTCAATTTTAATACACCCAAAATACTACAAAAAGAAGATAATTTAAAAAAGTATTAATTTATTAATTGATTCACATTAAAAAAGCCCTAAATCAATAAACTACAAAACAGACATACATAATTTTAATGTAATTTACCATAACTTAATTTAAAACAATATAAAATAAAAATCATAACAAAATTAAATATATTTTCCAAATTTACCAATTTTCAATTCATTAAGTCTAAATCTATAACATAAAAATATTAAAATAATAAACTATAAATTAAAATAAATCAAACAACAGAAATGGTTTCAAACAAAAAAAACAAAATTAAAAAAAATAAAAATAAACTTTAAAATTCATTATTTTTCCTAAAATAAAATTGAACATTGATTATGGGGCGGAGGCGCACTGTATTCTCAGAAAGAAAGAAAATTATCAATAATGAGAATCCATAAAGCTTCCTGTTTCTGCCACTGTGTCATACTTATTGCAGTTTCCGGTTTATGATTACATGTGCATAAAGAGTAAATAATTAATTTTGATTAGATAAGGACACTAAGCAACTTCAAATAGATGTCATTATAACGAAGATAAAGTGGTGTGTAAATTCCACCACAATCAAACACAATGCACATAAAATAAAATCTTTTTTTTTTTCTTAAACAGTAAGTTAACCTCAAAATATGAAAGCTCACAAACCTAATAAAATAATTTAATTTCAGATATATGGTAATTTCTAAGATGTAATAGTTAAGCTTTAAACATCTACAGCCAGTCTTATAAAGGCCACTAATCTGACGTTAACTTTAATTCGCTGTTAAAATAAACAAAAGCGCATCAAAATTGGTTTACTAATCAATAATATGTCATAAGCACTAACGTTTTGATGCGTTTTTGTTTGCTTTAACAGCCAATTAAAGTTAACGTCAGATTAGTGGCCTTTATAAGACTGGCTGCTAATCTACAAAAATCAAATAATTAATTAAAAGTACTTCTTAATTGGTAAGATAACTAAACTTTCACAATATGTATTATCGCAAACCTAACCAAAATGTTTATTTCAGATTAAAATTTAAAATTTCTATATGTAAACCAAATGTAAACCTACACTTAACACTGAAGAAGGCTTACAATAGAATCCGAATATATATTGTTTATGAAATTTCAAAAAAAAAATCCTGCAACGTGAATGACTGCTGAAATTACCCAACAGAGTTTATTAAATTATACATTCTACATTAATTTATATTTGTTAATCAAGAATTTATTTATCGAAAACTGCCATTAGTTATAGAAAACTATAATTAGTTTGCTACTCCCAGGCTAGATGGCGTAGTGACAGATAGATACGGGTGTTTATATTGTCATTTCCAAAATTTAACGGATAATTAAAATTGATTCAAAACTTTGTCACCAAAGATGTTTATCTAATTATAATAGTTACGAAGCATACATAATGAGGACACCCTGTACTTCTACCTTTGTTGGTCACAGTATAGAGCAATAATATAATCGATAGAAAAATTACCTGCTAGAACAACGGACTGGAGAAACTGCAGCATCACGACTTGGGCCCCCAGAAACGCCAGCAGCTGACTCTTCCTCCACGCCCTCATTGTGGCTCCTGCAACACATTTTTGCGTTTTTAGACTTTAATAACAGAATTCCTGGGATGCGTGTCTTCTCTGGGTTTTTGCGATGCGCCGGCAAGGAATGCCGATGGTGAAGCCCGAGCAATAAAACTAACGAGAGCAAATTTCAACTGATTGCGCTCCCTTAATCGCGTTTTTATAATTTCATCATCAGACACGCGAATCCTTAAAATCCCATAAAAGCCGCACGAAGCTCATACCAATTACACCCTTGCGCATCATCAAATCGTTTTTATTATTTTTGATAGGATTCCTCGATAATTACACAAAATGAATCTCATAAAACACGTCCAGGCCAAGTTCAATGCTCCATAATGACGGCTAAGTGTGACAAGGACGCACGTACAATGCGCTGGTTAGACGAAAATAGAAACAAGTGCAATGATACCAGCCAGCTTCGTTTGTTTTTGCGATATTACCGTTTTTAATGATATTCCACGCATTCTTATTCCGAATTACCCTCTGCAGCCTGCCGAGTGCGTACGCATTATTCCAAACCTTCAGACGAAGGATTGCATTTCAATGTCACGATTATCGATGCCCCAAGAAAAAATCGAACGAGTCGCACAAACGGATAATGTCACCGCAGCTTTATAAATAATTAATGGAAGCGATATTTTACGGTCTTAGTTAGCCGGAAAAGGCGTCCAAGAATGTTACAGCACAGCGCGCCGCTTTCCAGATAAACCATCCACCAGTTTTTGCTACTTGCATAGTATAATTATCGAAGAATCTTCGTCTGTGACCTTCGAGATCAGTCTGAGCCCAAGGTTGTAAATTCTACGAGCAAATTGCGATAAAAATTAACAGTTCGTGAGGAGCCGGCTTTGATATTATGTCATAAAACTAATTCCTCGGATTCGTACGCTTCTCCGAGGGTATCATTATTTTTTTATGCGGATGTTAATGTGACATTGAAGCAAATCGCTCTTTAAGTGATTCGTGTTAATACGTGACGATAGCAATTATTTCCGTGGGAGTATCCTCGCACTCGGAATTTGGGAATATTTTTCTATGGGCGACGAGGGAAAGGTATGGGTTTGTTCCAGTCTGGCGTTTCTTATTCAGATTGTTGCTTATGGTTTGGTTTCCGTAAATGGTGGTTTCCTTTACGACTTCTTCCTTGAAATTTACATGAAATTAAGGCCACCCACTTCTGAATATTGGCTAAACGTCTTTTACTTGTCGTTAGCCCACTAAGTACATTTGAACTATGCGTTTCTGTCGTTTGTCAATAGATAGATGTGTATTAGTAACCTAACAGAAATTGTGTAAAATTCAACATATTTCTAAAAACTTGATTTTATAATCACAGTTGCAATTGTTTTACACATCGCTGTTTTTTTAATGTTTCATGTCTATTATCATTTTTATAATTTTACATTTACATTTCCCTGACTTCTTCCTCGAACATTGCCATAACGATGAAGTCATTGGCGTGTAAGTACTAACTAAAGTGCTTTTGCTAATAAAACTAAATTATTATAGCGTGCTTTCCATGACCAATTACTCGATTTTTATATAAAATTCATAAACTTATTCCGAAACCGATATCTTGGATCTTCTTCAGTGTGAAATATAGCAACTGATCAATCTGTGTAATGGTTCGAAAAATAAAGTATGCTCAAAAATTATTTTCATCTGGTATGGCTATGGAATAGTTCCAAATTTATGAATGCAACTACGTTTTTACTTAAATGTCAAACTTGACAACTTATAGTTGCATTCATACATGAGGAACTATTCCATAGCCATACTAATTGAAAATAATTTTTGATCATACTAAGTAAATTAGTAACAAATCGATTGAACATTTATTGTTTTGTCCTAGAACTATTCACTTCTGGCTATTCGGTATGATATTAATATTTACAATAACCACAGTAAAAGAAAACTGTGAAACTACGTACGTAATACATTTTGTGTCCAGCATGATAGTTTCTGTAAAAGTAAATAATTATCACCAACCTAAATGAATTTACTTGCTCATTCTATAATAGTTATTTGTGTATCAAGGGCGTAAAATAGACGTGAAAGTTATAGCAGGAGGCTCGGAGCTCCGAGGACTATAACACGACCAAGACCACATACGCTGGTTACGCCTAAGGTGCATACAAAACTTTATGTACGATCGAAATTTTAGAAAGGCAGACTCGGATTATATAAATCGTTGTGAAATGAAAACAGGGTAATTCTTACAATTATTTTAGCTGAATGGTACCTTTGTAACTAAGTATGGTACGTGTTTTGTAAATAATAACTAAAATGACGTCAGCGGGGAGATAAAATTCTTTTTTCTTCAAACTGCAGTAAAATGTGCCATTATGTTGCTGGATTGATGATGACAAACTGTCACTGCATTACCATGGCATATAATAACTTTATCTGCCGCTGACGACCTGAAGAAGACGTTTGAAGAAAAAATGCTATACAGCCTGTTTTAAACGAAGTGTGCAGTATTGCTAACTTCTTTATTATTGGACGTACGATATCAGTTAAATTAGCAAACTAGTAGCATTTTTTCTGTTGATTAGAATGGCGAAAACAGAAAAACAATTGAAGATCGCCTTCTCGAGAAATTTGGAAAAGTTTACTTTTGCTAAATGGAACACCCTGTATATTTTTATATAAAACGATTGAAAATCGCGATCTAAACATAAAAGTTCATATAAGGTGCGGGCCTAAAACTAACAATAACCGAGTTATTACAACTTCTTACTTTTAGACGAGGTGGCTGTGTATTTCTGACATATGTACATAAAATTGTTTTTTAGTAACAGGGTTTTTCTTTTACTAAGTTGTTTTTTAATTCTCTAATAAATAATGTTATTTAGATTTATTTACAATGTTTATTTAAACATAAATTTTATTTTATGGTTACACAGCCACCTCGTCTAAAAGTAAATAATTGGAATAACTCGGTCATTTTCAGTTTTAGGCCCGCACCTTATATGAAATTTTATGTTTAGATCGCGATTTTCAATCGTTTTATATAAAAATATACAGGGTGTTCCATTTAACAAAAGTAAACTTTTCCAAATTTCTCGAGAAGGCGATGTTCAATGGTTTTTCTGTTTTCGCCATTCGAATCAAAAGAAAAAATGCTACTAGTTTGCTAATTTAACCGCTATCGTACGTCCAATAATAAAGAAGTTAGCAATAGTGCACACTTCGTTTAAAACACGCTGTATATGTTATTCCGAGCAAATTTACCTTTATGTTGCTCGGCTGTTCTTATCTGCCTCGCAAGCTCGGTAGATAAACCGTCCAGCCACGCCACATAAAGTATAACTTTTGCTCCTAATAACATAATAATATACTATTACGCCGGCTGACGTCATTTAACGGACAAAAAATATATTTTTCGCCCGAAGGCGAAAAGGACTAGCTTTACGCCTGAACATGAGGTCTAAAAAATGCCTATTATTGATAGATCGTATATAAAATATTTTTTCTTCAAACGGCAGTAAAATATGGCATTATACTGCTGGATTGATGATGCTAAACTGTCACTTTATTGCCAAGCGGCAGATAAAGTTATTATCTGCCGCTGACAACTTTATCTGCCGCTCGTCAGCGGCAGATAATATTATCTGCCGCTGACGAGATCAAGTAATTTTCTTCGAATTTTGTTCACAAAGCTGTAAATAATTTGTTATAAAAACGTTTGAAGAAAAAATACTATATGTTATTCGGAGCAAAAGTATCTTTATGTGGCTCGGCTGTACTTATCTGCCTCGCAAGCTCGGCAGATAACCCGTCCAGCCTCGCCACATAAAATATAACTTTTGCTCCTAATAACATAATATACTATTACATACTTAGTGCACACACATTATATAAATTTATTATTTGATTGTGTCAAACTAATTTAAAAATATTAAGTCGTAGTTCGCTTACTTGTTATGGGCAAAGTCTAAGCATGCCTAGTACCAGTTACTTTAAACACTGTTAACATGGTCATATGGTCAAAGTCCAAACTAAGTCCGAATCTAAAAAAAAAGGTATGGTCATTACACGATTTTATTTTGTTGCTTGTAAAACATTAATATTGCGTTTTTTTTTAAATTTTACTTCGCAAAGATATTTTTCCTATGAAATTTAATTTTTATCAAAAAATTATAAAATTTTCCACGAAAATGGGAAACCATCACCTCCGGTTACCCGATTTTAACAAAAAATTACCTGAATCTTACTTTATTTTACGAAGTGAAAGGAATCTTTTACCAGCTTCATCGTAGCATCGTGGGCCTCACGGTTTTAGATAATATTCAAATTGTAAAATTAAAATCTATAAAACAAATTGTTTCAGTTTGTCACAAGAGATTAAATTGTTTTTAAAATTACATACGTTTTGGTTACTTTAAAAACCTTAGTTGACTTATGTTAAATCATTAAATTTCTCCCAGATGTGTACATCAATTCGATAGTACCACGGGTATTAGAAAAATTAAGGTACATATTTTGTAATTATATAATAGTATATTATGTAACAAGTTTTATAAACCTCACTTTAGTTATGAGTTTGCTAGAAACGAGCGGAGCGTAGCGAAGCGAGTGTTTAATAAACGAGTGTCTAGACGAGTTTATATAATGTGTTACATACTATACTTTTTCTACAACCAAAAATTTAGACAATACCTATAACATCATATTATTTCATTAAGATTTTGAATATTAGGTTACGTTAAGTTATGCTTGACAAACGTCAATATTGACCATTGAAAACTAACTTGATTTTAGTTTTGGCTGTGGCTAATAAAGCAAATACTGTTTGAACCTAACTTCACAACGTGACTAAAACATCGTTGCTAACTTCAGCCCGTGACTAAGAGGTTCTTGTGTCACACGTTATGAAGCCGTGATTAAAAGGTCACTTAGCGACGTGTATGTTAGTATGTTAAATGCCATTTTAGTTATAGGAGTAGAAAAAATAGTTTTAGTTTTTGATTTAGATTCAATGTAATGCATTAATAATTATTATTGTACTATTTATAAAGTTGACATTAGCGTTCAACTGGATGTATACAGTAAGCTAGATTTTTTTTTCAAAAACTACTAACAAAAAATGTTTTTTGACAACATTTATAGGTAATTATATAATAAACAACAGTTTAAAAAATTATATTTGTATGATTTTTGTAAAAACCTAATTTTCCGATTTTTTTGCAAAAACTATACTTCTTACACAAAGGTTATAGACAATTACGTAATATATGTATAATAGGATTTCAAAAATGTATTCTCAACAGTAATATCCCAAGTGCACTAATTTTTTTTCACAAACTTGTGAATTGTTGATACAGATGGAATAGGTCGATTATTAAATTTAACCGAGAATAAATCACGAACTGTGCGTAAACTGACGCCACTATAAAATGTTTTGATAATAAATACTCTCCCTTCTTTAGAATATTTAACATAATTATTCATAGTGATTGGTTAAATACGTGAACAGATAACTAACAGAAAATAACATTTATTTTGGCATAAATAAATTTTATCATGGCTGTCTGTTTTTGTGTATAAAATGCAAAATATTTATTACAGTTTTCAAGTTATTTCTATCTTAAATAAGCAACAAATTCAAGTAAAGTAGTATCAAATGAAGCGCTTTCTTTTTCTCTTTCGATTGATAACACTATCAATCCTATCAATTCAAGCGGCAAGCAGGAATCTGCATATATACGATTCCCATGCTATTTCTCTATACACCTTAAGTGAAACACTGGGTATAAAGTTCAGTGTAGACAGTATATTTAATGGGCTCCCACAATAAATTTAATTTTTGATCGCTCTGTATTAAAAAAAAGACACATATCACAATCCTTGAACGTAGGTTATATACGGTATTGAATTCATAACTCTGCCAAAAGAAAGCTATGCAGAGAAGTATGTTAGAAGTGAGTATAAAAGACCAAATCAGGAACATCGATATCAGGACTAGAGTAGGAGTCAAGGATATTGCAGCAACCCTCAGATGGGATTGGGTAGGGCACGTGAACAGAACACCGGCGACACATGGTCCAATAATACCACACCCCAGAGCCGCTACTTTTGCGTTTTGTCGAGTGTTGCTCTTACCTCTAAAAAGCAAAAATTGCAACAAGGTTGATAAATAAGATGAGACGGTTCAAGCCCTTATCAACGGCCGTTTTTGCTATTTACCTGCTCCTTAAGACACGCGTAATTTTATTAATTTGTTAATCGATGCTTTCAGTGTAGTATGGCTGTTATGTAATAAGTTACAGGCAACTTGTATAAATCAGCCATTTTATTTAATGCTAGGCAATTTATGTAATTCGTCATTTGATATTAACCAGGCATTATATGTATTCACTAATGAGCTGTAAGTATTTTATGCAATCTATGTACACACACGCGCGCTCGTACGCACCCACGTTCGCGCCCGCGCACACACACACACACACACACACACATACACACACACACACACACAAGAAGGATATTTTTATAACACATACGATTAAAGGCTGCAACTAACATAACAAAACTAGAACGACACACAGTCTAATGTGAAAATTAGCGATAGCGGTTGATTTTAACACAACCTCCAACTTCAAATTTAACATATTGCCTGCAATCATAAAGTCATATAAAATGCCTAGGCTTTCTATATTATGACAACGATTTCGACGATATTGTTTAATATCGATAAACATTAGAAAAACAGACATTCATTAAAAGCCATTTACGAATTACATAAAATTCCTAGCCGTTATACAAAAGGGCTGATTTGTATAACTTGCATGTACCATATACATGATCGTCCCATATGTGTGCTAACTTGGGATAAAAAGAATTTGCAAAGAAGACGGGAACTAATAATTGCGAAGCCTAGACGGTGGAAATCGGTTAAAATCGAATCGGCGATTTATCAATACCTTTAGCGGAAAGTACGAATCGTGCAGGCAATAACGATAATATGGCATTTCAGATTAAAGCCGAAAAGAGATAAAAATTTGAATCCACATCTTTCGATAATTTAAAAAATAATTTGCCGGACCGGAAATTCAAACTCGCGACCGCAGGCTTGACAGTCCACGAATACTGTCATTACACTAATCTGACAGCATAGCTAGGCGACAACTTAACGTCTATTGGTGGTATCGCGAATAGAAATCAACAAATACATTATGCATTAATATGCCACTCAAAATGGCACAAAAACAATCCTGATAGGTTATCTTGTGCTCGTGCAGGTGGTTACAGCCATTCGGAATAACATAGGTCCTTTTTTCCAATTTTCTTTGTTACTGTTCACAAAAGTTGTATAGTTTTCATGCGACTTTTCATATATTAATTTTGGGTTCGCAATTGATTAAGCGGTTACCATAAAAATTTAAAATTTGTTAAAATACTCGGGGTTAAAGCAATACTTCGGTAGGTTGTGCCGAGTAAAAAAGGTTACCTTGTCAAATAGTCCTAAAAAATTTTTGCGCAGGTTGCAGCACATATGTAAAATTACGTACACAAATCACAAACACATATTTTACATATTATTGAACTAATAACACTGAGAACAGTAAGTATACTGCTAGTATTGTGACTGAATGTAGAAGCGTACAGCAAGAGCATGCAGCATTGTATTTATTATTTAGTGTTTTTGCCTGACGCGACGTCCGGAGTGTTGCTCATATTGTGTCGTGTGTTGCTATAGCTCACAAGCAACACAATTTATTCCGGGGTGCCACACGAACAAAAAAATCTAAATGAGGTGTCAGCAGAGCATAGAAAGAGGGGCAGATGATATAAGAATGGTATCAGATAGCGAAAGGTGAAAGAACTTAAGGGAGGGCTATGTCCAGCAGAGATCGGAAGAAGAAGTAGACGATATTACTCGTATCCATGTTCCGGTACGTTTATATGATCGTAAATACAAATGTTTTTAATCGTCTACCACATAAAAGTGCATGCTCTAGTTACAGTACTGTTTCACAGTGCGTTATCTTTTAATCTTTGTCAACAAAAACAGTTATAATCAACCTACCATTTATATGGACCAGTGCCTAAATTTGTTCAAAAGAATTAGAAATTCTAAACTGTGTCAGCAAAGCATATTTGTTTACAGTTTTTGTAAATACATAACTTGCCAGTTTTATTTCCCAAGTTCATTCAAAAACCTATATTGATGTGAAATTAATATTTTATGGCTTTGATTTATGTTCTAAAAGACAATAAAAATTGAGTCCTTACCACCGGATATGGAAACTTGCCTAATCTGTAGTATGCTTTTTGTTGACATAGAACTGTCAAAATTTTTTGAAGTTTAAAATTCACCTTCGACATCTTGTTTAACTTATCCCAT